>OW679200.1:52851662-53242000 GCA_940337035.1 Agriotes lineatus | reverse complement strand
ACATGATCAACGGACATACATGATTAACGGACATACGTGATCAACGGACATGCATGATCAACGGACATACATGATCAACGGACTGAAAAAAGTAGAATTGGTTATTGGTTACTTTAGTTATATGCTCTATTTAAAAATCAAAAAGCCGCTAACGTCGTGTTTTACTGAATAATTAGTATTGGCAACGCTGTCTAGTGGAATATTAGGTGAGAATTGTATTTCAAGATTGTCAGTGTGTGTGAATTTCTTCGTAATATCGTCCATTAGACGTTTTGGGAACAAATTTCTATCGTTTCTAGGTATGCTTGAGCCCAAATTATAAAGATTAGCGTTTAAACCGTGCTAATAATAAGATGTTGGCGTCTAAGGTATCCGGTACTCCGCATTCCTAGACCTTATCCTTGACAAACAAATAAAAACCATTTGATGTTATGCTTTCTAAGAGCATTTAAGGCTAGAAAACATGACAAAACACTTTCAAAAGTAAAAAGGTAGTAGGTAAAGGTTCAAGGTAATTTCAATACCCCCCAAATGGGGGCGGACTGCTATAGGGACCTTATGTCCCTCTTCAGCCAAGAACGGGAATTATGGTTAGAAAAAGGAAGGGTGGAGGATAGAAGAGAGGCCAGGAAAGGTGGATAAGTATTGTCCCGGCATTGATCTCATAGAAGGTACTCTGTTGACTCTGGAAAACTATCCAAATACCTGAATCGGAGCAGACTGCCGCGGGAATCGAACCAGCGACAGTCCGAATGCTAAGTAGGCGTGCTAACTACTAACCTACAGAGCTCGGTTCCTACGCCTTAAAATGCAAAGCTGCCATATTTAACAGAACAGAACTTTTGCCAATTTTTATTTCCTTCATCTAAAAGACGAAAAAAAACATTGTAATCGCAAAAAAACCAGGATCCTTAGATGACGAAAAAACAGGTTTTTTTTAATTCCGTCTGTCTGTCTGTTTGCCCGGCTGTCTGTCCGTCTGTTGGTGATATAGCTCAGTTAGTTGCAAGAAGACGATATTTCGCATGCAAATTAAATGTCTACCTGGCTCTAAGCCGAATAGACTAACACGTTCAGTCAAATAAACAGAGTGACCACCTTAAAAAATAAATTGTTGTTTCTTTTTGCTTTAATGCAGGAATGGATAAAAGTAATAATTTGCTCATAGCTTAAGTTTCTACTCTTAATGAAAATGGCACATAGCAGATACAGGGTAAATATCGTAAATGGACAGAAATGTGCAACGGTCAACGCGTCCTTTATAATATAGCCAAAAGTGAATCCAACTGGTATGCGGGTGTGAACTAATGGTTAAAACTTCGGAGTATGAATTAGTAATCGGATTTCATCTGGGTGAGCACATGGAAGCGCGAGTTCGAATTCCAGCGACTGCAACGTTTTTTTTTAGTTGCAAATTGGTGTAATTCGCTTGAGGAAAGTTTTGTGTAAACTACTTACTTTTCATAAAAATAGTCGCTGGTCTAATACAAAATATGCAATTGCATTTAATATTTGATTGCTTTGTATGTTCCAAATAGCTTATATTCATAATTAGTTAATTAAAATTATAAATGTAGCTATAATTGTACGAAATTTCGATTGAGGTTCAATTCACTAAATTGCCATGTGGTTCTATATTAGCTATCTAAACTAGCTAACCCACTAAAACTGCATAAAGACTAGTAAACGAGGCTGTTCACATATTGTTACATATAGTCTATTCAGTAAACATAAAAACACAAAGTGGGCTTTGATTTGCAAAATGTCATGAGTGTACTTCTACATTTGATCTTTGTCTAGGAATGTACTTACAAAAAGTTACTAAAACAAATAGGTTAAGGGTGTGACATCTGTCATAAATGTTATAAGTAATTACTTTTAAGGATATTATTCAAATACTGTGTTGAATACTATTGACGTAGAATTAATTAATAGGTATTTTTATTACATTTTATAAAACTTTGGCGGCAAATTTCCGGAAAAATATCTACTTTCATACTGAAATAGTGAGAAATATTAATTGTCATTGATTGTCATTTTTAAATTCAAACCTGTCTTTATGCAGGCGTCTAAACCTATGCAAAACAAAATACAGATTCCCTAGTACAAAAAATTGTATGCATATGTCAACTTCATAAAAATTAAAATGTTTTTGTGTTAACTGAACAGACTACACTTATCTGATAAAATGTTACTAAATGTTGGATTTCAATTTATTTCGAGAGGTAAATATCCAGTTTTAAGCAAGCACAAGCAAATATATTCCTGCATTTTACAAATTCATACAGTTTCTATGCTGATTTGTTTATATCTTATTTTTAAGTACAGCACAGTGTAGTAAAGTACGCATAAGTAGCTAGAGATGTGTACGAAGTTTCTACGATTTATTTTAAACTAACACAATTTTTTTAATAGACCGTTTTTTATGAATCAACTGTTTTATGTTTTTCGTTATCAGTTCTACATCTACTGTTAGACCAGTAATGTTACATTTTATTCGTGTATGTATTTAAATATTTAAAATTAAAAAATGAAAGAAAGCTATTTCGAGTATAATACTTGTATAGTCATGAACAAAAATGATGTAACCAGTACCATAAACATAATATTAGGAAAACAAACATAGGCTACACTTATTTTCCAGTCTCTAATCATGCCATATATATTACTTTATTTTGTTTCATTTGTATTATAATATTATTTAGGTTAATTGTCAAAATGACACAACTGTCACGGGTTTTCAATACCAACCAACCGCAAAATGTCCTTAAATAATATATGGTGTAAGACGTACTACCAACATTAATTTAGCCTAAAAATGGCGGTTTATGAGATGACCTCCTTTTCGTAGGCCACTAAGTTTGACGGACGTTGCTGTCTTCTAGAATTGTTTTTATTTCTTTATACACCAATTTAATACAAATAATGTGTGTGTTTCTTAGTAAAATAAAACAATAATGCCTCAGCCTTCTTTACCATTAGCCAGACTTGTACATTTTTAAAATATGTATAAACAAATACGATTGCAATTTATCTTCCTTGTTCAAAATAAGTCATCGCAGTTCAAAAGCTTATAACAATAAATTATTTTAAAGGGTCTACCTACAGTTCAAACTGTCGAAACAATTCTCAGTTTTAAAAATAATTCTATATTCTTTCAAAAAAAAAAACCAGATAGGTAGGTTCGTGTAAAAATAAACTTTTCCAAATCTGAACCTGCAAGAGTAAACTATGGTGGTCTGTGATGTCGTTTTTAATTTCACTCTGCTAAGGCGCAGGAAGTATTCTAAAAGTGAAAATATCTATATAGGGCTTTACACAGAACTTTCCTCGCAAGTAAGGCGTGCATCGATTTCTGTACATTGCTATCTGCAATACTGCGGTACTCAGCGATCGTTACGCAGGTAGCTCTGCTTCGCAGCCATCATTGCATATTTCTATCCCTTGCGGTTGCTATCGCTACACGTTTCCGTTTTTTTCTTTTTATTATGTTCACCCTGTATATGTTGGGTACCATATTCATCAAGCGTAAAAAACCTGAGCTATGTGCAAATTTTTAGCTTCATAGATTCCTGCGTTTAAGCAAACATTGACATTTTACTTTTTTAAGGTGCTCACTCTCGGTACCGCAAAATTAATCGAAAACGATTCATCGAAACAACAATTCATCGAAAGGTCAATTAATTGAAATGCAATTTATCGAAATACAATTCATTAAATCAACAATTCATCGAACGGAAAATTCATCGAAATTTCGCATTATAGGAATTTCATCAGGTTTTTTGAGGATAATATATACAGTATTTTAAAATTAATTTTTGTTTTGAGTTTAATTATACCAAACAAATCCACCCAAACTTTCAATCACACTTTTTCAAAGCTTAGGATTTGAAGAATATCGCTGGCGTGTTTAGAAGTTTTGTGTTTTTTTATATTTATAAATGTCGGAAATAATTCTTATATTTCAAGCATGACTATTATATTGTTTCTGTCATGCCCATTATTTACCATTCGCATTCCTGCTCATTAAGCTTGTGAAAATAAACACGCTGACTAACGAACCTTTGAATATATAAAAAAAAATAAGAATACTTATCTAAAAGCAAACATATAACACGCCTGGCGTAAAATGGCTGTTGACTTAAGCACGCTAGCTGCATGCTGCAATTCCTAATATTTGTTCGGTATAATTAAACTCAAAGCAAATAAAAAATAATATGTATTTATACGTAATCGTTAAAAAATTTATGAAATTCCTATAATGCGAAATTTCGATGAATTTTCCGTTCCATGAATTGTTGATTCGATAAATTGTATTCTACGAATTGTTTTCGATGAATTTTCCTACACCAGCTCACCCTGTATATATTTAACAGAAAGTATATTCGGTTTCAAGCCAGGTGGACATATAATATGTTTGCAAAATATCGTCTTCCTCCAACAAATAGTTTTTGAGCTATAGAGGTGGGACAGATGGACAGACAGACAGACGAAGTTGAACTATGTTTTTCGTCATCTTGAGCCTGAAACGTGAAGATCTGGATAAAGCTGGGAAGGTGATTTTTTCACGATTATAATACTTCATTCGTCTTTTAAACGAGGGAAGTAGAAGTCACCTTCCAAAATTTTTTCAGATATTCACATACCAGAGTCTCTGGAAGCCGAAAAACATGTTTTTTTTCAGTTTTGTATACCTGTTTGTCCACTTGTCTCGAAAACGAATATACTTTCGGTGAGCATATTAAAAAATAAAATATTCCTTATTTTTGCTTTAACCCAGGAACTATTAGTTAGATAGAAGTAATATTTTGCATATAGCTCAGGTTTTCACCCCTGACAAACAAATACAATGTTAAGACCCAACAAATACAGGGTGGAAATGTGCAACGATGGATGCGGCAACTCCAGAACTGTTGGTTAAGAGAAATAATATTTTGCTTATAGCTTAGACTTTACCCTTGACAAAAATATTTTTGACCGAACAAATACAGAGTGAACTTTAGAAATAAAATTCTGCTTATTTTTGCTTCATCTCAAATTAGTTAGAAAAAAATCAGTAAAAGGCTTTACCCACAACTTCCCTCGTAGGTGGACATTGTGACACTAAATAATTTTAAAAATGAAATTAAACTAGGGGCAAAAATATCTTCACGTTTCTAATAAATTAGATAAATGTTCAAATTAAAAAAAAAACACTACTGGTGGTGGAATTTGAAGCTGCGGCGGCTGCGTGCGATTACAGCGTTTTGTGGGATACTGCAAGCGAATGGGCTATTCCTACATGCGCTACAGAGCACTTCTTGTGTCCGTGCATTTTGGCTGCCTTAAATAGAACCGTATTTCGTTGACACCTTTTTCTGTTGTACAGAATTTACGTTGTATCACTGTTGAGTTGAGTTCAAAAAGGAAAAATAAACGTTGTGACACTAAATAATTTTAAAAATCGAAGGAAATTAGGTCTAAAAATATTTTCACGTTTCTAATAATACTGAAACAATAGAATGCAAACACTTGGTAATGCAGAGTATATAAATTTTAAAATAATAAAAATATTACCTCTGATGGGATTCGAATTTCAGGTGCCTGCTCATTCATTTCAAGTTCGCCGGAAAGCCACTGCTGAATTAAGCCTTTGCCGCGTGAGCCATCGGGATACTTCAAATTCTTGCGGTGCAGCTGCATTTAACATAACGAACTTATTCGTTGCTTTTTTTGTCTAGCAGAACACTTATACTGCATCTCTTGGGTTTTATTTTTGGAAAGGATAAAGCCTGCGCTATGTACACATAACTAATTCTATATATTTCTCTGTTAAAGGAAAAATAAGCAACACTTTATTTTTTAAGGTGCTCACCCTGTATATATTTGTCTGAAATTTTCTGGGTTTCATGCCAGGTAAATACATAATGGATATGCAAAATAGCATCTTTCTCCAACTAATAGTTTTTGAGTTATACCGCCGACAGACAGATAGATAGACAGACAGACAGACAGACAGACAGACAGACAGACAGGCAGACAGACAGACAGGCAGACAGACAGACGAAATTGAGATAACCTGTTTTGCCTCATCTAGGAACCTAACACGTGAAGATTTGAAGAAATCTCGGAAGGTGATTTTTTCGCGATTACAATTTAACATTTAGCATGTAGCTTAAACTTTTGGCCTTGACGAAAACAGCTACATTTTTTATCCAATAAGTTGAGAGTGATTTTTCTCTTTTATGTATTCAAATTTTTGGTTTTAAAACGTCCAAGTCGAGGGAAGTTTCGTGTAAATAAAGAAATTATTGAATACTTTTATTTTCTTGAGGGCTGTAGATTTGATATTACTAATGTCAATTTAACGAATACAAACAATTCCACATCTTTATAGAGGAGAAAAGTTATAGATCATACTTCATTTCGTTTCAAAAGTGAAAATGAAAAAAAAATTCGTTTTACAGTATATGAAAAACTAACCGCCTAATTTTTTTGTATTACTTCGACACGAAGTGTACGAAGTATGTATTGAAATTCCCTCATATCGAAAACAACTCTGAGTCAAATATCTCTAAAATTTCGTGTCAACCGACTAACGAACCCACTGTACCAAATCTCCGCTTCGGCTGTGCGGATCTTTTAGTGAAGACCCCAAACCACTAGAACTCTCCCTCGTATTGGGGGGGGGGTGCCTAAACGTGCTGTGCGGTGTACGTATGTTAGTATGTGTACACGATTTCGGTCGCCAGGAACCTTCTTGGATCGTTTTCATACGATAGGTCCTCCGAAAATGAAGGCAACACCAACTTTTGAGGTATGGTCGAAAGCAAACAAATTTTTTTTTACCGTCTATTTTCAAATTTTGTACATGTTTTGTACAACTTGTTACAAAATTGTTAAACTGCTAAATTTCGTCGGCGATTTTAAAATAAAAAAAAGTTGTTTGTATAAGTTGACATAAGAGCTGATTATGCAAGCCCACACCTTAACACATATAGTTCTTACTGTTTCAAATTGATTTTGTATTCCAACAATAATTTTTACCAGCCAAAATCTAAAAATGTACCTATCATCGCTTTATTAGTCAAAAATGTAAATTGAAAATTTCCGAATAACTGCTTTTGCATGACGAAGACCAAAAATACCGAAACTATCTGCTTGAGCTCGGCTAATGCATTAAAATAGAATTCACTGCTTGTCTTTTTATGTATAGTTAAGAGATATACCTAGATGTTAACTCTAAGCTATTGGAGAATTTGCATGATTTATAATTTATTACAAATATTTTTAAAGAGAGCTGCATGTAGTTACACAGGGTAAGTTTTTTACTTTCTCGCATACGGTAGTATAGAGAAAGTATTGTAATCGTCAAAAAAATCGACTTCGAGATTTTGACGAATCTTGACGTTTTAGACCTCCTAGAGTCCGAAAAAACCATTTTTCGAATTATGTCTGTGTGTGTGTGTATGTGTGTGTGTGAACACGATAACTTAAAAACGAAATAAGCTAGACCCTTGAAATTATGTACATAGTCATTATTCAAAATTTGTAGATTCCTATCAAATTTTGAGTGAAATGGGATAACCGGAAGTGGCACTTTACCTAAACAGGTAGCGGTACCTATTCAAGTAAAGTACCAGTTTGCTTCGAGATATTTGAACAAAATTTAGTACATACATTTCTTATGTAGAAAAACTACCAGATATTACATTTCAGCATGATCGGTTAACCGGAAGTGGCATTTTACCTAAACAGGTAGCGGTATCCATTCAAGTAAAGTACCAGTTTGCTTCAAGGTATTTGCGAGAAATTCTAGGGGAGCACACTCCCGATTTTTTATTGTGTAGATAGTAGACAGAGAAAAGGTTAGGAAATGAAGTACCTACAGTCAGATTTTTCATACAACTAAATTTCTTCACTTTAACTACGTGGAATACCTGTATTACTCAACATAGAAATTAAATAAAAAGGAGAACTTTCAGATTATTTTATGCTCTATCACAAAAATTCTAGTGATTTACAAATTCAAAATCTTGGTACACTTGCTTATTGAGTTTCTTCGATCTAGCTCTAAGTAACAATCACACAATTTGCCGCAAGGCTAATTAAAGGTATTTTCTCAAAGTTGCAGTGATTACCGTACTCTGCGATGTGAAACTAAACTTCGCTATTAGCAATTACTAAACGAGTAGTTAACCTCTTTAAAGTGTGTACTTCGTGATGTTTCTAATCCGGGCGATCTGTGCTAAGGCATTCTAGTCTAATAATTGTCTAGTCGCAGGCAATATCGCTAAATACAGACGTACCGTTAGATGAGACTGTGTTAATCACTGCGTGGAAACGGCGACGCTTGTAAAAATCCGCACAATGCAGCGCTGCAAACACTACACGTTCGTAAAACCTCCCATTGTGCTTTGTTCGGGCTCATTCAGATGCAGTTTCGCGCTTGGGTAACGGTTTTTCCCCGCGACTTTCTAATTTTCCAAAATCGCGCGGGCAAAAGCCGGCACAAAGCCGAAAGTAACGGCTTTTTGCCGCGCCTCTGTTTGCAAATTGCCCTTCTCGTGCGCCATTGCAGCAAGATTCGAAAAGCTGAGGAAGATTAAGCAGCGCTCGCCGACTTATTAGTATGTGGGAACGTCACTTCGGTACCGTTGGATTAAGCAAAGAGTCTGCAGTCTGGGTCGGTGGGTTTTGAGAGTTCTTTCATTAATACGTCTCGCTTTTTCATTCATCCGGGCCCAGGTGTTAAAATAAATCATCATGCACGGAAGTGTCGCTCGGAGCTGGACAACCAGACGTCGGGCTTTTTGAAAGCCCACAATCAACGAGTTTTTATGGGCGAGCAAAAAATCAACTGGTCGATGACAGGCAAAAATAAAAAAGCTGAGTTTTCTTTAAACTACACACACTGCTGGTACACGTCATGTGATAGCATCAAGGCAAGGCTGGAATTTTCCTTTTTACATCGTTTTAAAGGTGGTAGGATTACTTGATGGTAGATCGATAAGTGATTTGAAAGTGACCAATTGGTTAACAATGTAACAGAATGAAAGAAAGGCGACAGAAGCTGCTACATCACACACTACACTGTGAATTACAACTGGGAAGAGGAATGATCCACCCCAGAAAATGAATCGCAACATCATTTTGATCTGAATATAATGCTTCAGGATGGATACATTGATATTGTACTGATATGAATACAGGGGTATAAAAATAAATTTTAAAATAGGATTAAGGGATTACAGTAGTTGGACATTATAGGGATCAATTTGAGTTTGAATTGGGTATTTGAATAATTAATAGGTACCTAATCAGAAAAGAATATAGAATTTATAATTGAATAAAATGAGGCTAATTGAAAAACAGAAGGATTCGAATTTCATGTAATATCTAAATATGAAATTGGAAAATAATGACAAATACTTAATCGAAATAGATTATTGCACGTAGTGGGTAGAAATTAAAAAAATATAATGTGTTGGAAGGAGAAAATATGATATCGTTAAGGACTTTGTTTTAATTATTAATATAACAAATTTGAAAATGTAAAGCTGTGATTAATTTGGCGAAACTTAAAATTATGAAATAAACCCTACTTAAAAAATGAAAGGGTTACAATAAAGAAAATAAAAATGAAATTTTAAAATACGAAGATTGTAAACCTAATGGAGGAAGATAGGAAGTATATGGTTAGAAACTAAACTAAAAGTAGGACTAATCTACAGAGGAGAATAAATAGAGGAAAATACTAAACTAAGTTTATTAAGGAATTACATTTTGCATTGCACATCGATGAGTTGGATTGCAGCGAGCTGTTGGCACGAAAGGAGAGTTCCGGAAAGATCGTTGGCAGAGGGAACATTTTTGAAGGATCTGGGAATTGAGGTTTGGTGTCTTGTACTTGTACTGGGGTCCTTGGTGCTGGTCGGTGGAGTACTTTGGAACAGTGGTTTTGGATACGGCATTGGAGATAAGTGACTACAACTGGGGTCTGTTTGGGTCCGTGCTGTGAGGGAGCTTCCGTTCCTGATTCTAGGCAGTTTAGACATATGGTTGTCAGTGGAGGACATTGATAAGTTCGAGTGCAAGGTGGGCGAGTTTAGGTATTTAGATAAGTTCTGAAAGAAAATAAAGAATAAAAGGTGAATTCATTATTAAGGAATTACTTACTGTTTGATATTGTTATATAACAAATGTAACGATATGGTATTTGTCATTGCATTTTCAAATTTTACATATCATTTGACAGAAGATATTTTGGGATAAGGAATCCACCCTTGATTTTTCAGGAGTTAGCTAAAAGAATAATTTTTAATATTCAAATAATAATAAACAGGGCAATTTAAATTGATTAAAAGAAAATTTATAAACATATACTCATAGGTAGAGCAAAGTAAGAGCCTGAATCTATTCAATAGACATATATATTAACAACAGGGGTTTCTGAAAACTCGATTAAGTATTCGATGTAACTGATATAATCGCTATATCCACGTATTTTCTATTTTACTATATCAATATATTAATTATATCCATTGGTTTCTCATTAATTATTAAAATAAAAGTGTTAGGATTCTGTGATGAAAGATCGAAGATTAAATTGGTTAACAATAAAACAGAATGAAAGTAGATATTAATAGTAAAAAAAACAAAATACATGGTAATTACTAAGGGACAACCACCACAAGGCCAGCTTATGATAGGACAGGAAATTATTGAAAAATCCACCACTTTCAACTATCTAGGAAGCACAGTAAACAACCAATGGGACCATTCGCTTGAGATCAAATGCAGAATTGAAAAGGCGAGAACAACTTTTTATCAAAATGTCAAAATTATTCAAATGCCGCAAATTGAAAAAAAAACGAAGATCCGACTTCTTAGATGCTATGTGTTCACTGTACTTCTATATGGGGTGGAATCCTGGACCCTGACCGATGCCTCGATAAGAAGACTACAAGCGTTTGAAATGTGGCTGTACCGCCAGATATTACGAATCTCATGGACAGACCATATCACGAATGAAAGAGTACTGCAACAAATGGGCCAATGATTGGAAATTATTAACACCGTAAAACGGAGAAAGCTGGAATACCTGGGGCACATAATGAGGAACAGGGACCGCTATAGACTGCTCCAACTTATACTACAGGGAAAGGTCTACGGAAGGAGAGGACCCGGACGGAGAAGAATCTCTTGGCTTAAGATCTAAGGTCATGGTTTTCCACATCAACAACAGCGCTGTTTTGAGCGGCTGCCAACAAAGTAGTGATCGCCAGAATGATCGCCAACATCCAGTAATGGATAGGCACGAAAAGAAGAAGAAGAAAGTAGATCACAGAAGCTGCCAAATCACACACTGCACTTTGAAATACGTCTGGGGCGAGGAATGATCTACCTCGGCAAACAGACTATAACATCATCCTATTCGGGATATAATCCTTCAGGATGGAAGCCCCCGATAAGAAGAAGCTTATCGACATAAATGTAAACAATGAGAGTTTTTCAAAATCGATATATTCAATGTGTTGATATATCAATGTAATTGATATACTCGCTGTAGGGACATATTTTCTATTTAACTATACCAATATTTTCAATATACTTATAGATTTTGATATGTCGATATGAAGGTTGTAGAATTAAATGATGGAAGATCTAAGCAATTTGAAAGTGACTAATTCGATAACACTCGAACCGATTGGAAGAAAGACCACATAAACTGCTAAACCACACACTACACTCTGATCTACCCCAGAAACTGCAGCGTAATATCATTCTAATTTGGACATAATCCTTCAAGATGAAGCCCCAGCAAAAAAATAAAACATGTCGATATATATATATTAATATGTTGCAGGCATAAAGCAAATTTAGGCAAATGATCATTTGCCTGAATGTCAGTCATACAACAAAATTTTAAAGAGATGTTGTGTCTAGCTTGTTTAGGTTAGTTGCAGTCTTTGTTAGTTTTTACTTCAACGATCGGCGTTGTATCCACGGTTGCGGAAGTGGCAGCCGTCGATGTTCTGTTCAGTTGACTTTGTATCCTATGCACTAAGCACTGATCATATGCTTAGGCAAATGTCATTTGCCTAAATTTCTTTTATGCTTACGACAGATAACATCGATATAAGAATAGATACTAATAGCGGTTTCTGAAAAATCAGTATATTCGATGTGTTGATATATCAATGTAATTGATGTACTCGCTATATGAAATATTTTCACTATACCAATATTTTCAATATACTTATAGATTTTTCTTTGATATCTCAATATAAAGGTTGTCGAATTAAATGATGGAATATCTAAGCAATTTTAAAGTGACAAATTGGATAAAACTTGAACCCAATGGAAGAAAGGCCACATAAACTGCTAAACTACACACTACACTCTGATATAAGACTGGGAAGAAGAATGATCTACCCCAGAAAATGTAGCGTAATATAATTCTAATTTGGACATAATCTTTCTACATAAAGAGGCCGCAGAAAAAATAAAACATCTCGATATAAATATGGATATGTTGCAGATATAAAGCAATTTAGGCAAATGGTCATTTTCCCGAATGTCAGTCATATGACAAAATTCGGAAGAGATGCTGTGTCCCGTTCTAGCTTGTTTAGGTTAGTTGCAGTCTTTGTTTTTACTTGAACGGTCGGCGTTGTATCCACGGTAGCCGTAGTGTCAACCGTCGACGTTGTGTTCAGTTGACTTTGTATCATATGCACTAAGCACTCACCATATGCCTAGGCAAATGTCGTTTGCCTAAATTTCTTTTATATCTACGACTGATACATCGATATAATAATACTAATAGGGGTTTTTGAAAAATCGGAATATTCGATGTGTTGATATATCAACGTAATTGATATACACCCACATCTGCATATTTTGCATTTCACTATATCAATATTTTCACTCTACCAATTTTTTTTTAATATATGGATGTAAAAGTTGTTGAATTAAATGATGGAAGATCTAAGCAATTTGAAAGTGACAAATTGGATAAAACTCGAACCAAATGGAAGAAAGACCACAGGTACTGCCAAACCACACACTACACTCTGATATACGACTGGGAAGGAGAATGATCTACCCCAGAAAATGCAGCGTAATATCATTCTATTTAGGACACAGTCCTGCAAGATGAGGCGACAGCAGAAAAAATAAAACATGTCGATATAAATATTGATATTTCGTAGGCATAAAGCAAATTTAGGCAAACAATCATTTGCCTGAATAAAAGTCATATAACAAAATTCGGAAGAGATGCTGTGTCTCGTTCTAGCTTGTTTAGGTTAGTTGCAGTCTTTGTTTTTACTTGAACGATCGGCGTTGTATCCACGGTCGCCGTAGTGTCAACCGTCGACGTTGTGTTCAGTTGACTTTGTATCATATGCACTAAGCACTTTTCATATGCCTTGGCAAATGTCGTTTGCCTAAATTTCTTTTATGCCTACGACAGATACATCGATATTTGAATACTAATAGGGGTTTTTGAAAAATCGGAATATTCGACGTGTTGACATATCAACGTAATTGATATACATCCACATCTGCATATTTTATATTTCACTATATCAATATTTTCACTCTACCAATTTTTCTTTGATATATGGATGTAAAAGTTATTGAATTAAATGATGGAAGATCTAAGCAATGTGAAAGTGACAAATTGGATAAAACTCGAACCAAATGGAAGAAAGACCACAGGTACTGCCAAACCACACACTACACTCTGATATACGACTGGGAAGGAGAATGAACTACCCCAGAAAATGCAGAGTAATACCATTCTAATTTGGACACAATCCTGCCAGATGAAGCGACAGCAGAAAAAATAAAACATGTCGATATAAATATTGATATTTCGTAGGCATAAAGCAAATTTAGGCAAACGATCATTTGCCTGAATAACAGTCATATAAAAACATTCGAAAGAGATGTTGTGTCTCGTTCTAGGTTGTTTAGGTTAGTTGCAGTCTTTGTTTGTTTTTACTTCAACGATCGGCGTTGTATCCACGGTCGCCCTAGCGTCAACCGTCGACGTTGTGTTCAGTTGACTATGTATCCTAAACACTGAGCACTTATCATATGCCTAGGCAAATGTCATTTGCCTAAATTTCTTTTATGTCTACGACTGATACATCGATATAATAATACTAATAGGGGTTTCTGAAAAATCAGTATATCCGATGTGTTGATATATCAACGTAATTGTTATACACCCATATCTGCATATTTTGTATTTCACTGTATCAATATTTTCAATCTACTAATTGTTCTTTGATATATGGATATAAAAGTTGTTGAATTAAATGATGGAAGATCTAAACAATTTGAAAGTGACAAATTGGATAACACTCGAACCGAATGGAAGAAAAACCACATAAACTACTAAACCACACACTACACTCTGATATACGACTAGGAAGAAAAATGATCTACCTCAGAAAATGCAGCGTAATATTATTCTAATTTGGACATAATCCTTCAAGATGAACCCCAGCAGAAAAAATAAAACATGTCGATATAAATATTGATATTTCGTAGGCATAACGCAAATTTAGGCAAACGATCATTTGCCTGAATAACAGTCATATAACAAAATTCGAAAGAGATGTTGTGTCTCGTTCTAGCTTGTTTAGGTTAGTTGCAGTCTTTGTTTGTTTTTACTTCAACGATCGGCGTTGCATCCACGGTCGCCCTAGTGTCAACCGTCGACGTTGTGTTCAGTTGACTTTGTATCATATGCACTAAGCACTTATCATATGCCTAGGCAAATGCCATTTTTTTATTTTCTTTTATGCCTACGACTGACACATTGATATAATAATACTAATATAAAGAGGAATAAGAATATGGAATGACGATCTAAAACTAGTGATAAAGAAAAAAAGGAGCATGGATAAGGTAAATCCAAAACAAAGACAACGAAGAAATTCATGACAAATATAAGAAAAAAAAACATAACAAAAAGAGCAGCACAAGAAGCATACCATGAAATCTGGAACAAATTAGTTAGCGAATTAGAGCATGATCTATTTAACCAACAAGGAAATGTATTTAAAGTGAAGAAAAAGACCAAATAAAAATTCACAATATCACAAAAGAGAAGTCGCTTCAATATTATAAAGCACTTTGGACAGATGAAAAAATCGAAAGGGAAGAAATAAAAGAGGCCACATATAAAAGAAATGTTGATCTCTTAACCCTAAAGGAATTGAAAGAGACCTTAAGATCATGCAAAAATTAAAAAAAGCTATAGGAACTGATGGCTTGAATGTAGAATTATATAAATATAGAAGACTATTTCTTAAACATCGATTATTGCATTTGTATCACGCTAAAGCAAAAACACTGACAAACTAGAATCTCAACATAATTCAGCCAATTTACAAGAAAGGTAGGTAGCAGAGATAATGGTAAAAATTATAGAGGTATAAGCCTTTTGCAAAGGCCATTCTACCATAGGTAATGTCTTCGCACTACTAGTACAATTTATAGAAACGAGAATTTATTCTCCAAACCGATCTAGCTTTTGTGGACCTCGTTTGATATGTGTAAATAGAAAGAAATTATGGCAAATAATGAAAGTTAAAGGATTCCCCAAACACTTAGTAAACATAGTACAAAGCTGCTATCAGGACACGCGCTTTAAAATAATGGAAGGAAATCAAATCGACACCGTAAATAGAGGTGCAACACCAGGATGTCCCCTGTCACCCACAATTTGTAATATATATGTTGACCAAATAATTCGAGAATGGCAGTATGTAGCCCCAAAGGAATCAGAATAAGCTAAACTACTCCCTAAACACACTGCAAGTATTGACCGCTGCGGACAAGGACACACTACAGAAGCAAGTACACCTTCCAGATAAAATAATAAGCAAATATGGCGAAAGAATATCAGTAAGTAAGGAGATAACTAGGTTAAAAATAGCTCCTGCAACAAATCTCGCACTTTAGCTTAGATGGAATATTAATCCAATAACCACCCTAAGCCACCCTTACTAAATTCTTGTAAGGGTTTAAAAATTTATTTCCACAACTAATGCAGCAAAACTCTATGATACTTACCATGCTCCCCACAGTCGTTAATAAATTAAGATAATGGCTAGTTTTCTGCGAATTGCCCAGTGGAACGCCAATGGCTTACAATAACACAAAGATGAATTAATTTCCTTCCTGAAAATAAACCATATTGACGCAATGCTGATAGCCGAAGCTCGTTTCACTTTAAGGACTTATATTAACATACGCGACTATGAAATTTATCACACAAAATGGTACAGCTCACGCATGGACAGCAATTTTAGTAGGGAAAACTATAAAACACACGAACTAGCACCATTCGAAGAAAATTATTTAGAAACCACAACAATACAAGTAACCAGCTTACCCAGTCCCATAACTCTGTAAGCCGTCTATTGTCTACCAAGACATAGAATTACCCAAGAAAATTTAAACCGCTACTTTGAAACGCTAGGTAAGCGATTTATATCTGGAGGTGACTACAACTCTAAACACACGTATTGGGGCTACAGATTCACCATCCCTCGAAGCAGGAAACTCTTTAAAGCTGTCCAAGACAAGAATTATATACCTATATCTTAGCGATAAACCTACTAATCTACTGGCCGTCAGACCAAAACAAAATCCGGACCTTCTAGAACTCTTCTTCGTTAACGGAATATGCAACAACTTCTCCAAAATTGATGATAATCATGATCTTTTATCGGATCATTCGCCAATTATCTTTACATTCAGTACAACAGTAATAATTAAAGAAGACCCTGTTACACTGACCAATAAAACTATAGATTGGACCTACTTCCAGAAATATATAAATGACCATTTAAAGCTCAATGTCAGTCTAAAGACTCCGGAAGAACTTGAAGTAGCCACCAACCATCTGATTACTACTATTCAACAAACAGGATCGAATAGCACACCCTTACCTCAACCAAAACCCAAAATCAGTACATTCCGCTACAAATAAAACAGTAAAAAATGTGAAAAACGTAGAGCCAGAGCCAGTTGTCAATGCAGTCACAGTATAACTGTCTACTTAACTCGAAAACGGAAACAAGCGCTAAAAAATTTACGCAAGGAAGAGTCCAAGCAATTCTCACTAACCTTTTACCTAACGACCACTCAATCTGGAAAGCCAATAAAAGATTCAAACAACCCCAAAAATCTATAACCCTTATACGAACTCAAGCTGGTACTTGGACAAGATCAGAATTGGAGAAAGCAGAAGCATTTGCACTATACCTTGCCGAAGTTTACAAACCACACGAGGATGACATAGATGCTGACATCAAGGAGTACCTTGATGCTCCTCTCAACTATAGCTGCCAATTCGAGCTCTCTCGTCCAATGAGATAAAACGCGAAATTAACCGACTCAAAAACCATAAAGCGTCATTTGACCTCACTAATGCAAAAATTCTAAGACAATTACAAAAAAGCAATAACCATGTTAACAATAATAGTCAACACTATCCTGAGACTTACCTACTGGTCTACTCAACTGAAGTTTGCTCAAATCATCATGATTTTAAAATCAGGCAAACCCCCAAAATGAGGTAAATTCATACAGACGAATTAGCATTCTTGCGAAATTTTCCAAAGTATTGGAGAAATTAATATTACTCAGAATTTAAGAAGACTCACAAATACAACCTCAAGGGCTGCCGAAGTGTAGAAGGCCTCATAAAACGCTGGTGGAACGGTATTATCTGTCTTTCCACTTCCGATTTGCACTTTATGGGCTGCTTCGATATGACCGAATTGCATTTTTGAGTAATCAATTTTCACTGGTGTAGAGAATTGCAGATCATATATCATTTTATAACCTGCCCCAGTTCACATCTTATTACTAATTTTGTCAATTTTAGTATTGAATAATAAACAACTAAAAGTTTCTTTGGTTATCTTTCCTTTTACTCTGGCCTGTACTTTGTTTTCTAATATATATTAAATATATTCTCTGCGATAGTTTGTATGTGATTCATGGGTATCTACCTACTATACAGTAGGTCTATCACAACTCTAAGTTGAGCGCGATTGATTGGTTTTAGTAAGTCTTCAATGCAACTGTATGCCGGTTTATTATATTCCAGGAATTTTTCTACCATTTATCTAAGAACAAACGCAAGACCTTACCGATGCGGAGTCTTATTGTTCATTTACAAGTGTAACTTTTGAATTAATCTTGTTAGTTATAATTTTTGCTGCTGTTTGTTGAGAATGGGACGCTTCGACGATTCAACGCTGACCCACCCTGTATATTAGCTCGGACACAACTCTCACATCAAATCCGCTCAAAATAGCGTATTATTTGCACACAAATGCACGGTTTCGACGAGAGTGATGAGCAATTCAATGCGCAGCTTCAGAGAACAAAAGTTTACCTCCTGAACAAGGGTTTTCACAGACACCAACTATTTATTTCGGTGTGTTAACAAAGTGAGGTCAAGATTGAATCTGCTAATGTCATGCCAAGAAGCGCGGCTCCAAACGGAAGGGGCGCAAAACGCTTCTTTTCTCTCTCTAACTCATACAGAAACGTCCGGGTTACGCCAAGTTGCGCAACCATCGTACGTGGTTTAATACTGAAAGTCGCAAGGGGTCTGCGATGCGCAATTTGAGCGCAAATTACTTCTGACTTCGTCAGAGAATTCAAAATGGAGCAAGAAAACGCCGAAATTCAAAGGTGTTGGTACGGGAAGATACGAGACGCCACAACAAGTCCTAAAAGCCTCCACGGTGTTAGAGCAAACACGTAGCAGTTAATTATAATAAACTAAATTTATTTCCCTTTCAGTAGCTAGAAATAGACGATTTTCAAGTGTTTTTCACGTTCATCACTTGTTTTCTTCTCACTATCAATATGTCAAAGCAACCACTTAAGCCTCCTATTACTCAAATACTGATCACGAAGCTTTTTTCGATGAATACGTGAAACTGACTGAAATTTTGATCAGACTTGGAACACCGAGAAGTAATTCTCTGTTAACGAAAATCAGATGGATGGTGTAAAATGTATTGGTAAAGATGCATTTTGCATACAGATCAAATATCTATCGCATTCACGAAGACCATGAATTCCTGTAAATGGCACCTATAATCAAAAAGTTGATGACTATCCAATACGATCGTCGATCCATGGTATGAAAAAAAATATTCGCGAACATGGATACCGAAAAATATATAGCCGCTGGGTTCTACGACTTACAATAATTCCAGTTTATATTTATTAACCTAACGTATTATCTTCTCCTCCTTTTCCTTGTGCCTTCAGACACATACAAGGTACAGAAATGGTTTTAAAGTTAATTTTGTTTTGTGAGTTCCATTCTAATACTCCAGTACTGTGTGACAAACTTTTTTTGCATGTATCAATCCAAATGTACGTTTTCTAATCTCTTTTTCCACTTGAGTTAATAATTTTCGGTATTATTTCTTCGTTTTAATACTGGCAGCCAATAGAATGAACTAAGTGGACTTCTTTGTACGAAATTTTAAAACCAGTTGCCACATAAAATTTCGTTTGTTATGAACATTTATACATTGTTCTTCAAAATGTTCAAGTAATTCATTTAATATAACATAATTAAACAGAACTAAATTCGCTGTCGCGTTATATGGATACAATAAACCCCTACGACTTAAAATCTTGATGAAACTGTGATTTCTTTGTACCGCAGTAGTTAATAATTAGTATTAGTATTTTTGTGATTAGCTTCCATTCCTCATATGCTAAGCTCCCTCATTGAAAATTGTGAGTAAATGCTAACTCTGGGGTATCACTTAGGAGTAAGAGGTAAATTTCGTATATGAAAATGATCAAAATCGTTACAGCCATTTCTGAGAAAACATTTATTTGCCGTTTTTCGAATTTTTTTTTGTATTTTGGGAATCCTGACATACAATAGTGGAACGCAGTGAAACCAAAGTTTGATATCATCATTCCAAAGCTTCATAGAACATTTTCCTAGATTTTCATTACTTTGTCCGCTAATGTGTGAACCATACGTACATAGGTACATATACGGAAATTAATTCTCACCTAGTCGTTTCAAAAGTCCTCTCTTCGCTGGCTCAATTACAAGAAGTATCTACCGTATTGGCGTTTGTATAATTATTGCTGCGACACTCAGGAATTGGACGCTTATTCGCATAATGAAAATATCTATCTACAAACACTTGCACAAATATGATATATAATTGCAACACAGTATACGTACATACTTTTTCCACCTGCAAGTGTTTTAAAATGCTAGAAATTCATCATTACGCTGACAATACAATGACCTGTGACGGCAATTTACGATTTATTTGTGAAATATTAGTGGTAAATTACTCACACACACATCACTAAACACTAACGAAGGCACTAAGTGATTTGCCTATTATAAAAAACTCAATTATAATCGATGATTGCTTTTAACGTGCAGCTATGAGTTCTAGTAATACCGACTGGAAACAAGGCCTCCACACTCCAGCCTGACGTTAGTACAGGCAGGGAGAATTGCCCAATGATTGAATTTACTCCGTTTCGAGCCACCGGTCAAGCCTCCAAATAAGAGACTCGCATTGGCCACTTCTACCTACCTGTGCTGACGTCAGGCCGGAGCGCTGAAACCTTGCCTCCAGTCGGTAATGGCTCTAGTCAAAGTTCACGTCTCGGCCATTAACCATCTACTTTAGCCGACGTCACGAGCCCATGATGTTGGACACCGTTGGAATTGTTCATTAGCTGGTATTTTGATTGTTGGTATCATTTCTCTACCAGAAAGTAGGTTGAAGTTAATTCTGGACATTGCTAAACCTTCTTGTTGTATACTATTAACTTCAATACTTTTCTCTTCATTGTTTTGATTTCAAGTTTTTATATTGCTTATCTAACTTTTAACTGTCCTCTTCTTCTGCTGAGTTATTGTTTAGCAACAGTTAGTATAATTACTTATGATAAGTTTTTGTATTTCACAATTTATTTTCAATTGTAAATCTGCTTCTATTTGAAGTAATGAAAATCTGGCAACTCTATCTAGACATGATGAATGGAAAGTATCTTAAACACTCACTACTGTCACACTGTCAGTATCTGACAACTGTAATAGAAATGCGTAATTTTTATTAAGTATGCAGTAAATTTTCGTCGTATTTGCAGTATATCTACAACGGGTTTTCAAATTTTAGGCATCACAACTAAAAACTGACGAAAAAATAAAAATTGTTCATTACACGTATGAGCAAAGGTGTCTAGATGTGTGTAAGACTGTAAATTATCTGGCAACATTACTGAACTGTGTACCCGCAACTAAATCTCAAGAACTCTGTAACATTCCATTGTGCTTGTCTGGGTGTTTATTCAACAATATAAATAAATGAAAGCAATTCTGCAATAGTCGCGAAAGAAAGGTCAAACGTTTCCAAAACAAATGTATTTAGTACTTAATAATCACAAGTGGAAAAGAGATTTAAACCTGCATACATCGTCTTTATCCAAAGAAGTTTCATAAGAACACGAAATTCTGCAATCAATGTGTGCTGCAGGATGTTTCTCAAGTCGATTGTGTGCTTTCAGAGGCACACTGTAAGATAAAAAAAGACGAAAACTCTTGGTGAACAAGGGCGTCTCTAACTTACTTGCGGCCCGAGTGCGAAGTATCAAGTGCCGCCCCCTCTGGGTTGTGGATTAGGTGGTTAGGAAAGGTATGTAATGTGAGTTGAGTGAATATACACCAAACACTTTTATTTATTACTAATCTCACAATCTTATAACATTAAAATATCGATTACAATATTAAAAGTGACATATTGTAATGGTTTATTGCCCACAGCAATTCTGATTGCTTAATTAACAGAATGAATAAGGTTAACCTGAGCACATAATTAAATATGTTATTTATTCCAAGATAATCAGTAGGTACTTTACATTAATAAATGCACTTGATGTGAGCAGCAGTAACTAATAATTTGAGGGATAATAGCATGAAATAAAGCAGGTTTCGGAAGCGTTACGTTCAGAGTTTCAGATATGATAAATGTTCGGAATTTTTAATTTGTAACTGACGGATTTGAGCTTTTGTATAATGTAAATAAAATGATATAGAATGATTTGTTAAGTATATTTATTTATTTATTTATTTATTTATTTAATTTATTTAATTCGCATTCAGCTAACAGCCGGTAGGCCAATTATAGGCGTCGCTGTGCAGTTATGAGGACTTCCAACCCCACTAACGACTGTCATGATGTTGTATGACCGCCGGGACCAACTTTTTTCCGTGATAGCCATACCACGAGGCGCCGAGAGATGCAGCAGTGGAACTCCCATCCAAGTTCTGACCAGAGACAGTATAGACAAGTATAGAAAGAATATGAGTGCTATGTATTAAAAGTGTAAGCCAGCAAACGGCAATTCGCTTAAAGGTAACGCAACAGTGCTAGCAAAATAATAATTGCAATAGAGCAATGAAAAATGGAAGGCAACCAATCGAAAGACAATTAGTGAGATGCTAAAGGAACTCCAAGTGTATCAGTGTATTATAAACAAAAGTGATTTAAAAGCAGAGGAAAGTGTAGTGACAATTATTCCAAGAAAACGACATTTTTAGTAGTTAGGCAAAGGCATGACATCAAAACTGTAGTCCATAAGGTCAAACATGTTATCAATCCTAATCTCTTTTATAAAACATGAAAATCTAGTTGCTAAGTGACGTGACAGTCTTTTTCATTACTACCAAACAAGCTTGTAAAATGTGTGTTGGGAGCAGATTGAGCTCCACATTTTATTGCTCAAAGTCTTTGAATATCTACCAGTTGTGTGTAAAGTTATTCATCAATATGCAGGGCATCTGTGGGTATAGTTTGCCAACTGTAAAGTGTGCCAAGTGTAGCAGTTTAGCCAGCAGGCAGATTCGTCCAAGTGCGAGTAAGTTCGAGGGCTCATTTCCATAAGGGAGCAGCATCGGCCAGCAAGAATTTTGTGTCGAACGTGTAGAGCCGTTCCTCCTGAGTGTCTGTATACAGAGTTTTGGAGCAGAAAGCCACCACAAGAATTACCATCGACGAATCGTCCTCAGAAAACGTATGCCTCCTACGAAGCAACCCTTTTCAAGGTAATTTCACAGGGATAGCGTTGGGGGAGGTCCATTATTTTTGGATCTCATCAAGTTCAGGCTGTCTACAAGGTATAGCACCAGGTTCCAGTTATCCAGGTCCCCCAGCTTCGAGAAATTTAGGTAGCGCCCTTTGAAAGTGCAAGATGATGCGGCATTTTTCAGTTTTGGCCGGATGGAGAACAAAAAACGATCGCGCGTGGGTTTTGACGTTACACTCGAAACAAAACGAGCTTAGGAGTTGCTACGTTACAGTATTAGTCGTATTAGCTGATGCTTCCTTGCCATTTTGGTGTTTTAAGATTCAATTTCACGCTGTTTTTGCACTGGCAGATCATTGTGTTTACTGTGTCAAATTTAGAGGTTATCTAAACGTCAGATGAAAATTGTAAATTTGCCCTAATAATTGAAAGTAATTTGCATACAACGAGTTATTTGTCATACAAGTTTTTCTTAATCTTATAAACCGACACCCTGAGTTAAGTTTTTGTTTCATGCTCACCGGAGCTATTGCAGATAGATAAAATAAGGAATGAGCAATAAACCATTTATTTGTGGTAATTATTATTACACTCTTTTAATTTGCCCTGAGTTTGACAGGCAGGTTCGTAATTGAATCTTATACAATTTATAAAGTGTAGTATCCCTTGCTAATAATTATAAATTTTATATTGTATTTAAAACCCCATTTATTTAAGCGGGGGGCTATTACAATATAATATTTTTCAACAATCAAACTCAACTTTTCTTAATTTTCTTATTACACATTATTCCATAATGTCATTTATATCTATGTTAACGTCGTTTTCAATACTTAGTCTAGCTAGATTTGATAGCCTTTCTTGTGTCGTACTTGATCTTAAATATTTTTTTTATAATTTTTAACTTTGAAAATGGTTTTTTACCCTCAGCAACCGTAACAGGTAATATTTAAAAAATGCATAAAGCAATCGATACACTTGGTAACGTGCTAATTCGGTTATTTTTAAACAAATATTTCAAAACCTCTCCTGAAGCATTTATGTCCGAATGTATGGATTATGTATTACATGTAACCGCATCTACTTTGCGTTGTAGAGGTTGGTGCTTCGTACGTTAACAGCTTGCGGTGCCTTATGTGCTTGCGCAGCAACCATTGTGTGCGGTGTGTGGCTTTGTGATGTATTAACTTTATTACTCTATCTCTTAGGTATGTGGTTCTGAGTAGAGCACAGTTAATTTGGTGCCCAACTGTGAATGGTCTCACCAAACCCGATTCCAATCGCCAAGGCTGCGGAATAATTCCGACCCCCACGGAATTTGAACCGTGGACTTGCTTTATGCAAGCCTAGCGCTTTACAAACTGTGCTACACGGCTTTAATTTATGTCCGAATGATTAGTTCCAACATCTGTCAATTTGTTTTGCAAATCTGGGCAGTATTTTAGTTTATTATCGGAATCTAAGTTTGCTAAAGTGTCAAGGCTGTGTAAAAAAAGAGAAACAACTATTTTGATTGCTTAGCAATTCGAACCTTTCATATAATTTATATTTCTAAATTAATAGAGTAATATTTAGAATGTCTTAGGGTGTTAACTATAGTTTGTTTTATTTTTTCGCTTACTACAGTGATTAGTTCATTTTTAAATGACCAAGGTAATGAGGCATATTACGGTGTTGGGCGTTTTTAATGCGATTTATGTGCTCTGCTATAACATTATCAATTTTTTAAATACATTCTATTAATTTTTAAAAAATCCGTTATCGTTTTGAAACAACTTTTCCCTACTCCCTCTAAAAGCAAAATCTGGCTAAATACTGAATGACGTAGGTACATAATTCTATCAATAATCGTCATCCTCCTCTTTTTTCACGATCATATTGGACCTGATTTATAGAATCTACGGTTTTTTGTTTCTTTATATTTTTTAAAGTCTACACATTGCCTTACACCTTACACTACTCCAGTCGTCGTAACCTATTTTATCATTAAAGACATTCACAGAGCTGTTGAGTAGCTTACAGTAAAATCAAAATAAAGAACTGCTAGATTTTGAATAAACGAGCCAGTCCCGAATTACCGTTTTATTATCTCCTAACTTTTTAAGAAAATGCGCAGCTGAAAATGACTGATTTGAATCACTAGATAAAATTCTTGATTTTTACTGGGCCAATTTCAACTAATGACAATTGAATATTATCTGAAATAATCTGTGGCCAAAGAGCAGGATATGTCAATGCATTGGAACTAAGTTGTTAGAATCAGAAAGTTCAGCGACTTGCTGATACGGAGGGTAAGATTGATGCTGCTGAACTAGTTGAAGGTCCTGGTTCAAGACACTTTCTAATAGAGCTCGTAATTTTTCTTCTCTTTTTGCTTTCCGCTTTCGGTATTGGAAACCAAAAAGTCATCTGCAATCATTAAACAAGTTTTTTTACTATTTTACATACACAACAGAAGCCAATATAACTTACCTTTTATTCTACAGTTGATTGGTACTATTGGTAGACACATCATACAACAATCCTCGAAATAGACTGCCTCTCCACAGTTTTCACTAACGATTAATGATATAGTACTGGCACGCAAACAAACGTGTGTACTGAGAGACTAAGACAAATAAGCGCAAAGGGCTTATTTATAACGTCAGGGCAAGTGCTCAAATAAATTGGGAAATTACCTACCTTTGTTGGACAAGTCAAAGGGTTTCAATTTTTAAAGGCTAGTAAGCGAAACGTCGGGAAAAACCTGCCTTCGTTTAAGGGTTTTTAAAAATCCCCTTACTATTTGTAATTACAAATTTATTAGTCAAGTCAAGTTTTTGTCTTGGCCGCATCTGGAGACCCTGTCCGAATGAAGGGTGCAGTATCGAGTTATAGAGTGCGAATTCAACTATTTACGCTTTGTGGTGGTCGAACTATGTATATGTTTTGTTCAATATAACTAAACATTCTATCTCACAATTGCTGCTATACATTATAGTAACCAGTAGTCGTCTTTAATTAAGAATTATACACATTTTGTATCTTTCTTGAAATTTCAGCAGAAACAGAGTAGGTACACAAGGCCTAGCTGCCGCCCCCTAAACTCTGCCACCCGGGTGCCGGTTACAATGAACCTCCGGAAGGTACACGTTCGACTTAAGAAACACCCTGTATTTTGCGGATTTTGGTCTCAAATTCAGTTCTTTATGGACTAATTACTAAGATATTCGGACTTTTTACGGAATCTATTATTCATGGACTGTATGCACACTGTTACAGTTAAATTTACTGTTTCCACTTTACATTTCTAATTAATTTCGACCACTCTGCGTGATATGGTGGTTTCAAATTAATTGAAAAATTGACCACGTGTAACTATTAACCACTAGACTGTTCCATACAATTTTATTGCTTTTAGTACACCTACTTTGTAGCTTCAACGTTGCATGGCACAGATTTAAAACATTTGTTACTGATCTTTTTGATCAAATTATTACATTATGTCACTGATTCCTTTTTCGATTGAAGGTGTAGGTAGTTCATGTAAACGTACACGTTATTATTTAACGATTTCCTTTATATTTTTAATTTATCAGATATAATATTCTGACATGTTAAATTACTGTATATAAGAAGAAAACAAAGTTATTGGTAAATGCCTATAATATACGATCCCCATTAGGAGATGACAGGCTAATATAATTCGTAAAAAATATTAAATGTGACTTTATTGGAATCAGTGAGGAGAAGGGACGAGCATTGCCTAGAAGACGTAAGCCAAGGAGGTCTATATTTCCTCATAATTAAGAAAATAAATGGAAATATGATACATTTTACAACGGTACAGATCTTGACAAAATGTAAATTACAAATAATTACAAAATTACAAAACGCTACTTGTAAAAGCAAACTACAGAAGGAAAGGAGATACAATCTCTCCCAAATTATTCAGCTTATGCTTGAACGACGTTTTTAAAAGTTGTATGTTTAAATATAAATGTAGAAAGGTTGAATAACTGATCATTTTTGTATGACATTTTATTTATGATGGACATATAGAAGGTGTACGAGAAATGACAACATATGTAAATGATTAACAAGTGGAAGAAATAATAGATGTACAGATAGATAACAAAACTATAGAAATTGTTGACAGTTACATTTACTCATGGCAACTTATTACGCTAAAGAGGGATAGTCAAACGGAGAACATAGACGGGAGAAGAAATTGGGTTGGGCCGCATTCAACAAATGGGGAGAAATGCTTCAAAGTAAAATATATCAAAAATTATAAACAATCAAATTATACTGCTGGCAATTACTTTTGTAGCAAATATATGGAATTAACTGCAAAGAATATAAAGAAATTAAAAATACACAAATTTTAATGGAGCATATCAACACAGGATAACGAACGCATGAATAAGACAAAAGCCAAAACTAGAAGGTGTGTATGAAAAAGCTCTGAAACTAAAATACAGTTTGGAAAATCTGATAGAATTGGCTACATTTCATTTAAAATCCTGAATACTTTTTATGTCGAGAATGTCTGATATCCCACCAAAACATATAAAATTCAAGATCCACCTTACAACATAGTTTAAAAAATAATTACCGATTCTATACAGCAAATAGGAAAAATTACACATCCGGAAAATGCTCTGAATGAATGTAGCTCTTCAAAAACGATATTCAATTTTTGTTATATTTCAACCACAATATTGAGTAATTTAGTATTAGTAAGGGTAATTATTTTATATCAGTGGCAAAAATTACCTTCACTCCTTAGTGTCACAGTCCTTATTGGGGGAGGAAACTTAGTTTCAGGAATCATTTTTAGTAGTCTTTGTTTTCGAATTATTTTAAAAATGGATATTAATTAGTGCGAGATATGATAAAGTACCTTGTGAAAGAGGATACTTAAGCAGACTTAGTTTTTTCCTGTTTGTACACCCACGCATATTAACGTTTCGTAAGACATTGCTGCTTCTATCATCAGAGTCAAAGTGGCTCAAAATTGTTTACAGCTTACACCATTATAGTTAAATTTGATCTAAGTTGCTTGCAGCTTGCATCATCAGGGTCAAATTTGACCTAAGTTGATTGCACTTTGCATCATCAGAGTTAAATTTGATCTACGTTGCTTGCAGTTTGCATTATCAGAATCTAAGTTCATTACAGTTTGCATCATTAGAGTTACAGTTACCCTAAATTGCTTGGAGCTTGAATCAGAAGAGTCAAAGTTGCTTGCAGTTTGCATCTTCAGAGTCAAAGTTACTCGAAATTACTTGGAGCTTGCATCACCAGAATCAAAGTTACTCTAAATTGGTTAAAGATTCGATCGTCAGAGTAAAAATGGCACCAAGTTATTTGCTTTTTCATTATCAGAGTCAAAGTTACTCTAAATTGCTTGGAGTTTAAATAATAAAGTCAAAGTTGCTTTAAGTTGCTTGCAGCTTGCACTATAAAAGTCAAATTTGATCTAAGCTGTTTTCAGCTTGCATCATCAATCAGAGTCAAAGTTAGTCTAAACTGATTGGAGATCGAATCATCAGAATCTAAGTTGCTTGCCGCTTGTATAATCAGACTCAAATTTTATCTAAGTTGATTGCACTTTGCATCATCAGAGTCAAATTTGATCTACGCTGCTAGTAGTTTGCATTATCAGAGTCTAAGTTCATTACAGCTTGCATCATTAGAGTTACAGTTAGGTACTCTAAATTGCTTGGAGTTTGAATCAGAAGAGTCAAAGTTGCTTGCAGTTTGCATCTTCAGAGTCAAAGTTACTCGAAATTGCATGGAGTTTGCATCATCAGAATCAAAGTTACTTTAAATTGGTTAAAGATTCCATTGTCAGAGTGAAAATGGCATCAAGTACTTTGTTGTTTTCATTATCAGAGTCAACGTTATTCTAAATTGCTTGGAGTTTAAATGATCAAAGTCAAAGTTGCTTTAAGTTGCTAGTCTAAACTGATTGGAGATCGAATAATCAGAATCTCAGTTGCTTGCAACTTGTATCATCAGACTCAAATTTGATCTAAGTTGATTGCACTTTGCATCATCAGAGTCAAATTTGATCTTCGCTGCTAGTAGTTTGCATTATCAGAGCCTAAGTTCATTACAGCTTGCATCATTAGAGTTACAGTTAGGTACTCTAAATTGCTTGGAGTTTGAATCAGAAGAGTCAAAGTTGCTTGCAGTTTGCATCTTCAGAGTCAAAGTTACTCGAAATTGCATGGAGTTTGCATCATCAGAATCAAAGTTACTCTAAATTGGTTAAAGATTCCATCGTCGGAGTCAAAATGGAACCAATTTCTTTGTTGTTTTCATTATCAGAGTCAACGTTATTCTAAATTGCTTGGAGTTTAAATGATCAAACTCAAAGTTGCTTTAAGTTACTTGCAGCTTGCACCATAAAAGTCAAATTTGATCTAAGCTGTTTGCAGCTTGCATCGTCAATCGAAGTCAAAGTTAGTCTAAACTGATTGGAGATCGAACCATCAGAATCTAAGTTGCTTGCAGCTTGTATCATCAGGCTCAAATTTTATCTAAGTTGATTGCACTTTGTATCATCAGAGTTAAAGTTGATCTACGTTGCTTGCAGTTTGCATTATCAGAACCTAAGTTCATTACAGCTTGCATCATTAGAGTTACAGTTACCCTAAATTGCTTGGAGTTTGAATCAGAAGAGTCAAAGTTGCTTGCAGTTTGTATCTTCAGAGTCACAGTTACTCGAAATTGCTTGGAGCTTGCATCATCAGAATCAAAGTTACTCTAAATTGGTTAAAGATTCCATCGTCAGAGTGAAAATGGCACCAAGTTCTTTGTTGTTTTCATTATCAGAGTCAAAGTTACTCTAAATTGCTTGGAGTTTAAATGATAAAGTCAAAGTTGCTTTAAGTTGCTTGTAGCTTGCACCATAAAAGTCAAATTTGATCTAAGCTGTTTTCAGCTTGCATCATCAATCAGAGTCAAAGTTAGTCTAAACTGATTGGAGATCGAATCATCAGAATCTAAGTTGCTTGCAGCTTGTATCATCAGACTCAAATTTTATCTAAGTTTATTGCACTTTGCATCATTAGAGTTAAATTTGATCTACGTTGCTTGCAGTTTGCATTATCAGAACCTAAGTTCATTACAACTTGCATCATTAGAGTTACAGTTACCCTAAATTGCTTGGAGTTTGAATCAGAAGAGTCAAAGTTGCTTGCAGTTTGCATCTTCAGAGTCAAAGTTACTCGAAATTGTTTGGAGCTTGCATCATCAGAATCAAAGTTACTCTAAATTGGTTAAAGATTCCATCGTCAGAATGAAAATGGCACCAAGTTCTTTGTTGTTTTCAGTATCAGAGTCAACGTTACTCTAAATTGCTTGGAGTTTAAATGATAAAGTCAAAGTTGCTTTAAGTTGCTTGCAGCTTGCACCATAAAAGTCAAATTTGATCTAAGCTGTTTTCAGCTTGCATCATCAATCAGAGTCAAAGTTAGTCTAAACCGATTGAAGATTGAATAATCAGAATCTAAGTTGCTTGCAGCTTGTATAATCAGACTCAAATTTTATCTAAGTTGATTGCACTTTGCATCATTAGAGTTAAATTTGATCTACGTTGCTTGCAGTTTGCATCTTCAGAGTCAAAGTTACTCGAAATTACTTGGAGCTTGCATCACCAGAATGAAAGTTACTCTAAATTGGTTAAAGATTCCATCGTCAGAGTCAAAATGGCACCAAGTTATTTGTTTTTTCATTATCAGAGTCAAAGTTACTCTAAATTGCTTGGAGTTTAAATGATAAAGTCAAAGTTGCTTTAAGTTGGTTGCAGCTTGCACTATAAAAGTCAAATTTGATCTAAGCTGTTTTCAGCTTGCATCGTCAATCGGAATCAAAGTTAGTCTAAACTGATTGGAGATTGAACCATCAGAATCTAAGTTGCTTGCAGCTTATATCATCAGACTCAAATATAGCTAAGTTGATTGCACTTTGCATTATCGGAGTTAAATTTGATCTACGTTGCTTGCAGTTTGCATTATCAGAATCTAAGTTCATTGCAGCTTGCACCATCAGATCCAAATTTGATTTAACTTGCTTGAAGCTTGCATCATCAGGACCAAAGTTGCATGCACCTTGCACCATAGAAGTCAGATGATTGCAGCTTACATCTTCAGTCAAATTTGTTTTAAGTTGCTAGCACCTTGCACCATCACAGTCAGTTGATTGCATTTGTCAAATTTAGTTTATGGAGGTTGCAGTTTAGATAATCAGAATTTAAATACCGGGTGGCCATAAATATCTGATATCACATTACCTTTGGAATCAACACCGCTTTGTTAAAGTGATGAATCCAACTAAACTAAATGTCATTAGTGTCATCACACCTAAAATTCCTATCTGTCAAAAATTATTACAGATTGCAATAAGTAATCGAGTTAGAACAGGAGATTTTTATAATTGATTCGTAGGTTAAACTGCAGAATCCGGGGCACATTTCCCTCCTCTTATTGTTTTATAACATTACATAGGTAACAATACTTATCATAATTGAAATATAACTCTAACCAACATTTATAAGTAGCTAATTCCATGGCTACCGGGATCTTAGATATTTATGGCCACCCGGTATAATGCAGCTTGCATTATTAGAGTTAAAGTTACTCGAAATTGCTTGGAGCTTGCATCATCAGAATCAAAGTTACTCTAAATTGGTTAAAGATTCCATCGTCAGAGTCAAAATGGCATCAATTTCTTTGTTGTTTTCATTATCAGAGTCAACGTTATTCTAAACTGCTTGGAGTTTAAATAATCAAAGTCAAAGTTGCTTTAAGTTGCTTGCAGCTTGCACCATAAAAGTCAAATTTGATCTAAGCTGTTTGCAGCTTGCATCATCAATCAGAGTCAAAGTTAGTCTAAACTGATTGGAGATCGAATCATCAGAATCTAAGTTGCTTGCAGCTTGTATCATCAGACTCAAATTTTATCTAAGTTCATTACACTTTGCATCATCAGAGTTAAATTTGATCTACTTTGCTTGCAGTTTGCATTATCAGAGTTACAGTTATTCTAAATTGCTTAAAGCTTGTACCATCAGTCTAAGCAAAGTTACTCTAAATTACTTTGGGCTTGTATCATCAGAGTCAAAGTTGTTTGCAGCTTGCGCTATCAGAGTCAAATTTGATATAAGTTGCCTGCATCTTACATCATTAGTAAGTTACTCTAAATTGCTTGGAGCTTGAATCATCAGAGTTTAAGTTGCTTGCAGCTTGTATCGTCAGAGTAAAACTCGATCTAAGCGGATTGCAGGGTGTATAATCAGTGAAAGTTGCCTAGAGCATCTTTTACTCTAATTATGCAATCAGCAATGTTTCACGTATTGTTAGTTAAAGTTTTATTTTTAAATTATGTTTAATCATCTGGATATGTCAAAAATACCAATGATTTTTGCTTATGGGGTAATACCATTGAACAGAATATCCCAAAAACGAAAATAGGTATGACTTTGAAACTTCATATATTAGTTTTGTGTACTGTTTAGGTGTGACAGCAAGCTTTTGAAGAAAATCGCATAACCGGAAGTATGGTGTTTACTCTTGTGGTTTTTCAGTTTTTTCGATTTTTTCAAACTTCACATTTTCATTATATTTTTAATGTGTATTGATGTGAGATAGGTGATTTCCCAGTTGAATACCTCTAAAATGTTTTTTTTAAATTTTTTTTATATCCGATTTTAAATAGAACACTCGGTATATTATTACATTTTTGAATTTGGTTTAAAATTTTAGAGAAAATTTGTCTTTTCAACTAACTATTTTGTACGGTTTCTGAAAAATTTGTAATTTTTGAAAAATGCTTAAAAATTAAAAATAAAATGTTTGCCTAATTATGAGATTACTGTAAAAGGAATTTGTGTGCGTGCATCACACCATTTTTTTCAACTGTTTGATGTAGACTAAGTATTCTATGTGATTTAAGTTTTTGAAAAATCAAGAGATAGGGCCAAGTTAGTATAAATTTAACTACAATTTACTAATATCGGTTTCGCTGACAGTGATTCGAGTCATACATATCTCTTTCAGAATCGTCAAAATTTCTTGACATAAACAAAAAAGCGAGAGAACTCCTTTCCATAAAAATTAAAAACAATAAATTACAATTAAGATAATTAACCTCGTCAATAGGCACGACTGGTGTCCATGTTTCTTCGCTTAAATGCTAATAACTTGGAAAGCAGGAAATTGCTAATCGTTTAAATTTCCTTACATACTCCTAAGTCGATATGAAGCTGACAGATCGATTTCAAAGCAAAAAAAACGCAAATAAATCAGCAGTGATGCGACTCTGAAAGGCGAAGTAAAGATTTGATTAATGGCGCGATATAGAGTCCATTATGCGCGTATTTGAATAATTTTCAATTAGAGAGCCGTTATTGGGCATTAATCGTCGCTTTCAATGGCAGCACCGCCTAATGGCCCCCATTTGAAATGAAAACATCGACGAAACGGGCAATTTTAAATTGGCAGCACACCGTGAAAGCAATAGTGAGGTGCACATGCACATCCCACTGACACACATACGCTATTTACATTTACATACAAGGCCAAGGATATTAGTCGACTACGTGCTAACAAGTTAGCCATACAGACGAGGCTTCCGTGAGCGCTTTTTCTGCGCCCTCTTGCGGCGGATTTCGTCAAAGAGAGCCTTACGTTTTTACGAAACTGGTTTTCTTGTTTAACGAATTTGTTTTTATCCAACACTCCACATTTTGAAAACTATAAAAATAGGTAAATTATGGACCTCTAAATAATCGTTTCAGGTTCTTCCTCGACGACTGATGCATGATAAGTTGTTTACGTCCCACTTTTGCAATTGTTTGTGCAAGCCAGGTCAGGAGAGTCCTTTTCAAGAAAAAGAGCTCTTAGCGCCTCCGTTACCAGTTAACGCGTAAATAATAACATGCAGCGACTCGATTATTCTTTCGGGAGTCATTACACCTTTCAAATTTCTTCGTTCTTGAACCTAAGCTGAACTCACCACGGCCATTAGAATTAAATCAAATGAAGGCCATCCGGGACTTTCCTTTCTCGAGCGATTTATCTGGAGTCATTTGCGTTAATGGGTTGTCATTTGGGATCTGTTTGATGCACACCAGACACGCGGAAAAATTAACAGTTTTAAACGAGCTGTCGTGATAACGACTGTAAGAAACAAAGACGAATTAGGAGCACGATAATGATGAACTGATGCCACGAAATCTTGTCTAGAACGAAAAATTAATTTATGAACAGGATTTTTATAAACATGACGATTTAGCTTCAAGATTTAAACACATGAGAAAGATGAAAATACCAATATCCTTAACCATAAAAGATTTTATATAGAACTATTAAAAGTAAAGTGGTAAAGAGGAGTTTGTTTCTTTATTTGTCATTTTGACTTAACCCACAAGATATGTGTGGTTACGTACGTTTTTAAAGCAATTTTAACCGGTTATAATAACTATTATTAATTACCTATATTTCAATAAACTAGTTCAGTTAATCAATAGTTTTAACGCGACAATCTCTCTCTCAGGTTGGACCTGCAATTTACTTATTCTCAATTCAATATTATTTAATGTTCAAACTTTAAATCAAGTATATACTTTTCCCTAAATTATACTTTGGCAGTTTATCGATCATTCCACCTCAAAACACAATGAACAGCTCTTCTCATATATTTCAGGTAATTATTAATAATTTTTTAAATTGTTTACCTTATGATACAGCCTTTTGATTACAACTCCTTTTAATACTGCAGGTCTCTGCGAAATTCTCCCGACGAACCTTCAACCACCTACATCATTCGGATCAATTCACGACGAACCCCCTTAATGCTGATGATCCACGATATTTAATGTTACAATGCTGCATATCTCTGCTACATCCCATTGTCCAGTTCCAATCCAGTTACAGCAGTGGCTTAACACAATCGCTAATCCATAATGTTTACCTTTGCATTCTTGGATATTCTCTTCTAGTTGGGTTTTGTTTTAGTTCTTACGTCTTTTAGTAATACGATTTGGTTTAAATTTTACTTTATTTAGAAAATTATCCAAAATAAACGTATTGGATACTTTTAAATTTATTCCATTCCAAATTACACTATCTTAACTTTCAAAATAATATTCAAAACTTATTAGCACCTAGCTTAGTTACTCAATTACATTAGTTACTTATTTTATATTAATGTTACCTTCTAATACTTATTTTTCTCCACTGTTTTAAGGTGTTTCTGTTAATATCTTCTCTTTGATCAGTAGTTAATCTTCATGATCAGTAAAAAATAATTAACTTCTAACTTGTTACTACCTCTTTTCAGTTGTTTTGTTAAAGTTCCCACCTTTTTGCTGGGGAAAGGGTTTTTCCATTGCATGTTTTTTCCTTTGACCGGCATTACCACGGTAATGAATAATAAACATGCAACACATGCATTTCCTCTTTCCAACTGCATATTAGTAGTATGACTTATTATGATCTATTAAACTTATTTTCTCTAACGTTTTGAGATCTTGTCATTCAATTCTATATTCTTGTCAGGTATTTTGTTAAGAATATGTCTTATGTCTTCAATGGACGATGAACAGTTAATTATTCTTCTTCTTCATCTTCTAGTTGTATATTCGATTTACAAACTGTTAAGTTTACTTACTGCCGACTTCATTCTCGTTTTAACTTAAGCGTTTTATTTATATTATTCCCAGTTGTATATTAGACTTACGTCTTGCGTTTTTCCATTATTTAGGTCTCCAATTTTGAACATTTTCCTATTGAATGCTTTTGCTTTAGTTGGTAGTACATAAAATATTTGCTCTAGGTAATGAATTAACACTGACGAATGTTCGTCAATAGTTACCTCTTTTACCAGTTCCGCAATCAACTTATTCATAACCTGTTACATTCGTATACAAGTCTTGCTGATGAATCTTTTTCCTTTGGATGGTAATAAATCGTACTTAACTCTTAACTTAAATCGTCGTTTATATTCTGCCTAGTTATATTTTAGTTATACCATATTACGTTCTCCTAATATTTATATCCTCGCTATTAGACTTTGCCTATTGAATACATTCTTTTTAACTGATAGTTTATGAAATATTTGCTTTGAGAAATAAATTATCACCCATGCATTTTTATCAACAGCTAACCCTTAACTTATTTTTTATTCCTATTTTTCCAATAAAATCCACCCTTAAGCGAAAGGCGATCACCTTGTTTAACCCCTCGGCAGTGAATGGCGTGGATTAGGACTAAGCCGCAGTTATTTAGGTTAAAAACATGCATATACTAATTTGGACATACAAGTGGGCGCCAGTAGTTCACCACGACAAAAAAATGGATCTAGCTAACAGTCAAAAACGCACCTACCCTTCGTGGCTTCTCGCGTAACAATCCTAAACTAAAAAAAACTAGCAGGATCGTGGGGTTGAGTAAACAGATATACCAGTAGTAGCAGTAACAAGATGCTTTAATAATAGCTAAAATATAGAACAAGGCACCATAAACACATCAAATAAAATATGCATCTGGCGTGCCAACACACAGGTAAAACTAGGGTTGTAGCGACGGCGACGCCAAGCAAATAATGAAAAGGTTATGCGGTGTCAAAAAAAGTAATAACTAGCCGCAGTGCAAACGCCCAGCAAGATGCATTAACAAGACAAAAAACTAAGTTGGGTACTAAGTAAAAAAAATAAGCTAAATTTGGCAAACAAAAGTAATTAAAACTGACTGTTACAAGTTCTGGCACACGCGATAGCCGATATCGTAGCGAAATTATATGACAGGAAACCTTAGCTGCGCGAAAAACGTATCTAAAAGGAGTACAGCGCGCTTGTATCGCAGGTTTTCGATGTCATGTTACGCAAATCGCAGGCTAATGCGCATAACTGTACAAATAAAAAATAAATTTCTGCTAGCATATGAGCAGAAAAAACAAGCAGGTGCTAGTACTTACACTAATGCAAGGCATAAAAGGGGTTCAGCTCCAACACAGCTCGGCTTAATTGAGGCGTTTATGGCTGCTCCGGAGAATTGCGGAATCCGTCAAAGCTGGATACCAGCTCCTGCACAAACTAGAAATGGCTTCGGCATCGTAGCGGGAAAAAAACGTCGCCACCGAGGTGGACAGGGCCAAATGAATTGAACCACGTTGAGGGTCAAGAGCGCGGGCCTAATGGAAAATAAATTAGCACTCAAAGATCCGGGGAGGAATACAACTGTGCTCATATTATATTGAAGGAGGGCCGCAAAATACAAATAATTCGCCATGCTCACAAGGCTAGGCGATTTCCAAGCATATTAGAATTTACAGTTGGTACATGGATTACCAATCCCGATAAGGGCCGAGTGACTACACTCACAGCTTACTTCGTCAAAGGCGAGGCAGAAAAGACCGTGACTTTCAAATTCCACTCTACATCGCTTAAAATTCAGAGTGAAGTTAGCTCTACTCCCACCAAAATTACCTAGAGCAAAAAAACATTAACCCGAAATAGGGTGCAGGCTTATATGCCTCACATTGAGGAATTAGGCTTCTAACTCCGAAATTAAAGGGGGCCGTTACACTTAGGTATAACTTGTAATATTCACCTAATGTTGAACTTCTCTTGATTTTGGGGTCTTCCTATTGAATATTTTTCCTTTAAATGGTAATGAATGGTTAACCCTTCACTTAAGTTTTCTTTATATTTTTCCCGATTGAATACTAGACTTATAACTTGTTACGGTCTTGTAATATTTATGTCCCCACTGTTTGTGATGATTTACCTGTAACTTATACTTTATGAAATATTAGCTCTATGTAATGAATTATTATTGATGAACAACTTTTCTCCAGTTCAGTTTAGAGGTCCCTCTATTGGACTTTTTTTTCTTTATAAAGCAATGAGCAGTTAACCTTTAACTTAAGTATTCTTCTCAGTTGTACATGTCCCGACTGTTGAAATGTTCCTATTAAATGCTTTCCCTTCAACTGCTAATTTATAAAATATTTGCTCGAAGTAATGGATCATCGTCGGTGTGTATTCATCAACGGTTAGTTCTAAAATTATCTCTTCTTCGTCTTTTTCGCATTTGCGTAATAGACTTATAACCTGTTACATTCGCCTAATGTTGGATGTCTTCTTGTTTTGGAAATCTCCCTATTGAATCTCTTTGATTATGGTGGTCAAGAATAGTTAATTCCTAACTTAATTCCTGTTCTGTATATACTTACCAGTTGTATATTCGACTTAAAACATGTTACGTTCTTCTAATGTTTATATCCCCATTGTTAGAAGTTTTCCTGCTCTCCTTTTAGCTTTAATTTATAAAGTATTTGCTCTGAGTAATGGATCCTAACTGATGCATGTTCATCAGCAGTTATGTCTCAACTTGTTTCTTTTTCTTCTATTTCTCAGTTGCGTAATAGACTTGTCCCCTGTTAGTTTCTTCTTCTAGTGTTTGACTTCTTGCTTTTTGGAGTTTCCTATTGGTGTTTTCACTATAGATGGCAATGAAAAATTAATTTTCAACTAAAGTCTTCTTTGTATGCTAACACTTACATGAATTGATGTCCGTAGGTTAAGGACGTGTTAATGAAGTCGGAAAGTTGAAATTGTCTAATAAACATATGTTAAAGAACATGAAGTTAGAACTCTCGAAATAAATTCCGCATGTTAAAATATGAAAAAGTTCCATATCAACATGGATTGGGAAATGCTTTGTTGGAAGGTATGATTGACGGTGATGACACCGAGAATAGTATAGTATCTTCGCAACGACGATTTTCGGACTTATTTTTCATATTATTATAATAAGCGGAAATTATTTTCAGAATATTAAGAAAATTCCTAGAATTTTTTTATTTGCACACCCTGTATCTCGAAAACTATGCATTTTCAGACACTGTTGGGGAGCCTTCCAGTTTTCCGTTATGTTTGGAAAATTCCTGGTTGCTAGCTCGCCTTGGACGTTAATGGACTGTATGGATTTATACTTCACTAAATTATACACTTGTTGAAAGCAAAGTAGGTAATTTATTAGCAATAAATTAGCACACAAACATTTGAAAGTTTAAACAAAGAATTAGCGTTTCTAGGAGTGGACCTGTCCGCGTGCTGTACTCGCTGACAGACGGAACGTAAGTGGGGACGGCAGGCGCGTCCAAGAAGGGCTGAAATGCGCATAGTACAACGCACAACTACAAGCGAGGCTGCACAATTTTATGAAACACTTAACAGACACGTTTATCAAAGAACTACAACACTGAATTACTTCAATAACACAATAATCCTCGAGTTATGGACCTTCAGTCATGGAAGTAGATTGGACTAACATGTTACGTTCTCCTAATATAAATGTTTTAGCCTTTAACTGGCAATTTATAAAATATTTGCTCTAGGTAATAGATCATCACCGATGCATGTTCATCAACAATTACCTCTTAACTTTTTCTTCTTCTTTTCTCCAGTTGCTTAGTAGATTTTGGACTTTCTGCCGTTTGAGGTTTCCTGTTCTTGTTTTTCCTTTGGATGGTAATAAACAGTTAACTGTTAACTGAAGCCTTCCTTGCATTTTTCCAAATTATACAGAATGTTTCACAATTCAAGGTCCATAGCTTAATGGCGTGTTATTGAAGTTATTTAGAATTGAAATTGTTTAATAAACATATGTCCAAAAATGCATCTTTTGTGAGATATAGGGTGTTCAAATTGAAAAAGTATATTCAATGGAACAGCAATCAGAGCAGGAAAAAGTGGAGATGGGCTGGGCTCGTGGTTAGGATGGATGAAACAAAATAGACAAAAAGAGTAGTAAATTGGAGGCCGTAGGATGGTAGACGGAGTGTTGGAAGACTAATGATACGCTAGAGAGACGACATGAAGAAAGTTGCGGAATAGGAAAGGCACAAGATAGGGTAGACTGGGGAGACCTTGGGGAGAACTACGTCCAAAGATGAACAGGTAGCTGTTAATTTATTAAAAAAAAATGCCATAAGTAGCAGATTATCACCGATGTGTCTTCATCAACAGTTGGCTCACAACTTATTTCTTCTTCTTATTGACTTGCGTAATAGACTTATAATCTGATTCTGGACTTCCTGCCATTGTAGGGTCTTCCTATTGATGTTTTTTTCTTGGAATTGTAATGAAGAGTTAATTCTTAACTTAAGTGGTTTTTATATTTTACCAATTGTATATTAGACCTCTATTATGTTACGCTTTCCTAATATTTATCTTCCCACTGTTAGACTTAGAAATCCCTTTGACAATATCTTCGTCTTCTTTTTCCCGATTACGTAATAACCTTATAACCTGTTGCATTCCTCTAATTTTGGTCTCTATTTCGTTTTGAAATCCACCTGTTGAACTCTTTCCCTTTGGATGCTAGTTTATAAAGCATGTAGCCTCAATAATGCTCGTTCTTAACTTTTTTCAGCACATTTTAGTTTCTCCCGTAATTTATTGCGTTTTTGGTCTCATGGTTAACGAACAGTTCACTCACAATTTACTTTTTTTCTTCTTGTGCTGCATATTACTTACTGTCGTTTTGGGAGTCTTCCTATTCATGGTTTTTCCTGTGGCTAGTAATTTGTTCTCACTAATAAATAATGCATTATTGAGCCATTGTTATAACTTACTTGTTTGTTTTTGTTCTCAATTGTTTATTTGCGTTACTTTCTCCTAATCTTGACATTTCTACCGTTTTAGAAGTCTTCCTATTAAACATGGTTTCTCTATCTGGTTTATAAAGAATTTGCTCTTGGTAATGTGTATTGTACAGGTAATTCTCAACATACTTTCCCCCTTCTTCTCCTCAGTTGATTGTTTGGCTTTTATCGTGTTACGTTTTCTTAAGGTAGCTTTCATCGCCGTTTTGCAAGTCTTTATATTGAACACCTCCTTAGGTAGTATGGGCTAAAGATTATGAATGAATTTACTTTTTTTTTACTTCTTCCCAGTTGCAGAGTAGACTCATATTCCATTACATTCTGATATTTATCTTACCATTGTTTTAGAAATCTTGCTAAGACAAGCGTTTCCTTTGCATAGAAGGTTGCATTTCTCTTTGGTACTAGGTAAAGAAAGCTAATACCAAAGAGCATATAATTATATGCTCTTTGCTAATACTAATGTTATCTTCTTAATTGCGTATTAGATCATCATATTATGTTATCCCCTTTTATATACTTTCGTCCCCCACCTTTCTAAGAAGAATGTTGTACTAAGTAAACTATAACTGGAAAATCGTCTTCAGGGTTTACATCTGCATTTAAATATTTTAGTAACCAAACATTTTCCAGGTTTAAAGTAGCCGAAAAATATTGCAAATTTCTGTCAATAACGTTTTTTACTAGTACTTGCAGTGCCTCGGAACGAAATGGAAATATAAAGATCAATTCAGACCTTATTTAGAGTCGAAGAGCACGATAAATCATTATTGTATGCAAGATTCATACATCGTAGACATTCAAACTGTCACTATACTAACATTAAATATGTGGTGAAAATGGTAGCAACTCTTTCAAAATAGTTTATTTGCGTCGTGGCTCTTCAAAATAAAAAAGGTAATCGCATGTTCTGCAGAATACATCTTATAAATCTACGTATAAACAGATTATTTGGTAGCATACTTCGAGGGTTTTTATTCAACAAATAGTCCTCAAACGATCCTCCAAATCATTGTCTAGACTGTCTAGAGCCTACTTAATGGTAGCGATATGGACAAACACGTTCAAATGTCTTTGCATAATCTACTATAAAATGAAATTGAAACTTCCTGGTAATAAATCAAGCTATTTTTCATTATTTTGAAACGTGTGAACAACATCCATGTCATTTATATGCCTTCAATTAACACCCATGTTTCTGCAACTGCTGGCAAGTACTATTGAAAACCTCAGTAGTGGATAGTTTTCTACTGGAATATCTTATTTGATCTTTTTGTAGTTCAGTTTCAAAATTCTTTGACAACTTCATTCAAATTAAATTAACACAAAAAACGATGACGATTATGGTGATTCAAAATGTATGCTTAATGTGAATCCTTGATTCGCTCTTCAAGGAAGACATCTCGTTATACAAACAAATTCGCTATAGAAAATTAATCGACAGTGGTATGATCTAAGGCGGTATGTGTTCATGTTTACTTGAATGTTATGAACTAAGTTTCAACCTGCAACATGGATAATATTGTGAGTGAAAACTGTGCCACTTTTCACAATGCCAAAAATTGAAGCTATCAAAACGCAGGTCGACCATATGGATAGTGATTCTTAATTTCCGAAACTTTTAGTTAAACTAATTATGTCTAAGATACAACAGATGTTGAGTGTGTTGATACGAAGTCAGCATTTCTTCAATTGACACAGAATACAAGCAAATTAAGTTGACCTCATTTCTGCTGCATATTTTTTAAAATCTTCTTTTGCCACATCTTCGACTCCTTGTGATCTTTTAACGTCTGATTTTTTGTTTCAGTTTTTTTAAATATAATTTATAATATAATAGAACCACTGTTGATACCATATTCATACTGAAACAAAGAATAGAAAAACATTAACATTTAATTAACCAGCATATACATGTTTTATTGAAAATGCTAAAAGAAGAAGAAATTCTTCTCGGAATAGTAGAACTAATAACAGACATCGATACCTATAACGAAACGACAATACAATTTCAACAGATGCCGAACAAAACAGGAATACGCCAAGAGGAAAGTTTCAGCCCCTTGCTGTTTAATATGGTCGTGAATACAATTATAACAAAAGTAAAAAACTCTGTAAAGGGCTTTACTTGGAACTTTCTTAGAGCGAATTTGATCATTTTGCAAATAAATAAAAATGGAGTCCGCTGGGATTCGAACTCCGTGCTCCGAGGCGAATATTTCGAGCCAGTCTCTTATCCGCCGCTAAAATAACTGAGCCACGGGCGTGTTCGAGTTGAACGAGTTTCTGCTGCGTTATAAAACACCATACTATTTTGTCTCACTTGTGATGTATACCCTGAATCTGTTAGGTCTTATTTTCGCAGATGATAAAGCTTGAGCTATGTGCAAATTACTACTTCTGTCTTTTGAAAATAAAAAATTCCTTAGTTTTTAGACGAGGAAAGTAAAAATGTAGTCCGCAGGGAATGGCTCTCCGCACTTCGCCGCTATATAATGACTGAGCCACCGGTGTGCTCAAAGTGGATAAGTTTTTGCTGCGTTATAAAGCACCATACTATTTCGTCCAGTTTGTGGTGTTGACTTTGTATGGGTTAGGTCTCATTTATGCCAATGATAAAGCCTGCGCTATGTGCAAATTATTACTTGTGTCTATTTCTTAGGTAAAGCAACAATAAACAAAATTTTATTTTTTAAGATGCTCACCTTGTATATATTTTTCCGAAACTTTGTCGGTTTTATGCCAGGTAGACATATAATATGCACGCAAAATATCGTCTTCTTTTAAGAAATAGTGTTTTTTAGTTATACCGCCAACAGACAGACAGACAGACAGACAGAAGTAAGAAGAACGTTAACGAAATTGTATTAATAAATGTAACATGGAAATGTTACTAGCTAAAACCAAAAGAATTGTTCGACACGATATAAACTAGCCGTAGAAAACGACACTATATAAATATTCGGCTGTTTGCGAAATAAAATGCGAAATAACCAATATATGAACCTGGAAATCAAACAAAAAGATTGATGAGAACAAGAAAGACGCAAAGTTTGCGGATAATGGCAAAGGGGGAACGATAACTGGCAATAAATCTCATAGGAACAATAACTTATAACATATAGAAGAAGAAAAAGAAGAAGAAGAAGAAGAATTATCGTTTAACCTTTTTCTGTATCCCCCAACTTTATTTTCCTCTACCTTCTGACTTCTGTTATTTACTCTTCAGTCATTTTACATATGTAGTGTACAATTGCAGTTTCGTCGTTCTTTTTTTTTATTCTCACTTTTTCTGTGATTCGTTCGTTTTTGCACCTATCTAGTAGGATATGAAACTCATAATTACCTATTCTTCTCGAGGAAGAAGAAACACACCTTACATGGTTAATGACACGCTGGCAGAGAGTATTAATGTTATTTTATGGAACCGATTGCAAATGCTATTTTTGTCAAATGCTAACCTTACCATGAAAATCAATCTATCAATAACACTCAATATTTTTTGTTTCAGATATACTCGTCAAAATCTTCGGCCTATGGCTACGATGCAGGTTCCGACCAAGCTGCATGCGGGAAGCCCTATCGATCTGCAAGAGAATACCGCCCCCCATGTGATCTGACACGCGAAAGCTACTGCACAACGGCAGGCACAACATACCCATGGCACGCCGTGAGGCGGTTTGTGAGGGAAAACCAAGGGCTGATGAAGCGGATGTACGGCGACCAACGCCACATCGCTGTTCTTCAGGCCGAACTCGAAACCAACAACTTCGAAGACATCGACGCCAACCAGCACTACAGCAACGCCGAAGACGAGGTGCTGATCCGGAACGAGTTGTACCGCAACGAGGAGAAAGACGAGAACTCGCCGAGGCTTCTGCACGACGACCCGAAGCTGGGGGAGATTCTGAACGCCAAGTTCGTGTACTCCGAACAGGCTAGCTTCAAGACCAAGCTCAACATGCCCCATTTCCGGCCGACGACCCAAAGGGCTGTTCCGCTGAATACCGAAACGGAGAAGCTCAACACGAGCACCGAAATGAACACCAGTACCATGGTGTATGACAACGCCACGGAAAGCCTCGGCACCACTAAGGAAGAAGGCGTTACTGAAAACACTACTGAAACCATCGCCACCGAATCGACTACTGAGTATTTGACATCCACCGAGAAAGTGACCGAAGAGATGACAACTGAATCTGCGCAGAAGAAAGAAACGGTTGGAGAAGTGCTTTTTCAGGATATGGAAGATCCGCCTAAGAAGAACCAGAATCAGATCAACTTTAAATTGAAGGGAGTGTAAGTAATTGAGTAATACTTTCAATTAGGTAGAATCGAAAGAACCACTACAACTTCAAAATTGCTTCTAAAACTTTCTCTGCATGGGCGTCCCTTAACAATGATAAAAGTGTCTCTTTAAAATTATGGAAGTTATAAGAGTACACGTGTTTTCTTAACATAGAAGGAACGTTAGAGTTGGGACTCTGTAGTAGATTTTATTTGGGGGCAGAATTTACATTTAGCATACCTACAGTTGATATGAATATGTGTTCAATGCAGTTGGATGATTACAGTCAACTTAGTAGGTGTAATAAATATCTGACATTATTTGTGGGGGTTCACTTAGATTCCTGAGAACACGAACTGCATTTTGCTTTACAAGAAATCATACGGAAGGTAATATAATACGTGTACCACTATATTCAACACATAAAATATGATTAAATTTCGGTCCGAGCCAACTGAAGTCTGGATTCGGATCATATTACAGTTAGGGGTTTTTTCTAAACATAACGTCACCGCAATTTACAGACTTGGGAAGGTAATATTGATGGACTGACGGTAAGTCAGCCAAAGTTCCAAATAGCGATTATCACACCCAAACGGAGATAGTTTAAAATTTAGCGTCATTAGCGGACGGCGTAAATATTCTACATACACAATAAACGCATGCAGTTATTTAATTACGTACACTTAGCTCTGAATGCAGTAATAGGAACACGGCATGACCTGAAAGGTCAAGCAAGCAGGACTGCGGTTCAATCAATAGTTCCAGGAGAAGAAAAGGAAGGAAACCTGATGAGTTGATGGCCAGCAAGCAAAGGCTATCGGCGAGAAATCTGACGTGCTCTTCATGCTCGGAAATGGGATGGTAGTTGCAACTCAAGAGGCGATATGAAGCCAAACGGTATCAATACTGAAGAAGATCCTGATGGGGTTAGATATAAATCACTATTCTTAAGGGCGCTTGTATTTTATCCGGTATCAAAATCGACAATTTTGAGAAGGCCGAAAAAAAATACTTCCACACGGCTAACATATCGCGCTACGAGAAAACAATCCAACAGTCATCTGGGTTCTGAAGACCCGGGAATCGTGCCTTCGCGTCCAGGTGGTCAACACAAAATTACCCTTTTCCACTGGGCTGAATCCAGTGGCGGTGTGAGTTTTATTCCAAATGAACATAACAAACTATAGAGTTTTAATGCTTAATGCCTCCTCAAATAGGAGAGGCCCATGCAATATCATTGGAGATGCTTCTAACAAGTCTAACAACACACCTAGCTTGAATGTTGCTACACTTCAAAACAATACTCGCTAATTACTCGTTTTTAATAATGCGTCAATTTATTTATTATACAGCTTTCATACGTGCATCCCCTATTTCCTTTAGAAATATTTGCGCCATCGTACGATAAGCCTCCGACTGTGCTCAACTAGCTCGCCGGGAGGATGGGGTTCACGTTACTCGCTAAGATCGGTTGTCTTAGGACAGTAAAAATTATGATGAATGCAAGGGCACCAACGTGAAATTCAACTCGTAGCTGTATGGATTTACTTCTGTTACGATCGAGGCAGCGGGTTCTGATGCAAAGGATATTTTACGTGAAAGCTTAATTTTTTTTCAACTAAAGACCTAATTGCTTTAGCTGTTCGAGTTCACCTTTTCATTACACTTTATTAACGACTGTCCAGTCAATAGCTAAAACAACTGGGGCTGCATAACAGGAAACGTACAGTGTAAATATAAATGGTCACAACGTGAAACACATAAATTCATTAATAAAATTAAATTTCCGTTAATTAATCGCCAACGGACTCTAATACCCTAAATAGGACAAGTAAACAACACAGCAACAAGATAGGGAGGGCTTCCCTGTAAATAACGAGAGGGAGCTCGACATCCGAACAGCTAGCCTCGGCTGTAAAAAGTCAGTAACTGCTTGAGCGAGCGCACCTAATTTATGCACGTCACTGAGAAAACTCACATCTTAGTGAAGCACTCTAAAATCCAGTTGAGGTACCTTTAGCCAAGAAAGTTGAACTTAACGGGATCCCAAGAGGGATTCATTTCTTCCAAATCAGCATTGACTGAAGTAGCAGACTCAAATATCGGCTCGGGGTGGCTTAGAGACAAATAAATGCAGACAAGAGCAGTAAAGTATCTCTTCCGTATGCTGGTTTCTAAACAACTTAAACCACCAAATGGAAAATGGTCTCCCGGATTTTTGCAAATAGGCCGCCGATTAAATCCGCCTAAGCGAAAACGCACCCGCATTATAATAATTAAAAGAAACTGAAGAGAGGCGTAATTTATATCAGGACTTCAATTCGAATGAATGGCTAACTGCCAATACGACAACAAATACATCAAAAATTTCCTCGCATTATAGCTTTCGAGCGGCGGGCCAAAGAACCTTCGACATCCCGGGGCACTCGGTTTCCACTCCCAAAAACGTTTTATCTCTGTTTGCCTCCAAGCATAACGCACATAGCCATCTCTCTGTATTCTTATGACATTCCGTCGCTTTTATAGCATAGAAGTTTTAAATTGGCTACTTGCCTAAGCGTCTTGTTTGCTTTGAAATCTCGTGTGATTTCGAGAATTGCGACTTTTTCAAAATAAAAGCAAATCATTTTCTATTCATTCATAATTATCGCGTCTAAGAATAAGTAGAGCTCCGACTGGAAAATGGCATCGAAAAGAAATGTTACAATAGTTTTCTTAAGTGGATCTGTTTCATTAAAATGTTGTAATTTGAGCTGCTGTGACGATTTTACTTATCGCAGAAATCAGATCTCGCTTGCTTGCTTTGGAATTTTTATATATTTTATACAGTTACTTCAATATACTTATGGCCGCACCAAGTCAAAACTTTACAAATAGTTTAATCATCAACTTGAAGTCTAAATTTACTTGGGTAGTACTCCCGTAGATGGTTTAAAGAGAGGAAGCGGTCAGTAAGTGCAATTCCGCATGGTCTAACTAACGACAATTTAACCGAATTTAATAATACACAAATCTTTTCCAGTTAATATATGTTGACAGCGATTCAGGCATTGCAGCAAGTAAGTTAAGCGAATTGCTATTCAGAATTGGGCACAACATTTGCAGTCCACGCAAAACAAAAATTCTTCACACTGGTACACTTGAAAACTCATTTACGATATAAAACAGAATAAAAGATGCATACGGTTTGCTGTAGTGGAAAATGGGCGCGGTCTTAATTTGAAAGCTCAGGTAATTGCGAATAAAAGTAAGTTCTATTGAGACGTGGAAGATTATTAGTATTATTACTTAATAGGCGCAACTGAGTTGTTTACTCTATCCTGAATAAGTCGTCCCAAGGCGTTGTGAAACTTTGGAGTCCTATTTTCTTGACGAACTTACCTTATCTTTATCCGCTTCGTGCTTATTCCACCTGTAAACGCTTTTACAGATTTTCTTATTAATGTAAAATATATGTTATGTAACACATCTCAATGGGTAGTCTTGAGCCGGCCCGTGAACCTCTACAATTACGGGAAATTCCCTACGGAGTGACGTCAAGTAGTAAATTTTAAGAAAAAGTAGTTTTTAAAGATTGGTCGCAACCCAATCAAAATGGCATTTAGTATTCCCGACGAGGAAAGGCTTAAAACGTGAGCCCGTTAGACGAACACCTGTGAAAACGTATAAACAGCATAAATGATAATTGAAAACAAAAGCGCCGTAAATATTGTATCTACCATGAAGGATGATCTACATTTTAGTGAGTAAAAACCGAAAAACTTGGTAACTAGATAAATGCAGTTGTAAATAATTCCGTCCTGCCAACTATCATTTAGGAATCATACACACAGTAAATGAATGATTACATCTGAATGTAGTGATTTAACAATACCAAAATCTGAAGAAATTGCAACGTCCGCCAGCAGAAAACAGCGACCTCAATGGGCAGCGATATACAAAAGTCTTGCTCAGGAAAGGTAACCTGTAAGGTTCACGGAACGACCCACGGAGTTCGACAGTGGACCTGGGCACTCCCCAGGGCTCGCAAAGTTTTGCCAAACGTTGGAAATCAGTTAGCGTTGAGAAGAAACCAAAACCAACGAAAAGGGCAGTTCTGATCTGATAAAAATAGATCCCTGAGGTCCGACGGTATTTTAAGTAACGAAAGCGGTATCTCAGGGGTTAATCCCTGCCGAAGTTTTGATTATCCGGTATCTACCGAGGTGTCTTTACGGTCCTAAAGGTACTTATGCCAGAGGGAGCAAGGTGCGCGTAAAAAAATCCCGTTCCACGAGCAGCTTCTCCGCTCGAAGATGAGTACCAGACTGCACTCGCTACACATGCCGGTCGTCGACCTCGCGTTCAACCCAAAATCACCTGTGCCAACAGTCTAAGATCAGCGGCGTACCCTCGAAATAGTATGCGGGAAGAAATGATTACACCTGACAAAATCAGCAACAGAATATTGCAAGCATTAATGCTCTTCTAGAAACAAGAGAAACTTTTTTTGGGAAAAAATCAAATAAACTGTAGTGTGAATATATTTTCCTTTATTCGACTGTTCGAACATTTGTGACCACACTTTCTACTACATTAAGCGAATTGATCAAATCTATCACAAATGGAGAGATTGGATTCTACAATTCACAATGTACAGGGGGCAATAATACAATTTTTGTATTTTCCTTAAATTAACATTTCGTGTTTGCGGCTTACTTACTAAAGACTTCAATCAAATAACATTCATTTTTCAATTTATTTATTTATTTAGATTATGCTTATTATCAGTATGATTTCTGACTTACCCATACAATTTTTCAGGAACGCATGTCCAGTGAAGGAAGAGGTCGTGGCTCCCTTCTGGGCTAACAACACAAGAGGTGAAGTACTAGCCCTCCTCAACCTCTATCCGTTCGAGCAATACGTCCACTGGGAAAAGTGCACCTTCGAGCATCGCCAGATGTACTGCCGAGAAGGTTGCAGATGTGAGCAGCAGTACCGCCTGCACCGACTGTTGGCCTACGACCCCAACAACGAGTGCAGAGGGATATTCTCAGATTGGTTTCGGTTCCCATCTTGTTGTGTGTGCAAGTGCTACAATATTCCTCCGGATTTTCGGGTTACTTCGAGAAGCCCACGGCATAAGGACAAAGAAAACGACATACACGATGTACCCGCCTGGTTCTTGGGGAAAAGTCAAGGGACATTTGATGGGGAGTGAAGCGTGGGTGTAAAGTTGTAGGTTAAATTAGTAGTAAAATTTGTATTTATATCCTATAATTAACATTGAAGGCTCGTGAATTGTGTTAACAGTTTAATTTAGATTAAGTTATTTATTACACGCTGCTTGTAGCAAAATATTACTTTATAAGCAGTTTAAAAACTTAAACAATAAATATGATTCTTTTACACTACGCAGCTTGTTTTACTTTTTACTTTGCTAACCTTGATGACTTATTTAAAACCACATCTGTGTTAAAGAAAAAATATTAAGGTGGATCTTCGAATTTCAAAAAAGAGAGCCTGACCAGTAACCACATTTTCTTCAGAGAAATATAATCTAAATTGAAATAGTCACCTTCCAAATATTCCGCTGCTAATGCATTTTCTTCTTCTGAGAGCACTCCTTGCAGAGACTTTTGTAAATTGTCAGCCTCCCAATTATCTTTTATTTCTGTAGTTTTAAAAGTAAAAAGAAGTCACACTGGACAAAGTCAGTGACTTTGTGATTTAATTTTTCGCCAAAAAATTGTAAGGAAAGCGTGAGACGGTGCATTGTCACGATGAAACAACCACAAACCATTTTCACAAATTTCAGATGAGTTTTTTACTGAATCACGTAATCGCTTGAAAACCTCAAAATAGAAAGGTTGATCTGTTGGTTGAACAGCCCCTTTCACATTCGGTTTAATTGTAAATTTTTTATCTTGAAGAAGTTAAGTGATTGATGTTTTATTTCCACGTTACGACCGTAAATTCAACTTTCATCGCTTATTATGGTACTAATAATGAAGCCCGATTTGCTTTATACTTTACCTACAAACTCATTTGCAATTTATACCCATTTCTGTGTCTATGGGTCTGTTAAGAGACGACAATCACACTTTTACACCTTTACAGCAACAGAACTCAACTCCAGACATTAGTCAGAATGTCTAGGCAAGAGCAACCACATGGTCTCCCTACTTTAAGAAGGACCATTAAGGATACATTTTAAAAAATCCAGAAAAACTTGTTAATACATGGAATATACTATCGGAAGAAATCTTCTAAAATCTTTATAATCATTTTTGTCAAAATTTATGATTTTGGCAGTGCTGATTTTTTTAATTTTATGTTTATCATACAGACTAGGTAGGCCACAAAATTTGATGTACCCTGATTCTCGACACTGCAACCCCACGTACACGTGTATAAAGTGGCAACACGTATACTCAATATTTATTTAAAAGACATACACAGTTGTTTTTACTGGATGTTTCGTACTCATTTAATAAAACTAAGAGAACATGTTGCAGATGTTGCTCTGTGCAGTGGCTGTTAGATTTTGTTCTTGTTAAGATCACCTACATTTTCTGATCTATACTTCATTTACTGAACTGTAACAGTAAAATCTGCAACCCAAGTTACAAATATCAACAGCTAGTTCATTACTAATATGGTTTTATAAAAATTTAGATCACAGGATGTACACTATGTATGATATACAAGAGGTTATACTATGACGCACTAGAAAATCTATTGCATTTTATTTCGAAATCGAAATGTATAAAGTTTATATGTGGAGATTTTAATTATAATTTCCATAAAAATGTAAGCAAAATTGACAAAAAAAACAAATGAGGTTTTGAACTTGTTTTCATCTTTTAATTGTCGAGTTTTCACATATTCAAGGCAAAACGAGAACCTTAATTGACAATATCTTTACAAATGCTGATGTAAATAACATAAAAACGTACTGTTAATACCTAGGTATTTAGCAAATCAGTGGGCACAAATTGTGACTTATAATTACCAAGATCAAACAATAACAAAGAGTTTTTTTCTGATATGAATATCAACAATTTTATTAAGCTGTTAGCAAAAGAAAATTAGCTTAGTGTGTATGCTGAATCGCATATCTCTCGTAAACTCGAAATATTTTTTAAAAGTTCTTTGAATTATTCACTAGGTATGGCATTTCCAAAAACCAGTAAGAGGTAGAAAACTAAGTACCGCAAATCGATGGATTACTCCAACTATTCTCTGATGATCCCGAATTAATACAAAGATACTAGTTTCTCAAAAAAATCACAGAAATAACATTCAAAATGCAAAGAAAATGTTCAAAGACACAAAAGTTTCAAACAGCTTAAATAAGTCGCAAGCCACCTGGAAAGCAAACCAACTGCCTAAATTTATGAAGTCTGAACTGAGATCGCCAACACTTTTAACTCCACCTTTATAAATTCAGTAAATGACTTGACTTCTTTTATCTTAACTGATAATTCCACGAGTCATATAAACAGAAACCCAAATTCTATATTTCTAGCGCCAGTCACACAAGGCAAATTATACAATATAATTTTTTCCCTTACCAAGAATAAATCATGCGGATATGATGAAGTCCCCTGCAGTTTGCTACGAGTGGCGGCTGATTATATTTTTATTGTTCATTGAAATGTTAAACAGTGTTTAACATGATCGCGTCGTCGAATGTTAAGATACATTTAACATGCATCCACTCGAAGGGACAACTTCCTCCGTGGCGGAGGCAGCAATCTGTTTAATTTCATCCGGGATAACAAGGAACTCGTTTTGCGTTTCCATTTTAAGATTTTTATTTTGTTTACGACAGGCACTATAGCAACATCACACATATTCACGATAGTCCGATTTTGATTTAGTAGTTTTTAGAAATTATTATTGATTCAAAATTATTGCCTCAATGAACAATAAACTAATGAACGCATTCCGAGGGGTAACCGTCTTAACATTCGCTACGCTCGCTCGAGTGGTAAAACTATGCTCTAATGTTAAGACTGGGTTACCCCTCTAAATACGTTAATTACTATAACCATCTTATGTTATCTAATTAACACATCCTTTAATTGTGGTTACTTTCCGCAAGAACTGAAAGTTGCCATCGTAGTCACAATATATAAAAAAGGGGATCCGGCAAATTTCATCAACTACAGGCCTGTCGCACTTCTATCTATTTTCTCTAAGATTCTAGAAAAAACGTTCTTGATCCGCCTGTCATCATTTTAAAAAAAGCATCACATCTTAACATCACAACAGTTTGGCTTTTGCCCCGAAGATACCATTTTGTCCTTTTATGAAAAGATTTTACAAAACTTCGACAATAAACTGAAATGTGTAGGTATATTTTTCAATTTCACATGAGGGTTTGATACTGTGAACCTTGATCTGCTACTTCAAAAACTCCGCCGGCCTATTTGTGATTAAGGTCCTTTTTAAAGGTAGAATTCAAGCATTGCAAATAACACGCAATACAAGTAAAATATTATCAAATTTCGTTGATATTCAAACAGGTGTTCCGCAAGGGAGCATATTAGCCCTTTGCTTGTTTATTCTATTCATAATAGTTATTTATGTACCAAGTCAGTAAAGTAATTCTTTATCGAACGAGTCTGAGATTATGAGTCGAGCGAGCGAAGCGAGCGAGACAAGTAACAGACGAGTGCGATAAAGACACTTTACTGACGTGGTGCATACAAAATTTTATCGCTAACCGTAAAAATGTATAATTAAAAAAAATGGAGATATTATAACTTATCACATTTTATTATGACAACGTAAACAGATAGAAAAATAACAGTGAATACAAAACAAACTACTTATTATTTGTTATATTAAACGTGAACGTACACCCTGACGCATTATAAAAATTAATTCCTGAAGTCGAAGGAGTTTGAATTGAAAATGTTTGAGGATTATTATCTATGTTAATACATTGTAAATCTTCAGTAGAATTATCATTGGTAACAATTATGTTGTCAGTTTGATCTTCACCTAAAATCGTCTTTGCGATTTTCGTTTTATTAAGCACAGATTCCTCCACATAGGACTCTGCAATCGTGTCGCCTTTCCACCCTCCGTGGCGTTTTAAATTTTCCTTGCTGCCGCCTGCGTTGGCAAAGAGAGTGGCGGACGTTCGACGAAAACAATGTCCCGTATAAAGTGATGGTTCTGGCAAATGCAGATAGTTCGCAATTTTGCTTGGTACACTACCAAAAGTATGGATTCCAACTGGCTGGACTGTGCATTTGCCATTTCTATAAGTTAGGAAAAATCGGTCGTGGGGCGTCTGCTTAGGGCGCATAGCTAAATATTTGTTAAATAATTCTATGGATTTTACTTTTCCTTCAAACTCTGAAGTGATCACAAATAATCGAGGCCTGTTGGTCTTTGTTTTAGTTATACGAACAACCAGAATTGTTTCTTTGTGCTCTATGTTGCTTACTTTTAAATTCAAAAGTTCTTCATTACGTAAAGCTCCAGCAATGCCAAACACAACGCAAATCTAAAATAATTACTACATTAATATCAAATTGGTTTTGAAAGGTTTGCATAAATTACCTTCATCATCAAATAGATTTCATCCGGCGCATTTAGTAAAAATTTAAGTATTTCTTCTTGTGAAAGAGTTTTGGACTTTTTTGGAATGTGATTTCTTCCTTTTTGTTTTAAAAAAGCCGTAAGTTTTTTATATTTACTAATGTCAACGTCATTTTTTTGCTGAAAGGGTTGCTTTCACCATGAAGTAATACGACCACATCGAAGAAAGGGAATACTCTTTCGATAAATCGTAAAAATACGCCAGTAAAACGTTTTGTAATACCTACTTGTTAAATATTTCTTTAAGGACTGATTACTACTGCGTAAGCAACCTCTTTACGGCCCGGCCGTAAAAAGTGTCCGTAAAGACCACGGCCTGCTAAATTGTGTGCTAAACGTCAAAGTGACGTTTGTCACACAAATCCAACAGCAATCAAGCCTTCAACTTCACATAGACGAAGGCGCAAAAGACTGCTATAATTCCTGAACATACGCTAAAATAACTTGCTCTAACGTCTTTAGGAATATCTTCATCATTTTCTACAGATGTCATAAGTTACGAGCTGGTTACAACTTAAAACTGCTTACAACCATACACGAAATTGGAAATAACTGACATTTATAAACAACAGTTGCAACGTTCTACGCACTCTCAATCATTCTAAAATGTCATTACACAAACCTAGCGTTTTGATGAAAATAAATTAGAAAAATATAGATATGACCGAATTGTATGTAGGTATTACAAAAACTATTGTACAATACACGTCCGTTAGGGCCTTTACTGCCTCGCCAGTATTATTCGACTCGCTCTTCGAGCTCGTCTCACAAATTCTCTGGCTCGACAGTAAAGGCTATCCTAACGGACTTCTACTGTAAAATACTATTTCACTATATTTTTTAATTCCGTGTTTTTTGCACCACTCCATGAATATGTCATATTGGCGATTGTATTTTTCGACTGATTTTTGTGGTAGAATTTCGAAAGACGTCTCTAATACCTTCTTCTGAATTTCAGGCGGCGTGCACTGAATGTCTTCTTCCATTATTTGAATGTCTTCTTCCATTACTTTTTATAAATAATTCGCGACAAAACTTTTGCTGTTGGAATCGTGACCTCGTGACAGCGACAAACGATTTTTGTTTAATGACATGCAGTCATGGCTATCTAGATAAATATTAGCGGCAGGTAAAGTGTTTGATTTGTGCAGTAAGATAAAGTGTTTGTTTACTTCCGAAAATCGCTATGGTAATGCATGGCTCTATTGACGGTTGGCGATAAATGATATTATCAGCGTACCGTTGCGGCCAACTCAAAGTGCACGGCAGATTTTTAGCTTGTAATACGATATTCTAATAATAGACGTCGAGTTTTGACGTTTACGTTTGTCATCAACTGTCATAGAACTGAAAACTCGGAAAATTCCCAGCCATTTGTCAGAAGCAGAGAAAATGCGAGCTATTACAAAACTGGAAGAGAACTGGTCGCTGAGTCGAGTCGCAACAGATTTGCATGTGAGCAAGAGCTGCGCTTTCAAAATTAAAAATCGTTGACAGCAGAGACTTCTGCAAGAAAAGTTTTGTTAACACCAGAGAACAAAGAATGAAGATTACAATTTGCAACCGCCTATTTGAATGAGATCGACGACTTTTGGAACACGACTGTTTTCTCAGGTGAAAAGGTATTTCAATCATTTACCAATTGACGATTAAGGGTGTGTAGACGACAAAATTCAAGATTTGAGGAGCAATATTATGTTCAACCCTTAAGGAGTAGTGAACGATTCTCTGTAAACGTATGGGGATGGATCAATGCTCACGGATCTGGGGCATGCTATAGAATTAATGGTCGACTGAATGCTGAAAACTTCGCAACATTTTGCAAAATGTGATGCTGCGATCTGTAAGAGAGGTCTTTCCTAATCAATTTACTTTTCAACAGGCGAGATATTACCTAATTAATTAATTTTGTGTATGTTAACGTAATTGATAACATTATTTTCACAGGATAACTGTCCTGTGCATACAGAAGGGGTTGTTCATTGATGGTTTGATGAGAATAATATCAATTTATTACCATGACCTGCAAGAAGTCCGGACTTGAATCCCATCGAAAATGTTTGGGGCTATTTAACTACAAAAATTTATACCAGGGATTTTGCACCAAACAAAACCGATGAATTATGGGAAAGAATAAAAAATGCTTGGAAGGAACTGAGAGAAAGATACAATATGGAAACATTGGTCAACTCTATGCGAAAGAAACTGCAAAGCGTAGTAGCAATTGAATACTGATACATATTTATTAAATACATATTATTATATACCTAGTTTGTTTACTTGTGAAACTTTGCTAAAATACAAATATTAAAAAAGTAATACCTATTATTATAACCACAAGCAACGCCACTGGAGAAACCCCCATTTAATTTTTTTTTTATTATTAATGTTTATTTCTATTTGCAATCTGTAATTTTTTTACAATAAGCAAAACATATGTTAGAGACTAATAAATGACATGAAAACAATGACATGAGGTTGCAATCCAATGATTTACAACACAGAAGTAACTTATAAACTATGTTTGCTTTATAACACAAGTAAATATTGTATACTTTACATTAAAATCTATATGGCAGGTCCAAAGGTTTATATCTATTTAATCTATGCATATGAGCACTATTATCTAATAAGTTTAGCACCAATGGATTTGAATGAGATTCTATATTACTTAGATACTTTTCACTGCATTTAACAATCACGTCTTTGACCGAATCCACTTTTAAGTCACTCAGAATGTCCACATTACGCACAAAGTAAGGAGCATCGCACATTGCGCGTAAAACTTTGGATTGGAACCTTTCCATTATTTGGATGTTGGAGTTTGCTGCTGTTCCCCACAGTTGGATACCATATGACCATATAGATTTGAACGCTGCATTGTAGACAAGAAGCTTGTTTGAGAGGGATAGTTTCGATCGTCTTCCAAGTAGCCAATAGTGTTTTCTAAACTTATCTCCGAGTTGTTTACGCTTCTTCCAAATATGGGTCCTCCACGTCAGGCCCCTATCCAAATGCATACCAAGGTATTTTATTTCCGTTACTTGTGTTAGCGGTATATTATTAATGTATACTGGCGGTGTAATACCCTTGCATTTTGTAAAAGTAATGTGAAATGATTTTGCTTCATTTAACTTTACACGCCATTTTTTTGTCCACTGCACGACTTCATCTAGACTTTGTTGTAGGCTATTTGCAGCTGTTACTGGATCATTGTGCTCTACCCTAATGACTTTGTCATCAGCAAAAGTTGCAGTAAGAGAATGTTGATTTATAGGCATGTCTGCTGTATAGATCAGATATAATAGCGGACCAAGGACGCTACCCTGGGGTACCCCCGATTTTATTGGATGAAGAGCGGTCAAGTATTGACCAAATTTTACTTGGAAGCATCTTTCTGACAAGTAAGACTCTAAGATAACAAATACAGCGTAGGGGAGGCATTTCTTTAACTTGAAAAGTAGACCTGTATGCCACACCTTGTCAAACGCCTGGCTGTCGTCGAAAAATATAGCTGTACAATACTTTTTTTCCTTGAAAGCTTGGTTAATAGCATCTACAACTCTATGTACTTGTTGAATGGTAGAATGACCTTTTCTAAAACCAAACTGGTAGTCTGGGATGATGGCATTTTCCTCTATTATTGGGGTTAGTCTTTTGGTTAACAGTTTTTTCCAGTAGTTTTCCTAATATAGGTAACAAGCTAATTGGTCTGTAGGAGTTTAGTTCATGTGCAGGTTTACCAGGCTTGGGAATCATAATCACCTGGGCAACCTTCCACTGTGCTGGAAAGTATCCCACTCTCAGTACAGCAATGTATAACATGGTTATCATTACGAAACCTTTACGCGGCAGTTCCTTAATTAATTGACCTGTAATTTGGTCATAGCCGGGAGCTTTTTTGGGGTTTAGATTGAATCTTATCATGTTTTTAACTTCTGGTACAGTAAAAAGTTCCATATGCGGAGTGAGCTGGTGAGGTACTTCCAAGGAGTTCTGTATTTCTCTTTCTTCATCATTAGTAATCTGGGATGGAATTGGTTGAAGAACGTCCTCTAAATATTGTGCAAAGAGATCGCCTTTTTCTATTTCTGTGCGTGCCCATGAACCATTATCTTTCTGCAGCGGAGGAATTGGTTGATTTTGACATTTTATATTTTTAGTCTCTTTCCACAGAGCGTAGTTTGTGTCTTCTGTTGCACTCATGTTTGCAAGATATTCATTAAAGCTCACGTTTTTTAGCCTCTTGATCAGCTCTTTCAGTTCCATTGATGCTTGATTATAGCGTCGTTTGTCCGAAGGATACCTTGTATTTTGCCAGACTCTCCTAAGCCTCCTTTTTTCTGCAATTTTTCTTTTGACAGCTATTGGACAAAGTTCTTGCTCTCTCTTGCTTGAGATTTTGGGTGTTGCTTCCCAAGCTGCCTCTTGAATTATTTTCGTGAATTCTTGGACGGCTGTTTCAATTTCCTCATTTGTTTGTAGAGAGATTTTCATTTTCAATTGGTGGTGAACAATGTGCCTGTAGTAGCACCAGTTTGTGCTTTTATTGTGCAGTCGTACTGGTCTCTCTTTTTCCATAATTTTAGCACTCACAATTGCAATTACTGGGCTGTGGTCCGAAGATAAGGCGTAACATGACGTTGCCTTGAGATAGCCTGTAGCAATACCTTTTATCACAAGAAGTCAAGCAGGTCCGGTATTTTGTTAAGATCTGTTGGCCAATATGTGGGTTCATAGGTTGATAAATGCCCTAGATGTAGATCTTGCATTACCTGATATAACACCTTACCTCTACCAGGTGGGGAGATACGAGAACCCCATAGAGTATTCTTAGCATTGTAATCACCACCCGCTAAGAAGCGATTCCCTAATGATTTGAAATATTCAATAAAACCTTGCTTGTTGGTTGGATTATTCGGAGGACAGTATGCAGCTGATAGAACTAAAGGTCCATACCAATCTTCTATTTCAATGGTTGTTGCTTGAAGATAGTTTTCTTTGAATGCAGGTAACTCATGATGTTTGATGTGTTGTTTAAGTAGTATGGCAGTTCCGCCTCTGGCTTGTCTGTTTGCATCTGGATGATTTGTTAAATATATCTTATAATTATGTATTTTGAAATTAGTTGTACTGCAAAAATGAGTTTCAGATACAAGTAAAATGTCAATTTCATTATGCCTGAGAAAAGTTTCAACCTCGTTTTTGTGGTTTGGAAGGCCATTGGCATTCCATAATGCAATTTTATATATGGGAGCCATTTTTGTTACTTAATTCTTCTCTGAGTAATCTTATTTGTGTGGTTAGTTCATTAATAGTTTTTTGTTGTGTTTGGATGGTTTGTTGTAATGAGATTATTATAGATGTCAAATCATTTGCTTGTTGGCCTGCTGTTTGGTTATACAGGTTTTGCTGAGGATGAGATCCTATCGTTTGACTGTGCCATTGCATTTGATTTTGAGGTTGTAGAGCAGAAGGTTTTTGTGTCTGACTTGCAGGTTGTGATAACTGTGGCATCTGTTGATTTTGTTGTAGCTGCTGCTGCTGCTGTTGTGGCTGTTGTTGTTTCTGTTGTTGGTGTTGGCGAATAGCAATGCCAAACTTTGGGTTTTGCGACCTTCTGTTGAGAATATCTAGATATACTCTACAGCCTTTGTAGTTTGCAGGGTGGTTACCTTGACATAATACACATTTAGGTTCTTTACCGTCCTTCCGGTTTTTAGTGCAAGTGCGGTAGTCGTGTAGTTCGGCACATTTTACACAGCGAGCTGGCCTGGTACATCTATTCCTTGTGTGCCCATAGCATTGGCAATTTTTGCATTGAGGTATCTGCATTTTTTGCCTAGGTTCTTCAAACGTAATTATTGCATTACCAATGTGCTTTATATTGAAAATTTCTTTATTATTTTCCTTGCGTTTAAGGTCAATGAAGAAGAGATTCTTTTTCTGTCGAGTTTCTCTATTTACTATGTTCATGATGTTTAGCACTTCATGGCCTTCAACTTTTAGAGCTTCCTTTATTATGTTTTCTTCTGTGGAGTGATGCATATTACGTAAAACAACACGAAATCTTTTCTCTTCCTCTAATCTATAGGTGTATCTAGCCACCTTATTAGCATCTAAGACATCCCTTATTTTTTTATAGTCCTCTACGGTATTTGTCTGGAGTTTTCGTTTGTTTCCTTGCATAAGCTGGTAAGAGTAGTTTTTCTTAGGAATACTGTTTTCCACTAATTGGATCAATGGATTTATTGCTGTTACATGGGTCCCGAGTGGTGTAGCTTGAACAAGCGTCCACGTTCGATCAGCAGAGTTAAGCCACGCTCTCTCTGGTCAGAACTTGGATGGGAGTTCCACGGTTGCATCTCTCGGCGCCTCGTGGTACGGCTATCACGGAAAAAAGTTGGTCCCGGCGGTTATACAACATCATGACAGTCGTTAGTGGGGTTGGAAGTCCTCATAACTGCACAGCGACGCCTATAATTGGCCTAACGGCTGTTGGCTGAGTGCCAATTAAATAAATAAATAATGTAATATAAATGGGGGAATTGGTGTTTTCTTTTGGCTTACATCTTGATTTGTAGCTTCTTTTTTACTAGTACTCTCGTCTGTTGCTAGGGATTGATATCTATTTTTCGTAGTTGCGCCTGGGTTTGGCTGTTTAGACGTATTGCCTTGTGGGCTATTTCCAGCGCTTTTTCGTTTCTTGCGTGGTTTTACCTCTTGAAAATCATTTAGTTTAATTACTTGGGAGTCATCTGTTGCTATTGACATGTTATCAGTATTTTGTACTGGTTTATTAGAAGCTGATGGTAGTGTCAGAGGGTAGAGAGATGAACAGTCATCCGTTTGTTGTATTGGCGAAATCATATTTGATTGCCAATATTCAGCAGAAGGTACCGAATTATACATTTGTATTTGTGATGAAGGCGCTGGCAGCGGAGGAAAATTAATACTGGACGGGTAGTAGCTTGCTTGCAATTGGTTTTGTATCTGCATGGTATTTTGCATTGCCGACGATGGGAAAGACATCGATGATTATGATGTACAGGGTTGCTGATAATTTTGTTGAAACTGTGTTTGCGGAGTAGGCCACTGATTAAGTGATTGAGGAACATAGTTCTGATACTGCATGTTGTAACCAGGATAGTAACCCTGATTTACAGGGAAACCGCCGCTAGTATTTTGCATGATTCGGTTTGTTCTTAAATATAAATATATACATAAAATGTAGTTTTACTTATCTTGCAGCGAGAGGTCAACAGCTGACCTCTCGTATTATCACTCGCCACCTGGCACACTTGTGGATGGCAAGAACACAACTTTACGTGGTGAAAGTCAAACCACAACTCCCCCATTTAATAAGCAGAAAAATCGCAAAAATAACCATAGTAACAAAAAACCGTCCACTTTGAGGTGTCCGTAACTGTACAGTTACGGACATCTCAAAGTGCTTATTAAATGGGGGTTTCTCCAGTGGCGTTGCTTATGGTTATAATAATAGGTATTACTTTTTTAATGTTTGTATTTTAGCAAAGTTTCAGAAGTAAGCAAACTATATAATAATATGTATTTAATAAATATGTATCAGTATTCAATTGCTACTACGCTTTGCAGTTTGTTTCGCATAGAGTTGACCAATGTTTCCATATTGTATCCTTCTCTCAGTTCCTTCCAAGCATTTCTTATTCTTTCCCATAATTCATCGGTTTTGTTTGGTGCAAAATCCCTGGTATACATTTTTTTAGTTAAATAGCCCCAAACATTTTCGATGGGATTCAAGTCCGGACTTCTTGCAGGCCATGGTAATAAATTGATATTATTCTCATCAAACCATCAATGAACAACCCCTGCTGTATGCACAGGACAGTTATCCTGTGAAAATAATGTTATCAATTACGTTATCATAAACAAAATTAATTAATTAGGTAATATCTCGCCTGTTGAAAAGTAAATTGATTAGGAAAGACCTCTCTTACAGATGGCAGTATCACATTTTGCAAAATGTTGCGATAATTTTCAGCATTCAGTCGACCATTAATTCTATAGCATGCCCCAGATCCGTGAGAATTGATTCATCCCCATCCGTTTACAGAGAATCGTCCACTACTCCTTAAGGGTTGAACATAATATTGCTCCTCAAATCTTGAATTTTGTGGTCTACAGACCCTTAATCGTCAATTGGTAGATGATTGAAATATCTTTTCACCTGAAAAAACAGTTGTGTTCCAAAAGTCGTTGATCTCATTCAAATAGTCGGTTGCAAATTCTTTGTTCTCTGGTGTTAAAAAAAAACTTTTCTTGCAGAAGTCTCTGCTGCCAACGATTTTTAATTTTGAAAGCGCAGCTCTTGCTCACATGCAAATCTGTTGCGACTCGACTCAGCGACCAGTTCTCGTCCAGTTTTGCGATAGCTCGCATTTTCTCTGCTTCTGACAAATGTCTGGGAATTTTCCGAGTTTTCAGTTCTATGACAGTTGATGACAAACGTAAACGTCAAAACTCGACGTCTATGATTAGAATATCGTATTACAAGCTAAAAATCTGCCGTGCACTTTGAGTTGGCCGCAACGGTACATACATACATCAAACAAGTAGAAACGCTCATGCCAAATGTTGGAACCTGTCTAGAGTGCCTGGGACAGTAACTCGGGGGGTATTTCTAAGCTGACTATCAGATGGCAGCACAAAGTTCTTCCAATTAAGGTCACTAAATCACGTTAGCTACGCTAACACAGGTAGGGAAACTCGGAGTTATTTATGTCAAACCAAACTCGTTTTTGTCAGTGGCGTACCCAATGAGTTTATAGGTTATAATAGAAATAAATTGAAGTTTGTGTAAAGTGAACGCAATAAATAAATATTACGTAACAAATTATTTGTAAACGTTTTCCAGTTTAAAAAGTAAATTTTCACAAATATAAAGCTTTAGCAAATATTGTGTACCGCTCGCTGCATTCCAACACTTGGGCATCTCACATACACGTAAATGATGCATGTCGTCTAGTGATCTATTTATTTCTTTCAACCACTTCTGCCGTTTTATGCTACTTCTTGGTCCTTAATTTGCAATAAGTAATTCATTAAAAAGTATTGCTAAATATTGCAGTTTAAATTACCTTCAGGAACTTGAAACAGCGTATACCCTTTTATGCTGTTGTTCAGGCAACCTTTAACGTAGCAAATGAAAACCATAATGATATTAAATATAAATACGTTTTGACAACATTCTTCGAGAAAACTAGGGAATCCGAGATTACAATCATCTTTTTAGGTCATAATTTAGAAAAGTGATTTGTAATCCTGAAAAATTACCTTTGATATTTCTTCAGATCTTCAAGTTTCAGGCTCAGCAGATGACGTAAAACATTTTAAATTGCGGTTAAAAACGATCATCTGCCTAACTTACAACCTAGAGAAAGGATTGTGGCATCGCATTCGAAGAATACATTAATAATAAGAAAAAATATTTATGCCCTTACTAGTAGCGCCTATGGTAAATTTGACATTGACAAACTCATTTTTTGAACTTGTCAAATGGTGTTTCCCTACCTGTGTTAGCGTAGCTAACGTGATTTAGTGACCTTACTTCCAATTACAGTGCCTTTATATAGACAGTGGCGACAATGGGGTGTCCTATTTTTGATTGGCTCCCTAGATCACGTGGTTTTAGCCGCCATGTTTAGGCTAAATCACATGTGATTCGTGTTATACTTTTGGCAGCACTGAAGAGTATTGTCAGTCTATGTCAAATTCGAGGTTAGTAGGTTAGATTTTGCGTCAGTTTTGGCACAAACTGACGCAAATCTTAACCTGCAAATCTCGAATGTTTTCAGTACTGCGAAACGTAAAACACGTATCACAGTCGACTCTGATCACGAATTTAAATGAACACCCGTTAGAAATTTGCCTAAATATGGCGGCGGGGGTGTGGCTTAGTTGTATTGTCGCCACTGTCTATATAAAGGCACTGTACTTCCAATCAGAGCCAGTTACTGGCTCTGCTACCCATGAATATATTCTGCTACCAATCATATGTGATAAAGTAGTGGCGCCATCTGTTGGTACCATCGGAGAGTACCCCCCAGGCGCCGTTCAAGGTCATCCAAATCGGAATTTTGACATCAAAGGAACCGACAGTGAGTGTCTCTACTTGTTTGATTTATGTACGCTGATATTATTGACAAACTAAGTGATTTTCATTTAACTCTTTTTGCAGATGACACCTCTGCAATCGTATCAGCTACTGATACAGCGTCGCTCAGTGTGCTAGCAGCTTCTTGTGTATCTCAAATGGCTTCTTGGTGCGATTCCAAAGAACTTGTAATAAATACACAAAAAACTAATTTTCTTTTATACTCACATATATTGGGCCTAAAATAGATTTTAGCCTATTGGTTAGACACAACAATCAAGTCCTAGTTCAAAGTAATAATACCAAATTTTTTCGTATTGACATGGACAAAAATCTTAGTTGGGAACAACATATTGAGCATCTTATGTCAATACTTTCAACGAAAAACTTTACAGTACCTACCAAAGAGCATTCTTTGGTAGTACTATAGTTAAAGATGTTTTTATTTTGGGAGAATTCAGGTGGTTTTGTCTTATGGAATATTATGCTATAGGTAAAATGTTCGTATTGCAAAAAAGAATACTTAGATCAATGTTAAACCTCGTATACAATGAATCATGCAAACCTCATTTCTAACGTTTAAGAATTCTTAATGTTCATTGTTTATACATTTTACAAGCAGTGTGTTTTATCTATACTACTATCCATTTGTTGAAAAAATGTGGGGAAATAAACAAATATCAAACTAGAATGGCCAATGATCTTTACATTCCTGCTTCTCGCTTAACACAAGTTGCAAAGGGTCCTTTAATACATGCAAAAAGATTATTCAATCATTTGCTCGATTTTATAACAAGTAAACAGACATTTACCCACTTTTAGACTTCAGTTGAAGAATTCTTAATTGAAAATTGTTTTTATACAATACAGGAATACTTCACATTTTCGTCTTAAAACTTTAAAATAAAAAAGAGTTTAAATATTGTTTTTATTTGTAGTATTAATATTATATACTATGTATTACATTTAAAATGAATATGTATTGATTAAGTGCACTGTATTTATGTAATATTGTTATACTCGTATTTTGACAATTACCTATCTGTTGTAATAAGGCTTATGGTAGTATTTAAAAATAAATAAATAAATAAATATATTTTTTATAAAGTTTGACAACTGTTTTTGCAAATATTCCCGCTTGCCGCTGTGGCAACTATGAAATTAGTTTATTTAAAATGTTATCAAAATGTTAAACACTCATGAAAAAATGCTGACCGTAATATGTGTTTAACGAGATAAAGAACTATATACCGGGTGTCAACGAATTTATTAGACAAGTCATATCTTCTAGAGTATTAGGTGTATTAAAATGAGATTTGGTACAGGTAAATGGTATAGGAAGAGAAGAATTTTTTGCGTATTTTTCACTTTTCGGTCACTTCCGGTTTCACCGGAAATGGCTCCGATTTCGAATTTTTAAATGGAACACCCATATATTTTTGCATATTTGGATTTCAGAGACAATTTTGGATCAGAATGTGACATTTTAAAAAGTTTTTAAGCCTACTTGATTTTTTTAGAGCCAGTTTTAATATGGCATCTAGGTGGCCATGATCAGACGCAAACTAATCTAAAGACCTCAGGTGATGTCAGAAAATTACAATCGCAAAGTTTGAGTGATTAGTATGATAGATAGGAATAAGACAAGTTGGCAAAAGCACGTTTTCTTGTCTAACTATTTTTGTTCAAATGGCGACCCTTTTTTGACAAGCACTTTCCGAAAAGAGAATTTTTTGGCGAATCTAACGATACTAATTTATTTGCGATTGGATTAAAAATAAGCTCATAAGTTAAATATTTCTAAGCAAAATACTAGATAATAATTTATTTACTTTTGTCAAGTGTGCCATGGATAAGTTTTTAAAATGTCACATGCTGATCCAAAATTGTCTCAGAAATCCAAATATGCAAAAATATACAGAGTGTTCTATTTAAAAATTCTAAACGGGAGCCATTTCCGGTGAAACCGGAAGTGACCAGAAAGTGAAAAATATGCGAAAACTTTCCTCTCCCTATGCCATTTACCTATACCAAATATCATTTTGATACACCTAATACTCTAGAAGTTATGACTTGTCTAATAAATTCGTTGACACCCGGTATATATATACAGGGTGTCCCAGATAAGAGCAACTACATGGGGATTTCGGAAACGGCAAGAGATACAGGGTGGCTTAAATGAGAGAAAAGTTGCGCTATTCTGAGCCCAGTCAGATGCTGTATCGAAATTAAAAATATCTACAGGGGTTTTTAAAATATCGAGCAAAAACAAAAAATTGTGGTTTTCGAAAAATTGCAATATCGTCGCCATCTTGTAAACAAATTTAATAAAATTTGGTAATTTTGTATTAGCGACTACGGCCAATCGAATGACGTTTACGAATTTTTTCTAGGCCTTCTAGATTTTTTGCAACCATAGCCAACTTTGTTATTTCTTATGGCCGCCATATTGGATTTATACGTCATTAAATAGCGCATAAAAATACCTTTTCAACCATGTATAACAGACCTATCTTTAGATGACGGAAAGTTAAATTTATTAAAAAAACAGTTTTTCACTTAGTTGGCTGTGAAACAAATGCCGCAATTGTGTTTGTTGTTTTAGCTATGTAACTATCTGTCAAAACTTTGTTATTTATTTGGTTCTATCTGTTAAGAGTTTAATTTTTATATTTAATATGGAAAGGTATTCAAATCGGGAAAAAGTGGATATGTATGATTGTTTCATTTTGTGCCGGAGGAACGCTGAACGAGCTCAAGATATGTACTTTCAGCGATATCCAGAAAGACGGCAACCAGGTTTGTCGATCTTCAGAATGCTTAGAAATAATTTACTTACTTATGGTTCCTTTAAAAAACACAATCGAAATAGAGTGGGAAATGTAAATATGGAAAATCTTGTTTTGCAAAGTGTTATCGACAATCCTCGTACCTCCCTTCGTCAAATCGAAAATAATGTTGAAGTGCCTAAATCAACTGCTCAGAGAATTCTCAAAAAATACAAGTATCGTCCATATGTAGAACATATTAGTCAAGGACTCCGAGATGGTGACTTAGAAAGGAGAATATCGTTTTGCAATTGGTTCTTAGAAAAATGCCAAGAAAATCCTCAATTTCCGCTTAAGGTTCTGTGGTCTGATGAAAGCAGATTTACAAACTGCGGGGTATTTAACAGACACAACAACGTGTACTGGGCCGATCAAAATCCCGTTCTTACATCGTGAGGTGCGTCATCAAGTTAAGTGGGGTTTTAATGTATGGCTAGGAGTCATAAACGGACACGTACTATTTAACATTTTTCATAATAATTTGATTGCACCTCGATATCTTGAAATATTACAAAATTACGTCGACCAAACTTTAGAAAATTTGCCTCTTCAAGATGTAGCAAACATGTGGTTCCAGCAAGACGGAGCACCTCCACATAATGCAAGAATCATAACTGACTATTTGAATCAGCAACATGGAAATAACTGGATAGGAAATCGAGGTCCGGTTGCCTGGCCTGCTCGCTCGCCGGACCTTACGCCACTTGATTTTTGCCTTTGGGGATATTTAAAGGATAAAGTTTATTGTACTCCTTATAATACAGTAGAAGAACTTGAGGCAGCCGTTGTTCAAACCATTGAAGAAATGCCTGGACAAATGGTTAAAGATGCATGTATGTCTCTAATTCATCGATGCATGACGTGCATTAATAACAACGGTGGAATTTTCGAACATTTAATTTAATTTATTTTAATTCAACGCTCTGTCATCGGTTTTTTTTTGGTTGTGAGTTTAATCATAAATAATGTATTAGTTGTTAACTTTAGTATCATAAATAAAAGATTATTTTTTAAAGACATTTTTAAGAAAACACAACTGCGGCATTTGTTTCACAGCCAACTAAGTGAAAAACTGTTTTTTTAATAAATTTAACTTTCCGTCATCTAAAGATAGGTCTGTTATACATGGTTGAAAAGGTATTTTTATGCGCTATTTAATGACGTATAAATCCAATATGGCGGCCATAAGAAATAACAAAGTTGGCTATGGTTGCAAAAAATCTAGAAGGCCTAGAAAAAATTCGTAAACGTCATTCGATTGGCCGTAGTCGCTAATACAAAATTACCAAATTTTATTAAATTTGTTTACAAGATGGCGACGATATTGCAATTTTTCGAAAACCACAATTTTTTGTTTTTGCTCGATATTTTAAAAACCCCTGTAGATATTTTTAATTTCGATACAGCATCTGACTGGGCTCAGAATAGCGCAACTTTTCTCTCATTTAAGCCACCCTGTATCTCTTGCCGTTTCCGAAATCCCCATGTAGTTGCTCTTATCTGGGACACCCTGTATATATGCTGTTCATTCCTAAACGGAATGGTAAGCGCTGTGAGCTCGTTAGATTCAGTTTTTACAGTGAATCACTCTGTTTGTCTCCTGTTTATCCTTTTTTTTATATCAGCTGTGTGTTTTCGCCTTCTCAGCGATTTTATGCCATTCCTTTCTATCTAGGATAGCCTTTCTCCATCCTTCTACTTCTAGACTTCTGATGTCAGCTTGGACTTGGTCCTCCCATCTAGTCTTAAAGAACTTAAAGAACTACAGTGTATAAAAGCATTTCTGTGTTTCATAAATTTGCAGAAAGTTTTCGACACTATTAAAATAAACACCGTATGGAGCAGCTTAATAAGGAACTGGATCTAGCGGACACCATAGAAAGCACTTACGATTCAACCATAGAGTAACGACTGGAAACATGCTATTAGATACGCTTGCTACAACTGAAGGAGTCAGACAAGGGGGAGTATTGAACCCGCTTTTGTTTATTTGCGTCATGGACAAAATAATAAAAGAATGTAAAATAAAGTTGAAAATTTTTACAATAGAATACCAAAATCTGTATGTGGATACGGAAAAATGTTTACAAGACATTCTGGACATATGGAATTAAGTGCTAATGAACCATATTCTAGAACTCAAGTCAACGATGGAAAATTTCAAGGGGCATATTTAAGAACAAAAGGACATCCACAATCAAACCCCAGATCACCCAACCGTCGAGGAAGGGCGACTGATTACCAAAACTTTGATACAAGTTAGTGAATGGAGCTTTCTATTACTGATGTTATGTGGAAAGTTCTACATAAATATTTGGAAAAATAAGGTTATGTAGTGACTAGTGAGGCAGTTCAAAAACAATTTCATATCCTGGAACCATTTTTTCTTTGGCCTCATGCAATGCTGAAATGTTCGTTATGTCGCAGCATTTTTGTAAGCACAAAAGAACAAATTTCTATGTCACTAATGTTGTTACGATCTAAAACGACTTTTACCACACCGCGCCGGCTCATACGAAAATTCACGTAAAAGTTAAACGACCAGCGCGGACGATATTCCTCTAAATCGGGACAATGACTCACCTAGGACTGCTGCCCAGCCCGCAACAAGATATGCCTGCTAGCAGCAACTGCACAACAAAACACGTCCAAGACCGAAGCTGGCTCCTGACTGACTAATTCCAAAACAGACGCCACGCCAAGTTTTCCCGCTCGACGAACGTTCTAGATCTAGAACAAAGCTGTGTTCGAAATCTCTAACTAAATAAACCTCTGTTCAAAATCTTTAAAATTCCAAATAAACCAAGGCAAATAATTATGAACGAGAAGATTAAAGTGGTCGTTACAGCTACTTGCACACAACTTAACGAACTAAAACACGTAGAAATATGACTGGAAAACCGATATACAAAAACCTTTGATAGGTATTTTAAGGTAAACGGTTGCGTATACGCTTATGAACTAAGGGTACTTTACTTTTGTGCTTTTTATTCCCTTTCAGATAATAACCTAAAATTTAAATAAATGTTGCAGGTAACGTAGTTAAAGCTAAAAATGTTTTTCAAAGGTAGGCAAAGTGCCTCGTACAGTCAAATGAAGTTTATGATTTTCTCATTAGTGCAATACACGTAAACACATGTGCCAAAATAAAAATATATTTGTGGAAATTACAAAAAACTAAAAAATTTTACTTCAAAGCCCTATAACTTCTTACTGAAGGGACTTTGTACTAAGGTATATTAGGTTTAATCGGTTTATTATAGCCTTTTTGAGACACCCTGTATAATCAACAGAATATTAACGTGTCCTTTGCTTAATTTAAACACAATAGAGTAGCGTTGAAATGATAGTTAATAAATAGAGTAGGATTAAAGCACTTTTATGCGTATAGGAGGCTTTCATACTTTACTATTACCAAAGAGCTCATCTATTACAGTATGGCTATTAATTTATAGCACTGAAAATTTCAAACTTTTTTCACTTAAAATAATATGTAATAATAAATTAGTAACACTTAAGTATTAGCTTTACGAATAACATGTTCTAAGTGCCCTCCATTACGTTGGACGCACAGTTCGTATCGTTTTTGCATATTTGTGGCCATATTTGAAAATAGAGACTGTTGGCATTTGTCGTATCGCTTCTGTAATTTTCTTTTTTAACTGTTGTATTGTCGACGGAGGGTTATCTTGGAAAACCCATAGTTTCAACATACCCCAAACCCCAAACATATGCATCCAATGATGTTAAGTCAGGAGAGAGATGGAAAAGAAAAATCAGTGAAATGTGAAATCACATTGTTTCCAAACGTCTCCCACAGCCTGTGCTGTGTGACACATTGCCCTATCTTGCTAAAAAAACTGGCTACTGAAGGGTAAGTTTCTTGATCTGCAAAACCTCCGAAGGTCATCTAAAAACGGTGTGAGAACTTAAGTAATATAGCGCTCTTGATTAACAGTTGCTGGACGTCCATTTTGCCTCAATGAAGTAAGGCCCAGATGTTCACTTTTTCACTATGCAACCGTATTTCTTGCACCAAACCTAAAAATCTATTGCTACGCCTATTTACATGACCCGACAAATGAAAATGACATTCGTCACTGTACCAGATGTTACCGATGAAACTGGGATTATCATATTACAAAGCAAGGATTTTAGAACAGTATTCAAGTCTTGCAGCATAATCACCCATTCTCAATTGTTGGGTCGTCTGAATAACGTATGAACAGGCATTAAGTTGTTTCAATATCTTCTGAAGATTTCTCCTGTTCATATTTAATTTTGCAGATCTCCGTTAACTACGACGTGGTGAGTCCATAATTTGATTGAATACAAGTTTGTGATTTTCGTTGGTATCCACTGTTTTTTTTCGTCCAGCTTTACCTTTTTCTTGGTGTAGTACACTTCCAGTTCTTCTAAATTTGGTTATAATGTTGTATAGTGCTCAACTAAAGACTTTTTCTTCAGTGGATAACATTATTTCCGAACTTGCAAACATATTAGTACATTTAACCAAAACTCAACGTCAATGTTTATGTCAAATAACAGTCAATTACTAGAGGTTAAAGCAAAAGTACGCCTACCGTTTCAGTACTGTAAATTAATAGCCGTACTGTACTACCGTAAAATGTATTTTCTTTAAAGACCATTGCAGATAAAAATCCATTCATTAAAAATTTTTTTTAGTTTTAATATCAAGTTTGAGTGTTTTAGTTTTACAAAACACAAAGTTAGAAATAAACAACTAGTTTTATATCATAGGCTACAGTAACACAAACGAGCGACGCTGAAAAAACAAAAGCAACCTATTTCAAATGTAGTACAAGCATAATAGGAGTTACGTCTACTTTCGGTTTTAGACCAACGCCACAACTAACAGAATCTAGAAGTCAAAACACTACTATTTTTTTAATCACTTGCCTGAAGTACTCCTATTTGAAAGAACCACTCCACTGCAGGCTTGTGTACAAAATTACAAACATACTACGATTTTGTCAATTTAAACTTAAATTAGTCGTTACTCATATTCATGCAAGTGGTAACGACAAGACTATTCAACCTATCCTAAATTTACAAAAATTATCATCTTAAATTTGAAGGTTTTTATTACTTAAAAATACAACAAAAATGTATTAAGGATACATAAATACTAAGATTTACTGCTCCTTTACTTCTCGTAAACGTCTGACGGCAGATCTGACTGACGAAGCAGCTGTCGTAGAATATACCCATGCACCTCCGGCAACAATACGCTTGCACCGTTTACAACTCCAGATACCAACGCAGCTCCTCCTCATAGCATCCTAAAACGAAACTACTATATACTTGCTGTCACATCACCGAGAGCTCCTACCTTGCCGCAGAACGAGCACGAATATTTCGAGTGCTGGGTGATTTCCATCTTCTTAACCATTTTACGCAGGGAAGCTCCATAACGGGTTCCGTATTTGCCAGTAATTCCAACCTTCTTGGTACGCTTTGCCTAAAAAAAATTACAACATGAAATATAACCTTAAAAATAGAGAATTCATCAAGCTCGTGCAGGTGAAAAATATCTTGTTAAAAACTTTCATCGGCCGGTGTATTGATGAAATTTAATCGAAAATGAATTATTGACTTCAAGATTATCGCAAAATTGCTGGGAAAATATCGCTCACCATTTTTAATTTTTGCTTCTAAAGCTCTGGGATGACAACTGGCCTCCAATTCCCCAATAAAAGAACGTCCGGCGCTACCAACATTAAGATGCGGAAAACTAAATGAAAATGTCCCTACATAATCACTAAAGACAGTTTTACAGTGTAGCAGTTTCCTACAAAATCTTACGGCCCTCATTAATGACCAATAGAAAAATTAATTCACGAGCCGTAACCAAGACAACAACAAAATTTCTTGGAAATTTTTTGTAGGTAGACATTACTTCTTTTTAGGGTTTGTGTCATTACGATTTTCTTACCGAATCTGCATTCAAGCATTAATTCATATCCAGAAATTATTTTTCATGCATTCTAACAACGTTGTAATTTTCCCTCGCGACCCGCTCGGGCAAACAAATACGACGTTGTTGGAACGCACTCAAATTTGCCAACAGCATAATGAATCTGTCACTTGAATGACGTTTGAATCTGTTTATTGTCGTACGAGTCATGGCTCAACATGATTTTCCGAATTGAATTTATTGCGAATTTTTGATAAAATAATGAGAAATACAACTAAAAATTAACTAATTCGCATAGCATCATTAGATGAGAAAAAAAATCTTCTTTTGATTGGTGTCATTATAAACCCTCTAAGTTTAAATGGGGAGCAGCAATCTGCGAAAAACCTTTTTCCCATGTTAATTGCCTATGTTCGGTTTCGGAATATTCACCCGGTATATGTGGTCATTAATGTAAACAAAGGTAGGGATTTGATAATATATTATTTTGAAAAGCTACTATACAAGTCAAATGAAAATAAGAATTTTATCTACGACCACTACTGAAAGTAGGCCTTTTAGCGCTAGCTTGTTTCACTAAAAGTGACGTTTTATAGTTCACCGTGGTTAAAGAAATCAGCTGTTTACTTTTAGCTGTAGTGCTAAAAGTGAAGTGAGGTTATAAAACTACAATTTCGAACTGGAAGTGAAGTTGTAAAGTTATTCTAGTTGCTTCTTGCGTTACAGGCAAAGTGTTTTTGAAATAACTAATGCGTTATGTAATGAATACAGTCAGATGTGGAGTATTAATAATTATATTTCGTAACTGACCTTGACAGCACTGGCTTCGCAAACATTCGCCCGCGCATGGCCTACTATTTATTATGACATAAATTAGAAGCGTCGTCGATGCAAACATTTGTTAAATCGATATTTATGGATTAATAACGGTAAAATTAAGGTCGTAGATAAAATATTGTATGCAACGCGTGCTAAAACTCGTTTATGCACGAGGCATGTTATGAAACTCAGCCTTCGGCTTCATTTCATAATTTTCATATCTCGTGCATAAACGTCGACTTTTAGCATTTGTTGCATAAATAGCTATTATGGTCTCCAATTAATGAGAACGAGAAAAATGAAATTATTGAATTTAGAAGAAAATAAAGAATATTATATTATTAGTATTTGAGGGGAAGAAACTATTTGACCAGGAGATAGTATAACATTAACCCTAAGTGACAATTGATGAGCGATGTGGAATGTACATAACAGAGCATGATTTCAACTTAGACCACTTAAACTTTTTAGATGTGTTTAATACTGTTTCATACTTAATTAAAACAAATTAAAAAAATCTGTAACAGGCTTTACCCAGAACTTCCCTCGTCGACATTGTGACACTAAATAATTTGCAAAATCAAATTAAGTTAGAAGTAAAAATATCTTCAGGTTTCTAATACATTAAATACATTTTCAAATAAGAAAATGTAGCCCGCTGGGGGGATTTGAACTCCACCGCATCTGCGAAGCAGATCGTAACCACATCGATTTTTCATCTGCGCCATCGAGACATTGGAACGAGCGCGGCGCGCGCCTCTCTTGAACAAAACGATCTGATTGTTGAAACGTTTGGGCTCTTTTGTGACATTATCCTGCATCTGTTGGGTCCTATTTTCGGCAAGTGTAAAGCCTAACCTATGTGAAAATTATTACTTTCTTCTATTTCAAAATTAACGCAAAAATAAACAAAAGTTCATTTTTTAAGGTGCTCACCCTGTGTAAATTTGTCTGAAATTGTACCGGTTCCATCCCAGGTATATATTGCTATGGTTGTACTCTTTGTTTATTTTGATTTAATTAACTAAATGTTGATTAGAGCCACCATGCAAAATTTTGTTTACACTATAAAATTTTAGGAAGATTAAAAGTGAGTTGTATTTACTTGACTTGTCAAAATAAATGGTTATATGCCCTTTGTCATATTCTATTTACCTGCAAATATTGATAAATAAACGCTAGCTCATTCGTAAAGCAATCACTCCTCTCAGTTGGGTTCCTGGTTGAATGTGTAATTTGTCAAATTATTTGAATACGGATCTGTTTTCCGCCTTAGCTCTAATGCGCATAAGCAAATATTCGAAATTAGGTCAAATTCTACACCAAAATGGATCCCGCTGGCAAGTTAGCGGTCAGTGACTTAAAAACAAAGTGAAATTATCAAAGTTTCTACCGGTAATTATTTGAATACGATGTTTTGGCGGCATTAATTGTTATTTGTTTTTCCAGCACCTGATTGTCGATCCGTTCGAAGAGACGCGGGCAAATTTTCAATTGTTTTTGTGGCGTCGTTTGGGTTCAAACTTCGCCTAACCTCAAATTATAGACTCGGCCTATATTGCGAGCTGCACTTGCTTTACCGCCACGGAAAATGCTTGGATTGTCTTAAGTATTGGCTCTTCTTACATACACATAAGTTTCACGTGCCTAACATAGCTAGTTTTAGCCAAAAACGGTACATGTTCTCTACCGAACTTGAATCGGGAACTTGTAGGAGACGCTGATGCAATTCTAGGGCTGCTTTGGGCTGATCCTGATGAAACTCCTGGGACACGTTCTTGGAGGGCTGCTCTATTGACCTGGTACCTTCCTCTCTGCGCTGTGTTGACTCGCTTGGCTCCACGCAGAGAATCGGAACTTGGGCTGCATCGGCTGCTAGGTTATGGTAACGGAGCTTCAAAGAACTTTTTACTTTTTTGTGGCGGAAATCATTTGAAAATACTACCATACCACCTTGGACATACACTCAGTAAAACTGTATACTTTTTATGCTGATAACTGTTTATTTAATATATGAAAAATTCGTTTAAAGTGGAGCACATTTCAACACAATAATTCTTACAATTTATTCTTCTGTTCTCCTTGAAAATCCGCCATAAACAATTGCAAGTAGAATATTAATAAAAAAACGGATATTGACAAGTTCAAATTGATTACTTTTAACACTAAATTTGCTTACAACTAAAACTATTTACAAAATTCTTATCCTTAATATAATTGTTTACATTTATAACTAATTAACCGTGTCTTGGCGCCACTGCACGTTTGTATTAAATGCTTTTAATGGTTCACACGCGTCGCTGAACTGATTATTTAAGTTAGAGTACTTCCTGCGCCAAGGCTTCCTTCGAATTCACCTGTATACTTTTACACACCATTTTTTTGGTCCATCTGTTGTCTGCTTTTCTTCGCTTTTTACCCTGTCTTGCTGATTCTTACAATTTCCGTTATATGCCTGATGCCTGCCTTCTTAGCTGCTCGTTGCAAACGTTCATTGGTTTATCTAACTACTTATACCTTTCTTTAAAACCCTGACAAAATTTCACTGTCTAACTTTACTTGAATTCTACGCTTTATTTCATTGTCTTTGCAATCCTTTTTGTAATTAATAATCTCTTTTAGTTCGGATATTACCTTTGCACAAACCTCTTATTTTAAATTGATCTTACAGTCAACTTAGATCCGAGTGAGAATTGAGCTTTGCTTATTGCGTTCTTTATTTAATTATTCTGCTATTACTGACATATCTTTACAAATGCATTCATCCTGTTAAATTCAAGTTTTTAGCCTTGCAGTTATATAAAATACCTCACCCTGAGCTTTAGTGAAATGTCCATTAATTTGGCAATGCTATCAGAATTGCGTTGTAGGCCCTAAGACCATTGCAATATATATGTGTATGCAAAATATTATCTTCCTCAAAAAAAATAGTTTTTGAGTTATACCGTCAACAGAGAGACAGAATTAAGAAAACCTGTTTTTCGTCATCTAGGGACCCTGAAACGTCAAGATCTGAATAAATCTCGGAAGGCGATTTTTTCGTGATTACAATACTTCCTTCGTCTTTCAGACGAGGAATAATAAAACTCAAAGGATATGTTTTTTTGCTTTAGATTTTATGAAACCAAATCTACACATGTTTTATTTCAATATTTGAAATTGAAGATTTCGAACATTTGAAACTGAAGAATAACTGAATCGGTATTATTATTATTATTATTATTAATCCATTAGAAATTTTATAAAATTGAAATTGGATTATACCGGGTGGCCATAAATATCTGATATCACATTACCTTTGGAATAAACACCGCTTTATTAAAGTGATGAATCCAACTAAACTAAATGTCATTAATGTCATCGCAATTAAAATTCCTATCTGTCAAAAATTATTACAGATTGCAATAAGTAACGAAGTTAAAACAGGAGATTTTTATAATCGAGTCGTAGGCTAAACTGCAGAATCTGGGGCACATTCCCCTCCTCTTATTTGTATTTTATTACATTTCGTACCAATACTTATTATAATTGAAATATGTATAATGTTAACCAACATTTATAAGTAGCTAATTCCATGGCTACCGGGATCTCAGATGTTATGGCCACCTGGTATATAAGTATAGTCTGTTTTTTTGCTTTATGATTCAGAGCAGGCTTTGCTTTTACATTTTTGTAACAGTGTAGGTAGTTGGTTACAAAGATAAAACACTAGTAATGTCAAAAACTTATTACAACTGTCAATGTGTTATCTTTAAGCACTATTATACATAATGAAAGCTACAATTACTGAATCACTGACATTAAATAGGGTACTACTTTATTTACTAAATTTTATTTGAACATGGTTGTTATCTAACTGTACAGAAACGTCATAAAATTTCTATATGTTCTAATGTGAAAATATATTATTAAAAACTTGCTGATGACTTTTGTTTGTAAATCTGTGTTGTAGAAGTTATTATTTATGCTAAACATATAAGAGGGATTAACTGTTTTTTCAACATTGCCTAAAAACGCCACCATTCATACAGTTATGATAGTAGCTGTCATTATTGTCCAAACCCAACAGCAAGTCACCATACATACATTTTTCAATAGAATTTCGAAATTATAAATATTTCTTTAAAGAAATAATCTTCGCCGAATTCTTCTCACAAACCAATTTTCTTCATTCACAATTTTGTATTTATATCCCATATTTTTCAATGTGTAGTATAATTTTGAACGGGTCCTGATATAATTTAGTTCTTCTTTTGCACATCGCAATAAATTATCCAAAGTAAAAAAAATCCAAAGTTTCTTAATATCCTCCGTTTCTTAATATCCTCCTTGAAACCTCCCAAGTTAAAAATTCTTTTTCCTTTTTCATATTGTCATCCGGTTGTTGGTGGAGTTGTGATTTTGCTTCATTTAGAATATTAAACAGAGTTGCATTCAAAATCTAGCATAAGTAATAACAAATTGTAAGAAATTTTATAATGGTTTAATTATTAATACTTACATCAAAGATTTGACCAACTCTTCCAATGATGGCTGTTTTACTGAATTTACCATTGATATCTTTTATATTAGTAAAACAGCGTTTTATAGCTAATTTAGCTTTACTATGAATGCTGCTTTTTCGTGGCATTTTATTAAACTTTATGGAAGTGTCAACTTGACAATCTCGGGACCTTGATTTTGAAGTTAGGTATATTTTGTAGCTAAATTGTTGTACACTGCTAAAATAATATAAATGCAAGGCCTGCTCTGAATCATAAAGCAAAAAAACAGACTATAAATGATTTATTTATTTAGTGCATTTGGATTATCTTCGTTTGCTCTACCACCACTGGTATGTTTATTTCTTGGTGCAGGCGTAATACATAAAAATATTAGAAGAATTTAAGAATATAAGTTAATTTGTAAGGGTACACTTATTGCCTGGGGTTCCACTAGGCTGGCTCCAAAATGTTTATGTCTCAGTGCTAGCAGAGCTACATATTGACATAGAACATGAATTGAGGTTTCTTCCTCCAATTGGTACGTTCTACAGGTAGCATAATTTGCGATTCTAATTGTAAATAAGTTCTTCTGTAGGTGACCGTGTCCTGTTAGTAGGCCAGTCGCAATCCTGATATTTTCCTACTCATTGACAGGAGAGTGGAGGTGTTACTAGTGACATTTCTCCAATAAGGAATTTCGACTGACGTATCCTTGGTATCTAAGCCCAGTTGGTACTAGATAGGGTTGTCACCTTTTCAGAATGCAGGACATTTTTTTCGTCAAGGTGATCAGTAGCTTTAGTCTGGAGTCTCCCCCGGATTTTTTTTTTAAAATAGGACCCAAAAACGCATATTCAAAGCAAATCTCTCAAAAATATAATAGTTAAATTATGATAGGGTGTGATTAAGTTAAATTTTGTTAGTAGTTAATAACATTTTTATTTGTGGATTAAAACAACTAGGTGTGCTAAAGGTGAAAACAATGCCCTAGGGAAGCTATTAATAATAAATAAAAAATAATAATAACAGTTAACGTTTATTGTTTAAAGGAATATTTTTTGTCAGATTTCGCAGCATCCAATGTTTTATCGTTTTTAACTAAATTACAAAATTCTTGACAATTCTCTTTAAAGTTTGAGGTTATAAGTAACTCCGCTCGAATAAGCTCTAATGAGCATCTATTCCTTTCATCCCTCCATTTAGCCCCAGAAATGGAAAAAATTCTCCCTGAGAATGCCGAACTTGCTGGGATACTTAATAAGAATGACACAATAGAAAAAATGTTAGAGATGCTTTTAATTTTTTGAAAAATATAATTCCATTTCTTGGGAGTTTGAAACTTTTGTCAATTCGTTAAAAAGTTCATTCATATTTATCTCTAAAAATCAGCAAGTCATTCATATTAGCAACAAAAGTGACTTGTCTAAAATAATATAAATTGTTCTTTAATCCAACGTAATTACCATATCGATCATGAGACTGACAATTTATTACCTAAATATACTTGGTCTTTATACCAAAACTGATAATGTAAAAGCTCAGATAATGAGTAACAACTTTGCGTTGTTTTACAGAAACATGTCTCTTGCCTAGTATTCATTCTAATGACATTTTTGACGAAGGGTACATTGTTTGTCATGTAATAGCAAAGCTGAGAATCTTTGGATTAAAATTATGTTAAAAAAAGAATACCTTTTTATATGTATGTAACGCTTATTCACAGGACAAGCAAGAGGAGCATCTTGAAAAATGGTTGATACTGTAATGCAGATGCCTCAGAATGCACGTTATTTAGTTTTAGGTGATTATAAATGTCCTAATATAATTTTGAAAAGAGTAAACATTTTTATATCCTGAAATGATATCTGGTGGACTAGCAGTGATCATTTCGGACTCCAATCAGTATTTGCAATAATTTCAAACAATACAATGTTTTAAATGCTAATAAGTTTCTGACATCATCGTGCCAGTTGAATCAACAGCTGAATTTACATTAAAATATTATAACAGAGACGGTGACCAAATATATTTTAACTTTCTTAGATCGAAAATTAAATTATTAACCGATCGGTGCTGCTCTTACCATGTAGGTAAAATAGAAAACAATATTCAATCAAATACTAAACAAGTTTGATGTCATGCTAAGCAGAATAGAACGAATTTTGGACTTCCATCTAAAATTGCAGTGGTAACCCAACAATAGCCAATTACTTTGCAGATCACTTTCCAACCATTTTGGAACTTGCTGAATTTAAACAGATGCAAAATATTAGTACACCTACATCTTTTATTTAATAAATCATTGAAATACGGTATATTTCCATCTAAGTGGAAGCTTACATTACGCCTAATCTTAAATCAGATCATAAATCAGTGGTTTGGTTTGAAGCTCTCCATATTTGGAGTTATTTGAAAGCCTCGCAAATAAATATTTAATGTCTTTTATAGAAGCTTATATAAGTCCTCGGCAGCACGGATTTCTACCAAATAATCAACAATAAGCCATTCACTTACCTTTTCAAATTACATTGCTGAGAGTTTCAGAGAAGGGCTTCAGGTTAACAAATTATATGCAGATTTTAGCAAAGCTTTTGACAAGGTCAAACACACATTGTTTGTACAAAAATTTTCATATTCCGGTGTTTCAGAAAATGTATCGCACGGTTTTACTTCGTATCTTAGTGGTAAAACACAGGTGGTTGTAGTTAACGGTTTTAATTCTAATCTTAATTAAGTTAAGTCTGATGTGTTACAGGGTTCCCATCTCGTACCAAGTTTATTTTTGATCTTTATTAATAGTTTATCATCTGTGCTGTTATGCAATCATTTGTTCTTTGCCAACAATGTGAAAACATATCAAGTTATAAAAACCAAAATGATGCAAATAAGTTCCAAGCAGATCTTGATACATCATCAGCTTGGAGTCTTCATAATTGCTTCTCATTAAACATACATATATTGTTATGATACAGCTACTCTATTTGTTATAGTGGTTAAATAAAAATAAAAATAATGATAAATTTGGAAGATCAATACAACCAAAGTTTTAAATAAGATGGGTATTAATTTTAAAATAATTGAGAAATATTAAAATTTAGACAATTATTAATGTAGATGTAACACTAAAATAGAAATTGAATATTTAATTTGATGGTTGAGGTCAACCATGATAAAAAGTGTAAACCAAGGTTATATTGGCAATTATGCTTGCTTTAATTATAAGGGATTGTAACATGTAATAGTTAGGACATTTTATATTTTAAGAGGGCAGTAATAATAGTAACCATCAGAGATAAGTTTTTTTTTGTTTGGCAGTCAGGATCACTCATATAAAAATGTACATAGAAATTTGAAAAAACTCTTTTTACTAATAAAAACTTGGAAATTATGGCTTGTTTTGTATAATTGTTGGGCAAAATATGAAAATATAACATTGAAATAATAAGACATTGCAATCGGTGAAGAGATTGTGCAATACAGTTAATAAAAAAAAACAAGAAGAATTGGATGGATTTGGATTTAATGGTTCATGTAAGATATAATTAATATTCATTGGTGACATTGGTGGTTATTTGGAAGACGGATCGATCGTTTAGAGGGAAGTTGATGGGAGTATTTACTTGATTTGGACAGTTTCTGTGGGTAGTGATGGATCCAAAGTACTAGCTGAAGAATAAAGAGGATTAGTTTGGAATCATCTACAATACTGAAACTTACCAGAAGTCTATTGGCGTGGCAGTAATATTAATGAAAGGAGCAGGATCAGATTCTACGGACAGTTGGAGTTTTGACAGGTTACATGTGGTTTGAGGGGTGACAGAGCGATGTAGTTTTGGCTATTGGAGCTGTCGTAATTGATGACTGTGAGCATTTGGAGCCGTGGACATTGGGAACTGTCATATTTGGATAATTGCAGTGACAACTTGAGAAGTGGTCAGGTTTGTTTTAGTTAATTAATATAAAAGCAGGTTGAATAACAAACAATAAAAAGAAAGAGTGAAATAAACAGAATACAGTAATTACTTTGGTGAATTGATTAATTGAAGTGTCATTGTAAAGAATAGTCAATTATTGGTTAAATTGAATTTGAAAGTCAAGCAGACAGTTAATGTCATTTAGCATTCATAAAAGCACAATTATGAGTTGAATTTCAATTAATAGATAACTAGATTGGCGCACCCGACCCTGAGTGTCTCAATATTAATATTATTTAAAAGTAAAATTGATTTGAACAGAAATAATAGGGCAAATACTAAATAAAATAGGCATATTAAGCATTGAGCCATTGCATTAATTAAGGGTTAGCTCAACTGTGGAGCTATTTTAATATGTTGTTATAGCTATTAGCTTCACAAGGAGTTTAAACTGCATAAAGCATGGCTACACCATCTCCAAAAACAGTATACATAAAAAATCTGGTGTGATACACGCACAAAACTTCCTTTTCAGTGATCTTATAATTAGTCAAAAATTTCATTTTTAATTTTTATTCTCAAAATTTTTCAAAAATTACAAATTCTACAAAAACGGCGTTAGTTCAAGAGACAAATTTTCTCTAAAATTTTAAACTGAATTCAAAAATGTTATAATATCTATACCTGGTGTTCTATTTAAAATAGGAGTTAATAAAAAAATAGAAAAAACAAAAGAAATCCATTTTAGAGGTATTCAACTAGAAAATTACCTATTTCACATCAATACACATTAAAAATGTTATAAGAATGTAAAGTTTGAAAAAAATCGTTAGAGCCATTTTAAAAAAATCAAATAAAAAAAACTGAAAAACTACAAGAGTCAACACCATACCCTTCGGTTATGCGATTTTCTTCAAAAGTTTGCTGTTGCATCCAGATAGTACACAAAACTTATATGTAGTTTCAATGCCATACCTCTTTTCGTTTTTGAGTTATACTGTTCACAGACTGACAGACAGACAGACAGACCAATGAACAAAAACATGTTTTTTTTGGGTTCAGGGGACTCTAAAACGTGAAGATCTGTTGAAAACTCAATTTCGAATTTTTGGGGTGAATCCAATACTTCCTTTATCGTAAAAGGAAGTAAAACGTTTTTTGAAAGAGCTTGATGTTACTTTTGATACTAATTAACATTTATTATATATATTAAAAATGTTAAAATTAAAAAATTTCATACTAAAGTTTATTTAAAGAATTGCTAATTTATTTAAAAAAATTCTGCTTATGTTAGGTTAAGTCTTGAATATGCAAGTGTAATCTGGAACGCTTGTTATGCAATTCATTGTAATAGAGTAAAAAAAATCCAAAATTTTTTAAGAATAACTTGTAAACGACTTAATATTTACTTACCTACTTGCGTCTGTAGCTTGGCAACTGTCAGCTTGATAACTTTGGAAAATTGTACAAAATTTAAGGATGTTACTGTAAGATTTTTTATTGTACATTGAAATGTTAAACAGTGTTTAACATGATCGCGTCCTCGAATGTTAAGATACATTTAACATGTATTCACTCATAGGGACAATTTCCTCCGTGGCGGAGGCGGAAATCTTTTTAATTTAATCCGGGGTAACAAGGAACTCGTTTTGCGTTTCCATTTTAAGATTTTCATTTTGTTTACGACAGGCACTATAGCAACATCACACATATTCATGATAGTCCGATTTCGATTTAGCAGTTTTTAGTAATTATTGTTGATTAAAAATTATGGCCTCAATGAACAATAAACTAATGAACGCATTTCGAGGGGTAACCGTCTTAACATCTCTCACATAAATTACCACTCTTGCTTCGCTACGCTCGCTCGAGTGGTAAAAATATGCTCAAATGTTCAGACTGGGTTACCCCTCTAAATACGTTATTTACTAAAATATGCTCAATTGTCCGGATTTAATTTCATGTATCAATCAGTGTAATATCAGACATTTTCAAATGTTTAAACCAAAATTTGCCAGCGTCAATGGTAATTTAAACTCGCTGTTTTGGAGGATTATGCGATTCTATAATCAATATGCTGGGTGTGTTGATATTTTCTGCATGGCGTTTTAGAAATTCAAAACGCTGCTTATGTAAAATCTTTAATTATTTTTGTTTCCATATTTGGTTTTCTATCTCTGTATAGTTATTATTTGTGCTACCACTGCGTCCTACACTTACAAGCCAAGCTGCTGGAGATTTGGCAACGCTGCCAGCGCTGCTGCTAGACCAATTTTTGTACTGTGTATTTATAAAAATGTCTGTTCAAATGTGGCGTGTGATTATATACCGATAGGGCCACAATTATACCGGGTGCTGACTTGCGCGACGCACCATAGGAATTTGCATAGTAAATTCTTTATGTTCAATTATTTGTTCCCCTAATTATTTTAGAGCTAAAGTGTAAATACATTTTTTGTAGAGTAAAAAATACTGCATCCATTCATACTATTGCTAACAATTTTTCATTTTCCAGAACCGAAGAAATGCAAAAAATCAAACTAGCATTTTTACAAAAATCAGTGATGCCATGGAATTATTGAAACAAGCCAATGCCAACACAAGTGCGTGCGGGGCGATCATTCAGTCACTGCCGTCAAAATATTGAACGTATTGTCGTTTTTCTCGTTTTGGTGTAAGTTCTGAACCACATTATTGCACCTACAATTATTTAATAACCTGCCTGTAGTCTTAAACTTAAAATGAATTAGTCTATTAATGGTTGTACTGTTTGGAATTTGCCGATACGGATATTTTACAATAAACAAGGAGCTTACTTAACGAACGTCCACCATACTCGTAAAACCATTTTTGTTATGAAGAAGGTCTATGTACCTTAGAGACATTAAGCAGAACATAATAATGAATTATTATAAACGTCAAACATCAATGACAAACAAACAAACAGCTCATATTGTCGCGCCGCACGCATTTGCGTTGGCATTGGCTTGTTTCAATAATTCCATGGCATCACTGATTTTTGTGAAAATGCTAGTTCGTTTTTTGCATTCCTACGGTTACGGAAAATGAAAAATTCTTAGCAACAGTATGAATGGATGCAGTATTTTTTTCTCTACAAAAAATGTATTTACACTTTAACTCTAAAATAATTAGGGGAGCAAATAATTGAACATAAAGAATTTACTATGCAAATTCCTATGGTGCGTCGCGCAAGTCAGCACCCGGTATATAACAATAATGAGATAACATGAACAAGAAAATAACACGTATTGCTTGAGTAAGAAAGAGATAAACATAGTAGCAAACATTCTAGTAGACTTGACGCCCATTTTAATTATGACATATGTCAACTAAACATGCCTACTAAAATAATTTTTTCGTATGGCCATCTCTTTCTTACTCAACTATTCTCTTTTGTTGTTTATGTTATCTTATTGCTGTTATATATAATTATGGCCCCTTCCGTATTAATATGTTGGACTGCTCTAAGTTTAAAGAAATGCATTTATTTATATTACTGTACTGTTCGTGATAAATGAAAGTAAAATTGTTGCTGGTATTTATGGGTTTTTATAAGTATTTTACTGAAATATAACTGAGGTAAGTAACAATCTAACCTCATTTTTACCGCATTACCAACATATTTGTCGTCAAAAGCGCCTCAAGAAAGAACAAATCCTGAATGTAGAAGAAAGCAAATATTGGAAAGACGTGCACAAACAGTGAAAGGGTTTTTAAATGATGACATCGGCAGTTTTTCGAAGTTTATGGAACAATTTACGTCACACAAATTTAGATGTTACCAAGTAGATAAGTTTATTATGTTCACATAAGATTATTTACAGTAGCGCCAGCATAGTTTTTACATATATCAGCATCAATCAGCAGTGGTGTATAGAAAATTACAAACTTTAAAATAATTACAGAAATGTTCTTTTATCCATGTTACATAGGTTCGTTTTATTTTTATAAATATACTGTTACATGTTTGTATTATTTGAGTATGTAAATAAATGTCACAATTATAGAAGCTATCTTTAGTTAATTACAGAGTAACACATGATAAAGAGTAAAACTGTGCTCTTTAAAGCAAAATTATTTCAAATTGGAGTAGGTACTGTAATTTTGGACCACCAACTACCAGAAATGTAATGTTGCCAAGTCTAACAGCATGCTTGTAAGTGTAGGAGGCAGTGGTGCTACTAGTACTACAATATTTTATTTTATGTAAATTACAGTCAACGTGTAATGGGGTTTTGTCTGTTGGTTGACCATGTAATATTCTTATAAATAAATAAATAGCAGACTGGCAACCCAAACATAGCTAATTTAAGTAGTGTATCAAATGAAAAGTTAACAATAAAGCATGTAGGTATTAAAAGCAATCATTATACAGGGTGTCCAAGATAAGTGTGAACTGCATGAGGATTTCATAAATGGCAGCTGAAAATACAAAATGTGTTTGATTCGATAATTACTATTCTTCAAACTTTCCATATTTATTTATTTCATGTTAGAATATCAAGATAACATTTAAATAGATACAATAACAGATTATCTTTAGACTTCCCAGTTAGTATATACATGGAAACAAACTTTCCATAATGGACTTGATTTATGCAAGACAGTTAAGACATCTATTTTTTTTTAATTTATAACTTGACATTATTGTAGTAGTTTTATAAAAGTATTCCAAATATTTTCTCACATTTTATTCTCTTTCGTTTGATATAGGGGAGAGGTGGGATAGTTGATCCTTGTTTTAGTTTTTATAGATTATTTCAGACCGTAATAGTTATTTTCTTAGTTTCTTTAAACATGTCCATAATATGGTTTATCTCCTTCCATGGGCTGATCACGTAGAACCTCTTTCTTGTAGAACAAATAAAGTAGATCAGTTCTTGTAAAACACTCGTGGGGATCAAGTATCCCTGTCCATGAGGGATACTTGATCCCCGCGAGTGGGCTACTTGATCCCATGAAAATAACATAAGTAATTATAGTTAATTACTTTATTAAATAAAAAAATGAAATGTAGAAATAAATTGAGCAAAAAGAACAATTATTTAGACAACATTACATCAAATCTATGTTTAAATTTTATAATGCCAGCAGTCCCGGCCGTTCCGCTGACGGACGGCTGCGGCAGCTTTTGTACGTCTGTCCGGTCCACTTTGCTGACGTCCTCTACTGTTGGAAAAGTGAAATGGCTTCCCACTAGTCTCTTCCGCCTCAAAAATTTAACTTCCAAGGTATTTCCTTTAAGACACAAAACTTTCCCTGGGATCAGGTATCCCCCATTTCAAAGGATCAACTATCCCTATGTTGACATTTTTTTGAAAAGTGCAAGTTTTAGGCTAAAAGAGTTACAATTTTAATATCAATGTTATGGTGTGTAGTGGGTAAAAGTACACATGTTTCACCTATTTGAGCAGTATAATCATAAACTAAACGAATTGAAGTTGTTATAACTTACCTCGTACGAGTAAAATAAAGTTTCAATGTCACAAAATAGAATAATCTTGATTAAAATGTTAAGCGTTTTTTGAAGTAGCCGCCATTTGTCAAAACAACGTAAACAATAAGGCCGCTACCCAAGTGTACCAACAGAATAGTGATAAAATATCAATGGGCGCCAAATTTGAATGGGGATCAAGTATCCCACCGGGATCAACTATCCCACCTCTCCCCTAAGGTTCGATAGGTTGATCTTTATATGCAAAGAAGTTACGCTGCCCAGCCTCTTCTAACTAAATCTTGTAATAGGCTTGGTACAATTGACTCCAAACCAAAAGAACATTGCGAAAAACAATCGATGAATGTATCGTATGAGCAAAAAGAAAGTTCATCAAAGATGCCTTTGGCATTTTGAAGTCATGTGTATTATAACACTAAAAAATATTAAGCTTTCATTTGACATTCATTACAAAATGGGTTTTTGATGTACTTCTTCTTCTGCAAGCATTGGAAATATTTCCGTTGTTTATTACAGAAAGTCTTGATAACGGTTATGTTCACGTTGCAATTTAGCTACTGTTAGCCACCCTCTATACTACGTCAGTGACAATGTTTAGGTTAAATTTTCTGGTCTTATAATACACATGACTTCAGGAAGGTTCTTGGCGACCGGAATCGTGTACACATACTAACATACGTACACCGCACAGCAAGTTTAGGCACCCCCCAATACGAGGGAGGAATCTAGTGGGCTGGGGTCTTTACCAAAAGATTCGCACAGCCGAGACGGAGATTTGGCATTTGGGTTCACTAGTCGGTTGACACGAATTTTAGAGATATTTGCCTCAGAGTGGGTTTCGATATGAGGGAATTTAATACTTCGTACACTTCGTGTTGAAGTAAAACCATTTCTGATTTTTTTACAAGTTAAAAGTAAAACACGCAGATTTAAAAAAATTCATTTATTCAATCGTATATACGGATTTCGGTATCTATGAATCACAATCAAAACAACTGTATGCTTTTTCCATTGTATGAACCTTTATATGTCTAACTAAATTATTCTTCAATGCAGTTTTGTAGTAAAAAACGAAACAAGCGTATGGTTTTTTTTATGTATGAGTTTTTTATGAAATAATCTTCAATAGTGATTTATAGTCACAAATAGAACAAATATGGCTTTACACTTGTATGGGTCCATATATGGTAAATAAAATGACTTCACTGCTGTTTTGTATTTACAACTGCATGGTTTTTCAAATATATGGCTTTCCTCCTGTATGGGCCCTCATATGCTTTACTAAATGACTCTTCAATCGTGCTTTGTAGTCACAAACAGAACAAATATATGGTTTTTCTCCTGTATGGGTCCTCATATGATTTACCAAATGACTCTTCAATCCTGCTTTGTAGTCACAAACAGAACAAATATATGGTTTTTCTCCTGTATGAGTCCTCATATGATTTACCAAATACCTCTTCCCTGCTGCTTTGTAGTCACAAACAGTACAACTATATGGTTTTTCCCCTGTATGGGTCCTCATATGATAAATCAAAGAATTCTTCGCTGTTGCTTTGTAGTCACAAACAGAACAACTATACGGCTTTTCCCCTGTATGATTCCTCATATGCATAGCTAAACAATATTTCACTGTTGATTTGTAGTCACAAAAAGAACAATTATACGGCCTTTCCCCTGTATGAGTCCTTACATGTTTAACCAAATGACACTTCCTTGCTGCTTTGTAGTCACAAACAGAACAAATGTATGGTTTTTCCCCTGTATGAGTTCTCATATGCTTGACTAAATTATTCTTTAACGCTGATTTGAAGCCACAAACAGAACAACTATATGGTTTCTCCCCTGTATGAGTTCTCATATGCTTAACTAAATTATTCTTCAACGCTCCTTTATAATCACAAACAGAACAACTATATGGTTTTTTCCCTGTATGTGTCCTCATGTGCAAAACTAAAGTACTCTTCAATGCTGATTTGTAGACACAAATAGAACAAATATATGGTTTTTCTCCAGTATGGGTTTTCATATGATTATCCAAATGGTGCTTCAATGCTGATTTATAGTCACAAACGGAGCAACTAAATGGTTTTTCCCCTGTATGAGTCCTCATATGGTTGACTATATCTTTCTTCGCTATTGATTTATAGTCACAAACAGAACAACTATATGGCTTTTCACCTGTATGGGTCCTCATATGTCTAACTAAATGACCTTTTACTGTTGCTTTGTAATCGCAAACTGAACAACTATACGGTTTTTCCTTTGTGTGAGTTCTCATGTGCGCAATTAAAGAACTCTTTACTGTTGATTTATAGTCACATTCACAACAACTATATGGCTTTTCCCCTGTATGGGTTCTCATATGCACAATTAAATTATTCTTCAATGCTACTTTGTGGCCACAAATAAAGCAACTATACAGGTTTTCAGAAGAACTATGTTTTCCCGTAATAGGAGAGCTCACACATCTGCTTAAAATACCTTTCTTTAACGTCCTATCTGTAAAAATACAATGTATTTTAATACTTTTATGTATCTTTGTAGGTCCAAGACTTACCATCGTATGATGACTCATATTCATCCTTTATATTGATTTCTTCATGCTTAATTTCTATATCTGAATAAATACTGATATTAGTGTTTTCAGAGATTTCTTGTTTGATAAGTAATTTATCAATATTTTCAGTACTATCCATGTTGCAAGCTTTGTGTGAAGTAACTGCTATGGAACTGTAAATTTTACTAGCCACACTTGCATGTATTGTCTCCAAGATAGTTATTTAAACATCCACTTAAAAAGTTATGCTTTTCAGTTATTAGTATTTGAAATTGCTGCATCTATAACCAAAGTGTACGAATAATAATGCTTTAAACTGAAATATCATCCCTCCACATACAGGATTAAATCATTTATACTAACAAATTACAATACTTCATTTACCGAAGTGAGTCAGTAAGATCTGCAACCCAAGTTGCCAATATAACCTATAACTAGATCACAAATATGACTTAAATTTTCATGAGATATTTAGCCGTTCTGCTGTCTTGGTGAATATCATAATCAATGCTGCACCAACATACACAACATGCACATTTAAAGTGTTCGAGTTTTTTAAAGAACACTTAGCGATCTTTACAAAATCTAAATGTAACTTTGCTGTAAAATCATTACGAAAACCAACATTTGAACACTTTGAAATGTGCATGTTGCGTCTCCCAGTGCAGCACCCGGTATACAGTAAGTACTATATTTTTTCATCTTTGCTTAAAGGGCGTCTTTTATCACGCTTTTTAGGAGACGAGTTTATTCTCTGATCAGGATCAACAATCTTTGAGCATGATAACGCACAATTTCATGATTTGTAGTTTTCAAATTTGACATTATTGAAATTATAATACAATCATATTAGTAATCAACTTACTGTTAATATGTGTAACTTAAGTTGCACACTTTACTGACACGATTCGGTAAATTAAGTATAGTAACAACGATTTACAACACAGTCATAACCTCAAATATGATAGCAGTCACAAATTATATTCTTACCTACACTGTGGCGCCTTTCTTGATATTACTTAACATCTCGATAACTTCAATGGCATTTATTAATTAGACACTATTCGAAATTGCACCCTAACGAAACCCGATAACTAGATGCCATGTTTTACCCCTTTTAGAATACACAGACCTACCCTCTGCACAACCAACAAAGAATGCAGAAATTGCAGTTCACAAAACATTCAAAACAATAAGATGTATAGTACGTTTTTTTCCTATAAAAATTTTCAAGGTCAAGATAAAATTGGCAAAACTGCTTTTTTTAAATTATTAGAAAATTTATTTTCGTCAGGTTTTTCTGTAAACGACTTTTGTCACTTTGACATTTAAAATTAAATTGTCAGTTTTTCTTTTTTGAAACTGAATACGCGTGAAAACGGAATCTTTTAAAATTAAATATAGTGAAGTGTGCAGAGGAACTATTGGATCTGCATCTTAACACACCAGAAGAAGACGTTTACGAAAGATTAGCAAGAGTTTTTGATATACATAGAACTTTAATGCCAGATTTTAAATTTCCCACCAATTTTTAGTTCTATAAAGTTACTAAAACAAATTTTGCCAACATATATTTTTTAAAGGAATCCAAGTTATGCCAACATAAACCCTAAATTCTTTGACCTTGAAAATTTTTATAGGAAAAAAACGTACTTTAGATGAAGTTAGCTTTGTTTAATGTCATATCGATGCGAATGCCAACCAGTACTGCCAAGATTGGTGAAATATCACCAGATCTAGTAACTAATCTAGAGAGCCGATATTTAGGTTACAAAAAATTTAAAATAACTGCTTATTTTAAGTTAGAAAAATCCATATTTAGGTCGCAAAAATGTCAAAATAGGTGCCGATTTTAGGATAAAAAAATTAATATACTGCTATACAACCTTCAGGTATAGTTATATTAATATGTCTTTGAATTATATTTTTATTTTTGCCAAACTAAAATTGCCCTATTTATGTTTTGAATGTCAATAAATTAGAAAAATAGAGCGTTAGTTGAAGAGACAAATTTTCTCTAGAATTTTAAGTTGAATTTAAAAATTTAATAATATACCGGGTGTTCTATTTAAAATAGGAGTTAATAAAAAAATAGAAAAAAAAAACCCATTTTAGAAGTAGTCAACTGGAAAATCACCTATCTCACATCAATACACATTACAAATGTATTAATAAAAATGTGAAGTTTGAAAAAAATCGTTAGAGCCGTTTTTGAAAAAATCGAAAAAAACTGAAAAATCACAAGAGTTATGCGATTTTCTTCAAAAGCTTGCTGTCGCATCTACATAGTACACAAAACTTATATATGAAGTTTCAACGTCATACCTCTTTTCGTTTTTGAGATATTCTGTTCACAGACAGACAGGATTTGAAACTTGTTAAATGTGGAGTGCCTCAAGGCAGTATATTAGGGCCATTGTTATTTATCATCTACATTAATGATTTACCTTTAAATGATTTACCTTTTAATGATTTACCTTTAAATTTTTTGGACTCCTCGTTTACTTTATTTGCTGATGATACAACATTGTTAATTAAAAAAGATAATAAAAATGATATGCTTGAAAATATATCCAATATTGTAGATCAAATTTGTCAATGGTTCACAGATAATAAATTAATATTAAACTGCCAAAAGACTGCTAATATAACTTTCACTTCTCCAAGAAGCAATGAAAAGAATATTTTAAATACAAATAACGGCATAATTGAAGCAGCTGAGTACCTGTAAAATTTTTGGGTTTGATTATAGACAATAAGCTATCATGGTCCCCACACGTGTCACATCTAAGCGGAAGGTTGGCTTGAGCCGTGTATGCACTCTCAGTTATCAGGAAAAGATTAAATTTAAAATTTACCAAAATTGTGTATTATTCATATTTTGAAAGCTTGTTAGCTTACGGCATAGAATTTTGGGGTAATTCAAAAGATAGTCGAATTATATTTCAAATACAAAAACGTGCAATAAGAACTATGTGTAAATTAAAAAAATACGACTCTTGTAGACCATTTTTCCTCAAACTAAATATTTTTACGGTAACTAATTTATATATTTTCAAACTATGTCAATTTATTTTTAAGAATAAAGGTCAATTAACTAAATCATCTCACGTACACAGCTATAATACTCGGAAAAATGATTTCAGACTTCCTCAGGCTACAAAAACATCAACAGTGAACAGCCCTGTATACGTCGGAATAAAAATTTATAATGCATTACCGGAAGAATTAAAAGATTTAGAAACGTTCAATAAATTTAAATCGCGATTAAAACAATGGTTGATGAAACACAGTTTCTATAATTTACAAGAACTCTACGACTGTCAATCTACCTGATGAATGAAAGTTGATTCACTTTGATTATGCAAAATTGTACCCTTTTAATTTTAATTTAAATTTACTCGTATTTATCACAAGGCACTGTACATTCTTTCCCGAATACATTGTATTATTTGTTAAAGGGAAATAAAATTACTTACTTACTTACTTACAGACAGACACACAGACAGACCAATAAAAAAAATGTTTTATCTACGACCACCATTAAAAGTAGGCCTTTTAGCGCTAGCTTTTATCACTAAAAGTGACGTTTTATAATTTACCGTGTTTAAAGAAATCAGCTGTTTACTTTTAGCCCATGTGCTAAAAGTGAAGTGATGTTATAAAAGTACAATTTCGAACTGGAAGTGAAGTTGTAAAGTATTCTAGTTACTTCTTGCGTTAGAGGTAAATTGTTTTTGAAATAATTAAAGCGTTATGTAATGAATACAGTCAGATGTGCACTATTAATTATTACCTTTGATAACTGACTTTGACAGTATTGTCTTCACAAACATTCACCTGCGTGTCAAAGCCATCTCTTTATTATGACATAACTTCTAACTGTCATAGATGCAAACCTTAGTTAAATCGATATTTATGGATTAATAACAGTAAATTTAAGGTCGTAGATAAAATATTGTATGCAACTCGTGCTAAAAGTCGTTTCTGATGCACGAGACATGTTATGAAACTCAGCCTTCGGCTTCGTTTCATAATTTTCATGTCTCGTACATAAACGTCAACTTTTAGCACTTGTTGTATAAATAGCTATTTTTGCATTGTGATCACGGAAGTCGTCCTTTTTAAACAAAAAATCGTAAATAAAAGTACACTTTTTTAACCATTTTATTGAAATTGTGAATTGTCAATTTGACAGTTATAAATTCCGAAGTCCTTTTAGACTAAATTTCGAGTTACAAGAGATCACTATGCAAAAGAACTACAATTACAACACGTTTTGAAAGTCTCTTTTTTCACTCATTTTCTTGATTAACTCTGGCAAAACTAGTTGTACAAATTGGGTCCGACTCGAGTACTGCAAGCGAGTGCATCGCGTCAGCTGTGCTCCGCGAATGCGCTAGATTACCAGTTCTTGTTTCGCACCATCCTTCTACTTCGAGATACTCGTAGTGGTAACTCATTTTACTTTATCTTATCTCAATCACAAACGCTGCTTAATAATACCAAAAGAAAAACCCCACGGCAGCCGCTCGGACCGGCTTGCTTTGCCTATAAGTTGTTTAAATTTATCAACGTCACATGGCGAACACTAAAGATAACAACTCAATTCTAAATGCTCCAACACTAATTTTCCAAGGCTCTAATGTTATCACTCCGATGGATACAACAAGCCAAAGAGCCAAACGGAATTTTTCTGCCATATCTACTCCTCCTGCAGATGAGCCCAATTAAGCTACGGTTTCCTAGGAATGCGGTGCCGTCATATAGCGGCCGTAAAATTGCGGGCTGACGTCAGGTAGCGTTGGTAGAAAAAACGGTCGTTATTGTTGCGGTGGACATTGCTGTAAAGTTAGAACAACGTAGTGACGCCGCGACAGTCTTTCGAGCAGGGCCCCCGCAAGGGTTATCGTCGCCCGCGTGCGGGAAATATTTTGGCGCCCTTTGAATATATGTAGTACTTATATAATAGTAATTTACGATACAAGTGCTCACGGCTACTCTTTAGGCGAGTGACTAAAGATGGTTTACGCATGTGTATCGTACAATATTTTATCTACGATCTAGAAAACACGGTAAATATAATTTTTTTAAATGTAAATTAGGATTACCAGCAACCGGTCGTAATTTTGAGTGTTTTAAAAATTTTAAAAAACGTTGCTACTGACAACGTGCCTAATGAAATCTTTTAAACACGTACTACTGACAACGTAAACTAATGAAAACATGTTATTAAACAGTCGTTTTACAAACTTAAATATACCAACTAAAAGCAATTTTATACACTGTCGTAGATAAATAATATTTTGAATCATAAGAACTTTAATCTGTTACATATGTTTTTTAAATTTCCTGGTTTGCCGTAATATTCTTGTAGTTGTTTCAACATTTGAGCGAAATGCGAAAACACATTTTATTTTAATTTTGTAATGAAACAAAATGGATTTCAAAAACTAGAATTTTATTCTTCTTTAAATTTGTTACAAAGGAAAAACAAACAAATAAAACATTCAATCATAAAAAATTAAATAGGTTTTTTTCTGGATTGGGCTGCTGCAAATTCTTTTGTAATATTGTCAAAATCAATTTTATCGAGGATCTCTTGCTCTATAGCTATAACATTGCCAAACCAGATAATCTTTTTTGTAACATACCTCAAATAATTTTTAATTTTGAGAAGGATCTTTCACCAGAAGCTACAGACACAGGTAAAGTAAGAAGGATTTTAATGAAATGGTAATATTTGGTAGAGATGAAGTTAGATTGTTTTCAAATATATATTGAAGAATGTCGAGGGTATTTGACGCTTGAGGTAATGAAAACAATCTTAGGGCTTTTATGTCGTTAAACAAATCATGTTCTTCTACGCAAGCCTCCTTCTTTTTCTGATCAGTTAGCTTTTGTTGTAGAGCACGACAGGTTTTTAAAAGATCCTCCTCATTTAATTTAAAACTATCACTAAAAACCAAAAACTTTGTCGTAATCAGATATCATTTCAAATCTACTATTTAAAGAACTTAGTGTTTGAGCAATTATTTTTAAAATAGAAATTTATTATACAAGACGATAAAGTTAAATTTTATCCACGAGTGAATCTTTTTACGTCGAGACGAGGTCGAGGCGTTAATGATTCAAGAGTGGATAGTAATAACTGTATCGTCGTGTATAATACAATTTTTTTTATAGGAATAACTTTAACAATTTCAAAAAAAATAAGAAAAGTCAATCGCATACTAAAATCTCAGTAGCTAGATTGTACGAAGCTGTAATATTTAATTTAAATAAAATATAAAAAATTAAATTACTTTATCTACCCTCGATGTTAAAGTGTTACCTTATTTACCCTTGCTGTTAAGGTAACACTTGACCTTTTGTTTAGAGTCGATTAAAGCACACTTTAACATTTGCTATAGAATTTGCTACGAAATTTATTTTAAACTCGGATCTTGAGTTGTCTCATCCCTCTGTTCGTAATCGAACAATTTTGGATTATACTTTTGTCTAACAGTTTGGCGCCCCTTTAGAGTGGCGCCCGCGTGCAGTGCACGCGTTGCTCGCGCGGTTGCGGGGGCCCTGCTTTCGAGAAGTGTTTAAGCTTTGGTTGTGCATGTAAGAAACTTATGATAATACAAACACTGAATGATGAACTCAAATGATCTCTTTATTAACAAAATACACCTAGTATAAAAAAATACAAAAATAAAACACTCATTAATAGAAATACTATTAAAAAGACGGCGAAAGATATATGTGGAAAAAGATAATTTAATGACAAATAGGGTACAATGAGGCTGCGGGAAACTATGAATTTTTAAAAGTCAAAATGTAAAATATTTGAAGGGCCGTACAAGAATGGGTGGCGCGCCGCATGCGGCCCGTGGGCCGCCTGTTGCTCATCCCTGATCTAGACCTAGTATTATTAGTATATTTGGAAGATAAGGAGTAATCGGAAGACGAAAACCATAGTTTGTGCGTCGCCATCTGCATTGCAATGAGGAAAATTTCAGGCAATAATTTCGCTTAACAGCAGAATTGTTTGATTATGTACTGAATCACATAAGAGATGACTTAACTTCCAAACCATATAATAGACACAAAACACCTATATGTCCAGAAGAAAAGTTATGTAAGTATATGTGTGAGGTAAGTACACTGACTTAGACACAATGTGATGTATTTTTAGCTGTAATATACAGTGTCACGGTAGCGGGTAGGTACTCCTTTACGACCCCGGTAAAGGTCAGACCTACTTCAGGGAATTAGCGACCCTGCCCACGTGAGCTCTTTATTCTCCCTATTCCTACTGCTGAGAGAATCACGTCCCAACCCTAATCCTACCTAAACCCAGTAATTCCCCATAATCCTCCTTCCCTGGTGAAGAGCAGCAGCGATCACCAGTACCAGCTCGAGCAGTAAAGGAAATCATACTGCACCGGCTTGAACCTGGATTATCACAAGCATGACTGCAGCAGTCTTAATGGTTGTGGTACTGCGAAACTTGCCAACCCGCAGTAGGATAGCGTGGCGTTTTAAATCCTAAAACCCCTCAAACAATGGCGAATTCAAAACCTTACGGATTGACACCCCAGGTGGGTAGGAACAACAGTTCTAACTCCCACACCTTCAAAAAGAAGGTCTGCCTCAAGGATTCTGGGGGAGGCAAAAATTCGCTTATACATACCAAAACAACAAGAAGCTACCATTTTAAGCTGAACATTGCAACATACAACGCGAAAACACTTAGAACAGACGAAAAACTGGAAGAATTAGAAAACGAACTGAAACATATCAAGTGGGACATACTGGGAATTTGTGAAACCAGAAGAAAGGGAGAAAACTGCACCATTCTCAAGTCGGGATGTACTCTTTATCAAAGAAACTTAGATACAACATCAATCGGAGGAGTAGGAATCCACCGAAACACCGAGATAAAATTATAGAATTTAAGGCAATATCGGATAGAGTAATTTTCGCTGTGTTAAAAATATCTGAAAGGTATCACTTAAAAGTTATTCAGACATATGCGTCTACGCTAACTCACGCAGTGGAAGAAATAGACGAATTCTACAAAGACTTAACACTCGCCATGAAGAATAGCCCCACGCACTATACTATTATTTCAGGCGAATTTAACGCGAAAATTGGCCAGAGACAACAGGACGATGGAAATTTCATAGGCTCATTTGGATTGGGACAAAGAAACTGCAGAGGAGAAACACTTCTGAATTTTTTAAATGAACATCAATTTTATGCAATGAACACCTTCTTTTGCAATTCATCGCAACGCAAGTGGACGTGGGCAAGCCCAGACGGGCGTACGAAAAATGAGATAGATTATATCCTATCCAACAAAAAATACATAGTGGAAGACGTCTCAGTAATTAATCAATTTTCCACGGGCAGCGACCATCGTCTAGTAAGAGCCAGAGTCAATATCAACACTAAGGCAGAACGGCAACAACTGATCGCATCTAAGCCTCATAATTCTAACTATCTACGGCAACACCTATCACAATACAGGACCATCGTCGAAAGAAAACTGGAGAAAATAAAAAATAAAAAAGACTTACCTCTAGATGAATTAGTCCAACAGACCACCTCAACAATAATAAACAGTAGTAGACAAGTAACATCCAAACTACGTATAACAAACGATCCCAAAATATCAAGCGAGACACAAAAACTAATGGCACAAAGACGAAGACTCCAGAGGAACACTGATGAGTTCAGAGTAGTAACCAAAAACGTCACTAAATCTCTACGGAAGAACCTGAGAAATTATAATAGTTCGTTGGTACAACAATGCATAGAGGATAACTTCAATATGAGAGTACTAAAACATAAACGGTCCAAAGGAAATAAAAAAGTCTATTTCGTGACTCTCATGGTAACATAATCTCCAAAAGAAACGAACTAATATCCGTAGTGGAAGATTACTACTCCAAATTATACTCCACAACAGTAACAGACGAGACACCTCAACCTCCCAGACCTATGGTTATCAACGTCAACTCAGAAGACATCCCAGAGGTAAGCTATGATGAAATAAAATTAGCCCCCTCACAATAAAAAAATAACAAAACCCCAGGAGAAGACGATATCACGACAGAGATGCTCAAATATGGTGGCGTAAATCTACTTGAATGTGTAAAAACCATTCTAGATAAATGCATATCGGAAGCAAAAATACCGAAACTCTGGGAAAATGCTAGTGTAATCCTGCTCCATAAAAAGGGCGACAACACCAAACTCGATAACTATCGCCCTATTAGTCTGCTTTCCCACTTCTACAAATTGCTAACCAAAATAATTACAAATAGAATTACGAATAAACTGGACTTTTATCAACCCCCAGAGCAGGCCGGATTTAAAGCCGGTTATAGTACAATAGACCATCTTCAAGCACTGCGAAGTGTAATTGAAAAAAGTGCTGAATATAAATTCTCATTACACTTTGCGTTGTTACGTGCTAAAAGCATATGCTATTAATACTAGTAATCTACAGTATATAAGTGTTAAATAAGAGATCAAGTGGGATTAATGCGATAATAACTCATAAAAATTAATATCAGATTGGCATTGGTCGTTACTAGAGGAAAAAGATAAACAACGGTTTTTGTTTTGAAAAAAACCTGTGACAGCATTTGAAACTGCAAGGGGTTTCGTGGTATATAAGTGATAATCTCGCCATTGCATATGGTTTGGGCTATAGTAGGGAATATTACTGGTTAACCTTCCTGGTAGGAGATTTAAGAAGCGAGAGTCATTTTTCCGACGAATGTAAATTCGAGCTTAGAAGCGATTTGGGAAACCGCGGAATCACGATTCTAAAGTTTATTGCCTGTTTAACAGGGTAGGTACAATTATTTTGGCATCTACCGTATTTTATCTTGAACTTCGAATTATAGCAAAAAGTGTAAGAGTGAAAACCTACGAAAAATTTAGTTTGCTGGAAGTCACCAGGCAGTTTTGAGGACTACTTGCCGCAGGTGATAGCTGACGATTGGAAGCTGTCAAGCTGACAGTTAATCTGATTCAGTAAACGTCTACAAGTGTAACACGAACAGATAAGTGATTTTGATGATATTTTGCATATGAAAACGCTGTGTAAAAATTAGAAAGACTAGTAGTTTAAGTTAATAGGGGTACCCCGCCCGCCGTCCCGTTCATATAATAGGCCAATTTTTGATGTCTCAAGTTTGGAGTGATAATAAAACTAGTTAAAGGTATTGCTCTCTTTAATTTTAATTACAAGCATTGAGTTCAATAATTGTTTATTTAGATATACAGTGAAGTTACAAGTTTCTTGACAAATATCAGTGTACGTGAGTTTTAACTTGTTGGCGCTCTCTTTAACATCTTAATTAAAGAATTCGCGACGTCTTCACTGTTGCTAGTAGACGGGCCTCAAGTACACTTATATAATGTTCAATTGTTGAGTTAAATAATTAAAGAACGACGACCTAAAGGTAAGTAAAAAGCTAACAGCGTTTGTAGATTATGAGAAAGCTTTTGACTCAATAGAATGGAGCCCAGTGACGGAAGCTTTATATAATGCAAGAGTAGACTCCAGGTACACAAATCTGCTCACACACATATAAAACCGCTACATTGAGTGTCAAGCTGGAAAACAACGTCAACACCACGAGAATTCCCGTAAATCGTGGAGTTAGACAGGGAGACACGATATCACCAAAACTCTTCACTCTTGCCTTGGAGGACATCTTCAAGAAATTAAAATGGGACAGTCAGGGTATCAACGTAAATGGCAGAATGCTTAATCACCTGAGATATGCTGATGATATTGTCATCATAGCTGCAACGTCAGAGGAACTACGGGATATGCTCACACATCTACATCAAGAATCAATGAAAGTTGGCTTAAAGATGAATATTGCCAAAACGAAAATAATGAGCAATGAAGATACTCAAATTATTATTGAAGATCAAGCCATAGAAAACGTAACCGAGTATATCTATTTGGGACACACTATAAAACTTGGAAGGGACAACCAAACAGCCGAACTAACAAGGCGAATCAAATTAGGATGGGCCGCGTTTGGAAAACTATCTTATATTCTAAAAAGTAACATCCCGAACTGTTTAAAAAGTAAGGTCTACAATGCGTGCGTCCTACCAGTTTTAACATACGGTATTCAAACAATGACCTTGACTAAAAAGAGTATGTTAAAACTTCAAGTAGCTCAGAGATCAATGGAAAGAGCAATGCTGGGTATCAACCTACGCGACAAGGTCAAAAATTCTGATATTCGAAAAAGATCTAAGGTTGAAGATATCGTCCAAGCCATACTAAAAGCAAAATGGTCCTGGGTAGGCCACGTGGCAAGACAATCAGAGGAGCGATGGCCTATAAACATTATTACATGGAGACCCAGACTATCAAAACGCCCAGTTGGTCGGCCACCTAAAAGGTGGACAGATGACATACGACAAGCGGCAGGGAGACAGTGGATACGAGTTGCGCAAGATAGGACGGTATGGAAGCAAATTAGGGAGGCCTACATCCAGCAGTGGATACAAGATGGCTGATGATGAATATACAGTGTCCGCCAAAAAGTCGGCATAATATGGGATTTTTTTTTATTTGTTATTTAAAAAAAACTTTTTACGTCAATATTTTGTGCTTGTCTAAAAACCTATTTAGCCCCTATCATATATACCGAATGATTTGTAATTGTTTAGAAAATGTGCTTGTCTAAAAACCTATTTAGCCCCTATCATATATACCGAATGATTTGTAATTGTTTAGAAAATGGAGTTTTTTGAAATTGTCAAAATCCAAAAAGTGCTATTTTCGGAAATTAAGTAAGATTTCAATGAGATTTTTTAGAGTGTGTTATTTTTAGCTAACTGAACAATCTCAAGGCCAGAAAACACCTATTTTTTGAAAATAATTTAAATATTATAAAACTACACTCGCCGCTATACACTAGACACACCGTCAAAAAACGTTGCTTTCTCTGTTTCTACCGTACTGGCTCACCGCTTCAAATGAGACGCTATCGCTCTATTATGTTCGCTGTGCCCTACCGCTCTTTTGAAAAACATCTCGCTTATTATAGACGACACCGTTTTTCGTGACGTCACCCACCGTATTTTTACGGCCGTTAAATGACGGCACCGCTTCCTAGGAAACCCAAGCTTAAGCGTTATTTATTTGAACACGATAAACTTATCTCCAAGAACAAATTTCACGCGCTAAGTGTTGAAATCGCACCTATAGAAAATCCAACAGAGACAGCAGTAATTAAAAAAGCTAAAATACTTCCAATCTTTCTGCATGAAGCAACCAATTACCAAGAAGTTTCTAAAGATATCAAAAAGATTGCAACACAAGAATTCACAACCACCTGCGCGGGGAAAATGCTCAAAATTAATCTCAGCAGCCCAGATGATTTTAGGAAATTAACAGCTTACTATGATCGATATAAAATTAAATATCACTTGTATCAAAATCTGGACACGACTAAATTATCAGTTATCATAACAAACTTACCGATATCAATAGGAGAAGAAGAAATTAAAAATGAATCATCTAAATCGTTTCAAGTTATTAGTGTAACTCGTTTCCATAATAAAGACAAATCTCCAATCCCAATATGTGCTGTATTGCTTGAACCGGATGACAAATCTAAAGAAATATTCAAAGTAAACCGATTATTTCACTGCGTAGTAGTAGTTGAACAACGAAGGAAACCAACTGAGATCCCGCAGTGCCAACGTTGTCAGCATTATGGGCACACTAGAAATTATTGCAAACTACCACCACGATGTGTTAAATGCTTAGGGATCCACTTATATACAGCGTGTCCAAAAACTCCAAGCGACAAACCCCAATGTGTGAACTGTAGTCAAACCCACCCGGCAAATTTCAAAGGGTGTGAATATTATCTTGAACTCAAGGAAAAGCGAATACAATCGCAGCAACCAAGAACCAGTCCTCTAAATTACCTGCAATTCAATTATATGCCTCAAAGACCTCCCAAAAACGCAAGCCAGACTAAAAGAACCCCAACACAACGCCAACTATCAGAGACCAGGTACAATTCCTCCAACCCTAAACAACTCGTCCAACTCCTTGGTACAAATATCATCACTCCATATATGAAACAAATAAAATCCTTTTTATCTCAACTTATTTCTTCAATCTTTTCTAATGGATTATTAGAAGTATCAATCATTTACAAATGGCCAACTGGAACGCCAATGGTATTTTAAACCAAAAAGGGATCCTAATAGATTTCTTACAAAGACATAAAATAGACATAATATGCATAAGGGAAACCCACCTCATACCGGAAATTAAATTCGCACTTCCCGGATATTGCATTTATCGTCAAGATAGAACAAGAGCGCAAATCGCTTCTGGTGGGACCGCAGTGCTAATCAAGAGAAATATAAATCACCATGAAATCCATCTTCCAGACTTACAACATATTGAGGCTTCTGCATTTAAAATAACATTAACTGATAACAGCGAATTACTAATAGTTGCTGCCTACCAACCGCCTAATAAACGATTACTGCTACATGATATGCAAACATTACTTGATAGCGACATACCAACTTTACTATTAAGGGATTTCAACAGCAAGCACGTTGCATGAGGCTGCCGAACAACAAACCCGAACGGCAATAGGTTATACTCGATTACGGCAGATCTTCCTATTCAAGTATTAGCTCCTGATGAACCAACGTATCACCCATATAGGTTTCACCATCAGCCCGATATTCTCGATATTTGCCTTCAATATCGAATCACAAATCCTATATACCAGAAAGTACTGGCGGAATTGGACTCTGACCACCTACCAATAATTATCACGTTCAACAAGCAACCATCTTTAACGCTAAACACGCCAAGACTAATTAATGGACCAGTCGATTGGGAAATATTTAAATCCCAACTCAATAATAACCTAGTACCATTTCAAAATCTATACAGCTCCGATGGCATAGATCCGGCAATAAATCATCTTACAATAGCGATCCATAGAGCAGCCCGAATAGCTACTTATAAAACTCATCATAAAGTAGTAAATCATCAAATACTACCAATTATGATTCAAAATTTAATACGGCAAAAACACCAGATCAGAAGACAGTGGCAACAAACCCGGGAACCACAACACAAATTAGCCCGTACCCAATTAACGCGACAAGTAAATCGAAAATTACAAAATCTCATCTTACAAGCGATCCATAGGTGAACTAGGAACGGCAGATCCAACCATGTGGAGAGTGGTCAAACGTATGACCAACCAGAGGCAAACGATACCTACTCTAAAAGCAAACAACTCTTTATATTCTAGCGACAAAGAGAAATGCGAGACCCTAAGCAACCACCTTGAACAAGTTAGTATTAACAGTTAAAACCAGCAACGAAAACATAGATTTAAATAACTCTATTGATGAAACTGTAATCCAACACCCCCCTCAAATGCAACAAATGTTCAAACAACAACCCCAGAAGAAATTGATTCTCTAATCTAGCTCCTACCAAACAAAAAAGCTCCCGGGCCAGATATGATAAGAAACATAATTCTTAAAAACATCACACCAAAATGCCTATCATACCTCACCTCTCTCTTCAATGCATGTTTATCCATTGGATATTTTCCTAAGAAACGGAAACATATACATGTAATGCACTTCCACAAACCTGGAAAATGCAAAAACAACCCAACTTCGTATCGCCCAATAAGTCTCTTATGCACACCAGCAAAACCATTCGAAAAAATCATCTACAACCGTCTCAATAATTATATATCCCAGCAGTCGTTACTACCACCATTCCAATTTGGCTTCAGACCCAAATATTCCATAATACACCAGCTTGTCAGAATCAATGAAACTATCGCTAAAGGCTTTGAAAACAAACAATATACTACAGTTTTGTTCCTAGATATAGCTCAGGCTCAGTCTGGCACAATAGCCTCCTTTACAAAATGATCCAGCTTAAAATCCCCGAATACATTATCAACATAACTTCAACCTTTGTTACTGGAAGAAGATTTGCAAGCAAAGTTAATGTATCCGTATCAGAAACCAAGAACATCAACGCAGGTGTTCCTCAAGGATCGGTACTTGGACCTCTACTGTTTAATATATTTATGCACGATATTCCTGTACCTCCAGCCTGTTCGCTGATGACAAGGCCATAATTACTCAAGATCACGACTTAAACGGCGCAATACTAACACTTCAAAGAGCAACAGACCAACTGCAAACTTGGTTCAACCGCTGGAACATTACTTTAAATCCAACAAAAGTTGTACAAATAACTATTTGAAATTTCTGATGGAATGAATTTAAATACGTTTGACCTTTGCAGTTTTACCAGCTTAGGCACGAAATAGATCATGACCAATTGCAATTACAAGACTATTGGGATACACAATAGTTAAAATAATAGGCATCAACAAAGATACGGAAAGATTTAAATAAAATATACAAACTGGAAAAAAGTTGGTGAATTTATTTGTTTTTACCTGGCAACACTAATATTAACCTCTGGTTCCACGATTTGCAGTTGAAATATAATTGATCAATACTTTTTCATAACACCGACTTGTTATTTGTCAATAACAGAACTGTCAACCTGACGGAAAAGTTTCCCATAACAGCCATGGCTGTCGGATAAATTCATTAGCCTCGGCCACAAATTCATCCTCGTTTGTTAGATACTTACTAACGGCCTTATGTCGTTAATAACTATAAATTAATAAAACTCTGATTTGCAGTGGCGGCTCGTAATAATTGTATTTGGGGGGCTCTTAAATTTTAATAATTACTAAGCCAAAAATAATGATTAAGAACTCACCTACATTCAGACAGTGTTTTATTCCAAATATAGCAATGCTTTTTAAATATTAATAATCCAAAAGAAAACATCATACGTACAGAATAAAAATTATTCAAACGCAACACGTACTATTGCTACATGTGGTAACCTAGCGTATTGTGGTATCACTAAAACTATTAACGTAAACACAAACGACTTTATTCTTCGCACGGTCTACACAGTATGAATACTACCGATCAACTAACTAACTTTTCGATAAAGTATTACTTAATGTGATATCTTATTACCTAAACTTGTGACTAAGAATAACTCCTTCCTATATTACTAATACATATGCTAAACAGCAAGCGGTAATTATGTAATTTATATAACAGAATGTGACACAGGTGTATTAGCCGTTCTCCACACTACCAAAGAAACTAATACAAGGTTTTTTTAGCATTGTGAATCTGAAGTTTTTATTGGTAACTGAGATGTAAATACATTTAAAATTTTATCAAAACGTCGCTGTCAATCATGCCTACAGTAAGCTAGTTTCAAAAGCTAATATCATTTCTTGCTTAGAAAGTGGTGTATCTATTCGGCAAATGGCACATTTATCTCGGTTTATGATTGTTTTACATTGTAGCTTTTGATATTAAAATTTGATATGGCATATGACAAGATTAGAATAATTACATGGCAGTGGAGGTTATTTAATCAACTAAAATAATAAAAATTTATAACAATGGATCTAAACGTTGTCCTAGTTTTTTTGTAATAATAGTGCATAAGTGTTAAAAACGGAGCAGGATAATTTATTTAATAATGGAAAAAACATGGCATCCATCGCATCTACAAATCCATTTGTTTTTCTTGTAAATGTTCACAGAAAAATATTTTGCAAAATTGGCAGTTCCAATATTATTTGGCAGGTTGAAATTTAATCCAAGTTTTTTGTTTTAACCTTTTAAGCTAACGGTAGGCTTTTAAAATTAATGTTGAGAATACTTTTGCGAGTTATACGAGTTCCTAACCCCTGGAAAGTATAAAATCTGTAAAGGCCCGGCTTCACTTCTCATTGTTCTGCAAGCAGTTATACCGATAAGAACTAATTTATTACCAAAACAGTGCTCTAGTTCGAATACATTCATTTTCAATGTCTACTAATAAGATTGCACCACATTTGCCTATAGGAACACTTGGATTGCTGTACATTTTAGTAGCGCCGTTTGTAAATAGGCCCGCCAGTTACTACCTTCTCCGCTACAGCGTACTTAGCCTTCGCATCACATTGAAACTACTCACCTCTATTCTACTGCTTCACCGTTTCGCCCATAATTTCCATATAAGTTTAGGCCCTATTTCGGATTGCCCTCATCATGCCGGTCGCTCGGTGCATTGATACAAGCCGGTGTGTTGACACATAACTCATGTTATGTTGATATACTTCGTGGATGTCGTTTTATATGTGTTAAACTGTATCGAATAGCTTCCTCCGGATCTTATTGCTTAAGGCGGTAGGAACTACAGAAATTATTCGGCTAAAAATCGATTTATATATCTACCGTTTCTAGATAAAAAGGCTTATTGGTGGTTAACATTCCTCAGTTTTAACATTATGAACAGAATTATAACAAAAAAAAATTATCTCTTCAAATTAAAAATAGGTTAATTTGTGGTTGTGTCGTTATTTGTAACCTTTTTAAAAATCTATTTGAACCGCTCTATTGGTCCAACATAATACAACAACGCCGACGCCGTCAACGTACACAAAAAATGGAAAATAACAAATGGGCACTATAGCTAAAAGCCCAGCTAGGAGGTCGCCTTACTACTAAAATATTGCGGAAATGGTAACAATTGGTACACGGCCCCAAACGCGGGTGGCCCGCATCTGCCTTGAAGAGCGTTTGTTAGAGTTTTCGCTCAGCCCAAGCGGCTGGAGATTAAGCGTGTAAATTATCGTTTGCAAGCGACCCACACCGGCGCGGCGCGGCGGCTGGCTTGCAACATCAATGATTAATTAAAAATAGCCTGAGCTGTCGGTTGACAGTTAACATGAATGATTAATTCAAAATAGACTGAACTGTCGGCTGGCTTGTAACATGAATGATTAATTCAAAATCGCCTGAGCTGGCGGCGGGCAGTTAACATAAATGATTAATTAAAAATAGCCTGAGGTGTCGGCTGGCTTGTAACATGAATGATTAATTAAAAATAGCCTGAGCTGTCGGTTGGCTTGTAACATAAATGATTAATTAAAAATAGCCTGAGCTGTCGGCGGGCTTGTCACATGAACCATTAATTAAAAATAGCCTAAGCTGTCGGATGGCTTGTAACATGAATGATTAATTCAAAACAGCCTGAGCTGTCGGCTGGCAGTTAACATGAATGCTTAATAAAAAATAGCTCAAGCTACCTTAATTAGGCGGCTTTGCCTTGCTGCGTCGGTCAAAGACGGGCGCTCATCACTAGAACAGTCGGGCGGCGACTTGATGCGTGGGTGTGTACGATGTCCAATGAGTCCCCTTTATATTCAGGGCACGATGCAGAGCCCACATGGGCAACAAACGAAGACTGGGAGACCTGTAGATTGCACGCTCTGAAGACCGGATCCCGACAAAGTGGCAGTAGAAATTGCCATTCAGGATTTCGATAATGGACGAGCGGCGGCGGTCATCGATAACGGACACGCACTAAAACACCCAAGAAGCACGACCTTTCACTGTCACGGCCCGTAAAGCACTCTTCAAAAACCAAGCCACGCTGCCCTCGACAGGTTAGCCGCATGATCTGGGCACCTGTGACCAATCACGACTCGAGGAAAGCCCGGCGTAAGTTCGGCTCGACGAACTTTCTAGAACGAGGCTGTGTGCCAAATCTTAATATTCCAAATAAGCCAAAATAACTAATTATAATTAAGTACTGGAACTTCGTTCTTAGAATGAAGCCGATTTACAAACTTCAGTTTGTCTAATAAAAACTAGATTTTTTTTTAAATTTTGTAGTACATACACCAGCGGTTTGATTTTATCCGATTAAAGTTGCATGTCTTTACGAGAATTTAATTTACAGGTAATTTGACAGGACAAACTGTCACTGATAAAATGACGAGTTGTTATATCTGACAATTTGTTGAGTTAACTTACACGATGAATGTGAAATATAATTAGGTGAATTATGTTTTATTTACCTCTTGTACACATGACAATGGAATTAGATGACCCCCATTTTCTTTCTCTCGTTCGAAGTAATCCAATAAATTTAATAAGAGCTGCTGAGATTGCAAATGTAACATTTTACCTTTCATAGACATAATTTGTATCAAATCGTAAATAATAACCTAAAAACGTAGTTATAAAACGCCGAAAAAACGAACAAGGCTTCACAAGTATTATTTGACAGTTGACGTTTTAGTGACGACGCGCGTATGTGACTTAAACTACATTAATCAAATAAGCACTTTAATCATAACACACGCTCATTGTAATGCTATCACTGTTGTGCGCATGGAGTTTGTGAACAAATGTACACGCATGTTTGTCGTTACTAAATTCAGCGTGTGATGACGCAGGGCTCATCTTTGGTGGTTTCTATAATATGTATATTATGTTTAAAGTTGGAGGTTATGTTAAATAAACTGGTACCGCTGATTCTCATGTCTAGACTGTGTGTTATTCTAGCTTGTTTGGGTTAGTTGCCGCCTTTGATTGTGTGTTCTATGCATCCTTACATGAGTTGGCCTGCCTCCGGTGATGTTCACCGGTCGTTGCCTTGAAACAATTTTTTGGCTTAGCCTTATTGTTTCGCCATTTATCCAATTATTTCAGGCTTAACCTGTATATTTTTAGTTAAATTATAATTCCTTTTGCATTTCAAATTTTTCAATTTTCCAAACCAACGTATTTTGTACCTGCATCAAGTTCTTATCGTTTGCGCAATGCCCTCTCTGACCTGCGCTATCTCTTATCAGAGTGCGAGCCTTCCTCGAGGAAACAAAATCTTCGTCCGGGCATTTTGCTGTCTTCGCTTGAGCCCGCCGATACCGGCGCGGCTAAGCCTTGTTTTTAATCATGTCAAATTACGTGCGCTCAACTAATTTCAATGAGCAGTTTGTGTTCTAAGGGCTGATTGTAATCAGGTACGATTGCGCTTTTTCTGTTTTATTATCTCCATACTAATTATATCTTTCTTAGCTCTTAATCTTAATTATCCGTTTCAACAACGAGTTTATCTCGGAGGCCAAGTCTTATCGCATTTTCGACACCTGCTGGGTCCGGCGTATTTGCTGCCGTTTGAAGATGCTATTGCAGCAATTTTCGGCGCTTCCCCGGCGACTTCAACAATGATTATTGCTGTTCACGTCCAGCTTACGTTTCGAGGTTAGTTAGTGCTACTCCGAGATTTATATTACTTCGACTTATTTTCAATACCAGAAATTTACATCTGTGTATTTTAAACCCGTCAATATTTAAAATTTAAATTTATACGTTTTGCCATTATTAACCTGTAATGTTCAATTTCATACATCCTGTTATTTTAATATTTAAAGTTTTATGCTCAGTTTTTACAGTTGCTATTTTGATGTGTATTTCGACCCTCTGTAAAAGGTACAGTCACGCCTATTTATTTTCAATAGCCTAACAGAAGGTTTTATTAGATGACTGTGATAAGCTTATCCCACGAGTGTTTTTGGTAAATTATTATAATAACCCGAAAGGGGTTCTTAATTTTATGCGTGTCGAAACCTTCAGTTAAGATACACAATTTTGTCATTACATTATTTACATTTTAATTATCCTGATTATTGGTTACTGACATTTCAAAACTTCTTATTGTTGATTAATTAAACGCTAGTCACTTGCAATTTATTTTTCTTCTTGTTATTTGAAATCTTTTGATTTCTGGCGCCCATTTCCATTTTCCTTTCCTTTTTTGAAGACATTCCAGGGTACATAGCTGATGATCTGAACCTACGATCTAAGGCCGCCGATATTTGAGCTAGTCGGCCATCGCGGTGAGTAAGAAACAGTTTTTCAGAGCAGCCGTGGTGTATAAATGGTAGGGGGGTTGATCTGCGATTTTTACTACCATTGCTTATTTTATTAATTAATCGCAGGTCGGCTTTCTTATTGTTTCACTGGCGCCCAACGTGGGGCTCGATTTTGGTAGTTACATCAGCTGTGTTTACCTGGATGTCTTTATTTATCAATATTTAATTTTGTATTCATTTTTCTATTCACTTTTGTAATTTTCACATCTTGTTGCAGTGCACGTATTTATATTTGACTTTCTTTTCTTTTCCTTTCTTTACTTATCCTTTCGTCGGTTGCTTATTGACTTTTCTTCCCTCATCTTTCTTGACGAATGATTGGTTTAGCAGTATGTTTATAGGTAGTGTGATGGACTTTGTTGAAAGGGTATACTTTGGTGAGTGAGGTTTCTGAATGGTTTCTTTGATTGGTTGCGTGTGTGCTTTGGTATGTAGTATGTCTGTTTTTTCCTTATCTTTCCTTTGGTTGTTTATCGGTGGGTCGAGGGCCTGCGTGAATTACTTGTGCGGTTTGGTATAGTTTACTCCATTTTTGGGAATTTTTAAGTAATTGCCTTGCCGTACTTGTATTTACTCAGGGTCTCGACGGGTTGTTTCCGGGTCGTTCTTTCTCTGGCTTTTCTTTTTTGAATGCGTTTATGCATTTCCTTTTTGAATGCGTTTATGCATTTCCTTTTGGATGCGATTTTGAATGCGGGGTTTTTGTTGGCTGCGTCCGATGTGAGGCAGTCCTTCCTGTGTCCGATGGGGTGCAGGTTTGTCTTCTGTCAGACGTGACAGAGGATTTGAGCCAGTTTTGGATGCGCAATTGCATCTTGTTGCTCGTTTTATTTTTGCAATTTTTTGCGTCTTTTTTACGCACATATTTTGGGTGCGGATTTTTTTTCTTTGCGATTGAAGGCGGTTTGCTTTCTTGTGTTTCCTCGTCTTTAAGCGTGTCCATGTCTCCGTAAACCCGGGTCAAGGCATGGAATAGTAGACCTAGCCAGTCGAAGCTTGGATGAGTGGGTGTGGCAGCATGAGTTTTTCCAAACTCTGGTTTTTTGGTTCTTTTCCTCTCTTTCCTTTTCTCTTTTCCTTGTGTCCTGTTTTTTCTTCTGTTTTTAAAAGTTGCTGTAGGGTATGTTCCCTATGGATCTTGCATTCTAGTGCTTTTCACTTTCCTTTTTACTTACCATTACTTCCGTCTCATTTGAGGATTTTTTCAAAAGCGCTTCGCTTATTTGAATTTGGACTATGGTATTATAGGATATTGTGACCGTGGAAACACCTACAGTGTCCCTTTTAAAAACTTGTTTTCTTAGTGCTTTTTGTTTCTTGTATAGGGTGGTAGGTTGGGCATGCAGGGAAGGTCACTGTTTGGGAACGTCACCATCTAGTTCTTCCCTTTTGTAACGTATAGGGTGGTAGGTTGGGCATGCAGGGAAGGTCACCATTGAGGAGCAACGTCATCTTGTTCTCTCTCTAAGCAACGCTAGCAGTTGGGGTCGTTTCTCTCCATATTTTGGGATATTTTTTAAGAGTGCTTTCCCCATCCGTGCTTGTGTTCGCTTAAGACTTTAACCGATTTTATTTTCAGATCGTTGTTCATGGCTTGTTAGCTATGTTGTTTTTTATGTGATTTTTTGAGACGAGTTTATACTTGTTTCGGGTTTTTTCATTTTATTGTTATTTGGGTTGGTTTTTTCGGCCTTCTGGAGATTTCTGGGGGTTGGGGCGAGCGATTGTGTTGCCATCCGACTCAGTGAGGGAGCCACATTCAGTCCGTCATCGGCGCGCCTTTTCCATCTAGCTGCGACGACTGGCTGAATGCCCGAGCGGGGTTGATGGTTGTGCGGTCGTTCCTTCCGGCTTCTGGGGTCTCTACCTAAATTCGGGGCGGGCATATGGTTTTTAGGATCTTTTCCTGGGTTTTCACCCGAATCTTTTTTCGCAGTACTTACTGTGTTTCATTTTTTAAGATAATTTTTTTACTCTCATACTTTTTGATGTTGGGTTACTTTAGATTTGGAGTGAGTGATGATGATGCGGTTCGAGTTTTTCGGATTTTTGCGAGTTCTTCGAATGTTTGTAGTAGGGTGGATTGTGTCCTATGTGATGCAGTCGGTTATTGCTGTGTTTAACAGTTTTTTAGGCTTCTGTCCGGTTTAGACAGAACGTCTATTTTTTTTGGCGGTGTCCTATGTGGTGCCCCTGTTATTTTTAAGCCGATTTATAAGGGTTGTTTCCCTTGGCTTATCTTCTCGAAAGAGGATTTTTTCGATAGCGTTTCGCTTTGTGTGTTGGCATCATCGATCTCATTCTCGAATTCTTTGGTTTCCTACATTTTTTTAACGTTTTCCTAGTTTAAACCTTTTTTATTTCTCTTGGCCGTGGGGAGTGAAACAATTTTTTGGCTTAGCCTTATTGTTTCGCCATTTATCCAATTATTTCAGGCTTAACCTGTATATTTTTAGTTAAATTATAATTCCTTTTGCATTTCAAATTTTTCAATTTTCCAAACCAACGTATTTTGTACCTGCATCAAGTTCTTATCGTTTGCGCAATGCCCTCTCTGACCCGCGCTATCTCTTATCAGAGTGCGAGCCTTCCTCGAGGAAACAAAATCTTCGTCCGGGCATTTTGCTGTCTTCGCTTGAGCCCGCCGATACCGGCGCGGCTAAGCCTTGTTTTTAATCATGTCAAATTACGTGCGCTCAACTAATTTCAATGAGCAGTTTGTGTTCTAAGGGCTGATTGTAATCAGGTACGATTGCGCTTTTTCTGTTTTATTATCTCCATACTAATTATATCTTTCTTAGCTCTTAATCTTAATTATCCGTTTCAACAACGAGTTTATCTCGGAGGCCAAGTCTTATCGCATTTTCGACACCTGCTGGGTCCGGCGTATTTGCTGCCGTTTGAAGATGCTATTGCAGCAATTTTCGGCGCTTCCCCGGCGACTTCAACAATGATTATTGCCGTTCACGTCCAGCTTACGTTTCGAGGTTAGTTAGTGCTACTCCGAGATTTATATTACTTCGACTTATTTTCAATACCAGAAATTTACATCTGTGTATTTTAAACCCGTCAATATTTAAAATTTAAATTTATACGTTTTGCCATTATTAACCTGTAATGTTCAATTTCATACATCCTGTTATTTTAATATTTAAAGTTTTATGCTCAGTTTTTACAGTTGCTATTTTGATGTGTATTTCGACCCTCTGTAAAAGGTACAGTCACGCCTATTTATTTTCAATAGCCTAACAGAAGGTTTTATTAGATGACTGTGATAAGCTTATCCCACGAGTGTTTTTGGTAAATTATTATAATAACCCGAAAGGGGTTCTTAATTTTATGCGTGTCGAAACCTTCAGTTAAGATACACAATTTTGTCATTACATTATTTACATTTTAATTATCCTGATTATTGGTTACTGACATTTCAAAACTTCTTATTGTTGATTAATTAAACGCTAGTCACTTGCAATTTATTTTTCTTCTTGTTATTTGAAATCTTTTGATTTCTGGCGCCCATTTCCATTTTCCTTTCCTTTTTTGAAGACATTCCAGGGTACATAGCTGATGATCTGAACCTACGATCTAAGGCCGCCGATATTTGAGCTAGTCGGCCATCGCGGTGAGTAAGAAACAGTTTTTCAGAGCAGCCGTGGTGTATAAATGGTAGGGGGGTTGATCTGCGATTTTTACTACCATTGCTTATTTTATTAATTAATCGCAGGTCGGCTTTCTTATTGTTTCAGCCTGATGCTGGTGATGAATTCGCCTGCCACAAATATCTACAAAATCAGCTGGGGTGATGGGTGAGCGTACACCAGCATTAAACCCATCGGCTAATGAGTGCTAACTTTTACTTAAAAAAAATACATTTTATAAAATACCTACAGCTCATTAGGAAATATATTGTCACAATGGCCCTACTAAAATAAGGCTTTTAAAATTAAAATAATTCTTTGAACATCATTGGGGAGGAACTTCTTCAGCTACCATTTCGGCCGAATTTTCGACTCCATCCTCTTCTACGCTGAGGGTGCTGCTGTCACCGTTTCGAGCTTCGTCGCCGAGCAATCACCAGATAACCATGATTTGGCTATTCAAGGTAATGTCAAACTTTAATTAGATTGCGCAATTAAGTGCTTCGCGGAAGTGCCGTATCTGTTTTTGTGTGCGCCGATTCCCTTCGTTAAAGGACCGTATAAATATTCACTTTTGTCTTGAAAAGTAACTGTGGGAAAAGTTTTCCCTGTTTTTCCTTTCGTTTTGCATGTAAAATTTTTGTGGTATTGCAATTAAGATAACTTTTGCTGGGAACCCCTATAATTTTCAGCTAGGGTGTACCGTTTGTATATTTAACTTGGAACTCTTTGTGTGTTTGATTCATTAAATACGAATTTTGTTAAAGCCAGCCTATTTATTAGTAGCATTTTAGAAACCTTTGGGGTCTTCCACCCGTAATTGGCCAAGGCCACTTGTACTGAAGTGTAAAGCCTAAACATGGTTCTTTTTATTGATCAATCCCTAAGAATATCGGCTTGAATTAAGCTTATCTTTCAGTAGAGCGGCCTCGCAGGTGAGTTATTTTTAAGACCGCTCTGTGTGTTCCGGCAGACCTGGTGAAGCTTGGTGAGCGACGGTGAAGAGGCGGCTCGCAGCGAACCCAGTGCGTTTCTAGCATAGCAACCGTAAACTTTCTTGCTTTGGTCACGGAAGCAATTCCTTTAAAATTAAGTGGCGCTTTAGGTAATACGATTTTGAGTAGAGTTATAGGGTAAGTGCCGTCGATTTTTAACTGAGCTTTCGAACTACCCCTTCACGACTGAGCTAAGCCGAGTGTAACAGGAACGCCTCCATCTGTTCCGACACATTTTAAGATCTGTGTTATCGTAAAAACCGGCGAACCCTTTACTCTTCTTCCCCGATTTAATAGCTAGTGCAGTCAATGTCGATTAAAGTAAATTATCATGTAACAAATTACGAACTTGGTGATGGTTTCTTGCCCCAAAATTTCTGCACTCAGGTACTCATAAAGGTCTGCTGTACATGCTACACATATGATTCTTGCTGGTCGATACTTCTAACTATTGGAAAATAGTCCCCGATGACGGCCACACTTAGATGATACTCCACCGAGCTTATCTCTATTCACTGGGATGTGTTACCACGATTAAATTTACACTCAAAGATGCTCTGTAGACTGGTGAATATAAAAAAAAAACTTTTGGCCGACACAGATAACTTTTTTATTTTTAAATTTACATGAAAACTGGGAGCACCTTTTGCACCCAACACAAATTTGACAAAGCTTCTTTTGTTGTTTTTAACAATTGACTCTATCGTATTCTAGTAACCTAGATTTACAATTGTTTTATGAAATACGGTTTGGCTTAATGTTTCTAGTTAAGAACTAAAGTTTTGATACACTGTTCCACATGTTCATTTTAGCACTGCACAATATTTGTGCCCTTTGATAGGTAGCCTTATTGCTCTTTGCAATCTTTACGTCTTCGCTGCTTTGCACCGTTTTTTACCAGTCAGTTGTCTTGCCATTTGCTGATGTTACAATTTTTAATCATAATGCTCATATAGTTTCTGTAACTACACAAACCGTTCCTGTAACTACACAAACCATTTCTGTCTCAAGTTTAATTTACAATATTATATTGACATAACTAAATCAAATCTGAGAGCTATATAAATTAAGCTGCGTTTCCCATTACGAACATGAATTATGAATAAAACGTTAAACGTAACCCCTTCGATGCTGCCTTATCTAATGCTAACCTTTCTCAAGCAAATTATAGTTACTGCTAATCATATCACGTGCATTTATTAGTGTAAAATATTGACTTTATCTTGCAATAAATAAAACATTAATTCTGTGCTCATATTAAATTATTCTTTTCATTTTTGTGTTAGTTAGATAACCAGAATTGCTGTGGGCAGTACACCATTGCAATATATAATACCTACGCAATATATGAAAAAGGGTCTTAAGAGAATCAGAAAAGGAGTTGTATTCCTCTTCTGAATCGACTCCCGAATAATTATTCTCAAGCGTATTTTATATTCTCTTTATTTTGAAATACCTGTCATATGTTTAGCATAAATAGTAACTTCTAAAACACAGATATGCAAAACAAAAATTATTAGCAAGTAGTTAATAATTAATTATTTGTATATGGTACATATAATGGTAAATTAATGTCTGCACATTTAATGACGTTTCTGGACTGTTAGATAACAGTCATGTCTAAATAAAGGTTCTTAAAATAAAGCAATACCTTATGTAATATAAATTTTTCAGTAATTTTAGCGCTTATTAAGTATTATACTGTTTTTAACATAACACATTGATGGTTGTAACAGGTTTATGACCTTACAAGTGTCATTCCTTTGTAACCAACTATCTACACACAAAAATGTAAATGCTAAGCCTGCTCTAAATCATAAAGCAAAAAATCTGTAAAAGGCTTTACCCAGAACTTCCCTCGTCGACATTATGACACTAAATAATTTTAAAAATCAAATTAAGTTAGCAGTAAAAATATTTTCACGTTTCTAATAAATTAATATTTTCAAATAAAAAAAAATTTCCCGTTGGGGTTTGACCCGCCGCATCTGCAGGGCGATCGTAACCGCACCCCTGCATAGAGATCGTATCTGCATCGATAAAGCCACTACTGAGCCTCTTCGAAATAAGTCCGGCACGCGCCTCTCTTGAACAGAAGGGTGTTATTGTTGAAACGTTTTTACTCTATTGTGACATTATCCTGCATTGGTTGAGTCTTATTTTCGGCAAATGTAAAGCCTGACCTATGTGAAAGTTATTACTTCCTTCTATTTCAAAATTAACCCAAAAATAAACAAAATTTTATTTTTTAAGGTGCTCACCCTGTATGTATTTGTATGAAATTGTACCGGTTTCATGCGACGTAGATATATAATATGTAGGCAAAATATCGACTTCCTCCGATAAATAGTTTTTGAGCTATACTGCCAACAGACAGACGGAATTAAGAAAACCTCATTTTCGTCCTCGAGGGACCTTGAAAAGTGACGATCTGAAGAAATCTCGGAAAGTGATTTTTTCGTGATTACAATACTTCCTTCGTCTTTCAGGCGAGGGAAGTAAAAAATAGACTATAAACTAAATAATTTCTTAATGCCAATCTAAATTTATTACCCGTACAACAATAAAGCTATTCATCTGTATGAGTCATCACATGCTTAACTAATATATATTTTTCGCTCGCTTTATATTCACAAATTGAACAAGAATAAGGTTTTTCGCCTGCATGTGATTTTATATGTCTGACTAAGTTCTTTTTATAGGCAGTTTTATATTCACAAAGGGAACAAGAATAAGGTTTTTCGCCTAGATGAGATTTTATATGTGTGACTAAGCTCTTTTTATGGCCAGTTTTATATTCACACACAGAACAAGAATATGGCTTTTCGCCTACATGGGATTGCATATGTCTGACTAAATTATTTTTGTATGCTGTTCTATATTTACAAACAGAACAACAAAAGGGTTTTTCGCCTATATGAGATTTCTTATGTGCCACCAAAATCGGTTTGTTGGCAGTTTTAAATTCACAAACGATACAAGAAAAAGGTTTTTTGTTTGTATGAGTTTTCATATGCATAGTTAAATTATATTTTTCGCCCGTTTTATATTCACAAACGCAACATGAATAAGGTTTTTTGCCTGTATGAGATTGCATATGTGTGACTAAATTACATTTGTATGCTGTTGTATATTTACAAACAGAACAACAAAAGGGTTTTTTGCCTGTATGAGTATTCATATGTGCGACTAAATGCTGTTTGTGGGCAGTTTTATGTCCACAAATAGAACAACAATAAGGTTTTTCACCGGTATGAGTTTTTATATGTTGGACTAAACTATTTTTATAGGCAGTTTTAAATTGACAAACAGAACAAGAATAAGGCTTTTCCCCTGTATGATTCTTCATATGTTCAACTAAATTACGTCTGTGGACAGTTTTATATTCACAAACAGAACAAGAATAAGGTTTTTCGCCTGTATGAGATGGCATATGTCTGACTAAATTACATTTGTATGCTGTTGTATATTTACAAACAGAACAACAAAAGGGTTTTCTGCCTGTATGAGTATTCATATGTGCGACTAAATGCTGTTTGTGGGCAGCTTTATGTCCACAAATAGAACAACAATAAGGTTTTTCACCGGTATGAGTTTTTATATATTGGACTAAACTATTTTTATAGGCAGTTTTATATCCACAAACAGAACAAGAATAAGGCTTTTCCCCTGTATGATTCTTCATATGTTCAACTAAATTACGTCTGTGGACAGTTTTATATTCACAAACAAAACAAGAATAAGGTTTTTGGCCTGTATGAGATGGCATATGTCTAAATTACATTTGTATGCTGTTGTATATTTACAAACAGAACAGGAATACCGCTTCACATGTGTAACAAAACTTTGTGCTGCTGAATTTTCAGCTATAAAATTTTGATTTTTAATTTCAAGCTCACATTTAATATCAATTTCTGAATCACCGATATCATTACTGCTTTCAATGATTTCTTTGTTAATAGAAAATTTCTTAATATCTTCAATTCCATCTAAGTCTCTTAATATAAGCAGTGAAGTTGCTGTTGAACTACAAAAATTATCTGCTGTTTCTTGATTAGTGGTCATCATGGCTAGTTTAATGTTGGCATGGAAAGTTACTTTTCGCTTAAAAATCTACGATAACAGGAACATTTGCGATCACATCTGGAACAAGTAAGTGTTATTAGAAGTAATTGAAGTTTAGTAAATTACAGAAAATTAAAGGATAAGAGTTATTTTAAAACTAATTACTAAACATAAATATTGTTGCATCAAAAACAGAATCACAGTAACTACCAATTATTTGTTGATTTACTAGGGCATTATAGCGGCTTCAAGTAGCTTTCAAAGAGTTAGCTGTTATTTTTAATTTGTTCTGCTCATGTGCACGAGGTCTATTTGGTAAATGTACCATTGCGGAACTATAAAACAGGGCACTACAATTTGCCTAAGTTAAATTGTCTGAATGAACTCATTATCAATGCTATCCTTGGCTGCTTATATTGCATTAACCAGTTCATTTTGGTTCATTGGCATGTGATACATAGGATTTCATTGAGAAGCCAAAATTACAATATTGAAATAGTGAGAAATGACACTACAGGACTTGCCACGGTTTATGTTTCTGCGATTGTACATAGCGACAGTTTTCATCTAATGACTGATTGCAATTTACCTTAAATAAACAAGAAGTCTTGATACATTGGGTGGAGCGGTCTAGAACCACTACAAGAATAAAATCGTGGTCCTTTAAACTATCTGTAAAGTAAAAAATAATACTTAATAACGAATCGTGTGAATGCACACGACACTTAACCCAAGTTTCCGAAGTGTTTTGTTGCAGAAATTTTCTATTAAGGCGCGTGTGAATATTCTAGTGGCCAAGTGGTTGGATAATGGTGTTTCCGCTGTATCGGAAAAGTTCAATAAAGGTTTTGGGGAGTTTATTTATGAATTGTTCGATTGTATCTATTTCTAGTTGGTGGTGGATTTGACAGTTTCTTACAGGGTTGCCAGATCACGAAAAGAGAATTATCGTATCGACCATCAAAAATTATTACCTAACAAGCAAATTGCGCGCTACGCGCACGTGAAATAGGATTCGCGAAAGGTCAACCTCCGCGCCGAGCGCTAAGATAAGAAAAACAAAACCTAAACAAATATAAACATCTGTGAAGCCGGAACGTGAGATTTTATGTGGTGCCACAGACAGACAAACACACATTAAGGAAAATTATATTATAGATAGTAATATCCCTAGTGCATGCCAAATTGTCGATAAATTTGTCGAGTGCAAAAGAAAAAAATAGAATCAATTTGGTATGCAAGAGGGGTATTTTGCAGATTATTATACAAAACCCATATACGAATTATGATTTGACATTGATCAAATAATGGCAAAAAACTTGTTTCTTGCATTTCTATTTCTAATTATGACACCATCTACTGGGTCGATACTTAGCACTAGGGAACTTATAGGTTGATAAGTTTCCCTAGAGAGCTTATCAAGTAATCACTTCGGGATTGGTCGATTTTCAAAAAATGCATGGTTCTCATTGGATAAGACAGTTGTGCGTAATAAATATCGTTTCTAGAAAAAGTTATCGTATTATAAAATTATGGTCTCTTTCTCTATACCGAGAAGCCGAGAAGAGCAGCGCGTTGTTCGTTCCAATTTCATAGTGACCGTGGACCGCGGGTGGCTGCAATGCACATCCAATTTCGATTTCGTTCCAAGGAACGAATCCGACGGATTTGGGGGTGTGGCACACCAATACCAAAATGGCCGACTGGTAATTATAATCAGAAACCCCAATCAAATTAAAATTCATATGTGATTAATCGGGGTAATTACATATGTGACTTTGTGATTAATCAGATCGCAGAATAATTAAATTTTAATTCAGGTCAATTCATTTGATATAAAGCAAAATGGCGCCTACAGTATTGTTTCATTTATTCAATTAATTTGATATAAAACAGCCTATAGTGATAACAACTCTACTTACGTAGGACACGCAAATTAATTTCAATGTATTTGATAGTACTGCACCAGCCGCGCCGCTCGCATTTACCGCACAGCTAGAACAGTGTGATATACTCTATTTTTTAATTCCGCGGACAAAGTTATGCACCTCATTATTCAAGTATTTTAGTCAACTTGAAATTCTTTTTAATTTAATTTTATGGTTCAAGAATCGTAACGTAGGTTCAGTTTGACAGAATCAACTTGTAATTTACTTTTCGTACTTCTATGTCTTGAAAAGAATAGAAATGTCGAAATAGCCATAAAATATAATTTCGTATTCTTAAAATGACCATTGAACAAAACTAGCATTAACCGAACTGTCATATAAAACAACCTAACTTCATAACATATTTTTGCATTGCCCTTGTGGATTGCATACTTTAAAACTATAATTTTTGAATCTAGGTTTCTTTGGAAATAGTATTGCATAACGCGGCATTAAAATAGCTATTTGTGCAAGAAGTGCTAAAAGTGGCCGTTTATGCACGAGACATAAAAATTATTAAACGAAGCCGAAGGCCGAGTTTCATAATATGTCGAGTGCAATAACACTTTTAGCACGAGTTTGCACACAATATTTTTTGTACGGCCTTAAATTTGCTGTTATTAATCCATAAATGTCGAAGCCAAGCCACCTTTTCGCGCCAGACGCTTCTGTCGTGCCACCACCTGTAGCAAATCCCGATGCAGATTGCCCCGCGTGAACTCGCATACTACAACGGACGAGGCAGCCTGTGGACGAGAGAGTGCGACGGAATTAAGTTCTTTTAGGAAAATATCTCGCTTGCTCTAATAGACTGCCTTTTGAAATTGATCTAACCAAGCGCGCTTAAACGTGATGAAACAAATGCAGCTGCAAAGAAGATTGCTAGAGCCCAGAGCGGTTTTGCTGAACCTTCTAGAAAAAAAGTTGCAATTAGCTAAAGTATTATACGAGAAAATATGACTGAGAAGGAACCTATATACAAGCGAACTCGTAATCTTTGTACCAAAAATACTCCAAATGGTCGTATAGTTATCGAATTTAAAAATGGCCTGACAAATGTTTCTGGAGCCAGTAGCTGTCAAAGTCAGTTAGCAAAGGTAATTATAAATGTACACAGTTTACTTTATTCATTACATAACGCTTTAATTATTTAAAAAACACTTTACCTCTATCGCAAGCAGTAACTACAAGAACTTGACAAACTTACTTCTATTTCTAAATTGTAAATTTCACACCAGCTGTTTACTTTTAGCACATGGGCTAAAAGTAAACAGCTGATTTCACTTTTAACACGGTAAATTAGAAAACGTCACTTTTAGTGAAAAAACTAGCGCTAAAAGCCCTACCTTTAGTAGTGGTCGTATTTAAACAACGAGTAGCTAAAGTGCCACTTTTTGCAGGCGTGAAAAAGTTTAAATAATGGGTCGAAAACGAATTTCTTTAAATCTCACAAGTGCAAAAAGAAGCTTTAGATACATAATATTTTCGACTACCACCTATTTGTGCTAGAGTCCTCTCAACGTAGGATAGAGACAGGCACGTCACAGTTCGGCTGCGCGGATTTTTGTTACGTCACGCGCATCAAGAATTGGCAGTGGCGTACACGGATACAAGTGAACTCATCGCGTATCCTATCAACTACTAAACCCCCTGGTAACAGGACGCCTATTTAAAAACGTGCCGTTGCTAAGTAACCATTGCCCATCGGGATAATCGCCAAACCACTGCCCACCCTGGCAATGATGACGTGCCTGTCCCTATCTTACGTTGGGTGGACTCTAAAAGAGATTATAAAACCTCAACGTCATTTCAAATTGAAAATTCATTAAAAATTATGTTGGGTATACTTTCATTGTTTTAAATTGAAAACTCGCCAAATTTAATAAACAGTTTTGACAGAAGTGTGCAATAAAGTGATAGTTGTGTGTAATAAAACTTTTATTGCATAGTATGCAGTAACAACTTGCTTTTGACGTATGGAAAGTGTCAAATAATAGCCTCCTTTGGTAACTGGTAGTCAAAAAGTAGTTTTTCGACAACCATAAAAAAGAGACATTCGCGCATCGCTATCAATGCGCGAAGTTTGCCATTCTTTAACGTGTTAAAAAATACGGTATTTATTTAAATTACCATTGTCGATGTGAAAATTGAAACATGAAAATTATGAAACGAAGCCGAAGGCTGAGTTTCATAACATGTCGAGGGCAATAACACTTTTAGCTCGGGTTTCCACACAATATTTTTTCTACGGCCTTAAATTTACTGTTATTAATCCATAAATGTCGATTTAACAAAGGTTTGCATTTATGACAGTTATAATTTATGTCATAGTAAATATAAGGCCGTGACAACGCAGGTGGCTGTTTTTGCAACCGGTAACTGTCAAAACTAGTTATCAAAGGTAATTATAATAGTATACATTTTACTTTCTTTATTACATAATGCTTTAATTATTTAAAAAACACATTACCTCTAACGAAAGAAGTAACTAGAATACATTTACAACCTCACTTCCAGTTTAAAATACTAAATTCAAAACCAGCTGTTTACTTTCAGCACATATGCTAAAAGTAAACAGCTGATTTCACTTTTAGCACGCTGATTTATAAATAGATATTTATGTATTTAGTGTGTAAAGAGAGCCATTTTGGTATGAGGATGCGCGTTTCGTGCCGAGCGGTAGCGAGGCGCGAAAAAGCAACCGAATACCAAAATGGCTCTTTACACTCGAAATACATACAAAATTTTTTCTACGGTCCTAAATAAATAACAAAATTGTTAAATAATTGAAATTTCGATACACACCATTTGATGAAGTCGTTGTACCGCCGTTCATAAAGGCCGCGCGATTTGGCCGGCAACAACACTCGGTGGTTGCTGTCTGGGTCGCTTCAAATACTTCAGGCGGGGTGTAATTACCTTCAGATTCCATCTTCAACTTCACAAAAACTCACAAACTCAATAAATCTGTTGCGTGATGATGGACGCACCGTGATGCAATTGTCAATAATTTAGCCAGTTCCAGAAAAATGACGAATTAAATTAATAATCAGGTTAGCCATGGCGATGCGTAAAGTAAAATGAAGTGACGCGATTATTTCATTAAGACATTGTTTACGTGGTTGCGATGCTAAAATGGTTACTAGGGAAAAAATCTGTGAATCGCTAACTTTTCGCATTGACAGTGAGCGCTTAATAGTCAGTTTTAAAAGTGACCGTAGAAAAACGTAATTTTTAGTTCAAGCCAAGCTAAAAAACTTACTTTTAGTAGTGGTAGTAGAAAAAAGCATTTTGCACACTAGAGCGCCAAAAATGTTCGCAAAATCCTGAAAAAGGTAACTTTTTTTAACTATTTTATTGAAATGTCAACTTGACAGTTGTAAATTCCGAAGTCCTTTTCGACTACATTTCGAGTTACAAGAGATCACTATGCAAAAAATCTAGGTGTACAACACGTTTTGAAAGTGCCTTTTTTCATTAATTTGCTTGATTAACTCGGGCTTAGTCCTTGTTAATTAAACTGCAAGTTCATGAAAAAAAAGTATGACTTTCAAAACTAGTTGTACAAATTACTATTTTCTACTCACTTTATAGAAAGTCGGCTTTTGCGCTCTAGTTTTAGGAAACAAAACTGTCAATTCCCAACCAGCAGGAGCCAATTTTTATTAACTCCCGACGGGAGCCAGTATTTTTTATCTCCCGCATTTGTGTTTATGTCACCGTGGATATCACACCAAAGCTTTACAACGTTATGTTAATTTGGAAATTAGACAAAATGTCACTACAAAAATCTAGTCACTGTAATGATTTTCTAAAGCAAAAATTTTGAAATTTTGCTCTATAGAAGATGCATTCGAAGAAAAAATCATATATATTGTAATGGTTGCATATAAGGTTAATTTATTTGATACAAATAGTGCAAGAGTTGGATATTTATTTTAAAAATGATTAAAATATTACATTATTGAATTACAAAGATGAATTTAAGTATTAAAAAGGATATCAGAATTATTAACATGTGTATTTGGTAAAATAATGGATTAGAATTTAAATTCAGTTAAACAATGCAAAATAAGAAACAGAGAGTTTCTAACATGATTTAAATATTACTTGAAATAAAGTGTGAGATTGGTATCAAATACTTATTTGAAACATATCATTCAATATACCGGGTGTTAAATAAATGTGAGAACAGATTATATAGTGTTAAACTTTAAAAATATGCAAAAACAATATCACTATGGAGAATGTTTATTTTATGTACAAATAAATTTGTATTAGAAAACCATTTAATAATTTTGTAAAAGTCTAAAATTTTGAAAATAAACCGTTTTATAATTAATGGTTAATATAGTTGGTTCATAAAAGAGTGTATATAAGTAAAATTTGCGAGAAAAGAGAAAAGAAAATCTAAAAGATTATGTGGTGAAGATATGGAGAAAATCTATATGGTAGGAGAACCATAAGTTAAAATACTACAATCTATAAAAGTAATTTCTGGAATTGGGTGCTGAACTTAGTTTATTGATAATTGATGACATAATGTGAATTGGATGGCGAATGTTGCATTTGCTAGTATTGTACTTCATCAAGCTTATTAGTGGAGTCTTGTGTGTTGGACCATATAGGGATTCGTGTTGCTGGGTTGTCGGCGACTGGTGAGATTTGAGAAATGTTGTGCTTGCTGCTGGCGGATCTTGCCGAGCTTCTTATTGGAGTGACGTGTTGTAACTTGCACCTGATCGAGGTTTGTGTTATTGGGTTGACAACGGTTTGTGAGATTTGGAAAAAATACATAGCAGTTACTGCTGGGCAATCTTGACGGGTTTGTTGATGCAAGTAGCAAGTATCATATCATATTTAGCAGACGCTTGCATCAGTACTGGGGTTAGTCTGCAGCTTGGGAAGCTTTTGTGAGCAGTTGGTGTGCATTTGGATTAGTAGAGAGGCGGATCGAGTTCCTGCAGGTATTTATTGAAAGAACTGAAAGTAAAGCCTTAAAATAGTGAATTAATTACAAAGGGATTACTTACTATTTCATTTTATTGAATGACAGGTAGTGTAACAAATAGGTATTTTAGATTGATTTCCACTTTCATAATTTGAAGTGACATTGACAGTCGTAGAAATTGTCATATAATGTTGAACTAAGTTTTCATTAAACAAAACGACTTTTCAGGAATAACTACAGTCTTGATAATGCATGAACCAGACTTGTTTTTTAAGAGCAATTTTCTTTCTACCAGGGCTAGATATTCAATCACACTGATAATTCAAAATTTATAAACGGGCATATGAATTACTTAAATTCATCTTAAAAGAGGATTTGGATAAAAATAAAATAGTATTGGAAAAGTCAAACGTAACAGCTAAAGTATAACAAATATTGCTATAAAGTAGGAATAATAATTGTAGAGTATGTATGTATGTATTATTTGTAACCTCATTTACCTTGCGGTGTAGAGGCTCGTGCTTTATAACCTAGCATCTGGCGGTACAATGCTCAACTTGCTCCGGATTCGGGATACAGAGTTGGAGCGCGTCTTTGGTGTTTGCGCAGCAACTATTGTGTGAGGTGTGTCTTGGTGATGTGTTAACCTTGTTACTCTATCTCTTAGGTCTGTGCTTCTGAGTAGAGCACAGTTAATTTGGTGCCCAACTGTGAATGGTCTCACCGAGCCCGATTCCAATCGCCAAGGCTATGGAAAAATTCCGACCCCCGTGGGATTCGAACCGAGGACTTGCTTAATGCAAGCCTGGCGCTTACTCAAGAGTAGAATAAAACATTAAATAAATATAACTACGTTGTATATATACAATACATAGTAATATATTCTTGGAACAAAGGTTTATTTCCTCCCACGTGTGAATTTAATGCCCGCCGCATTAGCTTGTCTGCACCCCAACGCCTTGTAATGGTCTGACCCTTCTTCCTCGTTGATTAATAGTTCTCAAAGGGCGTTTATTGCACTTTTGCTACCACGTAGCTGTTGCCTCTTGCCTGACACCACACAAATAAAACAATAGAAAATACTAAAACTTCCTTTATTTTCCATATGGATACTAACTGTCAATGAGTGTAGCCACCTCTAAAAGACCAGGAGGACAAGAGTGGTCATTGACGGGTAGCTCATTGTCACCCTTCCGATACAAGGTACCAACTTAAACCTAAACTTACATACATACATAATCTGTAACCTCTTATGCCGTTTACACAGTGTGCAGCTTAAAAACTACAAATATTACTACCACAAAAAGATTATTCACCTGTATGAGATTTTATATGTGTGATTAAACTCCTTTTGTAGGCAGTTTTATATTCACAAACAGAACAAGAATAAGGTTTTTCACTTGAATGAGATTGCATATGTGTGACTAAATTCCGTTTGTATGCTGTTGTGTATTTACAAACAGAACAACAAAAAGGGTTTTCACCTGTATGAGATTTTGTATGTTTTACTAAATTCTGTTTATAAACGGTTGCATATCCACAAACATAACAAGAATAAGGTTTTTCACCTGAATGAGATCGGATATGTGTGACTAAAGTCTGTTTGTATGCTGTTTTGTATTTACAAACAGAACAACAGAAGGGTTTTTCCCCTGTATGTGATTTCATATGTTTGACTAAATTGTGTTTGTATACTGTTGTAAATTCACAAACAGAACAAGAATACGGTGTTTCACCTGAATGAGTTTTCATATGTGCAACTAAACTATTTTTATGAGCAGTGTTATATTCACAAACAGAACAAGCATAAGGTTTGTCATTAGTATGAATTTTCATATGTTGAACTAAATTTTGTCTTAGTGACGTTCTATATTTACAAACAGTACAGAAATATGGTTTTTCATTTGCATGAGTTTTCATATGCCTAACTACTTTATGCTTTTCACCCGTTTTATATTCACAAATATAACAAGAATAAGGTTTTTCACCTGTATGAGATTTTATATGGACGATCAATCTATTTTTGTATGCTGTTGAATATTTACAAACAGAACAACAAAAGGGTTTTTCGCCTGTATGGATTTTCATATGCAGCACTAAGCTCTTTTTGTAGGCTGTTGTAAATTCACAAATAGCACAAGAATACGGTTTTTCGCTCGAATGAGATTTTATATGTCGGACTAAACTCGTTTTGTGAGCAGTTTTATATTCACACATAGAACAAGAATATGGTTTTTCGCCTGTATGAGATTTCATATGTATAGCTAAATTATATTTGTATATTGTTGTATATCCACATATAATACAAGAAAACGGTTTTTCATCTGTATGAGTTTTCATATGTGTGACTAAATTCCCTTTGTATAATGTTGCATATTCACAAACAGAACAACGTAATGGTTTTTCATCTGTATGCGATTTCATATGGACGACTAAACTGCTTTTGTAGGCGGTTGTAAATTCACAAACAGAACAGGAATATGGTTTTTTGCCTGTATGAAGCTTCACATGTTTAACCAAACTCTGTGCTGTTAAATTTTGGTTTTTAATTTCAAACTGAGATTTAATATTGATTTCTGAATAATCACTGATGTCATTCCTGCTTTCAGTAACTTCTTGTTTAATAGATAATTTCTTAATATCTCTATTGCCATCTACGTCACTTAATATCAGCAGTGAAGTTGCTGTTGAACTATAACAATCATTAATTGCTGTTTCCTGATTAGTGAGCATCATGACTAGTTTTATGTTGACTTGGGAAGTAATACTACTTCGTTCAAAAATAGACGATACGGGAACATTTGGGATTGCAGCACCTGGAACAAGTAAATATTATTAGAAGTAATTAACGTATTAGCAAATTAGAGATAATTATATTTATATGCTGTTCTATACAGAAAACAGGAGTTATTTTAAAACTATTTTAAATTGATTTGTTGTTGCATTAAAAATAGAATCTGTCATTTATTTACTAGGTCATTATAGCGGTTTTAAACAACTTTCAACGAGTCGTTTGATTTGTTCTGTTCATGTGCAAGCGATCTATTTGGTAAATGCACCTAGCAACCGTTTTCTTTCTAATGTTGACTGATTGCAATTTACCTTAATTAAACAAGCAGACGCCTTTATACATTGAGTGGAACAGTGTAGCTACTCCAATAATAAAATAGTGGTCCTTTAAACCATCTGTAAAGTAAAAAATAATACTTATTAACCGTTAGTGTTAACGAGCAAATCACTTAACCTCACTTTCAGAAGTGTTTTGTTATTTTGTAGAACATTACACGGACGTGCGCACCTGTAACGAATCATATTAAACATGACGGTCATTTCATCATACTAGGCCAGAAAAACTAATTAATTAATTAATTACACGTTTGCTTTTGAAAGAACAACAAAAACAAATCTGTATAAAGCTGGGCTGCCAATCAAAAATCCGATTGTACTCGCCTACTGTAACGAAATTCCCCACAACCCCGTGAAATTGCCCTCATCAAAAACCATCGTACAAAAAATTGACAATAAAACGTTATTTACTTTTGCACCATTGCGTGGCCAACCTAAATTACCTTTTACTTTCATTTACAATAAAATATTGGATTCACCCAAAAAATCGAAATTTAGTTTTTAACAGATGTTCACTTTCGAGTCCTTTGAACCAAAAAAACATATTTTTGTTCATTGGTCTGTCTGTCAGTCTGTATTGGTGTGTGTGTGTGAACAGAATATCTCAAAAACGAAAAGAGGTATAAAGTTGAAACTCCATATATTGAAATGGTTTACTGGCCACAGTAAGAATGAATAAGTTCAAAAATGAGCACAGAATTGATTATTTTATTTATTGCAAGAAAGTCAGTAATTTTACACTAATAAATACTCTTAATATGAGCAGTAGCAATCATAATTTAAGTGAGAAAGGTTGGCATGAGATAAGATAGAAATCCGAAGGGTTACGTTCAGTCTTTCAGTCATAATTAATGATCGGAATGGCAAATGCAGCTTGAATTATGTAGCTGACAGGGTTGAGTTGAATAACGTCAAACAATGATATGAATTTTAAAATAATACAAGATGTTTTGTGAAGTACAGAAATGGTATGAGCGTTATAAGTATTAAAGGTTTATAAGCCATAAACGGCAAGTTAACGGAAAGGTGAAGCAAAGCAGTACGAGGAAGTAAAGGTTACACAGAGCAATAAGGCAACCTGTCGGAAGACAGACAGTTGATAAAGTGTTAAATAAACTCATGTGAGTAAGTGCAATTAAAACCAAGTGAATTAAAAGCAGAGCAAAGTGCTAAGTGTAGATCCTTATCGCTTGGAAACGAGAATGTCAATTGTTTAACAAAAATAAGATCAAATAGAGGCTTGCAACATTTGGGCTGTGTGCCAGTTGGGCTCCCAGTTTTTACAAAATTATTAATGAAGATAGTAGTTTGTACAACTAGTTTTGAAAGTCGTACTTTTTTTCATGAATTTGCAATTTGATAATGAGGGCGAAGCCTGAGTTAATCAAACAAATGAATGAAAAAAAATGACTTTCAAAACGTGTTGTACACGTATTTTTTTTGCATAGCGATCTCTTGGTCGAAATTTAGTCGAAGAGGACTTCGGAATTGACAACTGTCAAATTGACATTTCAATATAGTTAAAATGGCTATTTTTGTATCTAGAATACGAAATGCTACTTTTGCGTACAAGAATGGAAGTTATTTTGCCGAGGCAAAATACCCATTCGAGAACGCAAAAGTATTTCGCATTCGAGATGCAAACAATGATTTTTCGAAAACTGCAATAAAACTAGTATAACAAAAATTAAGTAAGGTAACTGTCAAAGTTAATTGACAATTTTATATTTCATAAACAATTAATTTATGTTTGAACCACGGCTTGCTGAATTCTTTGACAAACGTCAAAGTGACGTATAAATTTAACTGACCGCAGTATCGGCACCTTCAATTTACATGTACTACATAAACATAAATTAGTCATGTTTATAATAGTTTATAATAGTTATTAGTATCTATTGAAATTTTAAATTACTTAATAAAAAACTAATGTAGGTTACTGAATTAATAAAATCACAAATAAGTTCCTAAAAAATGACAAATTTTTTTGACATTTCTTCTATGTTCTAGAACGCTAAAGAATTTTGCATTCTAGAACATAAAAGTATTTCGCAGTTAAGTGACAAAAAAGAATCACTTTGCTTACTGAGAATTTAATGAAAATTCCAACATTTGATGAAGTTTCCAAGTGATAGCAGTTCACAATAACGTGCAATCAGCCCAGCAAGATTTCACCAGAAGCGTCCTATAGCGAGGCCAGACTTCGGACAAGATATCGGGGAATTCGAGACATCGGCAAGCAAGAATTGGGTGTGCTACGTTTGCAGACGATCTTCAGGAGTGCCTGGGTAGAGAAATTTGGCGCCTCTTCATTGTGCAAGCCAGCAGCGGAGCACCATTTCAGAAGGTAAATTCCACAGGAAAGCGTTGCCGAAGGTCCATAACCCGTGGGGTTTGTCAAGTTTGGACATCGTACGAGGGCTTGAACGTGATTTCAGCGGCCCAGATCCGTCCAAATTTGAATAATCGAGATAGCGTCCATAAAATTTGTGGTTGCAAGCCGATTTTTGCAACAACGGAAGTTAAACAATTATAAGTTTTGGTGTCACCTACGTCATCTTAAACAAAACAGGTAAGCCGGCAGCCACGTCACATATTTAGTAGCTTTTACCTGATGTGGTCTTGCCTTTTTCGGTGTTTTAATTCAATTTACGCTAAATTTCGCGGACGAACAAATCATTTTGTGTACACTAAATTTGGGGTTATAGACCTGTCAAATACAAAGTCACGCATTTGCCATACTGGTTAATTTATCATACAACAAAGCAATTATAATACAAAGTTAATAAACCTATTCCCCTGAAAAAAGGGTTATTCCTTTTATTTTCATGTTTTATCGGAGCTAAGCCCTATTTCATTGATTGCAAATAAATGAAATACAGAGATCAATAAACCATTTATTGGAATAATAACTATTACATCTTTTTATTAGCCCTGAGTTTGACATAAAATTCAAATATTAAAACCATTTAATTTATTAGATTGTGATGATTTGCCCTGATTCATTATTATTTTTATTTACTAGTGCCTTGTAATAGGTCGGCCGTTATTACAATATAAGTGTTGTGTACTGTCTAGATGAGACAGTAAGCTTTTGAAGATAATCGCATAACCGGAAGTATGGTGTTTACTCTTGTGATTTTTCAGCTTTTTGGATTTTTTCAAAAACGGCCATAACGATTTTTACATTTTTAATGTGTATTGATGTGAGATACGTGATTTTTAAATTGAATACCTCTAAAATGAGTTTCTTTTGTTTTTTCTTTAACTCCTATTTTAAATATAACACCCGGTATATTATTACGTTTTTGAATTCAGCTAAAAATTTTAGAGAAAGTTTGTCTCTTCAACTACAGCTCTATTTGATACGGTTTCTGTAGAATTTTCAATTTTTGAAAAATTTGGAAAATGCTTAAAAATTAAAATAAAATGTTTGGCTAATCATAAAATCACTGTAAAGGAAGTTGTGTGCGTGATTACATCCGATTTTTAAATTATTTTAAAATATTGGATTCTCACTGCAATCTGAAAATGCTGGTATTAGCGGCTACTTTTAGCAAAAATACGACTATTTAAGAACCCCCAAAAATTACCTGAAAACGTGATTGACGTTTTTTGATTGGTTGGAGTGGAGTTGGAGCAAACAGATAAGCGCAGTACTACCAAATTCTATATTTTTTCAAGCCCTACGATAATAGACAATTTTCCAGTGGCGAGTTACCCATTTCCAGGAAAATCATAGTAAAATCACGGAAACAAACGGTGCACGTCATCAAATATTTAGTTATTATTAATTTAAAGTTACAATCACATTGTTTGTGACTATAGTAATCACGGAATCAAACGGTGCTCGTCATCAAACAGTAACTTTAATTAATAACTAAATATTGATGACGTACACCGTTTGTTTCCGTGATTTTACTATACATACAATTGTTTGTTGTGCTTTCATTTTCAACTTTCCCTCACAAAAAAATAAAAGTATATTACTCCTATGGAAAATGTTAATAGAAAATCAATTGTAGGAAAAATTACTCCCTTTAAAACGTTACATCACTTTTTAATATAGCTTCAACGAGAGCGAGACATTTGAATAAAAACAGTTTAATCTTTTTTCAAGTTGGTGGCGAACCCTATTTGCGTAATCTCCCGACAACTCATCACTACACTCGCTGATGGCCTCCCTAATAAACCACAAATAATCATTCACGGCGGGTGACTGTCACACTGAGGATAGGGATTTTTATATCAAACAGAAACGTACAAATTGTTTGTGAAGGTTTTAATCCTGAACTTTAATATACATACGGCTGTACATTCATTTCACATTTTTCACAAGAACTCGTATAGCAACGCTTTTACTGCTGTCATAAAACTGCAAAATTGCTAACATATTTATCTCATCTTCAACGCTACTCAAATCTCAGAGTTGAATTTTTCAACCTTAAAATAATTTTCTTTGTAATCTTATATTATAAGAGCCGATGCCGCCGGCCATCCAGACCGTAAGCACAAGTGGCGCCGGCACACGCAGCATGAAGGGCCTGCATACTACCACACGCCACACGCGCGCTTGTTATATCGGTTTCTATAAGCGCAGGTTTCTGTAAGCGCACATGCCGACCGTAAGCATGTGGCGCCGCCACACGCAGCCAGACGTAAACTGGCTACGCGCGTTCTAGTAATATAAATATGCCCTATACATATAATCCATTAATATTAGACCTATAATGGTCGAATAGAAAAAAAATTATAAAGTTTTGCCGTTTGGAGATTATACTCACCAATGAGTTTTCAGAAACAAAAAGAGTTCCCAAGTGGTCGCTTCACCCCCTAAAACCACCCCTAACACGCACTGCGGTGGTATTTAGCGATTTTCTGAGAAACCATTGGTCGCACAGAAAATTTTATACTTACTAAAAATGTTTCTTACAAAATTCTTGCACAGTGCGACATTCACTCTGATGTTGCAAGCTGCAAGGTCTTGCAAAACATTGATGAATATGGGTGCACAAACAGCAACAAGGCTAAATCTGTCTAAGTATCTTCGTTCTCAAGGTACTCAAACAACACGAGCCACCAAACAGCATGGTCATAGCTTGGATTCTTGGTCGAGTTTACAAGGCGCAAGGCACATTAAGCCAGAGAATTCTCGTAATGGGACAATGGGCGCAGCCAACTGGGCGCGGCCATCTCGGCGCGGCCAACTCGGCGCGAGCCAACTTGGCGCAGAGACAACTGGGCGCAGGGACAACTCGGCGCGGGCCAACTCAGCGCGAGCCAACTGGGCGCGAGACAAGCGGGAGCGAATAATTTTGAAACGCGAATTTTAAAGGAAGTACTTCTTTGCTTATCTGATGAGAATCTGCTGGCTGTCAATCCTTATCCGCACAGAAATATTATCCTCTTAATACTTTTCTACAAGAAGTGATTTATGGCTTTCTCGTAAAGCAGATTAGATGAAACATTGTACTTGCTTAGACAGGGCCATTTCTATCCTTTTATAATACGTTTATTTTTACAAATAGCAAGTTATAAATGAAAAGAAATTCCACAAAACAGAAAATAAAACAATTGTCAATTCTATATTTAGATAATATGTCCTGATTTGTGTCCCCCGAACAAAATCCCCCCCCGGACAAAAACCTCAACATATTATGTGTACGGGATGTTCAATTTTCGATTTGATTAAATGGAAATCTTCGTTTTAAAAAATGATTTGCACATTTTGAGGGCAACAAACAGAATAATTTCCGGGCTACAGGCGGAAAATTACAAATTCAACATTTCTATTCGACGTCTCGGTTCTTTTGTTGTGTAAACAATTTAAAATTAATTTTTCCGTTTTTTTGCCAGCAGATTTTTTTTACGGAGCCCCGCAGAATTGCCGGACTCGGTATGCTAAGGTTTCGCGCCCAGTTGGCTCGCGCCGAGTTGGCTCGAGCCGAGTTGTCCCTGCGCCGAGTTGTGCCTGCGCCGAGTTGGCTTGCGGCTAGTTGGCCGCGCCGAGTTGGCTGCGCCCACTTGTCCTAGACCGGATAATTCTGGGTGTTTATCCACAAATACTACGCGGTCTAAGCCGAAATTCTATGTTAACAAGAATAATTACAATAACCGCGAGAGCGATATAATTATCAGTTATAGAATATGTATTTTGGATTATAATGATCACGAAAATTTGAAGCTGTTGCGGTTGGTCGATGAAATTGCTGCTTACCCACAGTTTCGAAATAGTTGTTTCATAATCTTCATTCTCTTGGCATCTGACTGCTGCTCCCAGTTTAGTGTTTATCTTTCCTTCCATTCCTCCATTACAGCTCATGGTTGAGGCGAGATATTTGAAAATTATTACTTATACTAAGCTTTCATTTTCTAGCACGATATTTAAGTTGTTTTGCTCCTTTCCTACTGCCATAACCACCGCTTTTCTTTTGTTAATTGTCATACTTCTAGCTTTGAAAGCCCAGTTCCAGATGTCGAGATTATTCTGTAGGTCTATCTCTGTTCTTGCAATAATTGCTAAATCATCTGCGTACACAAACTCCGATACCCAAACTGGTTCCAAATTTCTGTATCCGACCATAACACGTTTTATCTTGTGTCTGCACTCTTTTGTGATGTCATTAGTTAGGCTAATGAATAAAAATGGGCTCATCACTCCGCCTTGCCTTACTCCTTCTGTCCTGAATTTCGTTGATTCCATGTTTCCAGTTCTGACATAGTTCCATGTGTTTATATATGCTTCTTATGGCATTTATCAGTTCGTCGTTTACACCGATCTTCTTCAGTAGTTCCCAAAATTGATCCCTAGAACGGACAAACGCTTTTTCTATATCTACAAAGCAAATATATACTTCTTTGTTATGTCTTATTGTTTTCTCCATGATTTGCTTTATTTCAAAGACTACATCGCTTGTGTCTCTACCTGCTCTGAAGCCACTCTGAAATCTTCAAGTTGTTGCTCTGTAATTTTTCGCAGCCTTTGTTCCAAGATTCTCTCATATCTTTTGCTAGGCACGCTTAGTAGCAAAATGCCTCTATAATTCTCACAACAACCGTTTCTTTTTTTGTGGAACGGTAAGATTATTGCTATTTCCCAGTCCTTGAGAATCCTTTTGTATCGCATGCCAATACCATTACCTTATGCAGCAGTTCTCTGCCTTTCGGACCTATCTTTTTTATCATTTCTGGTGTGATTTGTGATAGTGTAGTGGCCTGCTGCTTTACCTTCCGTCAACTTTTCTATAACCATTTCTACTTCTTCTAAAGTAAAATCATCAGGATCCACGAACTTTTCTATAACCATTTCTACTTCTTCTAAGGTAAAATCATCAGGATCCACGAACTCAAGTGGCTCTTGTTGTTCGACTTCATCTTCATTCGTATTGTGATCTCGCATCCCACTTAGTAGGTGCTCAAAATGCTCTTTCCACCTTTATGTTATTTCTTCTTCACTTGTTAGTATTTCGCCTTCTTTGTCTTTCACTTAATATAGCGTTTCTTATATTTTCATGCTGCTTTAATACTCTATAACAGGGCTGTCTAACATGTGGCCCGCGGGCCGCATGCGGTCCTCCAGGATATTTTTGCGGCCCGCGGATCGATAGATCCTATACTTTCAGGAAACATGCATCTAGAATATACATTACAAATAATTGAAATCAATTTAAAATATGTACTTAGGTCAAAGGTACAAAAATATATCATTAGTAAAAGGATTATCACTTACTTTCAACATTGTGTTAGGAAACAGTCCCGCCCACTTCCGATGTAAGGCTTGTCTTGTCCATTGTCTCAGTCTGGCAGTTGGCATGCAAATGGTGCTGTAGCGATCAGACAGCTGTTTTTGATTGTTGTTTAGTAGTGTTTAGTTCTTCTAGTTGTTAATTGTTGTTAACTAATGAGTACTTTGACAGTTTTTACTTATCAACGAATGTCATTAATCTAGCTTACTTATCTCTGTAACGCTTGCTCCTGTATTAAATTTTTATTATACATAAATGTATTTAAATTTGATACATCGCCTAATCAAGCGCTGCATCAATTCGACGCGTGAACTGGCGATAAGAAATCCTAGCCACGAAGTATAAACGACCGCGTCGTTCCCTCTCCAGTGGAAGTTAGGGCAAGTACCTCGATAACGTGTAATGGGACTTTAATTTTGTTGCGACCTCTTTCGTTCTACCTAAAATTTCACTGGATTCGGCCCTGTACTAGTTTATATTCGAATTCATTTCAGCCAGCGTTCAGATGCTCGTAACCTGTAAAATTCCTTCAGAAGCATTTTATTGGGACGGCGTAGTTCCTCGCAGTAATTTTCGTTTAGGTTATATTTCGCTGAATTGTAAATATGAGCTTATTCTTTGATTTCTTATTGTCGATAATGCGTACTTTAGAGTTCTACGTATTGCTTTTTGTTGTTCTTGAAATTTGATATTTACGCCCGTGGACTTCCGTGCGTGGCATGGCAAGTATGTGAGACTTCCTTTGTGCTTTGTTTCAATCGGGGTTTCCCCCGAGTTCATGATGCAGTGTTTCCTTTCGTGTTGCAACAAGGAGACGAAAAATTCAGTTTGGATTAGTAAAAGTGAGATGGACTCTTCTTTAGCGCGGGGGCAATTATCAAGCTCCGCGAGTTTAAAATTAATCAGTAGCGAGCCTTGATACAAAACAGAGGTGGATTGTAAAGTTGCACCCCGGCCCTCGGAGCCGGGGGCTGTGTAGTTTCGTATTCAAGTTATGCGAACTTTGTGATCATCACGTAATTAAATTTTGAGTGCAGTCGGCGACAGTCTTCATAGCCGGAGGTGCAAAAAGAACTCCGGGCCGGTCGTGAAGTTAAGGGAAATGCCCGCGAAACGTTTTATTGGGGAAAACGTCGTTTATCGTATCGTTTTGTTGTCCGCTCTCTAAGTACAGAGGGACGCATAGTTTGCCATTAGTGCACATATAGTTCTAACGTCGTTTGATCATCCCCGCTTGTGTACTCGTGTCGTTCGAGGATTATTGCAGTGGCAAATTCCGATTACGTTCGCTGGGCCACCCCGGAAACTAAAGTCATCTTCGCCAGCCCCGTCGCCATCCCGCTCTCTCTCCCAAGTTGGACCCCCTGCAGCAGCCTTGCCAAGCTTCGGCCGAGGACCTCATCGCTACCCCAACATGCTTACAGCTCCAGGTATTTATTGTATGTGCGATATGTTTTGTGTGTCGAGATAAGTGGCGTCCGTAATTTTTTTACTGTGCAACCCCAGTGATCAAAACGTTGCGTACGCTCGCCGAATTTTAGAATTTGATTTGCTTGTTGACATCAGGGGCTTTACCCTGGATATCTTGTCTTGTACTTTGTAATAACATAGTTAGACATTAAGGTAACGTTGCTTCGGAACCCCTTTCATGTTCAAGTAGGGTGTGCCTTTCTTTTTATTAAATTTAAACTCGCCTCCGGGCAATTACTTCAGTGTAAACTTATTTGTAAATTTAACTCATTCAATAATAAATCTGTTAAAGTCAGTCGGTTTGTTTGTCGAGTTCTGAACCCCTTCTGGGTTCCTAAGTAATTTAGTTTGGGCAAAGGCCATGTGTAACTGCAGTTGTAAAGCTAAAGCATGTCTTACAAGCAACTGCAGTTTTATTTAGATTAATTCCAATTTGAAATTTGAATTAATTTTCACAAGTAATATTAAACAATATTCAGTATCAGCTAGCTTAACACTAAAAGAGTGGAGGAATAACATTTTAAAATTTTGCATGGCTCCTGAATGAAAACATCTATATCAATAGATTGACGTTTGTTTCTTATACAAATCGAAAAGATAAATAATACTGAAATGTATTTTGAAAAACTGACCTATTTAGAAATTTATGGGTTAGCTGCAGAGATAAGAATATTTATATGTTTTTTACGTTCTAGTTGAGTCTCTGTGTGAAAAAGAACGGCTGAAAACACTAACACTTCTGAGCACGTGTATGGTTTATATTTACAAAAGTTGCACTTATCGTTGTTGACTAAAACTAACCTCGTTAATTACACAAATTAAAAATATCTAAGGAACTACTTACCGTAACTCAGCACTGCACCTATTTCGGGAAATAAAATTTACGAACGATAACCGCTTTTAAGAACACAGCACATATTTTATTCTTTCTCAAACTTAATTGCCGATCACCATTAAAGTTAATTCATGCTTCTTCAACTAAATACTGACCTTCGCTTTTACGCACTGATGATCCGCTTGCCCGAGTTCACATTTAAACTCATTACAGACGACTAATGTTTATAAAAGCGACAATACGTTCAATCTTTTGACGGCAGTGACTGGATGATCACCCCGCACGCACTTGCGTTGGCATTGGCTTGTTTCAATAATTCCATGGCATCACTGATTTTTGTAAAAATGCTAGTTTTATTTTTTTTAAAATGCTAGTTTTATTTTTTGCATTCCTTCGGTTATGGAAAACGAAAAATGGTTAGCAACAGTATGAATAGATGCAGTATTTTTTTCTCTACAAAAAATGTATTTACACTTTAGCTCTAAAATAATTAGGGGAGCCAATAATTGAACATTAAGAATTTAACACGAGATGAAAAAAAAATTGACCGGAAGTCGACCTCGGAAAAGAAATCCGATTTCCGGTTTCTATATATTTTTGGAATCTACTCTTCAAGCTGAGTCGAATGATATATATCTCGTACTCCTAAAATATATCTCCATTTTCTTGCTTCTCAGTTAATAATAAGTTAAACAAGTTAATGAGCAAGCAAGCCCCAGAATTTGGGCCAGTATTAGTGTTCTTTTGTTACTCTTTAGCAAGGGTGGGCCTTAAGGTAAGTCGTTTGTTTATGGCCACTCTTGGTGTTCTATCTGAAGACTCGGTGGAGGCTTGGACAGCGCGGCGAGGACAACCGTGGACCTGGGGGACCTCCTCATAGCTTCGTGAAGTTCTTGCTTTATTCACGCAAGCAACCCATTTTAAAAGCAAGTGGCGTCTTGGGTTATACATTTTGAGTTTGAGCATAGGGTAAGTGCCGTCGGTTTTAAGCGAACTTTCGAACTACCCCTTCCTGAGTGAGCTAAGTAGAGGGCAACCGGAACAACTACATCTGTTCCGACACATTTAAGATCTGTGTTATTGTAAAAACCGGCGAACCCCCGTTACTCTTTTCCCCGATTTTGTCAGTTAAGGTGATTAATGTCGATTCGAGCATTTAATCCTGTAACAAACGCGACAGAAAAGGTAGGCATAAAAGAAGATTGCACTGCCAGTTCCAGTAACTTGAAAAAAGTCCCCCTTGAGTCCACCAGTCCTGATCCTGTCCTCTCCTTTTCTACTTGGGCCCTCCGGTCTGACACGCTAAACTGTCTAACGGAGTAAGCCTCCATCCCTTACCAGACCAGGCTTCAAGGGAGATGACGTGTTGTACTGTCAGCCCGAGAAGTTCATTTTCCGCAAGTGCAAGATCGCTAGAATTCGATTTTACCTTGATTGTTGAACTTTCTTGGGAAATCGAATCCCTGAGGCTTTAACCCTGTCTTAATACGCTGTACTGTCTTGCAGGGCTAACTGCTTAAAAGCCATTTCCGACCGCCTAATTTTTAAACGCAAATCTCGGCGCCCCGAGAGGTGAAATACTCCTCATAACCTCATTTTACTAATAATCAAACCTGTAACCTGTAGGAATGGCAGCCTCTACCCCGCTTGTGAACGGCTAGAGTCCTGTAGCCACCCCTCATAAACTCACCTGCAGGGCCCCTTTTTGGTCATTAAAAGGCGAATTCCTGGACATCGACGTTCGATTCCGCAGCCCGCAAATTCCCTACCGGGGGAATGTCAACATTATTTTCCGGCTCAAGGGGAATAAATTCCATCTGCAGGATTTGACACCGCGTTCGCTCCAAGAACGACGCCTAACCGTCGTAAGGTATCAGCAACCTCTGGTTGGATTTAGGCACTAACGCCCCCCCTCCCCCCAGGTAACCCTTAAAATCGCTAAATTCACCGGAATATTACAGCTTAAACTCTCTGCTGAGTGGAAGGTCAAGTTTGCAGAAACAAAAGACCTACTCAGCCCATTTCCCGAAGAATCGGCGTGCGTACCAGCGGACTACCAAAAGGGACCCGCAAAACTCGCCGGTGCATTGCGTTGCAGCTCGACCCACGAAACCAGACACCGTTCCAGAAGAACATGTTCATTTTAAATAATGTACAACTCAGAGTTATTTTTAATTAATCATTGTAACTAGCTAAAAACATATTTGTTTTGGTAATTATCTGGTGTTTTGCCTAATCGAATATATATTTGAGTGAACGTATTTCTCCGATTTGAGCTTAACCCGAGGGGTAAATCTTTGACGCCTTTAGCAAGGGGGTGAAACGTCACATCTCTATATGTAAATTTACATTAATTGATGTAACTTTTTTCTTTTGTCGGTATCTCAAAAACGGAAAGGAATTAACCTAAAGTGAATATGATTTTTTTTGTTTATTATTTTTGCATAGTTGTTTTTTTTTCTTGGTTTCCTTTCTCAACCCTTCGTTGCACTAGCTAGTTTGTTTACATTGCGCCTTGTATTTTTATACCGCAAGCTTCCTTCACTGCTGTTAAAATTGTTTCTTCACGTTTTTTGAAGTTTGATAATTTCGGGTATTCCATTTTCATATTTAATGGTTAAATCCTGTTCGCCTTTAATTCTAGTATTTAAAGTTTGTTGTAAACCTTTTAGAAATTCTAATTGGATATAGGTGTTTGCACTGACCGAATTATTATATCCATAGCCTGTCCAAGATGCTGATGATAAAACAATTTTAAGGGGGCTAATTTTGTTACCCCGTGCCGTACCTAATGGAGCGAGCAAATGTTTTTTGTGCAGACCTACGCAGCAATTTTCTTAATATCATTACAGCTTCCTGGATATCATGTGCTTGACGGTATTTGCAGAATTCTGATGTAGATTCCTTTATATTAAACAGTATAAAACATCTGAAGCTCTACAATTTCTTTCGGTGATTTCCCCAATAATATCAGCAGTAACCTCGGAAGGTGGTTTGACTGCCACAGCAGAATATGCTTTCTTAAGCAGCTCGATTTCATTTTTGAGTTCGAGTACCAAGTTTTTTAATTCGTTTAGTTCAGTAGGTACGTTGTTTTTCGCATTTTACACAAAAATAGGTAATGTGAAGAACTTTTAACGTTAGAGTTGGATTTCAGCACGGGATAACCGTAAACATGTGGTGTGCAATGGTTGGTGGCAATTATCGCATTTCAATTATTCTTTTGGATTTAAACCAGCCTTGCAAACTAAACAGGAATTTACCGGCGCCATTATCGCTAACTAAATAAATTTGTTGTTTGCACTCATAATTTAAACAATTTTTGACGGGAAACACTTTACACGTCTGCACTATTGGCTCATACTTGTTATTTTTAATTTTGGGATAAACGAATTGTTAGGTATAGACACTGAATTGGTAGATCTGTGCATCTAGGAACACCTGAAGACGGGAGTAGATCAAAAACTCCCGAAACATCGTGTGATATACACCCTAGACAGTGGAAAAAGTCCGATAAAACATAACATGCACTACTATCTTGTCTCTCTCTCTCTCTCTCTACTACTTCAATCTTTGGATTGGTTGGCAGCTTTCCACTTATGTCGATCACAAGTCATTTTCTTTAAGGCTGTATACTTATCAGCATCTGCATGTTTCATGAACTTCGTTCGCGTTCGAACCGCCAAGTGGGTCAGCCAATCAGAGCGCAAAATCCTCGCGTAATACAGCGGGCCGAGGCAGCTGCTAAGAATGCGTAACAGAGGCTGTCCTTTTTGCTCTCACGGCCTGAATTTTAACTAGCCTGAAAACCAAACGCTGCAATCGAAACCCAGACGGACACCTGCATGAAACAGTATTAGAAGGGGGTGCCCAAAATGTTACCAAATAGGGACAACGATGCGAAAGAGTGTACAAAATCATTATTGCCATATTATGCAATGAAACTATGTCTAAACTGAATTCGAAATACAGGCGCACTCATCAATTTCATACCAAGACTGCTCGGAAAGCTTAGGTAGTTGCTAGAATTACTGAGAAATACCAATATGGCCTGACAAACTTCTCTGTTTGTAATTATTTCTAACCATTAAATTTTCAGCATCTTTCTCTATACCCACATCTCGAAGGCTTCTAACAGACTTTCTTCTTTTTTTTTCCTATTGTCCATGTCTCCGATCCGTACTGTGTTTCCAAAGGCGAGAGGTTACACCCTTGTCTGTACTATCTTGTACAGCATCTTAATAAAGCAGTCTTATTTACTGAATTCAACCCAATGACTTGTTTTATTTACCATAAACACATATATAACCGGTTATGCTACTTTGGGGGCCAACTAGCACCGAGCTTGTACTGGGTAGGTACAGCATTCATATTCAAATATATGTGCAATGTTAATGATACTAAGCTGCTGCTTCTAAAAAAGTGATTTATTTAGTATGTCAAAATACAGTAAAAACCCACTTAATATGATTTTCAAAAAGTCATTAGGAAACAGCATCTTAAGTGGGAAAACGTCTTTTGTGAGAAGATTATAAAATGAACAAATATGTGTGGTTTAATCATTTTCTTTATTATATAAGGTTCATTGTACTGCACAAAAATGCATAATACATACGTAATTTTTGCATAAAAGTAGAATAACTAGGTACTTAAAATAATAAATTCATAAGTAATTTTGTGACATGTTATGACAAATTCTTAGAACCAAAGTAAAAAAGGCGTTTTATGCGAAAAATCGTATTAAGTGAGAGCATATTAATTGAGTACTACTGTATATGCAAACCCAAGCAGTCTTAGCCAGTCACAATGGTAGGCTTTATATTCACAAACTGAATTAGATTAAATTGTTTCCCTAGCATGAGTTTTCATATGTCGAACTAAATATTTTCTTTGAAACTGTTTCTATATTTACAAACAGTACAAAAATAAGGTTTTTTCCCTCGCATGAGTTATCATATGCCTAGCTAAATTACATTTTGCGTCCGTTTTATAATCACAAATAGAACAAGAGTAAGATTTGTCATTTGTATGAGTTCTCATATGTTGAACTAAATGTGGTTTTTGTGCCGTTCTATATTTACAAACAATACAGAAATAAGGTTTTTTACCTGCATGAGATTGTATATGTGTGACTAAACTGTTTTTGTAGCTAGTTCTATATTCACAAAGAGAACAAGAAAAAGGTTTTTTCGCCTGTATGAGATTGTATATGTCTGACTAAACTGTTTTTTGTAGCTAGTTTTTATATTCACAAAGGGAACAAATAAAAGGTTTTTCGCCGGTATGAGTTCTCATATGTTCGACTAAACTTTTTTTGTAGGCAGTTTTTATATTCACAATCTGAACAATGATAAGATTTTTTCGCCTGTATGAGTTTTTATATGCCTAACTAAATCATGTTTAATGCCCGTTTTATATTCACAAACAGTACAAGAATAAGGTTTTTTGCCTGTATGAGATTGCATATGTATGACTAAAGTACGTTTGTATGCTGTTGTATATCCACAATCTGAACAACAATAAGATTTGTTACCTGTATGAGTTTTTATATGTTCGACTAAACTCGGTTTGTAGGCAGTTTTTATATACACAAACAGCACAAGTAAAGGGTTTTTCGCCTGTATGAGTTCTCATATGTGAATCTAAACTATTTTTGTGGGCAGTTTTAAATTCACAAACACAACAAGAATAACATTTTTCACCTGTATGAGTTTTCATATGCCTAACTAAACTATGTTTTATGCCTGTTTTATATTTACAAACAGAACAAGAATAGGGTTTTTCGCCTGTATGAATTTTCATATGCGTGACTAAATTCGGTTTGTATAATGTTGAATATTCACAAACATAACAACAAAATGGTTTTTCGCCTGTATGAGATTTGATATGGATGACTAAGTTGCCTTTGTAGGCGGTTGTAAATTCACAAACAGAACAAGAATATGGTTTTTTCGCCTGTATGAAGCTTCACATGTGTAACCAATCTGTGTGCTGTTGAATTTTGGTCTTTAATTTCAAACTCAGATTTAATATTGATTTTTGAATAATCACTGATGTCATTACTGCTTTCAGCGATTGCTTGCTTAATAGATAATTTCTTATTGCCATCTAAGTCTCTTAATATCTGCAGTGAAGTTGCTGTTGAACTACAATAATCATTAACTGCTGTTTCTTGATTAGCGGGCATCATCGCTAGTTTGGAAAGTAATACTATTACGCTCAAAAATAGGCGATTACGGGAACATTTGGGATTGCATCACCTGGAACAAGTAGTTATTATTAGCAAATTTTAGATGATTAAATTTATATACTGTTCTACAGATAAAACTGGAGTTGTTTTAAAACTAATATTTTAAACAGAAATTTTGTTGCATTAACAACAGAATCACCGTAACTAAATCTGTCATTTATTTACTAGATCATCAAAAGCGGTTTCAAGCAGCTTTCAAAGAGTGGTTTTATTTATTCTGTTCATGTGCACGCCATCTATTTGGTAAATGCACCTAGTAACCGTTTGGTTTCTAATGTTGACTGATTGCAATATACCTTAATTAAACAAGCAGACGCCTTTATACATTGAGTGGAACAGTGTAGCCTCCAATAATAAAATAGTTAAGTAGTCCTTTAAATCATCTGTAAAGTAAAAAAGAATACTTATTAATCATTAGCGTGAGCAAGCAAACCACTTAACCTCACTTTCAGAAGTGTTTTGTTGCACATTAAACTCAAGTGTTAAGTATACATATTAAACACGACACGTTTACTCACGAAAGAACATCAACAAATCTTTAGCAACCATGACCACAATGGGCACAATATATGTATAAAGCTGGGCTGCCAATGCAAGGATCCGCTTTTACTCGCCTCGTATAACGAAATTCCCCACAATCCCATGAAATTGCCCTGGTGAAAATTCTTCGTGCAAAATTTAAAAATTGACCATAAAACATTATTATTTACTTTTGCACCATTGCGTTGCCAATCTAAATTACTGCGAATTTGAAAATCCCAGCTTCGCAGTGCAATCTGCAAATGCTGATATTAACGGCTACTGTAAAAGAACAAGTTTTAGCAAAAACAGGACTATTTAATAACTCCCAAAAATTACCTGAAAATGTGATTGGACGTTTTTTGATTGATCGTAGTGAAATTGGAGCAAAAGGACATGCGCAGTACTACCAAGTTGTAGATTTTTCCACTCCTCACAAGTTGGATAATAAAGAATTTTCCAGTGGCAAGTTACCCATTTCGAGAAAAATACATAAAATCGTTTGTTGCGCTTTAATTTTCAACTTTTCCGCACAAAAAATAAAAATATATCAGTCCTACGGAAAACGTTAACAGAACATCAATTGTAGAAAAAATTACTCTCTTTAAAACGCTGTATGAGTTTTTAATATAGCTTCAACGAGAACCGAGAAATTTGAATAAAAAGCGTTTAAACCTTTTTTCAAGTTGGCGGCGAACCCTACTTGCGTAACCTCCCAACTCATCACTACAATCGCTGATGGTCTCCCTAACAACCCACAAAAGATCAGTAGCGGCGGTATATTATACTAGTAAATCACCCGAGCTACGATTCGGTTCGCTAATTTAAGAGAGATTCATTAATATACATTTAAAAAAGGATGCATCGGCCGGGAATCGAACCCGGGCCGCCCGCATGGCAGGCGAGCATTCTAACACTGAACCAACGATGATTCGTTGAATAAGGTATCATGGTATATAGTGATTCACCTGAGCTACGCCTAGCTTAGCTAATTACACGATGTTAGCTGCTTTCCTTTCGCGTGCATCAAACCCCGACGGCTAGAAGCCCGAGTCACTCGGTGCTGCTCGTGAATGGAACGCGGCTTAGCGCACATCTAGCACGCGCCAAAAGTTTCAAACAGTCACATAACCTTAAAACGTTATTTTGAGAAATTTTTGTTTGGTGCTGAACAGTAACAAAAACTGGCTGAAATTCATTTTAATTTTTTATTATAACCAAAAATATTGCAACACTTTAAAAACTTATAGTATACTGAAAAATTAAATCTAGGCACCCACTATTTTACTACAATATCACAAGTGAATTGTCTTCTTCTATTAGTCTTTGTTTTCGTAACAGCAACTGCTTTAGAAAATGAAACAACTTTAGATGTAGGGATGGTAAACGTTTAATATAATGTTTAATTAATAACTAACTTAGTTATATAAAATTTAACGAATTCAAAATCCTAACAATTACAAAAAAAATTAACATTCCAATGCTAAAACTTCTGTTCATGCGCAAAGATGAAGGCTTTACTTCAATGATGACATTTTTCTTTAAAAAATTTAGCACAAGCACCTAAAACCAGGGAGAAGTTGCACCTAACCTCAAATGATTTCGCCTTCGCGCCTTTTAAAAATTAAAAGTATGCCATGCGCATGGCTGTGGTTTCGCGCCCCCAGCCAACGAGCTGGTCCTTGAGAGGAAAGGGGAAATAAGCCGAGAGCGACTCCGAGGTTAAACGCCCTTGTGAAAGGAACGCGGTACGCGAGAGTTTGGAACCGCTCCCAGCTGCTCCCATGGATGAAAGGAAAGCGCCTTTAATTAAAACTTTTTTGAAAATAAAAACCGGCCTACGATCTAAGTCTAAAAATTAGCAAAATCTTAAGCTATCATACAATTTAATCAGTCCAGTATCTTCGCAAGTGATAGCGAACAAACATGCAAACAAACATATATACAAATAAAGAGACCACCGATTTTATGTTACCTATAGGATTTTCTATGACGGCGGGTGACTGTCAAACTCAGGATAGGATTTTCGACATTTCGACTGGACTATACCGCAAATCCGTTATATTGACTCGAGGCGGCAAAGTTAAATGTCAAAGTGACGTTTCAATTAGGTTACATGGAATTTTTCAAGTTTTAAAGCAAATATCAAAATCAATAATAATATTAGAAAGAGAGTTACACTACTAGCAATGAATTGTTATACATATCAAACAGAAACGTACAAATTGTTTGTAAACGTTTAATCCTAAACATAACACTTTATAGCTATTAACATACCTAGGAATGTTATCAGTGTCATAACTGCCGCAGATGTTGTTTTGAAATCCGAGCTCGCAGAGCGACGATTTTAAGACATCTAAGGCTATTATGATTCAGAACATCCGTGGTGTGTTCAATGGTTTATCGGTGGCAGTATGGTAATGGTTGCCATGTACGGTAATAGTAAGTTATGTATTTAGTGTGTAAAGAGAGCCATTTTGGTATGAGAATGCGAGAGTCGTGCCGAGCGGTAGCGAGGCGCGAAAAAGCAACCGAATACCAAAATGGCTCTTTACACTCGAAATACATACAATTTTTTTCTACGGTCCTAAATAAATGACAAAATTGTTAAATAATTGAAATTTCTTTATAGCAGGCAACCAGAAATACATCACTGACACTGTATAACACACTATGTACTTGTACTGTATAAATAAGTGTAATTTTAGTAGAATACGAGACGTTTTAGGAAAATAAATAAATATCTTATCTTCAGATTCCATCTTTAGCTTCACAAAAACTCACAAATTCAATAAAAATGTTGCGTGATGATGGACGTGCCATGATGCAATTGTCAATAATTTTAGCCAGTTCCAGAAAAATGACGAATTACAATAATAATAATCAGGTTAGCCATGGCGATGCGTAAAGTAAAATGAAGTGACGCGATTATTTCATTAAGACATTGTTTACGTGGTTGCGATGTTAAAATGGTTACTAGGGAAAAATGTGTGAATCGCTAACTTTTCGCATTGACAGTGAGCTTTTAATAGTCAGTTTTAGAGGTGAACGTAGAAAAAAGGATATTACCGTACAGATACAGTTGTTTCAGTCAGGGACCGCGGAAGTGGGGGGGCAGAGGGGGCCAAATGCCCTCCTAAAATCAAACGGGGGGGGGGAGCCCCCTCCAATTTTACTACCCGGTAAAGAAGGTTTCTCTGTGCTATCCTTCACAGAGCTTTGTTTTTTCTTAAATGAAAAAGCGCTTGTACGTAAGAAAAATTGTCGGAGAGAGCGGAACATAAGAATATTTTTTAACACGCTTATTAGTTCCATCTGTATGTATGTTTGTTTGTAACGGAATCATTGAACGCGATTTTCACCCACTTCAAAACTTCAGATTGAACTGAAACTTTGCACACTTATCAAGGACCGATGACAATACAATAATTTGATAAGTTTGTCCCATTATACTGACCAGGATCTTCAGGATCAATTACTTCTGCACGAAGTGTACGAAGTATTGAAATTCCCTCATGTCGAAAACCACTCTGAGTCAAATATCTCTAAAATTCGAGCCAACCGACTAATGAACCCACTATACCAAATCTCCGTCTCGGCTGTGCGGATCTTTTGGTGAAGACCCCAGCCCACTAGATCCCTCCCTCGTATTGGGGGGTGCCTAAACGTGCTGTGCGGTGTATGTATGTTCGTATGTGTACACGATTTCGGTCGCCAGGAACTTTCCTGAAGTCTTGGATCGTCTAGGTCCTCCGAAAATGAAGGCAACATCAACTTTTGAGGTATGATCGTTTGCAAACAAATGTTTTTTGATTTTTTTTTAAATAAATACCTGGTTCATAACATTTCATTGTATTGGCGAAACGGAGTGATGCTGAATGTCGAAGTATTCTTGGAAAGCACGGAAAGGCGCTTTTCTTGGGTGGGGGGGTACCGTATATTTTTACCTTAAACTCATAAAATCCACTATATCGGCAGTATGTAAAAGCATGGGCGTAGCCAGGGATGGGCAGGGGTGGGCAATTGCCCACCCCTAAACATTTATAAAGAGCAAAAGGCAGTTGATTTATAATCATTATTGCAATTCACATTCTACATTAACAAAAAAGAAGCTACGATCTGCAGCAAATTTGCGGAAACTGATGATATTTCAACTTGCAATTTTTGTAATTTGTAAAAAATGAAAAAAAAACTATAATAATAATAATAGTAGTTGATTGTATAAATAAATTTATGCCCCCCTCTAACTGAAATCCTGGCTACGCCCTTGTGTAAAACTACAAGCTTATGCCAAATTTAGCGACTTCCCGTCTCTTTACATTCATAAGAAGTAAATACAAAACAATGTACTCGAAAACCGAAAAAAATCAAATAGACATTTTGAAATAAATAAGCGGTCGCTGGTTTCAGTATGGTAATGGTTGCCATGTACCGTAAAGGACTATTGCCGTACAGATACAGTTAAGACTTAGTTACCAGCCTACTTTTGTATATGTAAACACAGGCTTACTTAATATCTGAAACCAGTAAATATACATATGGCTGTACATTCATTTTACATTTTTCACGAGAACACGTATAGCAACGCTTTTACTGATGCTATGAAACTGGAAATTGCTAACATATTTCTCATCTCCAACGCATGTTTTTCAAGAAATCTTCTAACCGACGAAGCTCTTATTCCGAAATGTTCCAGTTTATATAACAATCTTTCAATGGGAACATGGTCAAAGCTTTTTCGAATTCAATATATACAGTGGCTTCACTTCCAATCTTATTCGTATTTCTTTGCTTTTTATTTTATCCCTCACGCTTGAAAACCTGCGAAGGAGTTTTATTTCGCCTGCTTGGAGTTTTTCTTGTTGCCTTTTTGTGAGTGTCCATACTTCACTTTTATATATTAGTGTCGGTACGTAAATGTCATGGTATACCCTTACTTTGGTTGCTTCGACAACTCTTTTTTATTGACAATTATTTTACCTATAGCATAGTACATATCGCTGCTGCTCCCAATCTAGTGTTGATCTCTCCTTTCATTCCTCCATTGCATCTCAGGGTTGAGCCGAGGTATTTGAAACTTACTACTTATACTAAGATTTCACTTTCCAGCATATTTATATTTTTTTTATTCCTTTCCTAATGCCATAATCATCGCTTTTCTTTTGTTAATTGTTATACTTCTAGCTTTGAAAGGCCTGTTCCAGCTGTCGAGATTATTCTGTAGATCCACCTCTGTTCTTGCAATAATTGCCAAATCATCTGCGTACACAAACTCCGATACCAAAACTGGTTCCAAATTTCTGTATCCGACCATGACACGTTTTATTTTGTTTCTGCACTCTTTTGTGATGTCATTCGTTAGGCTAATGAATAAAAATGGGCTCAACACTCCCCCTTGCCCTACTCCTTCTGTCCTGAATTTCGTTAATTCCATGTTTCCAGTTCTGATATAGTTCCATATGTTCTTATATATGTTTTTGTGGCATTTATCAGTTCGTTGTTTACACCGATCTTCTTCAGTAGTTCCCAAAATTGATCTCTCGGAACGGAGTCAAACGCTTTTTCTATGTATACAAAGCAAGTATATACTTCTTTGTTATGTCTTATTGTTTTCTCCATGATTTGGTTTATTCCAAAGACTGCATCGTGTGTGCCTCTACCTGCTCTGAAGCCACTCTACGAATCTTGAAGTTGTTGCTCTGTAATTTTTCGCAGCCTTTGTTTCAAGATTCTCTCATATCTTTTGCTAGGCACGCTTAGTAGCGAGATGCCTCTATAATTCTCGCAACAACGACTGTCTCCTTTTTTGTGGCATGGTAAGATTATTGCTGTGTAATGTTTTTGTGGGGGTTACGAACTTTTATAAAGATGTGAAAAATATTAGGAAAGCAAACTAGGAAAGAAGAATTATCTGCATCAAAGATGAAAACGGAGAGTTAGTAGGAGAACAGCAAGAATGTATGCAAAGATGGAAAAAATACTTTGAAGAATTATTAAACAATAATCAAGAAGAAGAAACTGGAACATTTTATCAAGAGGTAATGGCAAACGAAGACAATATCAAAGAACCAAAAAGACAAGAAATTGAAGGTGTCATAAAACTGATGAAGAATAACAAGAGCCCAGGAGAAAGCGGTATCATGACCGAAAATCTGGAAAACGGGGGGAATGCCTAATAGAGGAGGTGTATGAACTTACAAAAGAAATTTAGAAAGCGCAATCAATGCCATATGAATGGAATAAAGCGATAATAGCGCCTATATTAAAAAAAGGGGACAGGACCAAGTGCTGTAACTACAGAGGCATTGCTTTATTAGACACAGTCTACAAGATTCTGGCGACATTAATAAAAATAAGAACTAGAAAAGTATGCAGAGAGCTTACTAGGCGAATACCAGGCGGGGTTCCGACAAAACAGATCGACAACAGATCAGACATTTCTACTGAAACAAATACTCAGAGGATGCTACGAATATGAAATTCCAACTCACATGCTATTTATAGACTTCAAATCGGCTTATGACTCTATAAATAGGGGAAAAGTGATAGAAGCTCTAAAGGTACTCAAGATACAAAAAAAAATTAACCTTGTTCAAATGACGTTAAAGCAAACAACAAGCGCAGTGAAAGTAAATGGATACGTGCAGAGCTGGGCAAATTACTTTTAAAAAGTAATTAATTACTAATTACCAATTACCGCCCAATGCAGTAATTTAATTACCAGAGATTTAATTACTCACAGGAAATAGTAATTCAATTACCAATTACTTAGTAATTGTAATTGTACAACATCAATTACTTTTTCAATTACTTTCAATAAAAATTATTGTCATATACGTAGTTTTATTTAGTAGAACCTTCTTGCAAGTTGCAACTATCATTAGTGTTGTGTCGATTCGTAATCGTAATCTAAAAATGCTTAATTTTTATGTTTTGTTAGCTATAGTAACCTACATACTCTTTCACTTTTGAACGTTTTTTTATAATTAAATCCTGTAGCTACATGCACCGTTCACCAAAACCAAAAGTTTTTAGTTTGTTTTGAAGTAAGATGTAAGTAAATAAATAAATTCAAGGATAACAATTACACAGGGTGTCCAAAAAAAAAGCGACACCGATTTGGCATAGATTCCTTAGGTTATAATAAACCGATTAAACCTAATATACCTTAGTACAAAGTCCCTTCAGTAAGAAGGTATAGGGACTTGAAAGTTCAAATATATATTTTTTATATTAGTTTCTACATAGGTTATCACTGAAGTTGAGCTTTTTATCACGATTGCGGATTTAGTTGCCGAGGCCCGTAGGGCCAAAGCAAATAAACCACATGAGGGATAAAAAGGAACTTCCAGTGCCGTGGGGTAGATTGTTTTTTTAAATAGCAAAATTACAACATTTTAACCAACTTTTGTAGGTTATGTTGACGTCGGTTGACGTTTACCTATCGTCCAGCCGCCTACAAAAAGTCGTAAAACAATGGATTACTTCACTGCCCATTTCTCGTATTTTATTTGACAATTTCGACGTTCTTCACTGCCGATTTAAAAAAAATATTTTTTTTAAATATAAAGAAATGTCAAATTTCATTTTGGCTACATTTTGTAATTATATTAGAAAAAATAGCACGCTGAATATATTATAAAAGTAATTTTTCCATGTTCGTAATAAATTAATCCACTCGTTTTGCATCGCTCGCTCGTAAATTAAACGTTGAAAAACTCTCACTTTTCTTAACTTGTAGAACAATGTACTATTAAATACGCCTAACATGAAGCTACATGACGAAAATATGTAACTTACCTAAGTATACAGGGTGGAGCATTGGATTTTTTAATTGTTTGACAGCAAATTTCTATTTAGATTTTGTAGAACACTACGTGGTAATTCAATTGGCGCAACTTGAGTATTTTTTGTTGGCTTAGTTAGAATAGATATTTATGCATTAAGGGAGATATGAATATGTTTTTTCCCTGAGGTTGACATGTGTTACAGACCGAGGGCTCTGGCCCGAGGTCTGTAAGTCAACCGAAGGTAAAGAACATGAATATCTCCCGTGGTGCATACAATATTTTTTCTACTAGCATATTCGTAAAAATAGTATGAAATTTCAAAATGTCATGACATTTAAAACTAGAATATGTAAGTAACATCAAGGATTGCCTCATTGTATGGTTGCTAAGACGTTAATTGTAGTTGCATTGTTAGCATGAGTTTGAGGGAGAAATAATTTGACAAGACCCTTGGCAGTTATGGGTAGCTTTTCATATTTTGTTTCAATGAGGAAAATGTACAATATCATGTTGCTAATAGATAACATATTTTTTTACCCCTATATACGAAAGTAACATTTTTTGTCGCCTGTTAGGGGTTTCCCGAAAATATACGTTTGGTTCCCTGGTCGGTTTCCAACGGCAGTGGGAGGAAATATAATACATTGACTACCGTTGCCATTAGAGACGGGAGGCAATGTGATTAATAATAAATCAACTAACCTCCTGGTTTTCATATTTAAATATTTTTGAATGTAGCTGAATACAAGAGATTGCCACATCAAAAAATGTAAAAGTGTTGAATGTATAACTCTGGACTAAAACGTAATTTCCTCCCTTGCATGATTACAATTGATTAGGTACTGTTCTCGCTAACGCTGAAGAATTAAACTACATCCGCGAGAAGGAATGATACATTTTACTCCCTAGTAATACAAATAGCTATAAAAAATGTATTAGGTAACTTGAAATTTTAAAACAAAATATCAATTTGGTGTCGATCAGGGACTGTTGAAAGTTGACTGATAAACCTAGTTGAAAACCGCTGATTGAAATAAGAATTTTGTACAGCAGATACAAAAACAGCTACAAACTATGAAAACTAAGAATGTTTTATCTAACGAGAACGTATCAACAATAAAAGATGTTACCATTCCAACTACTAAAACTTTTTGAAAACAAAAGACAGGTAAATTGACATAATTGAGGATACTTATTCTTTCACAAGTCCAAACACTAACATGTACCTATATTTTACAGATTGTTATAGTAAATGTCCCTTTGTCCTATATTTTAAACCAATGTTTCTGATGAAGCTAACAATGAATTAGCGAAACGTAAAAGATATTTTTAAATAAAGAGAATTTTAATTATGTGTAATGACAAAAACGACAAAATTTTTTACTTACGTTGTTAAAAAAAATTAAATTAGCTGATTTTATCTCTAAATCTGTAAAATAAATGTTTTTGTGAGGAAAGTAGAACCCTTTTGGGTAGTCTTATTTCCGATCCAGCAAACGTCTGTTTTATAATTTCACTTAAAAAAATAACCAAACACGAACAAAATTTTCAAACACGCCGGTACTTCACACTATAAAAAAGTAAATTAAGCGTTCAAAATCCAAACCTAATCGGCGGTCAACAGGACTTTATTTGTCGACTTTGCGAAGTATTGCAAAGACTGCGGTTTGGATTCGCAGCGATTAATAATGGCAAATACGTGACATAAACATCATTCCTTCTGAAGCGATGGTAAGGAAATTTTCAGACGCAAATCTGACGTATAGTATCCGCGATCAGATTACCGAGTTAAAAACAAACAATAAACCACTATTAAAGTTCGATACCTTCAACAGAATTAAATTGATTTAATAATATTCCCTCCAAATTGTACGTAAAAACCCTAGAAAAGTAGCTAATCACATTTTACTAAAGTTTGTCGTAAACAGCCTCTTCAGATCCCCTAGAATTAGGAAGTTGTCCCCAAATCTGGCAACACTGCTCGTGACGCGTCGTAGAAAATGCGATAGTTGCTGTTTTCGACTGCCAGATAAATTAGGCTTCTATTGTCGGGGAAGACCCTATTGCGGTTTGCTTAATATGTAACTTCTCTATTTTTTTTGCGTTCTGGAGATTTGGCAACCAATCGAGGTCAGTAATTCAGTAATTGAAATACTACAAAGTAATTCAATTACCTCGAGTAATTTAATTACACAAAAGTAATTGAGTAATTGAATGTAGTAATTAATTACTTTCAAAAAGTAATTTTCAAGTACTTTTTAACAAACATGGCATTTCCCAATTACAATTGCCGCATTTTGAAAAGTAATTCAATTTCAAGGCAAATACACAAAAAGGAATTTAATTAGTAATTTAATTAAAAAGTAATTAATTACTGCCCAGCTCTGGATACGTGACGAAAAAGTTTATAGAGAAAAAAGGAGTTCGTCAAATGGACCCGCTCTCTACGGTATTATTCAACCTAATATTGGAGAAAGTAATAAGAGAAGGCAGGATAAACAAAGCGGGAACAGTTTTCAACAAAATTCATTGCGTATGCGCATGACATATTACTAATAGCGAGAAGCAGGAAAGAATTAAAAAAAGTACAAGAAAGACTGATTAGTGCAGTAAAACAAGTGGGTCTACAAATCAATGAAACTAAGGGCCGGTTGCAGAAAGCAATGTTAAGTCTGGTGTTAGCTAACGCGACGTCAAAGTGAACAAAAACGAATCAAATCTCAAATGTTTATGGTAACTAATACATTAGTAAACAAAATTTGATGCGATTTTGTTCACTTTGACGAGACGTTAGCTAACACCAGACTTAACATTGCTTTCTGCAACCGGCCCTAAAGCAAATACATGGAACTCAAAAATAAACAAGGATCAGATAATACAAAAAACGTAAGGATAGAAACAAAAAGTGGAGAAGTAGTATTTGAAAAAGTAGAAGAATATATATACATAGGGACCCTCATTGACAATAAGAGTGACGAAGAAACAGAAATTAATCTAAGGATCGCTACAAGTAATAGAAGCGTATATGGTTTGAATACACTGCTAGATCCAATGACATCTCACGTAAAGTAAAGATACGATTATACAAAAGTATAATCAGACCAACCTTGATCTACGGCTGTGAGACGTGGATAATGACAATGAAAACCCAGCAAAAACTAGAAAGGTGGGAAAGAAAGATTCTACGAAAGATCTATGGTGGAAGAAAAGTGGACGATATATGGCTAAGACGCACAAACGCAGAAATGTACGAGTTGTATAACGATGCCTACATAACCCAAGTGATAGAAGCCCGAAGACTGCAGTGGCTTGGACACATGGAGAGGATGGATAATAACAGAACTGTATAAAATATTGGCTGGAAAATACCGGAAGAGAAAAGGAAGAAGGGTAGACCAAGGAAGACATGGAGAGAAGCGGTCTGGGAGGACCTGCAGGAAAAAGGTGTCAGAAACTGGAACGAGAATACAAAAGACAGGAAGAGGTGGAAGGTCTTGACAAAGCAATGGGCCTAAAAGGCCTGTAAACGCTTATATATATAATGTTTTTGTGGAAAACGTCCACTGAGACATACAGTAGGTGAGTACATCCACTCTACCTGTTGTGGTACCTCAATTACATGAGGTCACACACAACTACCTGCGCAAATAAGAGCGCATGTCGGTATCCTGGACTACCAAGAGGATCGGATGTGAGGTAACCATAATTTTTGGGGATTAATTTGTCTCTTCTTGAGGATGGGATTATAATAAAAATATATAACTTCATCTACACTACAACCGCTATCAGCAACAGGTTGCAAGCAAGATACGCGTCTTGTATGCTGACAAGGTTCTGCCCTATCAGTGAACGATAAACGATCTTGTTTTGTAATCAATTTCGGCTAAGCAATAAAAGGAGACCCGAAGGTAAGAGCGAGCATTGGAATGAAACTAACGGCTGTTTCTAGGCCTGTCAAGCCTTTTTTCAATTTACCAAAAAATGTGTGACCTTTAAGCACGGTAAGACCCTAGGAGTGGCTGAAGGTGAAAGACCTTCTATTAGCGATGAAGTGTTGGCCCTTGAGCTTATGCCCACACGGAAGCAATTGTGTGACGCAGTCCTTTGGCTAGTCTTACAAAAATTGCTTTCAAGATTATTGCTGTTTTCCAGTCCTTGAAAATCCTTTTGTATCGCCATGCCAGTACCATTACTTTATGCAGCAGTTCTCTGCCTTTCGGATTTATCTTTTTTATCATCTCTGGTGTGATTTGTGATAGTGTCGTGGCGTGCTGCTTTACCTTCCTTCAACCTTTCTACAGCCATTTCTACTTCTTCTAAGGTAATATCATCAGAATCCATAAACTCAAGTGGTTCTTGCTGTTCGACTTCCTCTTCATTGGTATTGTGCTCTCGCATCCCACTTCGTAGTTTCTCAAAATGCTCTTTCCACCTTTGTATTATTTCCACTTCACTGGTTAGTATTTCACCTTCTTTGTATTTCAGTTGATATATATTGGTTTTTTCTTATCTTTTCTTGCTGCTTTAATTACTCTACAAAATATCTTCTGGTTGTTTTTAAAATTCTTCTCGAGTTCTATTCCAAAACTTTCCCAGTGTTATGTTTTAGCTTGGTAAACCCTTTTTTCACTTTCCTACCTGTTCTTTGACTCCTCATAATTTGCTAGATCTTTTTTTGTTAAGTATTTTTTCATAGTTTATTTTTCTTCTTGGTTTCCTTTCTTAACTCTTCATTCCACCAGTTAGTTTGTTTCCATTGGCGCCTCTTTAAGTTTTTTGGAGTTTGATAATTTCGAGTATTCCATTTTCATATTTAATGGTTAAATCCTGTTCGCCTCCTTCAATTCTAGTCTTTAAACTTTGTTGTGAACCTTTTAGAAATTCTAATTGGGTAGGTATTTGTTCTGGCCGAATTATTATATCGCTAGCCTGTCCAAGATTACCTTTTCGTTCTAAGATTGCTAGTGCGTTGGCTGCTGATGATAACACAATTTTAAGCGCGTGATTTTTGTAACCCTGAGCCTTACCTAACGGAGCGAGGAAATATTTTCCATGAGGAGCTACGGAGCAGTTTTCTTAATAACATTACAGTTTCCTGGATATCATGAGCTTGAAGGTATTTGCGGGATTCCGATGTAGATTCCTTTATATTAAACAATATAAAACATCTGAAGCTCTATAATTTCCTTCGGTGATTTCCCCAATAATATCATCAGTTGATTTTTGAGGCTTTCACGGCCATTGTCATTAAGTAACAAACGACTTCCGGGATTGGACCGTGTCATGATTGAGATCGAAGAACTCAACGTTTCGCCCACTGTCTCAAGTCAGGTCTCGTTTCATCATCGGCCATCGCCGAACACCAACGCGATACTGGTCATAAGATCCTTTTTGATGAAACTTCCATCATCTGCAAATCCCCATTCTTCTTTAGCAGAAAGATTCGCGAAGCCATTGAGATTTGCAAACACCCCAATAATCTCAATCGGGACGAAGGCTTTCACCTTCCTTCTATGTGGAAAGTGCTAATTCCTAAGCCCCGCCCCCCCGCCACTGAACCGCGACGGCATTTGCTGAATCGCGACGGCGCTTGCCTATAAATTCTCGCCTTCTTCCGATAGTCAGTCGAGTTTCGCCTCTGACGTAGTTCACACGTTGAGTTACCGTGCTCTTCTGTCCCTTCCCTGCAAAGAGTTTCGCCTCTGGCGTGGTTAACACGTGGAGTTACCGTGCTCTTTTGCTTTTTCCTCCTGATGAAGCCCCTTACGAAAGTGGGCGAAACGTTGAGTTCTTCGATCTCAATCATGACACGGTCCAATCCCGGAAGTCGTTTGTTACTTAATATCATCAGTCATCTTGCAAAGACATTTTTAGTTTTGTATGAACGGCATTATTTCCTAAATTACGACTCCATTTGTATATGGGGTTTTCGAATTATTCCGCTTGTATTTAAGCATTTCGAATTATTCGCTCGCAAGAAACGGTTTTGAATGCATTAATTCTATGTAGTTCTGTTTGGGTTTGTTAGGATGCAAGGAAAACCTCTTGTTGAAATATCAATCCGTCTGCGCGGCGCATTCCTGCATGTGTCTAGCGAAAATTTATTAGATAGGTGTCATGTGCCTGAGAGAGCAAGTCGGAGATTTAGCTCCTGCCACTCGTCTTTCGATGCGCTGTTTTAGGGCGTTTTTGGGGCAGAATCAATCCGCCGTCGCAAGAAGCAGCAGGTTGTGGAGAGCTGTTGCTCAGCCCGGCGTGGCTTTGGCCACGCGAGGTGTTGCGTTTGTTCAATGTGTGCCAATTATCGCCTAACGGTCTGTTCTTTGGGTATGTGTGTACCGCTGTTTGTTATTATTTGGACTCCTGTTGCTTCAATGCCAGCGTCGTGCGTGTCGTATTTTATGGGACATTACTGCACGTGGTTGCTGACGGCGATCGAGTAGGTGTCGTTGTTCAATGTAAGCCGTGAGCCTTTCGTATCGTGGAGTGGCGCTCCTATTACGTCGTTTGACGGACTATCTGTGAAAAGTGATTAGCGGCTTATCATTGTTTCGCGAGGCAATCGCTTATCGTTCCTGTTGTTCTGCCAATTTACCGTGCGTGCTTCGATGTCGCCTTGAGTGGTGGATAATACCCCATGGTTCCGCTCGGCCCGCAGCTCGTTGAGTTGGTGCAGTCCCTTTACGTGTCTGGGAAAGCAATCGACGCAACAGCATAGGACATCGACTATAGCTAAGCAAAGCTTCTTAAGCTTCTTATAATATTGTTAACAACTTGTACAGTGCGAATTTAAAGTATACAGGGTGTTTTGCCGAAGAATCGGACAGTTGACGTAACGTTGCGGTTGTTTAACTTTTATTGTGTGCCTTTTTGCATTTGTCAAACCATTATACATAGTTGTTTGCCTGTCATTACAATTCATTTACCGTCAGTTTACATCATTCTGTTTGACTTTATGTAGTAGCGTTTGTAATGTGTCACAACTGCAACTTGTTTAGTTGAATACTGCCTTTTATTACTGCTATTTGATTCAGCATTTCGATAGTTCGATGTTCATGTTGTTTACCAGTAATTTCTATAGTTGATGTCAAGTTTACAGAATATTTTAATAGATTAAGACTCGACGCAATTTACCTAACTACCGTTTACTAAACCATTTCAAATTTTGATGTGCATTTATATATTCAAATAGTTTGTTAATACATTCATGTCTATTTAACTGTGGTTTTCTTTGTTATTGTGCTTGCGATTTTTGTGTATTGTATTTTACAGTTGTAAAAGAAGTTTGACCAGCTGATCAAGTAAGTTTTCGAAAGGTAGGTCCGTTGGTGCTGTACTGGCGCGCTGACCAGAATACTACCACGCTTATAGTTGAAAGGTGAATTCATTTATGCTTCCACTTTTCCTCAGTGGGTTCACCTGAGCACATTTTTCTCTAGTATGGAATTGTGGTGGCGCCTTATCATGCAAGTTCTGTTTACCGTTAATTAGGCCGTTGCCCTCGTGTTATCTCGTGTTGAACCCCCCCGCTCCTTACGCTGAAGTTAGTCGGAAAACTCTTTTGTAGCAGGCTGGGTTAGCGGTCCTATGAGTTATATTCCCGATTGTAAGTTAGCTTACGCGCTAGTCATTTAGCATTGTTTTGGCTTATCGTAAATACCGTGTTGTATCGTTACAAACTGGCACGTTGTCAGTTTAGCCCGTTACAACCTCGGACGTTGGTTTGGCTGCCACACCAGAATTTGCTTTCTTAAGCTGTTCGATTTCATTTTTGAGTTCTAGTTTTTTAATTTGTTTAGTTCAGTACGTTGTTTTTCGCATTTTTCACAAAAATAGGTAAAGAGTTGGATTTCAGCACGGGATAACGCTAAACATGTGGTGTGCAATGGTTGGTTGCAATTATCGCATTTCAATTCTTCTTTTAGATTTAAGCCAGCCTTGCAAACCAAACAGGAATTTACCGGCGCCATTATCGCTAATTAAATAAATTTGTTGTTTGCACTCACAATTTAAACAAATTTTACGGGGAAACACTTACACGTCTGCACAATTGCACTGTTGGCTCATACTTGTTATTTTTAATTTTGGGATAAATGACTTTGTTAGGTATATTTGACACTGATTTAGTAGATCTGTGCATGCAATACTATCTTGTACAGCGTCTTATTTATTTAACTCAACCCAATGACTTGTTTTATTTACCATAACACAACTATAACCGGTTATGCTACTTTGAGGGCAAACTAGTACCGAGCTTGTACTGGGTACAAACAGCATTCATATTCAAAAATATGTGCAATGTTAATGATACTAAGCCGTTGCTTCTGAAAAAGTGATTTTTTTAGTTTTGGAATACACAGAAAGAAATTAAAAAAACAAAACTGCTAACTGGTGTGCAAATGCTTTGAACAACTGACACATTAAAACATATGTCAAAATACAGTAAAAATCCACTTGACATGATTTTCAAGGAGTCGTTAGGAAACAGCATCTTAAGTGGGAAAACGTCTTTTGTGAGAAGATTATAAAATGAACAAATATGTTTGGTTTAATCATTTTCTTTATTATATAAGGTACAGTGCAATACAAAATGCATAATACATACGTAATTTTACATAAAAGTACAATAACTACTTGAAGTAAAAAATTTATACCTAATTAATTTTGTGTGAAATGTTATGACCAATTTTTAGGACCAATGTAAAAGAGCGTATTAACTGGGTTCTACTGTATATGCAAACCCGAGCAGTCTTAGCCAATCACAAAGGTAGGTTTCAGCGTGAGAAATTTAAATCGCTCCTTGTTAAAAAAGAGACTATAAACACATGAAGAAAATTGGCACTGCTAAAATATGTTTCATTAACAAATATAAACTATTTCTATGATTAAATTTGCCCATCTAACTTTTCCACCGCATATGACCTTGGTTTGTTACTTTTTTAACAATTTTTGCAGGCTCATACACAAGCACTTTCTTATGGTAACATTTTGATTGAGCTCAAATTCGTTTCTTGTTCTGGTTGTTTTACCACAATAATGCTTAGCTAAATTCAATTTCTGTACTATTCTCATCGACAAATTCCCTATTCTCTACTTTAGGAACTAACAAATGATTACTTACTGGTATTTTACTTTTAAGTCTCCTATTAATTAACTATAATGGAGTAAGTCCAGATACAACACTATTCCTGTAAGCTTACAGAGCTACATTTCAATCACATCCTTTTTGCAATCATTACACCACTTTCGACAAAGCCTTTACTTTTAGAATAATACGGGCTGAGTCACTCTCTCAAAATTCTATTCTTCTGAAAGTTATTTGAACATGCTTAACGCTTAACGAAAATGGTACCCGCTAGTGATGTAAATTACCCGGGTATTTATTTTTAAGGGTAAATACCCGGGGTATTTACCCGGGTAAATACCCAAAATGGGTTTTTAAACGGGTATTCATAGCCTCATTTACAAATATTATAAAGCTAATCTAACCAGTATAATTGATTGGTAAGTCAAAGTGCTCTATTCAAATTTAAAAAAAATGTAGAATACAAAAAATAGCTGGGCTGAGAACAGTTCCTGCCCAAAATACCGATGGGGCCATAATTATACAGGTTGGCTAAAATTGTATGGAACATGGCAATTCCATGAGTTGGAAAAGGTTCAAATACTATTTGCCATAAGAGTAACCGAAATAAAAAATGCAATAATTACTTTGGCAACAAGAGCTATTGCACCTCCTTGTTGCGTAGCTACCAAAGTAATTATTGCATGTTCCATTTCGGTTACACTTATGGCAAATAGTATTCGAACCTCCTGCAACTCATGAAATTGCCATGTTCCGTACAATTTTAGGCAACCTGTATACAACAGCAATAAGATACCATGAATAAAAACAGAATTCAATGCTTGAAGAAGAAAGAGATGAACATAGAAACAAATATTTGAGTAGACTTGACGCTCATTTTAATTATGGCATATGTCAACTAAATATGCCTACTAAAATAACTTTTTTGAACGGTTATCTCTTTCTTACTCAAGTATTATGTGCTTTTGCTCATGCTATGTAATTGCTGTTATACATAATTATGGTCCCATTGGTATACAACGTTGTTTATATCATTTTGTTATTTCCTTTGCCTTACTAAGATTGTTTCTTAATATGTACAGTCGTGTGCAAATAAATCTGGGACAGTGTTTTTTTCACATGCAGATTCAGTTAAGAATTGAAGAATATCTCCATGGATTTCCTGCTATCAGAAAGAGTTACATTAAACTTTAACAGGTACTGAAACCCGTAACTCTCTCTGATAAGAGGAAATCCATGGAAATATTCTTCAAATTCTTAACTGAATCTGCATGTGAAAAAAACACTGTCCCAGATTTATTTGCACACGACTGTACATACAGTCGAACCCCCTTTCAGTGAACTCCTATTTAATGATTTTTTCTATTTAGTGATGATTTCATTAGGATTCTGATCTTCGGGCTAAATTGCGTATAAAAACACCTCTAAATTATGATGTTCTAATTCTATATGTTTTTCTAACAAAATTTTACCCAAGTAATTTACTTAGGAATGCAGAGAAGGTTTTGAGCAGATTTTCTTCGAATTATTTACCCGTCTTTACGGTTTTGACACAAACTGACACAAAACCTAACCTGTTAACCTCTAATTTGACATAGATTTACAGTGTCACCAGAAAGTTGGGGTGATACACCTGCGAGAAACATAAAAGCAAAAAATTACTAGGATTTAATTCAAAATTTCCCGCTCTTTCCCCACCTTTTAGAACTCACGCTGTGAGTAGTTTATTTATTAAGAGAACATTATTATGTTAGTACAAGTTAGCTCTTTCTAAATATTACTAATTTGATAAATACCCAGTTTTTAGGTATTTACCCGAGGCAGGGGTAAATACCCATTTATAAATACCCTACTCACTAGGTATTTACCCGACCCACATCACTAGTACCCGCTCAAAGGGTTCCACTACTTTTTCCTTTATTCTAGAACTTTTCATGTCATCTACTGCTAGAGGCTGAGAATTAAGAGTTTATTATAAATCTACACACAAAACCAAGTTTATTTACAAAAAGTACAATGTTAGTTTTCTGTAAGTTATACCAGACAAAAGTGTTACGAGCTATGTGCGATGCCCCCTATTTTCTAAGAAATGTGGACATATTGAGTGACCTTAAGGTAGATATAGTGAAAGAAACAATAGCTAAATACAGTGAAAATATTTAAATAGACTAGAAAATCGTACGACACTCATTAATGACCAATAGAAAAATTAGTTCATGAGCCATAACCAAGACAACAAAATTTCTCAGAAATTTTTTATAGGTAGACATTACTTCTTTTTAGGGTTTGTGTCGTTAGGATTTTTTTACCGAATCTGCATTCGAGGATTAATTCATATCCGGAAATTTTTTGAGTGCGTTCCAACAACGTCGTATTAATTTGCCCGAGCGGGACGCGGGACTCGTATCAGATTTGATGTGTAACTAAATGAATGAATAGAACAACGAAAGGGTGTTTCGCATGAATAACATCTTTATGTGTGACTAAACTAACACCCGTATTCATAGTCGTTCGCCAGCGACTCGCTGGGTTTTTCCTACGCGCCGTACGAGAATTAACACTGCATAGTCGCTCGCCGGTAAAACAAAGGATGCGCGTTACTATGGTTTTCGGCGGAGCGGTGCCGACGCGCTGCATGCGCGAGCGACTATGCAGTGTTAATTCTTGTACAGCGCGTAGGAAAAACCCAGCGAGTCGCCGGCGAGTCGCTGGCGAACAACTATGAATACGGGTGTAAGACTGCCAACCCTCCCACATTGTGCGGGATGGTCCAACAATATTAGTACTGCTCCCGCATTGGAATCATGCATTAAAATCGTCCCGCAAAATATTAAATGCATCCGCTAGTTCCGCATTTCAGAGTATGGTTGGTCCTGGGTGGTGTAGCCTGAACAAGCGTCCACGTCCAATCAGCAGAGTTAAGCAACGCTCTCTCTGGTCAGAACTTGGATGGGAGTTCCACGGCTGCATCTCTCGGCGCCTCGTGGTACGGCTATCACGGAAAAAAGTTGGTCCCGGCGATCATAACAACATCATGACAGTCGTTAGTGAGGTTGGAAGTCCTCATAACTGCACAGCGACGCCTATAATTGGCCTAACGGCTGTTGGCTGAGTGCGAATTAAATAAAATAAAAATAAAATATATCTTATATTCGTATTGTGATGTTTTATTTTTCATTTACGTTTAACAGATTCTAGAAGTTCATTCACCATAAAATGCACTCGTACAAATGAATGCACCGATCTCGCTTGTACAATATCTCTTATACATCCCAGGGACCAATGCACCCACGGAGCAAGTTTTTTCTCTAATTAATGCTATGTAGACATTTGAAAAAACAGCTTTAAAAGTAGAAACGATGCTCGCAGTGTTCATTGTGAAATTGTAAAATATGGGAAGCTGTGAAAACTTCTACCAATATTAAAGGAAAACCCAGAACTAGAAGTGTCATAGCACTAACAAATATTATTTTTAAAAATAATAGCGGAAGACAATAAAAAATTATTTGTTATATATCAGTATATATTTTGTTACCCTCCCCCAACTCTGGCAGAGTAACAATGGCTTGCATTGAGGCCTTCAATAGTTAGCAGCCTTAGACTAAATCCTTTTCATAGGCAGTTTACAATTCACAAACTGAATAAGATTAAAATTTTTGGATCTTATGAGTTCTCATATGTCGAACTAAATATTTTCTTTGAACCGTTCTATATTTACAAAAAGTACAAAAATAAGGTTTCTTCCTCGCATGAGTTATCGTATGCCTAGCTAAATTACGTTTTTCATCTGTTTTATATTCACAAACAGAACAAGAATAAAATTTTTCATTTGTATGAGTTCTCATATGTCGAACTAAATGTGGTTTTTGTGCCGTTCTATATTTACAAACAATACAGAAATAAGGTTTTTCGCCTGCATGAGATTTTATATGTGTGACTAAACTGCTTTTGTAGTTAGTTTTAAATTCACAAACAGAACAGGAATAAGGTTTTTCGCCTGTATGAGTTTTCATATGTTGGACTAAATTCTTTTTGTAGGCAGTTTTATATTCACAATCTGAACAATAATAGGATTTTTCGCCTGTATGCATTTTTATATGTGCAACTAAACTTTTTTTGTGACCACTTTTAAATTCACAAACAGAACAGGAATAAGGTTTTTCGCCTGTATGAGTTTTCATATGCCTAACTAAATATTGTTTAATCCCCGTTTTATATTCACAAGCAGAACACAAATAAGGTTTTTTGTCTGTATGAGATTGCATATGTACGACTAAAGTATGTTTGTATGCTGTTGTATATCCACAATCTAAGCAACAATAAAATTTTTTACCTGTATGAGTTTTCATATGTTTGACTAAACACATTTTGTAGGCAGTTTTATATACACAAACCGAACAAGAAAATGGTTTTTCACCTGTATGAGTTTTCACATGTGCGACTAAACTACTTTTGTGGGCAGTTTTAAATTCACAAACACAACAAGAATAAGATTTTTCGCCTGTATGAGTTTTTATATGTTTGACCAAACTGTTTTTGTAGCCAGTTTTATATTCACAAAGAGAACAAGAATAAGGTTGTTTGCCTGTATGAGACTGCATATGTACGACTAAAGTACGTTTGTATGCTGTTGTATATCCACAATCTGAACAACAATAAGGTTTTTTACCTGTATGAGTTTTCATATGTTCGACTAAACTGTTTTTGTAACCAGTTTTATATTCACAAAGAGAACAAGAATAGGGTTTTTCGCCGGTATGAGTTTTTATATGTTTGACTAAATTGTTTTTGTAACCAGTTTTATAATCACAAACAGAACAAGAATAAGGTTTTTTGCCTGTATGAGACTGCATATGTACGACTAAAGTACGTTTGTATGCTGTTGTATATCCACAATCTACACAACAATAAGGTTTTTTACCTGTATGAGTTTTCATATGTTCGACTAAACCCTTTTTGTAGGCAGTTTTATATACACAAACCGTACAAGAAAAGTGTTTTTCGCCTGTATGAGTTCTCATATGTGCAGCTAGACTTTTTTTGTGACCAGTTTTAAATTCACACACAGAACAGGAATAAGGTTTTTCGCCTGTATGAGTTTTCACATGTGCGGCTAAACTATTTTTGTGGGCAGTTTTAAATTCACAAACACAACAAGAATAAGATTTTTCACCTGTATGAGTTTTCATATGCCTAACAAAATTATGTTTTATGCCCGTTTTATATTCACAAACAGAACAAGAGTAAAGTTTTTCGCATGCATGAGTTTTCACATGTACGCCTAAACTATTTTTGTGGGCAGTTTTATAATTACAAACGGAACAAGAATAAGGTTTCGTGCCTACATGAAATTCCATATCGACACCTAAACAATTTTTGTAGTCTGTTGTACATTTCATATCTGTAACCAAACTCTGTGCTGTTGAATTTTGAGCCATATAATTTTGGTAATTAATTTTAAATTCACATTTAATATCAATTTCAGAATCATTACTTATGTCATTATTGCTTTCAATCATAGGTAATTTTTTAATATCTTCATTGTTATCAAAGTCTCTTAATGTATGCAGTGAAGTTTCAGTTAAACTATATAAATTATCATCTGCTGTTTCTTGACTGCAGGTCATCACGGCTAGTTTAACGTTGGCTTGTGAAGTAATACTTTTTCACTCAATAATATACGATTATAAAAACATCTGAGATTGCAACACCTGGAACAAATAGGTACGTTTAGAAGTAACAGACGTGTTAGCAAATTAAATACAATTACAATTATACAGTGTGTCCAAAATAAGAAGAGCCAGTATGTTTAATTACCTTTCAATTCTTTTAACCATCAAGACATTTTTGGATTTGGACTTGTGTCCTAGAGTATTTCAGATGTTTCAGATTTTGAAATTTACAAAAAAAAAGTAAGGAGCCACACAGATGATTTTTATTTTTAATTGTAATTATTGTTAATAAGTAAGAAAAATTATCATTAAATTAATTGCTTACTATTGAAAATTTTTTGTATTCCAAGATCATACACGATTATTAATGATTAAAAACATCCAGTGTGGCTCATTATTTCTTTCTTTATATTACAAAAGCTGAAACAACCCACGAAATGCTTTAGGAAACAGGTCCGTATCCAAAAATTTCTTGATGATGATCAAAAATTACTCGAAACGTAGTAATTAAACCATGTGTGTACATTGTTGAATTCAGAATAAAAAGAGTTTCTAAAATTTCACATCAGAAAATAAGGACTGTACGTATTTAACAAATAAAGTTGATAAAAAAATTGATTGCGTAATCTTTGATTCCATGAAAAGTTGCTATAAAGAAGTTTTGTCAGTTTTGCTCTAACTTTAAATTAATACCAGAGAAAATACAAAAATTCGGTTTTTTTGAGAACTTAAAAAGGAAAAATCATGTCAAGGATGTATAGGCGTCATTTTATTAGTCCCATAATTATGCACCTTTTTTCCCGTTGAACCAAATTTGAATTTCTTACTATTAATGAGATCCCCATACTGCCCCTTTTTGACCTTCAGTTGCTTCTTAACAGCTCCCTGTGTGCTGTGTTATGATGGCAGTTCTAAACAGTTTGTTCATTTATTTCAGGAGTTATGAAACAAATAATATACATAATTAGAGTATTTTTAATAAAAATTCACACATGAATATTACATTTATAGTGGTAATTAATTTATTATGGAAATACGTTTATATCAGTTACTGCACCACGTAAATGAACAACAAAATAAAAACGAGATTACATACAGGGTGTCGCAAAACTGTCTCCCCACCGATTAGTCCTAGATGCCTTAGGTTATAATAAATCGATTAAACCTAATATACCTTAGTACAAAGTTCCTCCAGTAAGAAGCTATTAGGCCTTGAACTTTGTTACTTATAACATTTATTTAAATTTTAAGTTGATATGCGAACGAAAATTAAAAAACATAAAAAATGTACTCTTAGTTCATAAGCGTGAAAGCAACCGTTTACCTGAAAATGCCCATCAAAGGTTTTTGGTTGTCATTAAGACGTGCAATTATCAAGTATCCATGATCATAAAAACAATGGGTAATGATTGCGATCTAGTAAACAACAATAATAAATCAATTAATGAGGTCGGTGACTAATAATAACTTAAAATTTAAATAAATGTTATACGTAACAAAGTTATAGCTAAAAAGAGTTTTCAGATATAGGTAAATTGCCTCTTACAGTGAAGTATCAGATCGGTATCTTTACATTTGTGGAAATTAAAATAAAAAGAAAAAATTAAGAATTGAACTTCAAGGCCTTAACTTCTTACTGGAGTGACTTTGTATTAAGGTATATTAGGTTTAATCAATTTATTATAGCATAAGGAATCTATGACTAATCGGTGGGGAGGCAGTTCTGAAACACCCTGTACATCATTTATTCATGCTTCACGGATAAACTGTTTAGAATAGCTACCATAACACAGCACACTGCAGATTGTTATAAGCAACTGTAGTGGTTGGTTACTGTACTACATTTAAATTACGTATAACAACCAATATCGCGCATAAGTTTGTGGAACAACAGGATTACCAGAATCTCTTGACATGACGTTTTGTGACCTCTCTTTAGGCAGCGGTGTTTTTTGTTGATTTGGATTTACCAATCTATCGTTGATTTACTAGATCATTATAGCGATTTTAAGCAACTTTCAAACAGTTGGATTTATTTTTTATTTGCTCTATTCATGTGCACGGGGTCTATTTGATAAATGTAACTAGTCTGTTCATTTTCTGTGATTCAGAGTAGGCTGGGGTCATTCTTAAAATTTTATAACAAAGTAGAGATTTTTGTTAATAATATAGATATAGGTTAGACGTTAGACCACTCCACTTTTGACATTTCAAGAATAGTAATGTTGACATTTATGAGTCACAATAGTAATTTACGTTAAAAGACTGGAAAGTAGTATTTTGCAGGTCGGACCAAGCAGATTGGTCATGTATCGTACAATTTTTTTATGACATCCGAGTCTATACTTTCAAACAAACAAATTCACTTTCAAAAACAAAATTATGACAGTATCTAATTATTTGACTTATTCAAACAATAACACAAACTTGTTTCCATAGTAAGGGAGGCATCAGGGATCGGAAAAAGCTTTTGCCGATCCCTGATGCCCCTTTTCTGATCTTGTCCGGCAAAACGTTACTTCCTGGCAAAAAAAGTTCCCCAGAAACTGTAGTAAAAAATACATTTGATTAGCATTTATTAAACAAACGTGTTGGTACACTTTAAAATATACAAGATCCAAAGCCTACTAGAATCGCATAAAAAATGTACACGAGAAACCGTTCTGCTTCTGGTATTGACTAATTTCAATTTACCTTAAATAAACAAGGCAAAGTTTTTACACATTGGGTGAGAACTACTCCAATAATAAAATCTTGATCCTTTAGAAACCATCTGTAAAGTAAACCATAATACTTAATAAAATTTTAACTATTCGTGAGAACTCGCACTAAACTTCACCTCAGTTGCAGAAGTTTTTTGTTGCAATTGACACTCAAGTGTAACTAAGAAGCGTCAACGTTGGCAGACGATCGAAACCGGTCATTTCAATAGATACAAGGCGAGAAAGATGAATAATTCATACACTCATACTCTCGTTCCGAATGACATCAACAAAAACAAATACAACTTTCGACCAGTGTCACCAATCACCATGTCAAGAAAATAAAATTTACCAGATCGGAGCTGAAAATGTTGCCAGACTTACACAATTTTTTACAAGATTTGATTTAAACCTTTCCACTACTTTGTGCATCTCTATTAACTATCGTGTGTATCCCAAAAGTCTTTAATTACAGTTGGCCGTGCATTATTTCATGCATGCAGCAGTTAAAAGTCAAATCTACTTAAATGTCATGCCACTGCAAACCTCAAAAATAATTCAAAAACTAAATTAGGCACAAAATATAATACACAAGTTTTTGAAAATATGAAGCCGCCTAAATTTATGCATTGATAACAACGGTCAGCATTTTTGAGTTCGCTCGATGCCAGGGCGCGGGCAAGAAAATCCGGGCTTTGATTGGTCCGCGGTGCGCTGTGCAATTGCCCGGTCAATGCCTCTGTTTCCTTTATGTAAGTAATACTGTACGTTTAAATAAGTACCGGGTGACTATAAATGATTGTGATTTTTTTCTTAGGTTGGCACTGTTTATGTTGGTGGCACTGTAAGTCTATGTCAAATTCGAGGTTAGCAGGGTTTTGCGTCAGTTTTGACACAGAATGACGCAAAACCGTTGCGAACATTGAATTTGACATAGATTTACAGTGCCACCAACATAAACAGTGCCAACCTAAGAAAAAAAATCACAATCATTTATAGTACATTTTTTTTCTATAATAATTTTCAAGGTCAACTTTCTAGGGGATAAGTTGCATTCCTGCAGGGTCCCTAGTTTTAATAATGTTGGTACATAGATTTTTAGTTCTTTTCTTCCACTAAAACAGTTATTGTCATTTTGACAGATATGTCATAATTTAATATCGCTTGCTTCATTTTTGCATTTAAAATATTTCTTGGTTTTCTTTTTTTATCCGATTTTATTGATGATGATGATGCATGATGAAGCATTAAAAGACGACTAAATAAAAAATAACAAATAAATAGTTATATTCATACAATTCACCTTAAGTCGTTTCTGAATAGGATGAAAATAGGCATTTATTAACAGCAAAACAAGTTAAATGTTGTCTGTTTATGTAGATAGGTAGATAGATATTTATTGGCGCTATTATGCAACAAGTACACTTGCACAAGTCAAAAAAAAATATTAAAAGATTACAATAAAATTAAAACTAGTAAGAATCATCCGTTCAAACGTCATTCAAGAGTTACACGAAGTTGGCGAGACTGCGGACCAATCAGAGCCCAGCATTCCCAGCCTGCGCTGTGGCATCGAGCGAACTCAAATATGCCAACGGTCAGCATATTTATCAACTTTTGTGTACATTCACCCCAAAAATTCGAAATTGAGTTTTCAACAGATCTTCACGTTTTAGAGTCCCCTGAAACCAAAAAAACATATTTTTGTTTATTGGTCTGTCTGTCTGTGCGTCTGCCTGTATGTCTGTCTGTGTGTCTGTCTGTCTGTGAACAGAATATCTCAAAAACGAAAAGAAACTTCATATATAAGTTTTGTGTACTATCTAGATGGGACAGCAAACTTTTGAAGAAAATCGCATAACCGGAAGTATGGTGGTTACTCTTGTGTTCTATCGATTTTTTTGAAAATTTTTTATTACATTTTTAATGTGTATTGATGTCAGATAGGTGATTTTCTAGTTGAATACCTCTAAAATAGGTTTATTTTGTTTTTTTTTCAATTTTTTATTAACTCCTATTTTAAATAGAACACTCGGTATATTATTACGTTTTTTAATTTAGCTTAAAATTTTAGAGAATTCAACACTATAATGGACGAACCAATGAAAATTGTTCAATTTGTCAGAAACGGCCAATCAAAATTGACTGTCATTGAAAACACCTAATGTCACAGTGTTTTCACGCGAGCCCGATTGATTTCAATGATTTCAATTTAGTGAGTAGCCTTTGACTGACATTTCACCAAAACGTCAAAGTCACAGTTTGCAAATCAGCGTCGTTCCAAAAACTCATAATAATCGTGTTGGAAGCTACAGTATTGAATTAATAGTGGAACACGTTAAAATGTGTACTGTCGAACATGGTAAAGGTCATCTACTCATATTGTTGAATAATCTTTCCAAATACCACTCAAGGCAACATTTTTTAAGAGAATTTTTTCGTCAACATGCAAATTATTGCAAATTTCTCTCAACAAAAACTGCTCGAATTCCACTCGACCTGCGGTCTCGCGGAATTTTTAACGCAGTTTTGGTTTCGCGAAATTTAAACGCAATAATTTGCATGTGAACGAAAAAAATTCCCGAAAAATTTTTACCTTTTGTGGTATTACCCTTGAAAATTTGTCTCTTCAACTAACGCTCTGCTTTGTAGCGTTCTGTAGAATAAGTAATTTTTGAAATTTTTGACAAATTCTTAAAAATTAATAAAGTTCTATGCGTGTATCACACCAGATTTTGTATCCTATTTTGTGCGTAATTTTGTTATTTTTTAAAATTATTTTTGACATTTAGAATAAAACGACATTCCAGCAAAATCGACCTTCACCGCAGGTTGACGAGCTTATGCACGAAATAAGTATATTTTATAGTCAACTCTAATTAAACGATTCTTAGGACACATGCAGATTTTACTTTTTACAAGAGACAGTAGTATAAGAAAAAAGGGACATTTTAAAAAAATCTAAAAAGAGGAGTACGAAAATTAAAAAAAGCATTTGATAATGCAAAAAAATAACAAAAAAAAACTGAAAACTAACATTCTTATACCAAAAATAAAAATACAAATTTTCATCATTAGAGGGCAACATAAAAATTGTAAATACATAGATACATTAAACAAATTACCATTTCTGTAGCCACTAATTATAGATAAATTAAAATACATATATCAAATTTTAAGTATACTTATTTACTACAGCTGAACATTTTTATGGCATTTACTTTTTCGTTCAAACTAAAGGAAGCCACCTTTTCCGTAGACATTTTGCATAAATCGGAGGATCGGTAGAAGGGTAGAACTGCCTACTAGATGGCATTAATATACTACATCAGACGATTTTTAAGTTATTTATCAAAGATAAAATATTGCTATTAACTCTTTAGATAAAGTGCGGCGGGTTCCAAGAATCATCAAACACTGGAATTTTTCCAAAAGTTTTCACCAAATAACTAGATTTGTATTAAAATCGCCAAATCTGGTGATTTTTTTTAACCCACCGCGTTTTTTGCGTAGAGCTTATAGCAATATTTTATCTTTGATATATAACTGTTTCTGGTTTATTAATAATTAGCGTTCTGTAAAAAATCACCTAATATAGTATATTGTGTTAACGTCATCTAGTAGGCAGTTCTATTGATCCACCGATTTATGCATAATTTCTAGCTAATTTGTTTTCCTATAGTTTCAACGAAAAGATAAATGCCATTCAAATATTCGCCTGTAGTAAATAAGTATACTCAAAATTTGATATTGCAGCGTTACAAGCCCTATTGGTTCATGGCTTCGAGTTTCTTAATTTTGTTTTTCCATTTTGCTCTATCCATACTCATTGTTCCCCAATCTTCAACACCCAAACTTTTTATGTTTTTCATTACTGCTTCCTGCCACTTTTCTTAGGTCTGTCCCTTTTCCTCTTGCCTCCTTCTCCACCTAAGAGTATCCTGCGCGCATTTCTATGTTCTGGCATACACATTACATCATCACATGGCCTAACCATCCTGGTCTTTGTACTCTAATTACATTTGTTATATTTGGGTACCCATACAGGTCCTCTGTCTCTTGATTTGTTCTCCTCCTCCATCATCCAGCTTCTTTAGTTCCACCTAGTATTTTCCTTAAAAATGTTCTTTCCCATACCTCTAGCTTTCTTACATTGGTGGTTCATTAGCCATAACTCACAACCATAAAGAACTGAAGCACGAATCACTGTTCTGTACACTCTGATTTTTGCTTTATTATACACTGATTTGAATTTTAACATTCTTGCTAAGTATCCCGCTGCTATACTTCCTTTTGCTAGCCATTTATCTATCTCTATGGTGCCATTCACGTATGATACACGTACGCACACGGCGCGAGCCGTCGGCATTCGCCAACCAGCATACAGCAGTCAAATGAATCAACACAACATTCCGTATTCCGTTTAGTTCAAATTGACATTTCGTTTTCTCTTTTTTATGTACCGAACAGTAAAATAATCGAAACCTTCCGATTCTTTGAACAATCGGAATCTTTTCGATTATTCATTCCCGATAGGCCCATCACTAGTTCCGTTCTGGCCGCGTTTTAGCCAACGCGGAACACCGCACGTTATCTTAAATATCTGAGTTTATCCTGATTAACATATGAAACAATTGTAATTTAATAATAATACGCAATTGTCAGAAATTGGTGTAACCCAAATGTTTATTTACAGTATGTACGTATCTACATCTCTGCATGATATTCTACTTCTTCTTCCTCTTATTATGGGCCAGTGGCCTGTTTTAACCACAAAGTGGTTCTATGAGCCCTCTTTACCCTTAGGCCGGGTAGGTGGCTAGCCTTGCCCATCGAAGCTGAGAAAGAGTTCCCTTGCTAGGGCTTAACGACTACCGCAGGTGTTAGCGTGGTAGCCGGGAAGCGTATGATTTTAAAATCCTTCTAGAGTCCGCCGGGATTCGAACTCGGGCCGACCGCCTGAGAGGCGAGTATTTGCTCGCGGGGCCATCCGCTCACCTCTGCATGATATTCAAGAGTGCAAAAACGAATCTGCGATATGTTACACTTATTGGGAACTAGAACACAGATTAGTAAACGAGTCAGCTCACAATTCTGTAGATTTTAAGCTAGTTGTCTGATTGTTAGTTTAACTTAAGTAGTTTTAAATATTGTAAAAACTAACATAGTTGTTATTTTAATAAATGGAATGAAAAACAAACTGTACGATTTTTCCTCTCAATTTAATAAAATTTTTAGTGCATTGTATTATATTGCTATTTTTCATTTTGAAAATTTGGTAAGTTTATAGAGCTGCTTTACTATTGTTTAGCCCAAAATTGAAAATTTTATAATGTAAGGTTCCATACACGGTATTATAGAAGGCCACGTATTTTTACATAATGGTAACCAGTGTTAGATCTCACCAAACTGAACAACTTTTCTGTTTATATATTATTTAATCGTATATGTTTTCAATCAATTATCTTGTATAAAACATGTGTAATACGACTATCAGTTAACACAAAAACTCTCGGTCGATAACTTACCAACCTAACTCATTCAATAAGGCCTACCTATGCAGGTTTTGTAGATTTTACACATATATAATTCAAAATCGAGTGATCTGACTCACCGGTTTTTTTATTTTACAGTGTGAAATGAATATCAATAACAAACAAATATGTCTGCAAATCATGTTCATGGCAACTGTGGCACGGCAATTCATGAGAATAATTCTAACTAACAACTGGAGTTTTTGTTTTACATATTTTTGAATTATTTAATACATGCTTCTCTTTTTCTTTTATTTTTAAGCATTCTTAGAGTAGGTCTATCCAACTGTATTAACATCATATTTCTTAAATAATGCACAACACTACATGCCGTGTTAAACCGGCAAAAGTACCAAGGCTTCATTCAACGGTTTACTATTTTCGGGTTTTTGTAAACAAAGGTCCCATTACTGTTGATAGAGATATTATCACAGAAAATAATTAGTTATTATGCCTATTAGTTGTTTCTTTAAACTACGAGCACAAGTACATTTCATTTAATAATGAGAATTCATTACTGCCTAACTGAATGTGACCGACGGTCCGTTTAAACACCCTTATTATTTCTGTAATAATGTGCTACTGTGCAGCAGTACTACATTTTAAATGAGGTATACTCCGCGGGACACAGCTGGAAAAATATAATCTCCATGAATATTAATAATGGGCGCATTCAGACGACACAACCGCTGAGTGAGCGCTGAGCAAGCGCTCAGTTTGAGCGATGTAGGTTTGCTGAATGGTCTTTTTCAATTTACGTTGAGCTAACTGTCAAAGTTGTTTATTTTAACCTATAAATACAGCTGAATGTTGTGTTTTTGTGTTGAGTTACAAAAAAACTCATATAGGGGAAAACCGTATTCTTATTCTGTTTGTGAATATAAAGCTGCCGAGAAAAATAGTTACGGCAAACATAATATGGTTCGGTTTATTAATATTAATTCGACAACTTATAATATATAGAATGATCGAAAAAAAATCTCGTGACCTATGATTTTTGAGATAGGAAAACCGTGACAGTGGCTCTTTGTAATGGTTATGAACAAAGTAACGTAGCCACGGTTGCATTTGTGTTACCGCTAAATATTCGACAGTTGACAACATTTGGAGCGGTGAGCATGGGTATAATTGGTGTTTTATTTGTACAAAATGGTGCAGAGATGAATGGTTGTGACTGCAGACTTAGATTAATTTTCCAATCTTAAACGCTTTGAGCATTTTGGGCTAGTACCTTTCTGAGCATAACCAAATAATTTGCGAAAGCAAACTTGTGTGCTTCATATCGCATTAAAAGAATTTAATCTTAAACGCATAGCTGCGACACGTTCTCAATTAATTTTTTATTTATATTATTGATGTACGAAAACTACAAATAACTACAAGGCTTATTCAACAAAAGTCCGTCCTTGCTCAAATTAATCTTGGAAACAAATGCAATAATCATTCAGGCATTTTGTGTTTAAAATTGTTGGAATACAAATGTAATGTATTTGGCAACCTCTTTGAGCAAGATCAGTGTTATTTAAATTTTTGTGCTGAAGGTGTTCAGCTATGGCAGATTTGTACACAAATGTAAGCAGGGAATGCATGTTTCTATTAGAAAAAATGGTGAAGAAAATTTAAAAATGAAAGACAAGGTACAGCGCATGCTGCATCGACTGAGAGCAACATGACATGTGGAAAATCATCCCGTATCTATTAGAGAAATTTTATAAATTGTTGGTGTAAGTCCAAGTTTTGTTAGTCTCAGATTTCTATATTTTTGGGCCATTGAAGAAACTTTCAGTCAGGCAGAAGTGCATATAACTGCAAGAATTCTTTAAACAGCAGCCATAAACATTTTCTCAGCAGGGTGTCGATAGCTTCGTGACATAGTGAGACAAGTTCCTTGATGAACAAGAAAAATGTTTGTAATTGTCTTTTTAAATACAATATAAAAAAATAAAGATGGGTTTCTATTGAACAAGTCTCGTAATTTGTTACAAAATCGAATGCGACAAATTTGTTTATCTACGACTGTTTGGATAAAATCGTATTATCAAATTAATTTGAGTAAGTCACGCCATTATCTAACTCAGGTAGGTAATGAATTGGTAATGAATTTTTATCGGAGATATATTCAGAAACAAAAGAAACTTATAAACGTTTTATTCGAACAAAACCTTACAAATCCAACAACAAACATTACAAAAGCTATTTGTTGTAAATATTGATTACACATTACACTTTGATAGATTGATTTCTGAGAAGGAGGTTACTTCTGCCGATGTTTTTGAAGTTACTCAGACCTCGCCGTTGGCGGCTTTGCGGTTCGCTGATTTGATTTTACGCGGGACACCTTTGTGCCCCCTTTTCTTTGCCGTTCGCAGATGGAATTGCCAACGTTAACTGTTTCAACTTTCACACACTAACGGCCGGTCTTATGAATGCCACTAATCTAACGTTAACTTTAATTCGCTGTTAAATTAAGCAAAAGCGCAAAAAAATTTGTTTGCTAATGAATATGTCATAAGCGCAAACGTTTTGATGAGCTTTTATTTATTTTAACAGCGATTTAAAGTTAACGTCAGGTTAGTGATCTTTATAAGACCGGTTGTAAGTAAATAAAGCAGACGTATGCAGTTTGTCATGAACACTAAATAGCATTATTTATCACGAACTTGTAAACACACTTATCGAGCCCATTTCTTTGAATCCCTTATTACCAAATTGGACCTGAAATAAATTATAAAATTATAACTTGATTTGTTTGTTGTAGTAAGTATGTTTTATGCTTTTTTAATTTTTTTTTGTTTGAGTGTTTTTTGCTTTATATTTTATGTTTTGAAAATGTACGTATTTGCATGTTTGTATAGGCACGTTTAAATATTTTTGAATTTTTTTGAAGTTGCATAATATAAATAAATCTAGTTCATGGAACCTTGAAACAAATCTTTAGCTCCTGCTATTTGTTTCGCCATTTATTCATCTATTCCGGTCCAACCTGTATATGTTCACTTGAGTTATAACCCGCTGTATTTCAATTCATATCAAGCTAGTCCGCGCAAAAGCGCTGATTTTGGTTTTCCCAAAATTCACTTGTTATCTCCTGGCACCAGCCGCCGCGGTCCGCGACCTCATTTTTACATTTGCGCTTGTGGTTGGAGCAACTTGTTCCAATAAAGCATTTTGCGTGCTATTGCACCTCAATATTAAATTTGTTTGTGGGCTGATGAATGGAATCAGGTATGTTACGCTACTTGGTTTGATATTCAATTATAGTAATTCCTCGTTTTTTTTTAGCTCTTTCTTTGACGTTAATTTTGTCAACGTCACCACTTAATTACCGCTTTCAAATACCGCTTTTAACGCTGTATTCTTGGGGCGATTTCTCATTTGGATTGACGCCACGTTCGCTGTCCTAATTGGCATATGGCGTGGACCTGCAGCTTCTTCTGGAATGCCATTTTGAACCTGCTGTTACTGACGTGAGGCGTTCGTTTCCTTATCAATTTTGGCCACGAGGTCTGGACTGCGGAAAGCTGTCACGTTACGATTATCCTGGACCAATTATTCTTCGCCTACATGCGACTTTTTGTCACAACCAGGTTAGTCCAGATATCTACGACGTTCCAGCACCGGTAACCGATTTACCAGTTCTAAATTTAATTTCCACTTTATAAGTTGAAAACATAAGGTAATAATTGTTTCAATTTACAATTCATAAATTTAAAGCTCCGCTTTATAAATTTAAAACATAATGTAATAATTATTCTATGATCTACGTTCCACAAATTTAAAGTTTTGCTTAATGAATACGTATTAAAAAAATCTTGTAAAAAGTGCCCTCACGCCATTTTAATATCACTACCGAGATAACGGTTATTACATATGACAGTGATAAGCTTATCCCTTCATTGAATTGCAATTAAATTCAATCTAAGAGCCTACAAAAAAAAGGTTCACATATTTTCGCTGTGCGTGTCGCATTTTCAGCTCATGTATTATATTGTATTCAAACCATTTAATATTGTGATAAACAATTTACCTTTACATTTCTGAGCTACCGTGGTGTTTAAATGATAAGGGGGTTGATCTGCGATTGTACTATCATTGGTTATTATTAGTAATCAATCGCAGGTTGGCTTCTTTATTGTTTCACTGGCGCGACCAACGCTCTGGGGCTCGACTTTGGTATTACATCAGCTGTACAACCTGCAATTCTCCTTTAATATTCTGACAAAATTATTTATTTAAAATGAATGTCAACGCGCTTCGTGTTGATGAGCTGCTTTACGAATTACTGTTCAGGGGATTAGATAGAGACACGGTGGAAGGTATGAACGTCGACCAACGTCGTAGGACGTTGCGTGCTAAGTTGTTACTGGAAAAGGCTGACCCTACGTTGTCTAACGCTTATCAATTAGTAGCACCCTTCGATGTACAATTAGAACTTGATACTTGTAAAGGCAAACTTACTGAACTTTCGGTGTTAGTTACTGCTTTCGCTGCTGCACCTTTTAATTCTGAATTTGCTCGGCTCGATACGCGGCTAACGCATCTGTATTCACGACTAACCAGGCTACAACCCTCTTCTAAATTAGAACAGGAGCATGCTACCCTTACCAGTCAATGCTTAGATTTATTACAGTCACTTAGTAATGAGCATGACGATTCGCAATTACAAGTGGATCCTTTGCCTTCAAATGTTGATGCCACTAATTTTGTCGATTCTGTTAATACAGTAGCTCCACCTAATTCTGACCCTATTGAACCTATGGCAGATAATATTGTTGACAACCCTAACATAACTGAAGCCGCCGGTTTAGCTTCATCGACATTCCAACGACCTAGGGTATCTTTTTCTAATAAGCACGTACCTCAGTATCCTCTTTTTACACAACAACCTTATATGTCAGCTACTGCTAATTTGCGAACTGAACTAGACCAAATTAATTACTCTACGACGTCTCTTCCTAGACATGTGGGTTTAGTTTCAGTACCGGTATGCAAATGGGGTTTATCATTTAATGGAGACACTACTACCATGGGGGTAAATTCTTTCTTACGTGTCGAAGAACTTAGAGTAGCGCGTAACATTTCATACGACCAATTATTTTCTAGTGCTGTTGACCTTTTCTCGGGTCGTGGGTTAGTATGGTAACGTGCTATGCATCACCGGGTTTCAAACTGGCACGACTTGGTAGCTAGGTTGCGATCTGATTTTTTGCCTACTGATTTTGATGAAGAGTTATGGGACGAGATTAGGAAGCGCAAACAGGGGGCCGATGAAAAACCCTCACTTTTTATTGCTGTGCTGTTTAATTTATTTGATCGTTTACTCATTAAACCATCCGAATCAGTTCAACTTAAGCATATTATGAAAAACTTGCAACCTTTTTATGCTACTCAATTATCCTTGACAGTAGTTCACGATATTGAGCAACTTGCATTTCTGTGTAAAAAGCTGGAAGATGTTAAGATTCAGAATATTAAATACCGCAATCCTGCTGCTGCCTCATCCTTGCAACTGGAACCTGACTTGGCCTACCAGCCTACTCCTAAAAAACCTGTGACACAGACTGCACAAATGACGTTAAACTTTTCAATTGCTTAGCATAATCATACCTCAGGTATTTCTCTTGGCCGTGGGGAGTGAAACAAATCTTTAGCTCCTGCTATTTGTTTCGCCATTTATTCATCTATTCCGGTCCAACCTGTATATGTTCACTTGAGTTATAACCCGCTGTATTTCAATTCATATCAAGCTAGTCCGCGCAAAAGCGCTGATTTTGGTTTTCCCAAAATTCACTTGTTATCTCCTGGCACCAGCCGCCGCGGTCCGCGACCTCATTTTTACATTTTCGCTTGTGGTTGGAGCAACTTGTTCCAACAAAGCATTTTGCGTGCTATTGCACCTCAATATTAAATTTGTTTGTGGGCTGATGAATGGAATCAGGTATGTTACGCTACTTGGTTTGATATTCAATTATAGTAATTCCTCGTTTTTTATTAGCTCTTTCTTTGACGTTAATTTTGTCAACGTCACCTCTTAATTACCGCTTTCAAATACCGCTTTTAACGCTGTATTCTTGGGGCGATTTCTCATTTGGATTGACGCCACGTTCGCTGTCCTAATTGGCATATGGCGTGGACCTGCAGCTTCTTCTGGAATGCCATTTTGAACCTGCTGTTACTGACGTGAGGCGTTCGTTTCCTTATCAATTTTGGCCACGAGGTCTGGACTGCGGAAAGCTGTCACGTTACGATTATCCTGGACCAATTATTCTTCGCCTACATGCGACTTTTTGTCACAACCAGGTTAGTCCAGATATCTACGATGTTCCAGCACCGGTAACCGATTTACCAGTTCTAAATTTAATTTCCACTTTATAAGTTGAAAACTTAATGTAATTGTTAAGGACTTTATAAACTTTTGCCGCCTCTCTTGTATTCTGAATTCATACTGTGCGCAGTAGACTGCCGGGCGGGTCCGATTCTAAAAACTCACTTACGTTCCATCTGTCAACGTGGCAGCATGCGAACAGGTCCGCTCTGCGAAAGTAATTATTGTTCACATGTTTAAATGTTAAACTGTTCGTGTAAATTTATAGCAAATAAATTACCTACTTTTGCTTTCAACGAGTGTATAATTCAGTGAAGAAATAAATCCATACAGTCCATTAAATTCCAAGGCGAGCTGGCAATCAGGAATTTTCCAAATAACGGAAAACTGAGAAGGCTCCCCAACATTGGTCCTACGATCCGGATTAGTAAGAGCCCGGAAAAGCCAACATTGTTCCTTCGAGCCGCATGGTCCATCGGCCCGGAAAAGCAGCCTAAACAGGGCAAGTAAGTGCAACACGCATTTTCAATCGTGTTAAATTCGTCCCTAACGAGAGGAACGAGAGGAAGGAAGACAGCAGACGGTGCTAGCAACGTGAGAGCGAGATAGCCAAACGCCAAGTCTCGCGCCAAATTCGTGCAGGTGTGGAGCCAGCGGCCAGCTGCAGACGAGACGGCAGTTCAAACCACAGAAACGAAAAAGGCGGCACACACACCAATATCAATGTAAGCCTAATTTCCTATTTTTGCAATTCCTATGCATGAATTTGGTTTTCTATCATCTGTGTTATGCATGTGCATAATTTCAGCTGCGTATTATTGCGTAAACAAATGGTTTATGAGTCATATAAACATTTTTTTTTTTTTTTTATTTAACTCCAAGGCAAATTTACAATCTGTCCAAGGGACATTAAGCAAATGAGATAACACTATTAATAACATAAACAAAAACATATCATGTAGGCAGGTCATCCATTGATTCGTGCCTTTACAACTACGTCTTATCTACGACTTGATTGCTGCTACTGGAACCTACTTGCTATGTCCGCGGGTTTGAATCGCTTAAGTCTACGAGTGTCATTTGATTCGTCGAGAAGTCTACGCGCTAGTTGATTTGGGTGCACTGATAATTTAGCACTGTATGTCTCACTGAGTTGTTTGGGTACCTCTTTAACTGTGGGTATTTGTAGGTCTCTTATATAAACATTTAATTGCGTGAAATGCCAAGCTATTACGTTTGTTCGCGATATCCCCTGCATGTTTCATACTGCAGTCGAAGCAGTCACAAGTTAATAATCTCGCGTTGTACCAGGGTCGTTTTCTGCGTCGTTAGCGACAAGTTTCTCGCGTCGTTATCAAGCGCTGTCTGCGTTGCAGGCACGGATGGGACCATCGGGAGCTCGGGACATTTCCCGAAAGGCCGGTCCAATTGGTCCAATTTGGGCCGCGGTCTTTATAAATGTGACTGAAACGTTTTGTTTCATTTGTAGAATTTCCATTTACTTTGGACAATTAGGTATATGTGACAATTTTTGAAAATCTGGATTTATCGAAAATTAAATATAATAATTGTACTTCTACTGCCGGTCAACAACCTTTTGGATTGACTAAATCAGAGAGGTGAGAGGTGTACCTTAGCCAAGCTATTCAAAACGGTTTGCTGTATCACGGGGTTTTCCCTTTTGGTTACGGAGTTTAGTGGGCGTCGCTTATGAAAATCGCAATAGAAATTATTTTCCTTTGCGAGAAAATTAGTGAGTAACCGTAGCGCAAGTTAGACCAAGCTTATTTTCTAATAACGGAGTGATTGTAGTTTTTCGAGAAGTTGGAAGTTTAGTTTGTTTTAAAATTAAAATGAATAAAGACAATAGTAAAAAAGTCAAAAAAGGCGCGGAAAAAATAAGCGAGACAAAAAGACGCAAAATGAACGAAGAAGCAAGGAAGTGCATATCTCTGGACACAATGTTTTTGAAACCTATCTCGAAAACTGCGGACAGTATTTCTGTAGTGCATTCACTTCAAAGTATACAAGAGGCATCGACTCATATCGACACTCAGGAAAAATAAAAAAACTGTGAACGAATTCTGTGAAGTTGAGGTTATAGCTGCTGTAAGTAATAATGCTACACCCAAATTATATGAACGTGAGTAAGAATCTTCAGAGATTGAGTTTTTCGAGTTTAACCATTTTGAACGACCCAATGTAAATGAGTTACATTTTTTTGAATGCCACCCTCAGATTCCTAAAACACAAGAAAATATTCCATTTAATGTTAAAAAAGCTTTTGTTCGATCGAATAAAAATTCCAGACAGTGGCTTACCTACAGTTTTAACAAAAACGCCTTGTTCTGTACAGCTTGTTTGGCTTTTGGGGATACCGGTGAAACAAACAGTTTTACACAAGGTATGTCTGATTGGAAGCACGTATATCAAAGAATTGATGAACACGAGAGATTTGTAAACCACCAAAAAAGTTGTGAATCGTACTTTTTATTTTTGAAATGTAAAGCTGTGAATACACTTTTATTCAGCGAACACCTGAAGCAGCACAATAATCAAGTAACAAGTAATCGTAAAATATTAGAGATGGTTATTAATGTAATTAAGTTAATTGGCAAATGAGGTCTTTCGTATCGTGGGAATTTAAATGAATCAGCCTATTCGTTAGAAGATGAATATTTGGATACAACTGTAATGAAGAAGATGATGGCATATCCACTCAAGAAGATTGCATATCCGCTCTAGAAGCTACTACGACTTGTAAAAGCTGCCAAAATTGTTCCATTTGCTGTTAGCTCATCCAAAATGTAACATGTTCTAAGGCGCTTACTCTGTGCTTTCTTTAGTTTATCAATATCTTTTAACACTCCCCATATCATATTTAGGTCCTGGGTGGTGTAGCTTGAACAAGCGTCCACGTTCGATCAGCAGAGCTAAGCAACGCTCCGCGGCTGCATCTTTCCGCGCCTCGTGGTACGGCTATCACGGAAAAAAGTTGGTCCCGGCGATCATAACAACATCATGACAGTCGTTAGTGGGGTTGGAAGTCCTCATAACTGCACAGCGACGCCTATAATTGGCCTAACGGCTGTTGGCTAAGTGCGAATTAAATAAAAAGAAATAAAGAAAAAAATCTCAAATGTCCTGTTGAAGGTCGTTTTCCATTCTAAAATGTATTAAGACTCGACCGAGAAACCGGTTATCTAACGAGAAGGTAGAGTCGTTTATGATTATGAACCTCAAAACAACAAGCATTGACAATGAAGATGTGATAACTCCTTAGCAAATACAAGCACAAATGCCGTTATTTATTAATTTCATATTTTACCAAATGCTCGAAGTCAATTTTATGCAATTTTTGAGTGCTTAATTCATAATTATTAGTAGCTTCAGCGTACTTATGCGAACGTTTTGTCCGTCCGTCTGGATCGCCTGTAACTTTCGAACGGCTACAGATATCGAAATTTTGAAAGGGGGCAAAGTTGTTGCTAAGGTCCCGAGCACCTTCATGCGCTATTTGGTTTTGGCGAAAGGTGGCGATTTTCCACTTTGCAAAATTTCCAAGCATTGTAGCACAGTGGCGGCTTGTCCACTTGGCGCCATCTACAGAAGTTCGGTGGTCACGTTTTGAACTACACATTCTGGGTGCACTATAATACTTAATGTTTTCGCAGTGCTGAAGCTACTCTTTAGACCTGTAGTTGAGCAGTTTATTCATTCCTAATAATTACTTTAATAATGATAACAAAAACCATGTTACTGTTGATACTATACTAGGCGAATTATAAATAAACAATTATAGAGTTTTATCAAGTCAACCTCATTATAAAAGCCATGAAAGGGAAAACGTATGTTTTGTGTTTGTTTAAGATATTTAATAATATCTATTTGAGTATTTTGTTTTAATAAATATTAATATTGTTATATTACTTCCTTTTACAAAGGAAGTATTGGATTCACCCCAAAAATTCGAAATTGAGTTTTCAACAGATCTTCACGTTTTAGAGTCCCCTGAACCCAAAAAACACGTTTTTGTTCATTGGTCTGTCTGTCTGTCTGTCTGTGAACAGAATATCTCAAAAACGAAAAGAGGTATGGCGTTGAAACTTCATATATAAGTTTTGTGTACTATCTAGATGGGACAGCAAGCTTTTGAAGAAAATGGAATAACCGAAAGTATGGTGTTTACTCTTGTGATTTTTCAGTTTTTTTCAAACTACATTTTTATTACATTTTGAATGTGTATTGATGGGAGATAGATGATTTTCCAGTTAAATACCTTTAAAATGAGTTTCTTTTTTCTTTTTTTTTATTAACTCTTATATTAAATAAAACACCCGGTATATTATTACATTTTTGAATTCAACTTAAAATTTTAGAAAAAATTTGTCTCTTGAACTAACGCTCTATTGTGTAGCGTTTTTGTAGAATATGTAATTTTTTTTAAAAATTTTTAGATATGCTTAAAAATTAAAAATCAAATTTTTGGCTAATTATAAGATCACTGTAAAAGAAAATTGTCTGCGTGCATCACACTAGATTTTTTTACTGGTTACCCATTTCATCTATGTCCAATTACTTACAAATAAACATAAGTTTTTAAAATGTTCTGTGTATTACTCTAATTATTTCAAAACTATTAAGCTTTTCTGGCTGATATAAAAATATATTTTGCCCATATATACCTTGGGCCGGTCTGGGACCATTTCCCGGGCCGGTGAACCCCAGCCCATCCGTCCCTGCTGCGTTGTAAACAAATTCCGTACCAGGGGCGTACGAGAGTTAGTTCTATCTGCTAAATTGTTTTAATTTCAACAATTATGGATCCGCTTGTAAGAGTACGAGGCTCTATCAAAGGCAAGCTTACGCGTTTCGCAAATCACGTGCAATCTTTGCAAAAAATTCATGATGAAGATCAATTCTTATCTAGCGCTCAGATTATTCAATTGCAAGAAAGATTGAATGATACAGCCACCTTGTTATCAGAATATTATGCAGTTCATGAGCAAATTTTAGAAAACAGTAAGGATACAGAATTTGAAATGCAACATCAAGTTGAATTTGAAGATTCTTATTATTTTGCAATCTCACAAGCTAAATATTTGATTAATGAATACAACAAGCAGTCTGATGTTGCACCAGATCGTTCTGGATCTCCTAATGGTAGCGTGAGATCAACGCATTCAAATTGCAGTTCGCATTGCAATAATCGAGCTGTACGCCTTCCTGCCATTTCGATTCCCAAATATTCAGGGAACGTGTCAGAGTGGTTGGAGTTTCGTGAGATTTGTATTAGTTTAATTCATGAGAATCAAGCGTTAACTAATATTCAAAAGCTGCGTTACTTAAAGGCTAGTTTACAGGGTGATGCATTGTGTAATCGTTACAATGATCCAAAAATTCTGATTCATAACCACCTCAATGCTATTTTTGAACTTGAATCGTGCAGTAAGGAATCTGCAACTAAATTACGTACGATTAGCGATATGTTATTCAAACATTTTACAGCAATCAAATCATTAGCTACCGAAAGCGAGCTTCTTGATGTTGTTATCATTTATGTCGTTTCTAAAAAACTGGACCCCACGACATTCCGTGAATGGGAGGTCCTTAGAAACCGGTCAAGTTCTGACCTGCCTAATCTTGATGAGTTCAAGGAATTTCTACAAAACACAGCAAATCTTCTAGAAACTCTGGAAGTAAAAAATATTAAGCTTGTACCCGAAAAGTCTTCCAAGGTACATTCGAAATCATTTGTGTCAGGTACCCCTTCGTGTCCACTTTGTAAAGGTTCTCATTCCTTGTACAAATGCGATAAGTTTGTCAAGCTGTCTTCACTTGACAGAAATTCAAAGGCAAAAGAGCTCCGTGTATGCTTTAATTGCCTAACTCAGGGTCACCTTGCGAGCCTCTGTAGCTCCAAATATACGTGTAGAAAGTGCAAATCAAGGCACAACACACTTCTTCATGAGGATAAACCTCAAAATGCTTCTTCTAGTCAACCAGGATCTGCGATGTCGGCAGAAACCCCTGTTGAACTAAATCAATCGATTTCTGCATTCTGTTCGAATGCTTTGCAGGTACTATTACCTACGGCTACCGCTAAACTCATCGCTGATGATGGTACGCCTCATGTTGTGCGAATCCTGCTGGATTCCGGTTCCCAATCGAACTTCATACGTTCAGATTTGTGTAAAAGGTTGAAGCTTCCAACTCGCGAAGTCAACGTTACTGTTTCTGGCTTAAGTAAAGCCACTTCTCAAATCAAGGCTAGGTGTGATATCAAGCTGCAAGCCCCTCACACCTCATACAGTATTGGTCTATCCTGTCTTGCTCTCGATGAGATTACAGGTACAACCCCAAGTTTTCGCGTCCAGCAAAACAGCTTCAAGGTTACTGATAGCATCAAGTTATCAGATCTGTCCTACGACCAACCGGGCACCATCGACATTCTGATTGGTTCGCCCATTTTCTGGCAGCTCCTTTGTATTGGACAAATTGGTCTAGGCCCAAATCTTCCCATCCTCCAAAAGACTCGTTTTGGTTGGATTGTTTCTGGCCCTACAGGCCCCCCTTCTGCGTACCCTGTACAGTGCAATCTTAGCACGATCGAGGATGCTTCTGATCCCATTGCTAGGTTTTGGCAACTCGAACATTACCCAGAGGAAAAGGTCCGCACAAATGAAGAGAACGCCTGTGAGGCACATTTCGTGCAAAATACTCAACGAGAAGCGAATGGTCGATTCGTTGTCTCTATTCCTCTCAATAAACCTGTAGAGGTATTGGGTGATTCATTGCAAATCGCTCAGAAAAGATTCTTATCAGTAGAGAATATTTCAGATTCTGCAAGTAGTAAGGCTACCACGCGTAGCATCTTGCCTGAAATATCCCAGATTTCAAATTCTACAAGTAGTAAGGCTACCAATCGTAGCAGCGTGTCTGAAATTTCCCAGATAGTTGACCCGCTGGGTCTGTCAAGCCTTTGGTGGCACGGTCCCACCTGGCTAAGCGAAGGTGAGGCATCTTGGCCTACTTCCATGTTCAATATTTCAGATTCTACAAGTGGTAAGGCTACCAATCGTAGCAGCTTGTCTGAAATATCCCATATTTCAAATTCTACAAGTGGTAAGGCTACCAATCGTAGCAGCTTGTCTGAAATATCCCATATTTCAAATTCTACAAGTATTAAGGCTACCAAGCGTAGCATCTTGTCTGAAAGATCGCAGATATTTGACCCGCTGGGTCTTTTAAGCCTTTGGTGGCATGGTCCCGCCTGGCTAAGCGAAGGTGAGGCATCTTGGCCTACCTCCAAACAGGTTCTTGCTGAGCTTCCAGAATTCAAAAAAGAAGTTCAGAGTTTTTCTGTAATCTCTGTTGAACCATTTCCGTTCAATCAGTATTCAAGTTTGGCTCGCTTACAACGAGTTACAGCTTATTGCTTTCGTTTTTATAACAATGCGCGGACCCCCAAAGCTGATCGTCTTTCTGGGCCCCTTTCTACAGATGAGCTGCAATCATCCCTTGTAAGGCTTGCAAGCTTTTCACAACGAGAGTCATTTCCTGACGAATTTAAGCTGTTGTCACAGAACAAGCCTGTGAAACAGTCTTCTGCTTTGATATCCTTGAATCTTTTTCTGGATTCTAAGGGACTGCTAAGAGTTGGTGGTAGGCTCCACAACTCTCAATTACCCTTTGACAAGAAGTTTCCTCTAGTGATTTCTGGCAAACATCCATTCGCCAAACTCCTAGTCTCACATGAGCACCTTCGGCTTCTGCATGCCGGACCTCAAATGCTGTTAGCTAATCTCAGAGAACGATATTGGATCACCTCTGGCAGAAATATAGTCAAGCAAGTGGTGCATCAATGCTTGCGGTGTTTTAGATTTTCTCCTAAGTTAACCGAACCCATAATGGGAGATCTGCCAGCCTCTCGTATTCAATCATCGCCCCCATTTCATACGACTGGTATCGATTATGGTGGACCGTTCATGATAAAGGATCGCAAAGGACGTGGTTCTAAACTAGTGAAGTCCTACCTTTGTCTATTCGTTTGTTTTATCACAAAAGCAGTGCACCTTGAATTGGTCGCTGACCTTTCTACTGAAACCTTCTTAATGGCTTTTCGCCGGTTTGTAGCTCGTCGAGGCAAACCGCTCCATGTCTATTCAGACAATGGCACTAACTTTGTCGGCGCTAATTCCGAGTTAATCGAATTAGGCAATTTTCTCGCGGAGCAAAACCCTTCTATTTCCGAATCAGTCGCGAGCGACGGAGTAGCTTGGCATTTTATACCCGCGCACAGTCCCCACTTTGGCGGATTGTGGGAGGCCGGAATTAAGTCCTCCAAACATCACCTACGGCGCGTTATAGGTAACGCTAGTCTAAATTACGATGAATTTTGCACTTTGCTAGCACAGGTGGAAGCGACCTTAAACTCCCGACCCCTGTCTCCTTTGTCCTCTGATCCAAACGACCTTCAGCCTTTGACTCCTGCTCATTTCCTGATTGGTCGTCCGTTGGTGTCACTGCCTGATCCCAACGTTACTGAGATAGCCGAGTCTCGGCTGTCTAAATACCAAAGAATACAACAGCTTCATCAGAATGTATGGAAAAGATGTAGTAAAGAGTACATCTCGGAACTCCAACAGCGCACCAAATGGCGCACGCATCTTTCGGACCTCCAGCCTGGTTCCATGGTCCTCATCAAGGATGACAATCTACCCCCTCTGAAGTGGAGGTTAGGCCGGGTCACCGAGCTGCACCCTGGCCTTGACGGCGTTACGCGTGTGGCGTCAGTGAACACTGTGTCAGGAATAGTGAAACGATCCTTCGCCAAATTGTGCCCGCTACCTAGTGTTGTGAACTAGTGCGTTAGCGTTCAGCGCAGTGTTCGTAAGGCCTTTTGGCTCCCCATTGTTCGGGTTTTCTTGTACTCGATTAAGATCCATGTACTATTATGCTTTGTATATATGTGTGTTCATGTTGCATGTTTTACTCTAGCTGTTACATGTCAACTCTGTACTGTTTTATTTGAAAGGTTACCCTTTCCAAGGCGGGCGGTATGTTAAGGACTTTATAAACTTTTGCCGCCTCTCTTGTATTCTGAATTCATACTGTGCGCAGTAGACTGCCGGGCGGGTCCGATTCTAAAAACTCACTTACGTTCCATCTGTCAACGTGGCAGCATGCGAACAGGTCCGCTCTGCGAAAGTAATTATTGTTCACATGTTTAAATGTTAAACTGTTCGTGTAAATTTATAGCAAATAAATTACCTACTTTTGCTTTCAACGAATGTATAATTCAGTGAAGAAATAAATCCATACAGTCCATTAAATTCCAAGGCGAGCTGGCAATCAGGAATTTTCCAAATAACGGAAAACTGAGAAGGCTCCCCAACAGTAATAATTGTTTCAATTTACAATTCATAAATTTAAAGCTCCGCTTTATAAATTTAAAACATAATGTAATAATTATTCTATGATCTACGTTCCACAAATTTAAAGTTTTGCTTAATGAATACGTATTAAAAAAATCTTGTAAAAAGTGCCCTCACGCCATTTTAATATCACTACCGAGATAACGGTTATTACATATGACAGTGATAAGCTTATCCCTTCATTGAATTGCAATTAAATTCAATCTAAGAGCCTACAAAAAAAAGGTTCACATATTTTCGCTGTGCGTGTCGCATTTTCAGCTCATGTATTATATTGTATTCAAACCATTTAATATTGTGATAAACAATTTACCTTTACATTTCTGAGCTACCGTGGTGTTTAAATGATAAGGGGGTTGATCTGCGATTGTACTATCATTGGTTATTATTAGTAATCAATCGCAGGTTGGCTTCTTTATTGTTTCACTGGCGCGACCAACGCTCTGGGGCTCGACTTTGGTATTACATCAGCTGTACAACCTGCAATTCTCCTTTAATATTCTGACAAAATTATTTATTTAAAATGAATGTCAACGCGCTTCGTGTTGATGAGCTGCTTTACGAATTACTGTTCAGGGGATTAGATAGAGACACGGTGGAAGGTATGAACGTCGACCAACGTCGTAGGACGTTGCGTGCTAAGTTGTTACTGGAAAAGGCTGACCCTACGTTGTCTAACGCTTATCAATTAGTAGCACCCTTCGATGTACAATTAGAACTTGATACTTGTAAAAGCAAACTTACTGAACTTTCGGTGTTAGTTACTGCTTTCGCTGCTGCACCTTCTAATTCTGAATTTGCTCGGCTCGATACGCGGCTAACGCATCTGTATTCACGACTAACCAGGCTACAACCCTCTTCTAAATTAGAACAGGAGCATGCTACCCTTACCAGTCAATGCTTAGATTTATTACAGTCACTTAGTAATGAGCATGACGATTCGCAATTACAAGTGGATCCTTTGCCTTCAAATGTTGATGCCACTAATTTTGTCGATTCTGTTAATACAGTAGCTCCACCTAATTCTGACCCTATTGAACCTACGGCAGATAATATTGTTGACAACCCTAACATAACTGAAGCCGCCGGTTTAGCTTCATCGACATTCCAACGACCTAGGGTATCTTTTTCTAATAAGCACGTACCTCAGTATCCTCTTTTTACACAACCACCTTGTATGTCAGCTACTGCTAATTTGCGAACTGAACTAGACCAAATTAATTACTCTACGACGTCTCTTCCTAGACATGTGGGTTTAGTTTCAGTACCGGTATGCAAATGGGGTTTATCATTTAATGGAGACACTACTACCATGGGGGTAAATTCTTTCTTACGTGTCGAAGAACTTAGAGTAGCGCGTAACATTTCATACGACCAATTATTTTCTAGTGCTGTTGACCTTTTCTCGGGTCGTGGGTTAGTATGGTACCGTGCTATGCATCATCGGGTTTCAAACTGGCACGACTTGGTAGCTAGGTTGCGATCTGATTTTTTGCCTACTGATTTTGATGAAGAGTTATGGGACGAGATTAGGAAGCGCAAACAGGAGGCCGATGAAAAACCCTCACTTTTTATTGCTGTGCTGCTTAATTTATTTGATCGTTTACTCATTAAACCATCCGAATCAGTTCAACTTAAGCATATTATGAAAAACTTGCAACCTTTTTATGCTACTCAATTATCCTTGACAGTAGTTCACGATATTGAGCAACTTGCATTTCTGTGTAAAAAGCTGGAAGATGTTAAGATTCAGAATATTAAATACCGCAATCCTGCTGCTGCCTCATCCTTGCAACTGGAACCTGACTTGGCCTACCAGCCTACTCCTAAAAAACCTGTGACACAGACTGCACAAATGACGTTAAACTTTTCAATTGCTTAGCATAATCATACCTCAGGTATTTCTCTTGGCCGTGGGGAGTGAAACAAATCTTTAGCTCCTGCTATTTGTTTCGCCATTTATCATCTATTCCGGTCCAACCTGTATATGTTCACTTGAGTTATAACCCGCTGTATTTCAATTCATATCAAGCTAGTCCGCGCAAAAGCGCTGATTTTGGTTTTCCCAAAATTCACTTGTTATCTCCTGGCACCAGCCGCCGCGGTCCGCGACCTCATTTTTACATTTTCGCTTGTGGTTGGAGCAACTTGTTCCAACAATGCATTTTGCGTGCTATTGCACCTCAATATTAAATTTGTTTGTGGGCTGATGAATGGAATCAGGTATGTTACGCTACTTGGTTTGATATTCAATTATAGTAATTCCTCGTTTTTTATTAGCTCTTTCTTTGACGTTAATTTTGTCAACGTCACCTCTTAATTACCGCTTTCAAATACCGCTTTTAACGCTGTATTCTTGGGGCGATTTCTCATTTGGATTGACGCCACGTTCGCTGTCCTAATTGGCATATGGCGTGGACCTGCAGCTTCTTCTGGAATGCCATTTTGAACCTGCTGTTACTGACGTGAGGCGTTCGTTTCCTTATCAATTTTGGCCACGAGGTCTGGACTGCGGAAAGCTGTCACGTTACGATTATCCTGGACCAATTATTCTTCGCCTACATGCGACTTTTTGTCACAACCAGGTTAGTCCAGATATCTACGATGTTCCAGCACCGGTAACCGATTTACCAGTTCTAAATTTAATTTCCACTTTATAAGTTGAAAACTTAATGTAATAATTGTTTCAATTTACAATTCATAAATTTAAAGCTCCGCTTTATAAATTTAAAACATAATGTAATAATTATTCTATGATCTACGTTCCACAAATTTAAAGTTTTGCTTAATGAATACGTATTAAAAAAATCTTGTAAAAAGTGCCCTCACGCCATTTTAATATCACTACCGAGATAACGGTTATTACATATGACAGTGATAAGCTTATCCCTTCATTGAATTGCAATTAAATTCAATCTAAGAGCCTACAAAAAAAAAGGTTCACATATTTTCGCTGTGCGTGTCGCATTTTCAGCTCATGTATTATATTGTATTCAAACCATTTAATATTGTGATAAACAATTTACCTACGTATTACCGTTGTTGCAATCAAATATGATCTGCTAATTAAATAAACTTAATTGTTTGTTATTATTTTATTTATTTCTTGAAATCTGTGATTTCTGGCGCCCTGTGTTTTTGACTATTATTAAAGAAGCTTGCAGCTGATCAGCTGATGATAGAAATCTGCGACCTAAGGCCATCGACTTTGAAGCTAGCTAGGCCATTGCGGTGAGTAAGTACATTTCTGAGCTACCGTGGTGTTTAAATGATAAGGGGGTTGATCTGCGATTGTACTATCATTGGTTATTATTAGTAATCAATCGCAGGTTGGCTTCTTTATTGTTTCAACCTAACCCCGTTTTTATCATTTATGTGTTTACTTGCGCATCGATGTTTTGCGCTTCGTGGTATTCTTCTGAAACATAACCCCCGCGAACGGCGAGGTCTCACTGTACTTCAAATTTAAGGCAGTCGAGATAAAATGTTGTACAATACATGTGTGATAATGCATGATTAATATACTTGTGCGCTTACATAACTCGTGCTACGCACTCGTTTGTAACTTACACACACGTATATTAATGATGCACTTATCCCACTTGTATAGCGAATAACTATTATAAGTTTAATAGATCAGTGAACTGCAACTAACACAAGCAGATGGAGAGTGCATAATTTTACATGCCCGTGTTCTGAGTACCAACCAGGTGTGTTGGAGCTGTGATCATTGTCATAGTTAACCAAGCAAAACAGTCCTAACTGCACAAAATTAAGCAGATTGGACGTTTTTGCGTAGTAAATGTAGATGACATTTAGCTCTAGCAGTCAAGAAAATATCTGCACATAGGACAAACTAGTGAGTTTTCAGAGACTTTGAGTGCAGTTATGGCTTTCTTGCTTAGTAAAAATATACAAAACAGTGCATGCTATACATAGTCAAATAACTCAAAATCGCAAATTTCGCAGATAGGACCTTCTTCCTCAGGAGGGCAGTGTTTATACCATTCGTGGAATCATATTTCAGTTCAAGTTTCAAAAACGATTTTACGTTTTCGATTCAAGTAGTTTATGTTATTTGCAGCCTGTTGAAAATTTTATTTTATTTCAATTCAAAGAAAGTTTTTTGTAAGTGATAAAACAGTTCTTAATAACTATACTACTAAAAATCACACTGATGTATTTGAAGTCACTTTTAAAATATTTTTATAACCAATTCATTGTTAGAAATGTATGTATAATGTATAATTGATAACCTCGTTTTACCTTGCAGTGTAGAGGCTGGTACTTTATGTGCTTGCACACTTAGTAACCGCGATCTGAATTTGTTTAAAGGAAATTAGTTTTAGTTATAATTGCACATAAAGGAATAACATTTGATAACATATTTGTTGCTTAAATCTAAAAATTGTCTTCATTTCTTATACATAAAAAATCTCGTCACATAAAACGTTTTTATAATCACTGCTCTGTTATAACTTAGTTTTAAAATGCACTAGCACTTGAGTTCAATTTTCAACGTCACTGATTTTCTTCAATTCAGTTGCCCTCGTTTTGCATTGCTCTTTGCAAATTTTATCTTGCTTAGATTTCCATCAACCTTTCAGCTTGCTTGCTTTCCACTGGCCTGTACTTTTATTAATAACTCTACGCTCATATTCATTATTCACATAACCAACCTTTTGTATTATTTACTTTCATTTGGTCCGGCTTCAAATGTGCTCAAACCTATCATATTACTTATATTAGTCATCTTAAATCTTTCTTTTACTCAAACTTCAAATTCCATCCTTCTGAAATCTGCTTTGCTTATGCTTGCCTTTATCCCTCTAATTATGCTTCTTGCATCTCATTACCAATGCATTTAATAACTTTAACTACGGTTTAGATTGCAATTAAATAAAATATTTCAACTCTGTGCTTTAATTGACTTTGTTCAATATTTCTCTCTGCATACAGAGCTAAATTGTGAGCTTAAAACCATCTCAATACGTTGGAAAATTAAATTCTCTTCTTTTCTCTATTAGTTGCGTTAGTGTAAATATGCAATCTGAGCAGATCTACCCTTTCTAATAGTTCTATAGTTTCTGTTATTGTATTCAGACGTTTTGTTAATATAACAGTGTACAATTTATAACAGGTGTTTAGCAGACTGATGCCTCTATAATTATCACAGTGGTTTCAATCTCCCATGTTTAAATATAGGTGTAACCATTGCAATCTTCCATTCCTCTGGAATATGCCCATATCGCCAACAAATATTTAAGAAATCTAATAGTCTCATATGTAGTGTACCTGGGGCGTAATTAATTAGTTCAATATTTACTTCATCTGTAACAGGAGACTTTTTATTCTTAGAATGCTGCAGTGCTATTAGAAGGATTCTACAAATTTATTAATTTGTGCAGATATTGTACATTTTTATCTGCCACTTGCGTCCATAAGTTTTTGAAGTACGTAAGCCTTGTTTTTTTGTCAATTGTATTCAGTTTTAGGTTGTCTTTTGTAGTATTCTTTAAATATCTAAGAATTTTATACACCGTATCTAGTCCTCCATGTAAATTGTGTTGAATGTCACGTATTTGTCCCAGCTTTCACGTTTTATTTTTCGTTTTTTTTTTCTTACAATAGCATTTCCATATTCATATTTGATTCGGTGTTCAACAGTCCTTGAGTGGAGTTATCTTAAGTATGCTCGTTTTTTGTCTTAATGTAAGTCAAAATAAACATGTGATTAGCGCTAGCTTTTTTCACTAAAAATGACGTTTTATAATCTAGCGTGTTAAAAGTGAAATCAGCTGTTTACTTTTAGCACATGTGCTAAAAGTAAACAGCTGGTGTTGGATTTAGAATTTCGAACTGGAAGTGAGGTTATAAAGTTATTCTAGTTACTTCTTTTGTTAGAGGTAAAGTGTTTTTTAAATAATTAAAGCATTATGTAATGAATAAAGTAAAATGTGTACATTTATAATTACCTTTGATAACTAACTTTGACAGCGACTAGCTGCAGAAACAGTCACCTACGTGTCAAGGCCATCTCTTTACTATGACATACATTATAACTGTCATAAATGCAAAGCTTTGTTAAATCGACATTTATGGATTAATAATAGTAAATTTAAGGCCGCGGAAAAAATATTGTGTGCAGAGTCGTGCTAAGTGTTTATGCATGAGATATTTTCATGTCTCGTGCATTAACGACCACTTTTAGCACTAGTTGCAGAAATAGCTATTAAATATTGTTGAATTGTTGTTTGACATTGTTTTATTTTAAGGAACTGTTTACAAAGCAAAATAAAAATTGAAACCTATTAATTTTAGCTGTCACCTGTCACTGTCAGGTGAAAGTACTCGTGTACTGTAGTCGTAATTTTGCACCACGAGTTGCGAGTACTACTTGTTATTCGTATGTGTTTAATTAATAAGTACTCGTAACGTTGTACTCATGAGTACTTTCATGAAGTACTCGCAAAAAAGATTCGTGAGTAACTACAGTACTCTGCACAGGACTGTATTGTAGCCACAAAGAGAACAATTCTATGGCTTTTACCCTATATGAGTTAACCTATGTCTAACTAAATTGCCCTTCAATGCTGATTTGTAGTCACAAACAGAACAACAATATGGTTTTTCCCCTGTATGAGTCCTGATATGGTTGACTAAATCTCTCTTGAATGCTGATTTGTAATCACAAACAGAACAACTGTATGGTTTTTCCCCTGTATGAGTCATCATATGCTTGACTAAATGATTTTTCACCGCTGCTTTGTAGTCACAAACAGAACAACTATATGGTTTTTCCCCTGTATGAGTCCTGATATGCCTGACTAAATCATTCTTCACCGCTGCTTTGAAGTTACAAACAGAACAATTGTATGGTTTTTCCCCTGTATGAGTTTTCAGATGATTAACCAAACTGCTCTTAAATGAAAATTTGTAGCCACAAACAGAACAACTATATGGCTTTTCCCCTGAATGAGTTTTCAGATGATTAACCAAATTATTCTTCAATGCAGATTTGTAGCCACAAACAGAACAACTGTATGGTTTTTCCCCTGTATGAATCCTCATATGCCTGATTAAATCATTTTTCATCGCGGTGTTGTAGCCACAAAAAGAGCAACTGTATGGTTTTTCCCCACTATGAGTTTTCATATGATTGACCAAACGATTCTTTGATATTGCTTGGTAGTCACAAACAGAACAACTATATGGTTTCTTTCCAGTGTGGGTCCTCATATGTAAAACTAAAGTACTCTTCAATGCTGATTTGTAGACACACACAGAACAACTGTATGGTTTTTCCCCTGTATGAGTCCTTATATGGTTCACTAAATCTCTCTTCAATGCTGATTTGTAGTCACAAACAGAACAGCTATATAGTTTTTCCCCTGTGTGGGTTCTCATATGCATAACTAAATTACTCTTCAATGCTACTGTGTGGCCACAAACAAAGCAACTATATGGTTTTTCAGAACAACTGTGTTGTCCCGTAATAGGAGAGCTCACACATCTGCTTAAAATACCTTTCTTCAACGTTCTACCTGTAAAATATACAATGTGTCTAAATACTTTATATGTATGTTTCGTAGGTCCCTGCACTTACCATCGTTTGATGACTCATATTCATCCTTTATATTGATTTCTTCATGCTTAATTTCTATATCTAAATTAATACTGATGTTAGTGTTTTCAGAGATTTCTTGTTTGATAAGTGATTTATCAATATTTTCATTACTCTCCATATTGCAAGGTTTGTGTGAAGTAATTGCTATGGAACTGTACATTTTACTACCTATGCACACTTGCAAGTATCATCTTCAAGATAGATATTTAAACATCCACTTAATAAAGTTATGCTTTTCGGTAATTAGTCTAAAACCAAATTGCACTGATAATAATGCTTTGAACTGAAATGTTATCCCTCCACACACAGGATTAAATTATTTACCCCAACAAATTACAATTCTTCATTTACCAATGCGAGTCAGTAAGACCTGCAACCCAGGTGAAACTAGATCACTAATATGACTTGAACAATAATTTGGATATGCTGTCTTTGTGAATGTCATAATTCATTTTTGCTGCAAGGGCACCTTTTGTCACATTTTGAAGGGTGCGAATTTATTCTCAGCTCAGAATCAACAGAGTTCTTTGAGCTAGACAATACACAATTTTACGATTTCAAGCTTTCTAGTCGTCAAATTGAACCTCTATATAACCTGCATATTATACATACATTCTGATCTAAATTTTAATACAATGATACTAGTAATCAACTTACAGTTGACATTTGTAACTTAGATTGCAGACTTTTTCTGATTCACTTCGATTAAATAAGAATAGTAAGATTGATTAAATGCACAGTCATAACCTCAGATATGACAGCAATCACAAATGAATTAATATCGTTTTTACTATTCTTACTTACACTGTTTTCTTTGATGACAATTAACAGCTCGATAACACCAACAGCATTTATTAACTAGGCACTATCAGAAATTGCACCCTAAACTCTAAAGAAGCCTAATAACCAAATGTTATGTTTTACACATTGTAGAATGAATAGTTATTTAATGTCATACGCGACATGAATGCCAACCTACATTCCACATAGTAAAAATGTACCGGATCTGGTGATTTTTAAAACGAATCTGGTGAAAACTAAAAAATCCCAATACCTAGTGATTTTTTAACCCACTCCACTTTTACTTTTTCACGTAAGTATCAAGATGTTATTATCGTTATCTAAAAAAGCACTAATATGGCTATTAAGCAGCTTACACCTAACGTTTTTAGGTTACTTGTTTATTAAACTTTGTGTATTTTTGCTTAGGATTTTGTAAATTTTTTATATTTTTCAAACATTTCTGTAGTTATCTATTTGTCAAACATTTAAATTTTTTTCTAACGATTTTGTTTACATATGTATTTTTATTTTTGCAATAAAATTTACCTACCTCTTTATGATATTTTGTGAGTAATTTAATTACGGAATTATTTTCGAAATTTCTGATGGAATGGTATTTAAGACGTTTGAATTTCGACTGCAGTTTTACGAGCTGTGCCAGAAATAAATCACAACCATCTTATCATTACAAGACCATTGGGATACACGATAGTTAAAATAATAGACATCAACAACGTAACGAAAAGCTTTCCGTAAAATATAAAATCTGGTAAAAAGTTGTGTAAATCTGGCAACTTTTTCAGCTCCGATCTGGTAATTAGTTTTACCATGGACACTTTGTTTTATAGTATCACCCCTTGGATAGAAATGAATATATCACCTTTTATTCGACTCTACTCAAATTAACTTGAGTGTGTTTTAAAAAGATCCCAATTTGAGCAAGCTATGGCCAAACTGAAGTTTATCATTCATTCTGAGTAGAGTTGAATTAAATGTGATACGTTCATTTCTATCTAAGGCCTACGATAAATGAGTTTTTTTTAACGCATGGTATAATAGTGTATTATTATACTAGTTTTGTAACGCATGCCCCTGTATTGAATTTTTATCATACATATAATATATTTAAATTTAATAAGTCGCGCAATCAATTAGACGGGCGAAAATGCGATAAGGAATTTCGACTCGCTCTACGCAACGTATCGCTAAAAAATGAACGACGGCGTCGTTCCCTTTCCATTGAAAGCTAGTGCCAGTGTCCAGATATCGCCGCTAGAATAAGTATAAAAGGAGACCGCAGTACCAGTTCCAGTCTGCTCCTTTTGAGAATATCCCATCTGGAGATTACCTGACTTTGTTAAGCCATTTTGCATTCTTCAGCCACCTAGCTAATTATCTGCGCCGTTTGTGCAGCCTAGCTGTACTTCAAATCTGATTCCAACATTTTGTTTAACTTTCATCACGAAAATTCACGAGCGTGAACTCTCCCGTTGCGTAATCGATTCTGATCACCCTGTATACCGACGCGGCCATCCCGGTCCGCTTCTTTCGGGCCACGCTCGATTTGAATGGGCACGTAAAATCAAGATTTTTCCGCCGGAGCTTACGCATCTTGATTGGCCGAAGCGCGGCGTACCGACGCGGCCGTTAGGTTTGGCATGTTGGGTGCAAGCAGAGGAGAGTCGGCAGGAAGCTCTTGTGTGTGACGCACGTGTCGTTTTGTGAGCGCGTTTTCCTTGGCGTTGTCGTTGGGGGCTACGTCCGACCATGTCGTGAAAAGCAGTGGTTCTTTCATTCCTACAAGTTGTTGGGGACTCGCTGCAGGACGTGAATAATGCCCATACGTTTCTGTCACACCGATCCCATGTGAGTGACTACATTGAAATATTACGCCATTATTCGGCGGAATCTTTGCCCAAGGAGATGTGCTTGCAAATGCAGGCGCTGTTGACTGCCACCCGTACCGCTCAGGAGAAGTCCAGAATAAATACCAGGTACCATTTAAAGAGATTATGTAACTTAGTGACCCCTTTGCGTTTGGTCAGAACTCATTAGCATGTGTGTATTCGCGCTTATGTGTGCAACTTGCCGGCCGCAGAGTAACTGAATTGCCTCGCTTGTAATCATCGCCCAGGGCCAACTTGCTAAATTACCGCATTCTAGATCGCTTTGGCGTGATTTAGTTAATTATTGGGCAAGCCATTGACCTCACGGCCGCCATTATTGTATCCCGAGACGCTTCGGCTGTCTGCAGCCTGTGACTAATGCTCGCGCGGTGGCTGGGTCAAAATTTGTATTCGAACTGTTGTAAGCCCATGTGTTCGGCCTTTTTGCTTATTGAAATAATTGAACAGTACTCTGGGGGCACGGTACCATCACCTGTTGAGACCGCTTTGTGAGCTGTGGCGAATAAGAACACCCGCGCGTGCAATGAATCAGCTGTGCAGTGCGTGACCCCGTTTACGCGAATGTGCCGTGTAAGCGATGGACTTTGGTCGCATTCATTCAGTAGTACATTCTTGGTTTGTAACTGTGCTAACATTGACTTTCGCTGCGTTGCTAATTTTAGGGGTTTCGAACGCCTTCTTGTAATATTCTATTTGGATATTGTTTTTGTGTGTAACATTTGTACGCTTTAGTTATAGTGCGATTACCTCCAGCTGGGGTTTACGTTAAGCCCTAGGTTTATTATGGTGACCCATTCGTTGCCTGATCCTGTATAACGTCATTCAATAGACAATTGTGCAAGCGCGGGGCTTATTACTGTGTACAACCCCTGCATGCTTTACTTTTTCAGAATAAACAGCTAGTGTCACGATTAGATGTACGACGACCTCTGAGTGGTGGAGTGTGCAGGTAAGTGGAGCAGCCGCCCCCGCAGTGGCAGCACAAACCCGATCTAACGATTCAAACCTCAAATTATCGATTTTGTCATCCGAGTTCGATACTTCTCGAGTACCCTTATCAAGTAGTAACTAGCGTACTTGTTGCCTCGTCTAACCGTCCAAGCCCGGTTACCCGAGCCCATTTAAAATCAGGTTTGGTGGCGCCCTTATAATTTTGACGTACCCTATATATGCCTCAACACGCTTGCCCAGAACGTATCGTGTGACTCACACCCGACTCGCTGAGCGTTCCAGCCGTGGCCTTTAGTCTGTGTCTAGCAAATCTCAGGGCAAGTGTGCCAATTTTCCAGGACTGATTCCGTGGTGCGATGCTCACCTTGGGTGGGTGTCGTAAAGTTGTTTTAATACCGTAACAACTTGTCCTGTACCGCAATTCCTCTCCTTGCCTACCTCCCCTTTCCGATCTGACAGGGCGTACTGTCTAGCGGAATAAACCCCCAATCATTATCCAATTGGCTCTTAGGGAGATGGCAGGGCATTCTGTCAGCCCGACGAAGTCTTAACTTCACCGTAGTTTATCCGACTAGACCGCCCTTAATTACCTGCACCAGTATAATTCCCAAGAGCGAATCCAGGCGCATCCAGAAAGGCAATATTTCGCAAAACTTAATTTCACTAACGTTAAAGTCCGTATGAGATTTACATCGCCGGTGCTGCTTGCGAGCGGCTACAATCTAGAGACCGCTCTCCGAGAAGCTCACCTGGAGAATCCGTTCTAAACGCTTGAAAAGGCCGTCCAGAGATTTGAAGTTCGTGCCCGACTCCCGCAATTTTACCGCCGTCCGACTGCCAAAACTTTGCTTATCGGCGAATAAACAAAGGTTTTATACCTGCGGGATTTGAAGCCGCGGCCCTCACAGGAATTCAGCTCCGGCCGCCTAAGGTAGCAGCAGACCTCGCTGCAGGATTCAAAAATGAACGCCGACTCCAGGTAAACTTTAAACTTGCTAATTACAACGGTAAATTATAGCTGCCAACCGCTGTCAACAATCCAACGTCGGAGGTCAAGTTTGGCGGAACCAGTGAGCTACCAGAAACATTTTTCCGAGAAGCAACGTGCGTGTTGGCGTTCGGCAAACGACCTACGGCGGCCCATTTCTGGAGGATTCGGCGTGCGTCCTAGCGAACCATCCACGACGAGCCCGCCTTACGCTCCAGCATCGTGGGTTGCGGCACGAGCCAAGAAGCCAAACACAGCCCCAGGAGCATTTATTAATTAAATAATGTACAGTTCATTTATGGCTTATTAATGAATATATCTATAAACATTATATTTATTTTGGTAATTATTCAGTGGTTTTACTAATCTATCGTATATTTGAGCGAACCTCCGATTTTGAGCTTAACCCGAGGTATAATTTTGGTGCCCTTAGTAAAGGGGTTGAAACGTCACAGTTTAATATTAATTTTAGCACAAGTGCTCTAATGGAACGAGTGCTGTGAGACCTATTACTATTAACGATATAATATACTATATTATCTACTTTGTATATAAATAATCAAAAACTTTGAATTTTGCCAATACATAAATGTTTCAAAGTTTTTCACATAAAAAAAACAATGTAAAAGCAGTGCTTTAATAGACTCTGTTATAACACTATTTTTAGTATTATACAGTGCTTTCGTAAAGTAGTGTATAAATTCGTTAAAAATTCAAGGAATAACATTTGGAAAAAGGCTCGGACCAGCCGATTTTTATTTTTATTTGAGCATTTCTTCAAATAAAATCTATACATACAGGGTGATCCGCGTATGAGGTATGACGTCATCGATGTTTTTTTAATGGCAACCCCCTTTTTTATTACGAAATTTAAAAGAACGCATTTTTTACTTATGCTAAGCTAATTTTTGAGTATAGGTCACATCACCAAAAATTTAAAAAACCATTTTAAAATTGCAAAATACTAAATTTAATTGCAATGATAACTTCAAAAACAACTAAATTAAATGTTTAAATTGTGCAACGTTGTCTGCCTGGCAGTAGCCAAGACGACCGACATGTTTTTTATTGATTGCTATCATTGATAAAAACGTAAAATCATACTTTCTAAAATTAATTTAGTATTCTGCAATTTTAAAATTGTTTTTCTTAATTTTTGATTATGTGACCTACATGGAAAAATCAACTTAGCGTAAGTAAAAATAAGTGTTATTTCAAATTCCATAATAAAAAAGGGGGCTGCCATTAAAAAAAAACGTTGATGACGTTATACCTTCTATGCGGGTCACTTTGTATGTATGCATTTTATTTGAAAAAATGCTCAAATAACAATGCAAATCGACGGGTCTCAGCGTTTTTCCAAAAGTTATTCTTTGAATTTTTAACGAATTTATCCACTACTTTACGAAAACACTGTATAATAATGACGTTAAGACATCAAAGTAGTTAATAGTAGGTATATTGCAGGAGTTTCAAAATGCAGGTGTTATTGCACGTGCCCAAATATAGAACGCAAGCTGCGCAACTGAGAATAGTCTAGAGGATGAGTAAGATCAAGAACTTATGCTATTTTTTATATTTTGTGCATGTTATACTATTTTAAAATAAAAACTCCGAAGGAGGAGAACTTTTTTCTTGGAGGCATGTACGGTTGATTTTGTTAGTAAAAATAGCTACCGAAGATTTTTTGCAAATATTTCCATAGAAAATTCTTTATGCACGCGTTCTATTGTGATAGAGAACATTACGAAGAAAAAAACACAGTAAAGAAAATTTTTATTGAAAATAGAAACAAAACTAATATTTGAATACTAATATTTTACAGGTTTTTATAATGACCGTGACAAGTCATTTAAATTAAAGTAAATTTCCAAAAATTTACGATTATTAATAATCGCCATTGCTATGGAAAATTTCCAATTAAATATGCATAAGGAAAATTCTCCTTTGCATATTAGGTTTAATTAAAAATGAATGTAGAAGATTTTCATGGATCCGCCTGAAATACGAGACATTACTGAAAATACCGTCAGCAATTTGATGTTATGAAATTTCAAAGTTACCAACTTTAAAACAGTAAATTATAGTAGGCTTTTAAAGCACTCAGATTAAAGCAGTAGAAGAAACCCTTGGTTTCCATAGTACCGCAATGGCGGCCATATTGTTTTAAAAATGTCATCGTTCAACGGAATATAAAAATTAATTAGATGCGATTTTTTACTTTTTCCGTTATATTTACGGAAACAATCAGAATCACAGCCGCAAACCATTCTTTCCGGTTAGGCTTTAATAATAATTTACTCAGTATTTAATAACGGAATCACGATTTCTAACAATGCAACTCAAATACTAAACTTGTCAAAATGACATTACTTATATTCTGACTGAAATAACTCACTGATGCCATTTCTCAATCAATATGGCCGTCTTTGGCTGTACAGGGTGTTTCCTCAAATCTTGACAGCTTCTAGCAACTTTGTTATTCCAGATAGAAAAAAATTGTTCAGATAAAAATTGTAGGGTATCATCCAAACCGTCCGAATTTTCTACTTAAAGAAACAATTGAGCATCACGGGTGAACTTTTTGACTTATTGTATACTTTTTTTTAATGGAACACCCTATGTATTATATGTGTTTATTGGATAGCGCTTAAAATTCTCTTTTCAAAAATATATAAGTTGCCTATAATTACTTCATCCATTGCTGAAATATCCGCTATTATAAAACATTCTGACAGAAAACGTCAAAATTTAATCGACTATTTTAATGCACTTGGGATATTACTGTTGATTAAATTTGCCCATCTAAATCTTCCACTGCCTATGGTTTGATATTTGTTAACAATTTTTTTTGGCTCAGACACAAGTACTTTCTTATGGTAACATTTTGATCAAGCACAAATTCGTTTCTTGTTCTGGTAGTTCTATCATAACACTACTTAGCTAAATTCTGTTGCTGTACTATTCTCATGGACTATTTCCCTATGCTCTACTTTAGGAACTAACAAATAATTACTTACTGGTATTTTACTTTTAAGTCTCCTATTCATTAACTATAGCGATGTGTCGATCCGGTTGGAGTCGGTACAAAGGAACGAATCCGGATCAGGATCGATTTGGATTGAATCCAAGTTTCGAGTCCGGATTCGTACCGAGGATGGAAAAGGTGGCGAAGGCGTCAATTCTCGCGGACATTCATTCCTTTGATATTGTGTTATTCAATCAATTTCAATACAGAATACAATACAATGTTTTGTCTTAAGTCGAGGGGGAACAGCAAACGATGATGATCCGGTGTTCGTTTTAGAGGCTTGACGTCGACAGGCGACACATGATACGGCCCAAGTTGCATGCTTTTTTATCAGTTATCAGTGTGATTTACGACTTTTGGCGGCTTTGTAGCAACCAATTACCAATACTTAAAAACCCGCATCAGTTAGGTCAGGATTACACCTCGCTTCTAAACAAATGTTTTCAATGAAAATTTAAATGGAAACATGGCCAAACTAGTTTTTTGCAAATATAAAGATTTTTGGTTATTAATTTATATCATGCTACAGAAAAAAATATGTATTTCACAGGACAATAGGAAAATTGGCTTAACAATTTGTTGAGTTCGAATGTCAATTTCTATCTATGCTTATAATGTTAATATCATGGAGTTTTTGAACTGGATCTTCTAGATAGGATTCCAGTTTGCATTTCCTGCTGAAGTCACTAATACGGTCTTTACCGAGAAGCCGAGATCGTGAGAAGCGCAGCGCGTTGTTTGTTCCTAGATCAGAGTGACCGGGTACCGCGGGCGTCTGCAAATTCGATTTCGTACCGAGGAACGAATTCGACTGACTCGTTCTACTTGCGGAATGGGATTGGAATGAACGAGTCCACAAAAGTATCGAAACTTCCCATCACTAATAGTCTAGTAAGTCCAGATACAACACTATTCCGGTAAGCTTACAGAGCTACATTTAAATCACATCCTTTTCTTAACATACTTTTTGCAATCTTTACACCACTTTCGACAAAGCCCTTGCTTTTAGAATAATACCGGTTGAGTCACTATCTTAAAATTTCATTCTTCTGAAAATTGTTTGAACATGCGTGAAAAATAAGACACATTATCTATCTAAGGTGCTATACTTATACTTAACGAAAATGGTACCAGGGCCGTAGCTACAGGCTTGGGGGCCCTGGGGCAACCAATATTTATGGGGCCCCCACGTTATTTTCCCCTTTCACTCTATACCACTTTCATTTAGTAAGCTTTTTGAATAGGGTTGCTATTTGGTGTTTTTTCTTTTAAGGTAGAAAAATAAGCATTTAAAATAGACAAAACACATATTTTCTTATTACATTCAGTTTAATATAAAAGGCGTTAGCTTTATACTGCAGCTGTCTCGGATATTATTATTAATTTAGTAGTAGTCGTTAGGACACGCAGAAGGCGCCTATCGCGATGTAAAAACCACCAGGCGGAGTACCACCCGTTGTATGACATGTAAGCATGGTTATGAAACTTAGAAAGTTACAATATCCTAAGTCTACACAGCTTGAGTTTTAAATCAAATCTTCTTCTTCTTCTTCGGTCCCGTGGATTCGCTGGGGACCATAGGGCGTACAAATGGGCGTCCAAATGGAAGTCGAAAAGGGCGTTTAGATGTGTGAAAAATAGTATAAGGTTGTCGGCCTTATACTATTTAAATGAAATCAAGATCACATTAAATTCTGTTTTTAACTTTTTTACAAGCAGTTATTGGTTACTTTATCAAAGTTAATTTGTTGAGCTCTATCATTTTCAATTAAAAGCAAAGCTAGATTGCTGGATCTTTCCTGTTCCATAGTGCTTCGTATGTAATTCTTGATCAATTTCAGTTTTGGAACTGCCAAGAACATAATACACGCTGTAGACACATCAGAATAAGTTGGCGAAAGTGAGTTGTGATCAATAATTACTAACAGATGTGCAAAATCCTTGACGCTGTTCATTTTCTCAAGTTTGGCAGTTTGGTTCAATAATTTTTTAAGACAATTTCGTAAAAAAACTTCCTCTTCTTTCGGGGGGCCCCTACGTTCGGGGGCCCCGGGGCGCTGTTCCGGCTGCCCCGGTGGTAGCTACGGCCCTGAATGGTACCCACTCAAAGGATTCCAGTACTTTTCGATTATTCTAGAACTTTCCATGTCATCTACTGCTCGAGCCCTACTTAGTTTTCAAGAATCAGTCGATGTGTCCCGCCTGTCGATGTAACTATAATGCATATTTTTTTAATCGTCGCACCATATGTTTGTTTTAGTGATTTCGTATAAATCACACCACATATCTAAACATTTTGTTTTTTTTGGTATGCTGTAAGATCAAATTTCTTATGACAAATATAAATTTAGTTTATTTTTTATAAAATTTTTGTTGTTCTATAAATATGATGCTGGGCGTTATAGGGAATATTTGCACTATTTTGGCCATCATTTTATATGGGAATTTCGTTTTCAGATTTAATTGTAAAGTGGTAATAATGAGTAAGAATGTATTCACCGCAAAGTGGAACAACACTAAATATGTGACATTGGCAAAAACTTTGATACAATTGAACACTAGCGTCTGCTCCTCTATGGGTCGAAGAAAAAAAAAGACCGTGGTACTGTTCCTCAACCAAGGTTGATCTATAATTATAACTTATATGAGGGTGATGATCAACATGATTGATTTTTAGAAAAAGGGTATTCTGGTGGGAGGAAAAAAGTGGTATTGGTGCTTACTGACCTGCATTATTGATATGGCTATCATAAATGCATTTCTTTTATACCAAAATACTCATGGCAAAAATCAACTTTCATAAAGGATTTTAGAAGAGCTCTTGCAGTGAAATACCTAAAAATTGAACATGGTAAACGAATCCTAAAAGGTACACCGCTTAGTTTTCTTTCCTTTGACATCCAGACCTACCGTTTCTGACGATAATTGGTACAATGAAAAAGGTCATTTTCTAGAAAATCTTAAAAACAACGACATTGGCAACATCCAAATTCTTCTAGTAAACCTAAGACATTTTGCAGCAAGTGTACCGTTACCTTGTGCACAGTGCTTTTTCCAAAATATCTTTGAAAAACAAAGAAATTGCTCTTTTCTGTTTCTATAATTTTTTTAAATGTTTTAGTTTTGCTTGCCTATAATTTTTATACTTACTATGACAGTTATAGGGGTGAATGGGGTAAGTGTAGATGGGGGTATTTGTAGACAACTATAATTATTAAAAAACGGTAGAAATGGCATCGTACGCATATAGTTTCAAAGGGCTAACTTCACTACATGTGAGTTTTTAATTCGTGCCGGAAGCACGTGTACCAAGTTGTGTGTTTCTCAATCTAGTAAGTAAACTATCCATTACATAAGTTTCTCGTAGGCTTCTATTTGTTTCGTTATAATTTGTGTTTTTGATTGTTACTTACTAACTTAATCCTGTTGTATTTCTACCTTTTCAGGTGTAAGACGTTTTTGTGAGTGGGTTACTACATTGGTTTCCTTCGACATAGTTCTTTCCATCCTTTTCTGTCTTGCGTCTTCTGTCTCGCTTCACTCCAATTGATATTGTTTTTCGGCTGCTATTTTTACTTCCTCTGTCCATGACTTCCTCGGTCTCCCTTTTTTCTTTTTTGTGTAGGTCTTTGCTTCATATACCTGTCTTACTGTTCTCTCTTCTTCCATACTTATAACGTGACCGAACCACTTTAATTGCCATTCTTCAATTGTGTGTTGGGTAGGCTTAATTTTTAGGTTTTCTCTAAATGTCGTGTTTCTTATTTTGTCTTTTCTTGTTTTTTCCTCTATTTTTCTAATGTATCTCATTTCGATGGTTTGGATTCTGCTTTTTTGTTTTTGTGTAAGTGGCCATATCTCTGAGCCATAAATCAGAATTGGTGTGGCTACTCTCTTAAATACTTCTACTTTTGTTTCCTTTGGGATTTCTTTTTTTGATAGGAATTGGTTCTTAATTGCATTAAACAGTCTTCCCGCCGCCCCTGTTCTTTCGTTAATTTCCTCATCGAATCTTCCGTTTTGGGATATTACCGAACCTAGATATTTGAAGCTTTTAACCTGTTCCAGTTTCGTCTCTCCTATTGTTATCTGATGTGTCTTCTCATTCCTGATTACTATCATTGTTTTGTTTTCACTTTGTTAATCTTCATGATAATAGAATCCATACAATTGTTATACGGATGGGGCCATAATTATATATAACAGCAATGAGATAACATGAATAACAAAATAGAATGCTTGAGTAAGAAAGATATGGCCATACGAAAAAATTAGTTTAGTAGGCATGTTTAGTTGACAAAAGTCAATTAAATTAAGCGTCAAGCCTTCTCGAATATTTGCTACTATGTTTATCTCTATCTTACTCAAGCAATACGAATTATTTTCTTGTTCATGTTATCTCATTGCTGTTATATATAATTGTGGCCCCATCAGTATACGTTCAGGTTTTCGTTCAAAGTTTTCTCATCTCTTGCTATTAGAACAATATCATCCGCATACAGTACTTCCGATATTTTTACATCCTGCATCTTCCAGTGCCCTACTTTATATTGTTTTATTATTCTTTTGGCTTTTTTAATTCCGTTGTCCAGCACTACTGAGAACAGTAAGGGGCTGTCTAACGCCTTTTGTAGTTTCGAACATCTGCGATTTCTCTTGCCTGACTCTTACATAGTTTTTGGTTTGTTTGTACAAGGCTTTTACTCCTTGTATCCACTTTTTCTTTATTTCCCGTTCTTCTAATACTTCCCATATATCTTTTCTTTCTACTTTGTCAAAAGCTTTGTCTAGGTCGATAAAACATAGATGTATCTCCCCGTCTTCTCTGATTGCCTTTTCTGTTTATTTGTCGTAATATGAAGTTTGCATCTGTCACTCCTCTGTTCTAAAGCCCTGTTGTGAATCTTCCAACGTTTCTTCCAACTTTTCCCTTATTCTCTTCTCAAGCACCCTCGCGTAGAGTTTGCTTACTGTGCTTAGTAAGGTAATCCCCCTGTAGTTATTGCAATCTTTCCGGTCTCCTTTTTTGTGAATCGGCGTTATTATTCCTACTTGCCAGTCTTCCGGTGCTTCTCCTGTGTTCATGACTTTGTTCATAATTATTTTTAGTGTTTCTATTATTTGTTCTTTACCTGCGTTTATCATATCTGGCGTTATCTGGTCGTATCCTGGTACCTTACCTACTTTCAGTTTTTTTTATAGCTTCTTGTATTTCTACTGTTGTTATGTCATCCTCTTGGGGTTGGTTTATTATCCTAGTTTTGTCTTTTACTGTTTCTTTTGTGTTGACTTCCGCCGATGTTATGTCCGTTCCTTCTAGTAGCTCTTTGAAGTATTGTCTCCACCTCTCCATGATTTCTTCTTCGTTTGTGAGTAGTTCTTCATCTACATCTTTTATGTTCATGAACATGTTAGTTTTATCCTTTCTCACATTTCTAATGGTCCCAAAGAATAGTTTTTGGTTCTCCTTGTATGCCTTTTTAATTTTTTCGCCAAACTCTGCCCAGGACTTCTGTTTTTCTTCCTTGACTAATCTTTTGACTTGTCTTCTTTCTTTTTATATTTTTCATAGTCCGTCATTATTTAAGTGCTTAAGTATTTTTTCCGCTTTGGCTTTTCCTTTTAATTGCGTCTTTTATATTATCTGACCACCAGCGCGTTCTTTTGCTTTGTGAGTTTGTTATTCTTGTTGTTCCGCATGTTTCTTCTGCTGCTGTTAGTATGCTCGTTTTAAAGTTTGTCCACATCTGTTCTAATGTCTCTTGTGTGTTTATATTTTTCATTTTTTGTTCCAGTGTTTCCTGGTACTTCAATATGTACTGTGGTTCCCTCAGTTTATAGTCTCTAATTTTTCTGTTTACGATCTTCCTTTTGCTACCTTCTTCTGCTGTGATGTTTCTACTTTCCCATTTCATCACCACTAGAAAGTGGTCGCTTCCGATCTCGGACCCTCTTTTGACTCTTAAGTCTTTAATTTTTCTCCTCATATTTTTACTTACTAAAAAGTAGTCTATAATTGATCTTTCATTCCTACTCTTTACCTCCCTTGTGAATTTATGTATGTCTTTATGTTGGAAGTGTGTATTGGTAATTATCAACTCGTTTTCTACACAGAAATTTAGTAATCTTTCTCCATTTTTGTTCTTGACGTTTTCTCCATATTTTCCTAAGCATCCCTCGACTCCTTTATTTTCGTTTCCTACTCTTGCATTTACATCGCCCATCACTATTACATTACATTTACTCTCATCTATTTGCTTTTGCAGTTCTTCAAAAAATGTGTCCTTTTCTTCCTTTTTAACGTCTTCGTTTGGCCCATAGGCAATCACAACTAGGTATTCTTCGTTTTCCCTTCCTTCTTTTATACTAACTGTAAGTATTCTTTCATTTATAAATTTTTCATTCTTCAGGTATTTCATTTTGTCCTCTTTTACTATTAACGCTACTCCAGCTCTTGCGTGATCTTCTTTTCTCACTCCAGACCATATCATCCAAAAACCATCTGTGAGTTTCATGATTCCATTCCCCTTTTTCTTTGTTTCTGTGATTTCCAGATATTCTATTTTGGTGTTCTATAATTCCTTTATCAGTTCAACTTCTTTACCAGTGAAGCTTTTTATGTTCCATGTTCCCATTTTGTTATATTTTTCCTTTCCTTTTCCTTCTTCCTCGTCTGTTTCTGTCTGGATCTTTGCTGTTATATTACCCTGCCTCTTTTTATTGTGCTCTTAATTTATTTTATTTGTGTTTTCTTCCTGATTCATTTTCCGATTGTTACTCCTTCTCATTACCTTTTTCGTAGCCGCTTTCGTTACCGTTTTTCCATCACCTTCGCCCTTTAATAGTTTTTTGGGCACTGATCTTTTATCTTTATCAGGTTACCTTCTTTTCCCTCGGACCATTCATAATTAGTGCCGTCTATCTCATTTCTTATACCCTACTTTGGCTTTCTTTCCTTTTGCCTTCTCTTCCCTTGCCATCTTTCTTAGTGCCGCTTGGATTTTTTGTTCGTCTTTGTCAGGTCACATTCAATGTACACTTCTCGTTGCCCTAGTCTGTTTTTTCTCTTTAGGACCTCGAGTTTTTGTTCGAAATTTGCCATTTTCACCACCATCAGTTTCATTTCAGGCTTTCCCACCTGGTATGCTTCCTCGATGTCTGTTAATACTCCTACTTCCTTCATAATAAATTCCTTTATTTCATGTTTAATTGTCTCCTTACTAAATTCTATTACCCTGACAATTAAGTAATTTTTCTTTACTTTTCTCTCTTGCTTTTCCAGGCGATTCTTCATCTGTTCTATTTCGTAACGTTTTTGATTGTTACTGTGTGTAAAATATGGATGAGTGTATGACACATAATCTCTAATTGCGAATGGTTCGTCAGATCCTTTTACTTTTGTAATACGATCGTGTTTACACATGCCCCTTTAAAGAGTTTATGGGGGGTAAATGTAGACAGTAAGTGCGTGCAAGTGTAGCCATGTGTGGCATGTGTAGACAAACGTATAAGTGAAAGGACTAAGCAGTAGGACAAGTGTAGACAAAAGTAAAACGTATTGTTATTATTTTCAGTGAGCATAGAAACTGTTCAAAATGCCACGTAATCGTCCCAGGAAGAAGGCCGTGATCTTACACAGTAGATGCAGTAAAAGCAGCGTGTGAAGCTGTTGTTTCAAAATGGTTAACTTATTGTGCTGCTGCAGAGCAGCATAAAGTTAACAAAAGTGTTATATATCAAAGACTCCATGGCAGAAAAACAAGTGTAAAAGTTATAGGACGTGGTCGACATCCCGTTTTTACCGACGAAATCGAAAGTGAACTGGAAAACTGCATACTAGCACGAGCAGAATGGGGATATCCTGTAGACAGAGAAGAATTACTGGATCTTGTAAAAGATTATGTGACAGCTAATGAAATAAAAACGCCATTTAAAAATGAAAGACTCGCTGAAGACTGGTACTTGAATTTCATGATAAGAAAGCTTCTTACTTTAAGAAAGCCAGAACAGTTGCAACAAAAACGTGCAGATGCTGCTGATCCCGCTGTTGTAAATGATTTTTATAACAAATTAGGCAAGATAATTCGCAGAGAATGTCTACGTGAGTTGCCTGAACTTGTGCTGAATTGTGACGAAACCGGATTTGGAAAAGATCCCAGCAAAGTTAAAGCAATAGGAAAAAAGGGAAGCAAGAGCTTTTATCGTAGAGTAGCTGGTACTAGACGAGAAAACATCTCTATTAACTGTTGCGTAGCTGCATCTGGCGTTGTTTTATCACCGCATATAATCTATAAAGCAAAAGGTGGTGTGCAGGTTCGATGGACCAATCCCGAAAATGAGTATCCCGGCACTATTTATTCTACGACTGGAAATGGATACATGGAAGAATCCGTTTTTTATTCTTGGTTTAATACGTTCCTTCTACCATATGTCGAGTCAGTAAGAAGAAATAAGGGAGTTTTGAATAAAGCCGTTCTTATAATGAATGGACACAGAAGCCATATAAGTTTCCGTGTTGTAAATGCTGCTATTAAGGCTAATATTATACTATTAAAACTACCTAGTCATTTGAATGCAGCCTCTCGGCAAATGTGTTTTTGGCCCTCTTAAAACTGGATGGGAAAATATTTTTGTAGCCCAAGGGCGTCATGCTCTCTTGACCTCCCAAAATACAATCAACAGATAAACATTTGTTGAGCTGTTGCCAGAAGCATGGAGGAAATATTTAACAGAAATCAACATTGTTTCTGGGTTCCGAGCAGCCTGCTGCTTCCCAATAGATGCATCAAAATTTCCCGAACAAGACTATGATCACATGAAGTTGCATGCTTCAAAGCAGATCAAAAACAGAAAGAACAAAATCTATTAATGACTGAAAATTCCCAAAATCAAATACAAGAAACACGAAATACGACAAAGCATTCCATTCTTAGATATTCCTACAACCCAGGAAACTTCACCACCTCCAACTGCAACAAATTCTGTGGATACGGAAAATAAGGGCATAAACATAAATCAAAACAACACAAATGTAGTGTCTGCTGAATCTGTAGGGGCTACTGGAAATTCTGTAACTCAAGGCCCGTCGGAGTTGCAGCAACCTACAACATCAGATGGACGACGTTCCATGATGGATATATTTATCAATAAATTAAGAAAAGAATTTGCACCACCAATTCAAAAATCCTTGAACGACAAATTAGATTGAAGAAAGATTCTTATGGCGAAGTTCTTACAAGTAAAGAAGTACTAATTCGTTTAAAAAATGAAGAAGAGAAAAGGAATGCCAAAAAAGAGCAAGAAATCTGACAATGAAAACTTAAATCAAAGTAACAATGTCTGTGATCTTTTAAACACAATTGAAACTGAAAGTTTTTATCCTGTTGACTTGGTACATCGGCAAAGTGTTGGAAATTCAAGACCTTGATATGATAAAAATGAAATTTTTGGAATGCATCACTAATGAGCAACTTAGTTGGCCAAAGAGAGAGGACATTGATAACATTCACACTAGCGCGCCCTTTGTTCGAGTAACTGTGACAGATGATGGGTATACTAATAAGATGTCAGTATGTCCAGGTCCAGCAACAATGGGCTAATTACAAAAAGAAATCTGGCAAATTTTGAAGATCTTTGCTTAAAACACATTTCTTACAGTTTTGTTACCTCAAATTTATTTAGTTTTCGTTACACTGTTAAATACATTTTGTTTAAACTTTTCTATTTTTCTGTTGAATATAAGTAACGAAATACAACTTTCAACATATGAAAAGGACCACTTTTGTGCTTATCTCCCATTGCCCCACATACTTTAACATTGAAATAGATCTACATTACAAGCCCCGTATATATTTACCCCAAATTATGGGGTAAGCATAGCCACTTGCCAAAATTTAAAAAAAAATGTACAAAGCGAGAATGAGTTGGTTTTTTTTCCGTTTTGGTTGTATGTATTTAGGGCTGAATGCTCAAGGTTGGGATATAACAAATGGCGTAATTTAAAAGTAAACAGTTATCAAAAAAATTGTTTTCAAAAATTGAAACTTCAAAAAGTGTCTACAATTACCCCACTTACCCTTAATTACTTGTTTTGTTAGTGTTTTTACAAATATACCATTTTCTCAATTTTAAAATTTTATTTTTCTTAACACAAATATGCACACATCCTCCCAGCGTCCTATTTATAGGACAGTGCTTTTTGAAAAAACCAAAGTGCCATTTTAATTTTGATCAATGCTATTGCCTTCAGGGGATTTCAAAGAACAACATATTCAGTTTTTAAAAAAAATTTCCAACAAAAATTAATTTGGGCGGTTAACTGCGACTCGTACGGAATTTAACCAGCAATCACAGGTCCAGGTTCTATTTACTCCAATAATAACTTTATGATACAGCATACCCATTCAAATCAGTTACAGATATCTGCGTTTTGACAGCAGCTCAAATTGCAGCTCTTCCAATACTCCAGCTGGAACAAACTCACCTTACCAATTCTAATATTCTTAATTCTTCCTTAATTAATTAAATGGTCTCCTTTATGTTAAAGTTTGTTTCATTTTAAAATTCTTACTTATTCCTTTTGTTTTTAATTAATTTAGTCCTTCGCATCACTGTATATCGCTCCATTAAGAAATTATTAATTATAAAAGGGTTTATTTCGTCAATTTTATCGATATAAATGAATTATGTCTACATTTTAGAAATCAAAAATAAGTTGTTATTCTCTATTTACAATTTACTATAGTAATAGTCATTTTATACAAAATGTTTAAAACTAACACCCTGGATTATTATTAACTACATACAGTATATTTTTGTTCTGACAATCTTATACGTAACTTAATCAAATATAAACACAACTTAGAACTTTGATATTTCTCAAAACATACTTATAGTTTGTAGTAACTATTAATTACTTTTTAATTATAAATTGCTTTCTGTTAATTTCAACAACCCTTCATATAACTACAAAGATGATAATTTTAATTTAATTTTAAAACCTTATTCTTGAATATTAAACGTATTTCCTAATTTTATATCTAATTTCTTAACAAATTTTGAATAGTTCGTCTGTTATTTTCTGCTTAACTTCACCCTTGTATTTTTAAATAATTAAATATATTTTTTCATCCTTAATTACTTTTCTATCTAGAAATTAACTTTTAACAATACCTTGCAGTCCTGATCTACAACCATTACAATATATATATATAAGGTTATCTTCCTCTACGTGATTTCAAATGTTTAACAATAGTATATTGTATGTTAAGAGCTGAAAGTGCATTCTTGCCGCTTGCGCATGAATATTGCTGGTTGAGACGAAGTCGAAACCAGCAATCATGCAAAAGCGGCAAGCGCACTTTTAGCTCGAAACATACATACCATTTTTTCGACGACTGAGCATATTATTAAAGGAAAATATTAAATTTCGTTTTATCGCAAAAATTAATTGACAATCAAGTTAACATTACTCGCGCAGTCTATATGACATGTGACGCGATTATTTCCACAAATGACGGGCGTTGTCAAGGAAACATTCGGACGTGGCTATCTATTTTGTTCACGCGGAAACCCAAAACGCTCGGCGAGCGGCAAAAAGATGAAAACGCACGCTCAGCGGCAAATGTCAACTTTCTGTTGTCAAATGACAGTGAGAAAAATCTACTTTCGATGTCAGTCGTCGAAAAAATTATAATCATACACCGAAAGAAAAAGATGTTTTGTTCGTACAAGTTTTGATGTGTAACTAAATGACCTCTTACTGAGAATTTAAAATTTACAAACAGTATAGAAATAAAGCTATTCATTTGTATGAGTTTTCAGTTACATTACTAAACTATGTTTTCGGGCATTTGTATATCCACAAACAGAACGACAATAAGGAGTTACGCCCGCATGAGTTTTCATTTGTGCGACTAAAAATTTTTATGCACAGTTTTATATCCACAAACACAATGAGATAACATATGTCTCACTACATTACATTTTTGTATGCTGCTGTATATTTACAAATAGAACAGAAGGGTTTTTGCCTGTATGAGTATTCATATGTCTAACCAAATGATGTTTTTTGGCCGCTTTATATTCACAAACAAAACAAGAAAAAGGTTTTTCGCCTGTATGACGTCTTACATGTGTGACTAAATTACGTTTGTATACTGTTGTATATCCACAAACAGAACAGCAATAAGGTTTTTCGGCTGTATGCGTTTTCATATGTTCGACCAAACTCTTTTTAAAGGCAGCTTTATAATCACAAACAGAACAACAAAAGGGTTTGTCGCCTATATGACATTTAATATGTGTGACAAAATTACGTTTGTATACCGTTGTATATCCACAAACAGAACAGCAATATGGTGTTTCGCCTGTATGAATTTTCATATGTTCAACTAAACTCTTTTGATAGGCAGTTTTATATTCACAAAAAGAACAAGAATAAGATTTTTCGCCTGTATGAGTTTTCATATGCCTATCTAAATTATGTTTTATGCCCGTTTTATATTCACAAACAAAACAAGAATAAGATGTTTTGCCTGTATGATATTGCATATGTGCGACTAAATTACGTTTGTATAATGTTGTATATCCACAAACAAAACAGCAATAAGGTGTTCTGCTTGCATGAATATTCATATGTTCGACTAAACTATATTTATATGCAGTTTTATATTTACAAACAGAACAAGAATAAGATTTTTCACCATTATGAGTTTTCATATGCCTAACTAAACTATGTTTTACCCCCGTTTTATATTCACAAACAGAACAGCAATAAGGTTTTTCATCTGTATGAGTATTCATATGTGTAACTAAATTATGTTTGTGAGCAGTTTTATATTCACAAACAGAACAAGAATAAGGTTTTTCGCCTGTATGAAATTTCATATGTGTGAGTAAATTAGGTTTGTAAGCTGTTGCATACTTACAAACAGAACAACAAAACGGTTTTTCGCCTGCATGAGATTTTATATGTGTGACTAAACTATCCTTGTATGCTGTTGTATATTTACAAACAGAACAACAAAAGGGCTTTTCGCCTGTATGAGTATTCATATGTCTAAGCAAATGATGTTTTTGGGCCGTTTTATACTCACAAACCAAACAAGCATAAGGTTTTTCACCTGTATGAGATTTCATATGGACGACTAAACTATGTTTGTGGGCAGTTTTGTATTCACAAACAGAACAAGAATATAGCTTTTTGACTGTAGGAGGCTTCGTATGAGTAATCACACTCTGTGCTGTTGAATTTTGTGCCATATAATTTTGGTCTTTAATTTTAAACTCACATTTAATATCGATTTCAGAATCATTACTTATGTTATTGTTGCTTTCAATCATTTCCTGTTTGATAGGTAATGGTTTAATATCCTCATTGCCATCGAAGTCTCTTAATGTATCGAGTGAAGTTGCAGTTGAATTATAAAAATTATCATCAGCTGTTTCTTGATTGGAGGTCATCGTGGCTAGTTTAACGTTGGCTCGCGAAGTTGGACTCTTACTCAATACTATATGATTACAAAAACATCTGAGATTGCAACATCTGGAACAAGTAGGTACTATTAGAAGTAATTGACGTATTACCAAATTAGAGATAATTGCATTTATATACTGTACTATAAAGAACATTGGAGTTATTTTAAAAGTAATATTTTAAACAGAATTATTTTTACATTAAAAACAGAATCACTAGAACTAACGTCTGTACTAATAAAAAACTCTGCTAATTAGCTACTTACTACATTCTGGTAATCTTGTTGTTCGACAAACTTATGCCTTTTGACCTTTGCTGCGTGATATTGGTTCTTATACATAACGGAAATGTAGTACAGTAACAGCGTCAGTTGCTTAGAACAGTTCACAGTGTGCTGTGTTATGATGGCGGTTTTAAACAGTTTTTCCAAATCTGCTAGAATACACTTTATGGGCTTTGTATGTGTTAGACAGAAATTGACTTATATGATTTTAAATCTAGTATCGTATAGGCCATTCAGTAAACACAAAAACATTAGATTTTTTTAAAAAGTTGGTATAGGGATACAATTTTTGTATTAGGGATTCTGTACTATGCTTTGCAAAGGTTTCCACACCTGCATAAAGGCAGGTTTAAATTTAAAAATAACAATCGACAATTAATATTTTTTATTATTTCAGTGTTTGAAGTTCACACTGGGGAAAAGCCATTTAATGTTTAAATAAAAATCTTTTTATTAACAAAAAAAGTACTACGTTAAAACTATAAACACAAACGAGGGTAATCAAGGAGGCCTTGGCAGTAGTTAAAAAACATCTGGTTTTGAGGTAAAGTACCATTTTTGTTTTGAACACAGAAAAACATTAAGAAAAGTTGTTCAGAATCTAAAACTATGGCTCCACGCAAAATTTCAGGAAGATCGAATGACCTTAATGAAACCGTGTTTATTGGAAGGAATTGCAAAAATGTTTCATCTCATATACACGGTTTTACAAAAGTAGGCCAATATTTCTGAACAATTATGAACAACTTTGTCTAATAACATTTTTCCGTAATATGAACAGATAAGGTACTTTTTCCACGACCGGGAGTAGAAGTCGGTTTCTATAGCATCAAAATTGTGACAGAAGTAAAACATTTACTCTCGAGAGACCAAATAAGACAAAAATTTCCCTAGGGAGTTTTCATTATGACTGACAGAACAAGTATGTCAAATTCGAGCTTATCAGGTTAGGTTTTGCGTCAGTTTTGACACAAACTGACGCAAAAACTAACCTGCTAACCTCGAATTTGGCATATTTGTGAGCTCTTGTCATAATGACTTACAGTGCTACCAACTTTAAAATTTACCATAGGCTACTAATTTTAATTGTAACTAAAATGTCAGTAAATGACGTTGAAAAGAAAACGGGTTTTCGTTTTAAATCTTCCTGCAACGTGAAAAAAATTGTATATGCAACTCGGAGAGAATGCTATTTTGCTTCAGTGCAATTGCAATTGCAAATTGTACCTCAGCAAAATAATGCATTTCTCTCCTTCATTGCATAATCTACTATTAAATCATGATCCTTTCTAATAACACGCAGTTTTGCTCCAAAAAACTACGACGTCGGGCCCCTAGAGACGACGACTTTTAAGAAGTCGCTCCTAGGATGCTAAGGAACTTTTCTGCCAAAAATCAGGACACATTTTTTTAGATTGCCTTTAAAATGTGTCTAATATACCTGGGCTAACGATTCGTAGCATGTAAAAGATCCCTTGTTAGAACTAGTTTTGGGTAAACTCTAAGTAGCACCTTCACCATATGGCCACAGCAGTTGATGTCTAAGGTACCTGGTACTCCGCATGCCTATACATTGTCCATAACAAACAAACAAACAAAGGGGTCTAGGACATATCGCCGAATGGACAAAACGCCGAATCGTATTTTAATGCCCAAAACGCCGAATCGTGCCCAAAACGCCGAATTCGTTTGAGTGGACAAATCGCCGAAAATGCCCAAAACGCCGAATGCTGTCGGTGGACATATCGCCGAAAATGGACAAATCGCCGAATTAGTTGGTGTGGACAAAACGCCGAAAATGCCCAAAACGCCGAATTCTCTCGGTGGACATATCGCCGAAAATGGACAAATCGCCGAATTAGTTGGCGTGGACAAAACGCCGAAAATGCCCAAAACGCCGAATACTTTTCTTGGACATATCGCCGAAAATGGACAAATCGCCGAACCGTGTAAAATGACCCCACATGGATCGGAAAGTTGGCATCGCTCGATTTTGTTCAAAACCCCCGTTTGTGTCGGTGGACATATCGCCGAAAATGGACAAATCGCCGAATTAGTTAGCGTGGACAAAACGCCGAAAATGCCCAAAACGCCGAATGTTGTCGGTGGACACAACGCCGAAAATGGACAAATCGCCGAATTAGTTAGCGTGGACAAAACGCCGAAAATGCCCAAAACGCCGAATGCTGCCGGTGGACACATCGCCGAAAATGGACAAATCGCCGAATTAGTTACCGTGGACAAAACGCCGAAAATGCCCAAAACGCCGAATTCTGTCGGTGGACATATCGCCGAAAATGGACAAATCGCCGAATTAGTTACCGTGGACAAAACGCCGAATCCTGTGAGTGGACATATCGCCGAAAATGTCCAAAACGTCGAATTACTGGGCGTGTAGCAAACGTCAAACATGTCGAAATCACCAATTCCTGTTAGTGGGTATGGTACAAATTAAGGATGCAGAATATTTTACGGCCAAACAAATAGCGAGAATTGTTTTCAAGTTGTTATTTTTAAGTTACAACAATAATAAATTCAACTAGCAATTGCTGCCAGCATAAACAACACCTGTAAACTAATAGTTGATATTCTAACTAAAATTTTTGATATCCCGTGTGCATTTTTGTGATTGAGTATTGAGGGTGGTGTCATTTAGTTCCTTATGCTGGGACCCGCGACTGGGATGAGCGAGGGGGCTATTTGGGGATAAGTTATTATTTTAAAATATAAATAAAGTAAATATGTTTTAAAAACCAGAATATCTATTTCATATTCTATATCGCGCATATACTGCAACTTATAATCTAATAAAATAACGTGATAATTGACCGCCATTGAATCCAAAATGGCGAACTTTAATTTTTTTATTTAAAAAACTCTTTGAATATAAAACAACAGGAAGGAGGTTGCGTCGTGAATGGAGGTTGCATATGGCGGATAGTTGTTTCTGTTTGACACTGGCGTACTGTCTGTAAAGGATATATTATGGGTTTGTTATATGTCAAGGATCAACATTTTATGTATTTCTACACATTTATATCGGGTGATTATAAATGTTTTTCCATCAAGCTACTATGAAATATTTGTTATATGAATAATATGTAGGTGGCACTGTAAGTCTATGTCAAATTCGAAGTTAGCAGGTTAGGTTTTGCGTCAGTCTTGATTATAAAATCACCCGGTATATTAATGCCTAGACAAGCTATTAGGTTTGCTAATTTGAATGTATATACAGTCTGTTCAACAAAAAAGGCCCCGCCTTCTAGCTACTTTATTATTTATTTTAGACCCAATAAACCTTATATAAAATCAAATGACACATAAAAACCTATATTTGAACACAATCAAGAAATTTGTATCTTCAATTGTTTCCGAGTGGTGACGTCACTTGCAATTTTTTTAAATGACACTGTATATATTTTTTGACATTTTCTGGTAGAGGTTTTTTTTCTCTTTTCAAATAAATATTTCATGCACTTGCATAAAAAATTTTTCGTGAAAAATTACAAAAACTTTTTCACAGTGGGAGGCTATGATACAAAACTGTAAACAAAAGTGTAACTCAGAAAACCAAAACAAATAGTAGCCAAACGCTTTAACTATCAGATTTCAGAATAATCTGAAGTGTTTATTGTTTTGTTTTTCTGAGTTACACTTTTATTTATAGTTTTGTATCGTGGCCTCCCACCGATAAAAAAGTTTTTTTAATTTTTCTCGAAAATTTTCTTATGTAAGGGCATAAAATATTTATATTGTTGAAAAGAGAAAAAAAAACCTCTACCAGAAAATGTAAAAAAATATATACAGTGTCATTTAAAAAAATTGCATGTGACGTCACCACTCTGAAACAATTAAAGATAATTTTTTTTATAGTGTTAAAATGTAGGTTTTTATGTGCCATTTGATTTGATATCAGGTTTATTGGGTCTAAAATAAATAATAAAGTAGCTAGAAGGCGGGGCCTTTTTTGTTGAACAGACTGTATATGAATTAAATAAATTATTATTTATTATTATTATCGAGTCGGAAGTCGGAAGTGTCCGCGAACGAGTGCAGACGTGAATTTTAAGTGCTGGCGATAAAATACCCGATCACGGGCTTTATCCCAACAAAATTCACATAGTGTATCAGTGTACAGTTGAAATACAGTGGACATTTAGGGAATAAAGAAGCGAAACTGTTAATAACCACAGTTAATAAGTGGGTAAACATTTAAGTATTACTGAAGTGCGGGCGCGATTTAAAACCAATACGCGACAGCGCGGCACAAGCAAAACAAGGCCAACGGCCGGCGCTGCGATAGAATTATCGGAGGCAGCTGGACGAAGGCGATATCGATAAAAACAAATACGGCAACAGACAAAATAAAGGAAAGGCGATAAATGTATAAGGGAAACAAAAGAGACAGAGGCTCAAACAGCAGTGAAGAAGCGGAAATAGAAGCCTATAAGAAAAGCAGAAAAGTAATCAGGTCACCGACTACCGAAGAAAGATCGTTGACAAATACAGAAGAAGAGATGGGGGACCTAAAGAAAATCCAGGATATGATCGACAAGATGATGGATGAAATAAAGAAAAATACGGAAGAAAATAGAGAGCTAAGGGAGGAAATGAGAAAGAGAGAAAAGGAGTGGACAATTGAGAAAAAACAGCTAATAGACAGAGTAGAAAAACTTGAAGACAAGCTAGAAATGATGGCAAAGGAGAAAAAGAGATGCAACATAGTAATTAAAGGAGTAAAATTCGATGGACAAAATAAAGAAAAAGCTGCAAAGCAATTTTTGACTGAAAAGCTGGAAGTCGACGTAGAAGTAAAGAGAGTGACTGACCTAGGAAATAAATCTGGGCTGTCAATAAACATATTAGAACTAGATAGCTGGGCATGGAAACAACAGATAATGAGCAACAAACATAAACTAAAGGGTACAAAAATTTATATCGACAACGACATGACTTGGAACGAGAGGAGCGTACAGACGGAAATCAGAAAAATCGCAAAAGAACAGTTGAAAAAGGGAAACAAAATAAAAGTAGGATATAGAAAGATTGTCATCGATGATGAAGAATACATTTGGGACGACAAGGAAAAAGGAGTAGTAAAGCAGACAAAAAAGTGAGATGCCAAAACGGACGGACCAGCAAGAAGACGAAAATAGCAAAGAACAAGGACAACGATAAACGAAAAGAAAATCAGCCAAGATACGAAGAAACGACCACAGCTAGGAAAAACAACAAAGAAAACGACAAAAACACAAGAAATCAAAAGATAAATAAGAAAAGTGTCATAAAAATAGGCACATGGAACGTGAGAAGCATAGGTGGAAAAGAAACTGAGATAGTAGAGGAAATGGAAAAACAACAATTAGATTATTTAGGTATAACGGAAACGAAAAGGAAGGGTCAGGGCTTAACAAGAATAGCAAAAGGATACTGGCTTTACTGGTCGGGAGTTGAACAATCAGAAAGAGGAAGGGAAGGAGTAGGGCTGATAACACGACCAGAAAATATAGAAAGCATAGTGAAGGAAAATTTCGTAAACCCAAGGATGCTAACAGTAGATATAAAAATGGAGGCAAAAACAACATGGACAATAATAGTGGCATATGGACCAAACGAAGACGAGGCAAAAGAGGAAAAAGACGCATTCTGGGAGAATTTACAAGAAGAAATAGACGCAAGAAGAACAAATATCATTGTGATGGGAGACTTAAATGGAAGGGTCAGTAATAATAACAAAGGCATAGAGAGATATCTAGGGACACATGGGGAACCAACAAGAAACAGCAATGGAAAAAGAATACTCGAACTATGTATAGAAAATGATTTGGTAGTAGCAAACTCTAAGTTCCAACATAGGGAAATTCACAAATACACACGCGAAGTATACTCAAGGCAAGAAAAGTCAATCATTGACTACTTTCTGGTCGGAAGAGAAGGCATGAGACTAATAAAAGACGTAATTGTGAAAAGAGAAGCGGAAATAGGAAGCGACCATTACTTGGTAAGAATGGACATGGAGGTGAAAAGAGAGATACCGCAAGAAAAAAGAAGAAGAGTAATAAGAGAAAGTATCCAAAGTTACAGATTGAAAGAAGCGGACACGAGAAAAGAGTATCAGAGAATAATAGAAAGGAAATTAAAGAAAGAAACAAGAAGAAACGATGTAGAGGAAGACTGGGCGTATCTAAAGCAAAGTATATTAGAAGCAGCGAAAGAAAGCTGCGGAACAACAAAAGCAAGCAACAAAGACATAAAGAAAACAGCATGGTGGTCAACGGAAATAAAAGAAAAAGTGAGGCAAAAGAAAAATAGATGGAAAAGATACTTACAGACGAAAACTAGGGAGGATTATGAAAAATATAAAGACAAAAGAACAGAAGTGAAAAACGAGGTAAAAAAGGCAAAACAAGAAGAATGGGTGAAATTCGGAAACAGAATGAAGGACAATTTCACGGAAAATCAAAAGTTATTTTACAGCACACTAAAACAGCTCAGACAAAAAAAGACCAGTAGTTTAAAAAACATGAGAGATAAACAAGGGGAACTACTCACAAAAGAAGAAGACATTATGGAAAGATGGAAGCAACATTTTAAGGAGGTGCTAGAGGATAGCGACGAAGAAGAAAGAGAAAGCAACAACGAAAATGAACACAACACCACAACCACAAATGATGACGTAGACATTGAACCTATTACAAAAAAAGAATTAGAAGAGGCAATTCAAAAGATAAAGCTAGGAAAGGCAGCAGGAAAAGACGGGATAACACCAGAGATGATAAAGTACATAGGTGAAACCGGTGAGAAAAGGATATTAACACTAATGAACAACATAGTAAAAGCAAAAAGAGCCCCAAAGGATTGGCAGACAGGTGTAATTGTGCCACTATACAAAAAAGGCGATAGAAGAGAATGTAACAATTATAGAGGCATCACACTATTAAGCATAACAGGAAAGATATGGGCTAGAATATGGGAAGCAAGATTAAGGAAAAAACTAGCAGACACGATAGAAGATAGTCAATGTGGTTTTAGAAAAGGGAGAGGAACACAAGACAACGTTTTTATACTAAGGCAAATAACCGAATCCCTTCTTACTACGGGATTTCAGAAATAAAGTAAAAGAAAACCTTTCCCAGCAAGTTCACAAAAGAAGGCCAGGAAACGCAGATGGTGAAGAAGAGAGAGTGCAAGAAACACATAAATGGGAAGAATATAAAGAGGCACTACACACCGCCGCACAAGACGTAATAGGTATTAAAAAGATTACAAAAGAGGATTGGATATCGAATGAAACCTGGGGGATCATAGAAGAAAGAAGAGCCATAAAAGGTCGACTAAACGCCGCACAGAACATCGAAAGTAAACAACAGTTAGCACAACAACTATATGAAACCAATAGACAGGTCAAAAGATCAGCAAGAAACGATAAAAGAAGATGGACAAACAATCTGGCACAGCAAGCAGAAAAAGCGGCACAAAGCAAAAACATGAGAGAAGTGTATAGAATCACCAAACAACTAGGTAATAAACGATCATATAGACACAAACCACTGAAGGACAGTTCTGGAAACCTCATCTCAGATGTCGATCACCAAATTAAGGTATGGGAAGAACACTTCGCTGGTACTTTTAGCGAACCTCCAGAAGAAGTAAACATAGACGGAATAAAAGCAACTACATTAAATATTAACAGGGACCCTCCCAACGTATCAGAGATTAAAATAGCACTAAAAAAACTCAGAGAAAACAGAGCAACAGGGCCGGATAAAATCCCAGCAGAATTGCTTAAAGCGGACTTGCAACAGACTACAGCAATAATCCAACCACTAATTAAAGAAATATGGGAACAGGAGAGAATACCTACTCCATGGAAAGAAGGCTTAATAATCAAACTGCCCAAGAAAGGAAACCTCAGTATATGTGATAACTGGCGGGGAATAACACTGCTAAACATGATAAACAAAGTTATAGCCCACATATTACATTCACGGTTGTCTGAACATTTAGAACCGACCTTGAGAGCGGAGCAGGCAGGGTTTAGACCGGAGAAATCATGCATCGATCACATCAACACCCTGCGCATAATAATTGAGCAATCTATCGAGTGGAGAAACACACTGTATATAGCATTTGTAGACTTTCGTCGCGCCTTTGACTCCCTCAATCCACTAGCACTCTGGCAAATCCTAGAAAAGAAAGGAGTACCAATAAAAATCATTAATATAGTAAAAGAGTTATATAAAGACGCAAACTGCAAAGTCTTACATGAAGGAAAAACAAGCAATAATATCCCAATTCTCAAGGGTGTTAAACAAGGCTGTCCACTGTCTCCCCTATTGTTTAATATCACGCTAGACTGGATTATGGAAAACACTGTAAAGCAACAAAGAGGAATCCCATGGAAACTGCATTCGCATCTCCACGATTTAGACTATGCAGATGACATATGTCTCCTTACAAACAATCACAATGACATGCAAACTAAACTTAACATACTCTCCGAACAAGCTGCACTTACGGGACTTGAAATAAACATTGCCAAAACCAAAGCACTACGAATCGGGTCTAACAATGACCGACAATTCCACATAAACAACGAACCAATCGAATACGTGAATGAATTCTGCTACCTGGGTAGCATCGTGTCAACAAGAGGAGGCACAGAAGAAGACGTGGAACAAAGGATAAGAAAAGCAAGAGCGGCATTTGGGATGCTACAAGACATTTGGAATAGCCACGAAATAAAAAGAAACACAAAAATACGAATACTTAATACCAATGTTAAATCAGTGCTATTATATGGCTGCGAAACGTGGAAAATGACATCAATAATAGGTAACAAACTACAAACATTTATAAACCGATGCCTGCGGAAAATCACAAAAATTCGGTGGACAGATTACATACCCAATGAAGAGCTCTGGAGACGAACTAACCAAACTAGCATAAGGAAAGAAATACAGCTAAGAAAATGGAACTGGATCGGTCATGCGTTACGCAGAGAAGCAAGCAGCATCGCTAAAGCTGCACTCGATTGGAACCCTCAAGGCAGCAGAAGAATAGGACGTCCCAATACAACCTGGCGGAGAACGATCCAGAAAGAAATAGAAAGAACAGGCAAAACATGGCGGGAAGTCAAACACATAGCCCAAAACCGTACACGATGGCGAACATATGTTGAGGCCCTATGCTCCACTTCAGGAGTGTGAGGACAAATATATATATAAATAACCGAAAAGGCCATAAGCAAAGGAAGAGAAATACACATATGTTTCATAGACCTAGAGAAAGCGTTCGATAGAATTAAACGAAAGGACATATGGAAGGCACTAGAAAACAGAGGTATAACAACAAAAGAGATAGAGATGGTCAAAATATTATATAACAAGACAACAAATCTAGTGAGAACAAGAAATGAGGAGTCGAAAGAATTTGAAACAACGAGAGGGCTAAGACAGGGCTGCGTGCTGAGCCCGATACTATTTGCACTAATTATGGATGAGGTAGTCAAAGAAAGTAGAATGAAAACGAAAAAATATAAAGTCGGGAGATGGAAAATGGAAACGGTACAAATGTCGGAACTCCTATACGCAGACGATATGGTGATAATAGCAAGATCAGAGAGAAAACTACAACATAACCTGAATATATATAACAAAGCAATGAAAAAAGCAAACATGAAAATTAATATAGAAAAAATGAAGACAATGATAATAGCAGCAGGGGAGAGAAGACACAATATTGCAATAGAAAAGAAAGAAATAGAGCAAGTGACCAAATTCAAATATCTGGGGACATATATTAGTAGCAATGGGAAGATAGACGACGAGATAAGCGAACGCACGGCCGTGGTAGGAAGAACTTTTAACATGATAAAAAACACCTTTCTGGGGAAAACCGAAATACCAAAAAAGACGAAAGTAGAGGTAGTAAAAAAAGTGGTGTACCCGGCATTAATTTACGGCAGCGAATCGTGGACGGTCACAGAAAAACAGAAGAGCAGACTGACAAGCACAGAAATGAGGTTCTGGAGAAAGATAGAGGGAAAAACTAAACAAGACAGAATCAGGAACGTAGCATACAGGGAACAACTGAACGTAAAGGCAGTGGATGCAGTGGTTCAAGAAAGGCAACTAGGGTGGCTGGGACACGTACACAGAATGGGAGAAGATCGAATGGTGAAGCAAGCAATGGAAGCAAGACCAGAAGGAAAAAACAGAGTGGGAAGACCAAGGAAGACATGGACAGAAGGAGTAAAAGTAGCAGCGAAACAGAGGGGACTGGAATGGAATACAGTGAGACAAATAGCGCAAGATCGAAAAGAGTGGAAGAAGTGGTGCCAAAAAACATCAATCGACCAGGAGTGACAACAACCCAATCGACTTCAAGCCTTACACCTCACGGTAGAAAGGCTCAGGATTATGTATGTATGTATGTGTATTATTATATTATAATTGTTTTACTGAGTTTAAAAATTGTTATTTGTATTAAACAAATTTTAATAAAAAAACATTATGTAAATTAATTCACATTAACAGTAATTTAACGAGTTTCTGCTACAATCGCAAAATTTATATGGTGATAAATATAGAATAAGTTAGAGTTTTAACAAATTTATTTATTTTAATTTTTCTTAAATTTATTTATTTCCAACAGACAAATATAAATATTTCTAATATATGTATTTTTAAAAATAAATTATAAATTGACTTAGGTATACATTTTTAATAAAAGTAGTAAATAGACCACATAAGGAAACCTTCTTGTGCTTGGCCTTTTTCTACAGTACCTTAAATTTTACTAGAATTGTTCTAAGCTTTTCTATATTGACTGCACTTTTTTATTTGTATGTGTTGTTTCACAAGATTGTCTGAATATATTTTGTTAATCGGTTGTTATTTCGTCATTGGTCAACGCACAAACATCTAACAGAAATCCTAGAAATGCAAGTTTATAATGTGTTTACTGCATTCAGTCTAGACACTATATATTATATACTAGCTGACCCGGCAAACGTTGTTTTGGATTATGACATGATGGGGAAAACCTTTCAAACCATTAAGCACAGAATGATAAAAGTATGACTGCAAATAGAAAGTCGTACAGTGTATAGAAAAACACACTTTGGATATTTTCCAATTTTCCGACTGTCCCTTTGGATTTTTCTGAATTGTCTTTTTTTGCTAAACCACATCGGGAGTAAGGCGAACAAAACAAAAAAAAAATCATCCAAATCGGTCCAGTCGTTCTCGAGTTTTTGCATTACTAACACACGGTGAGTGATTTTTATATATACAGATTATATTGCTTAAATAATGTGCAATCATTTATCCAAAATGAATAATTGGCCCAGTCAACAGCGTGTTTCTTGTGTTAACCAATTCGTCAAAACTAATTTTGTGATTTCAACCGAACGCGCCTCTTGCGAGAGAACAATGCGGGCATTAAAATTCGGACGAAAAGCCCAATGCGGTGGAAATACCGAAAACGTCATAGGTACCTGGGACATTAGAAGAATTAACAAATTCTCAACATTCTGTTACATACAATAGGTACCTAACTATTGTTTCTTTTACTAAGCGGTACAAACATATTTTCGTGAACAAACTTTGTTATCAATCATGGATTTGGAGTACTTTTTCTGCCATATTACCCAAAGAATTATTTGAATAACTTGGCAGTTTTCCTTGAAGAATTCATTAGCAAGCGCAGTACTATATAACACAGGCAAAGTTGTGGTATGAGAGTTACATGTTTTTCTTCTTATAAATTTATAAAAAAGGCCACGCTCCACAACTCAGGAATGCCAGTTGATCCAATATTAACTTCCAATAGATTTGAGTACAGCTATTATTATGTGCAATTCTCATGGAATGATCACCCAATTTTCGGTTAAAAAATGCCATCTTTAGATGTATCAAAGGCCGTTGTAGTCGACGGTTTACAGTCAGAACTAACTTTTCCAGTTTGGTGATGCAGGAGTAATGGCAAAACAGATATGTGTATTTTGTGTCTGCTATCATATACCATGGAATTGTGGGTAGACAGAGTTATTAGCACTTGATTGGAACTATAAGTCTGACTTAAATTAACAATTTCGCCTAACAACCATATGATGTCTTACGTTGCAACTTCTGTTAGATAATGACGGAACATCAACAATCATGGTCGACCTTTTTGTTTAGCACCCTTTGGAAGGAACCAGAACAGTGTGTAAATTGTTTCCGGAAATGTTTTAGAAATGTAAGCACACTGGGCCATAAATACCGCCACTACCTCTTTTATTTTTTATGGCACTTAAACATTTTATAAGTTTGCTATTTGTTTTGTATAATCGATTACCTTTAATTTGATACCCAACAAGTTCATGTTTAGTTTTTTCTTTGAATATAAAACGACAGGAAGGAGTCTGGTCTTTTATAGGCCGTACTTAAAAGTGCGACTGAAATCGCCATATGCAACCTCCAAGTATGACTCATTTGTGGTAGTTTATTTATGGTAGTTGTCAAATAACGTTATCATAGGGGTATAATTTTTGCATTTTAATTGTATAAAGCCTTAGTCAATGCGTACTTATTTTCAGATGTTTATTTACAAGCTGGTTGGTAATTAAAATTAAAATATTGACTGTCCTGAACTGCCGGCAAGACTTAACTTTCATATACCTGATATAAGAACGAGAAATGGTCTCACATTTGTTAATACTTGTCCTAGGACAAATTCCTATAAAAATTCATCACTTTTTGCAAGCACTGCATCATACATTCTTATTAATAATCAAATTGACATATTCCACTGTGACTTGAAAGGTTTTTCTAAGGATTTGTTGTATACTGTAAGTTTATTGTAACCTTAGGTTGGTTTTCGACTGTATAATAGAAATTATGTTTGAGTTAGTTCTAAATATGAAATTGTAGACTTTCTATAATTGGGCTTCCTGTCTGTTGGAAATAAATAAATTTAAGAAAAATTAAAATACATAAATTTGTTAAAACTCCAACTTATTCTATATTTATCACCATATAAATTTTGCGATTGTAGCAGAAACTCGTTAAATTAATGTTAATGTGAATTAATTTACATAATGTTTTTTTATTAAAATTTGTTTAATACAAATAACAATTTTTAAACTCAGTAAAATAATTATAATATAATAATAATAAATAATAATTTATTTAATTCATATATACAGGGTGTAGAAATGCTTTACGCACCATAGGAATTTTAATGGTAATTTTTTCATATGACAATATTTGCTTTCCTAATTATTTTAGAGCAAACTTGTACATAGGTTTTTTGTAGAGCAAACAATTCTGCATCCATTGATGCCATCATTTTTCTCATTTTAAGTCAGAAAACCTAATAATGAAATAAACTAGAATTATCATTTTTTAAAAATCAGTGCAAATTGTGAAGTGGTGGTATGCTGGAAGCAGATCAGGTGCAATAAGTGCCATGGTTGCAGCTACATTTGATAGATGCAAACAAATAAACAGCAAACTAATTTGTTGATGCTTTGAGATGCTTCAACAATTTCAAGGCACCGCTGATTTGTCTAAAAATGGCAATTTTATTTCTTTAAATTTTCTGTTTTCTGAAATGTAAAATGACAAATGCTGGCACAAATGGATACAGAATTTTTTTCTCTACAAAAAACTTCCATACAAGTTTGCTCTAAAATAATTAGGAAAGCACATATTTTCATATGAAAAAATTACCATTGAAATCCCTACGCTGCGTAAAGCATTTCTACACCCTGTATACATTCCAATAAGCTAACCTAATAGCTTGTCTAGGCATTAATATACCGGGTGATTTTATAATCAAGACTGACGCAACACCTAACCTGCTAACTTCGAATTTGACATAGACTTACAGTGCCACCTACTTATTATTCATATAACAAATATTTCATAAGTAGCTTGATGGAAAAACATTTATAATCACCCGATATAAATGTGTAGAAATACATAAAATGTTGATCGTTGATATATAATAAACCCATAATATATTCTTTACAGACAGTACGCCAGTGTCAAACGGAAACAACTATCCGCCATATGCAACCTCCATTCTCGACGCAACCTCATCTGGTAAATGCTCCTTCCTATTGTTTTATATTCAAAGAGTTTTTTAAATAAAAAAATTAAAGTTTGCCATTTTGGATTCAATGACGGTCAATTATCACTTTATTTTCTTAGATTATAAGTTGCAGTATATGCGCGATATAGAATATGAAATAGATATTCTGGTTTTTGAAACATATTTACTTTATTTATATTTTAAAATAATAACTTATCCCCAAATAGCCCCCTCGCTCATCCCAGTCGCGGGTCCCAGCATAAGGAACAAAATGACACCACCCTCAATACTCAATCACAAAAATGCACACGGGATATCAAAAATTTTAGTTAGAATATCAACTATTAGTTTACAGGTGTTGTTTATGCTGGCAGCAATTGCTAGTTGAATTTATTATTGTTGTAACTTAAAAATAACAACTTGAAAACAATTCTCGCTATTTGTTTGGCCGTAAAATATTCTGCATCCTTAATTTGTACCATACCCACTAACAGGAATTGGTGATTTCGACATCTTTGACGTTTGGTACACGCCCAGTAATTCGACGTTTTGGACATTTTCGGCGATATGTCCACTCACAGGATTCGGCGTTTTGTCCACGGTAACTAATTCGGCGATTTGTCCATTTTCGGCGATATTTCCACCAACAGAATTCGGCGTTTTGGGCATTTTCGGCGTTTTGTCCACGGTAACTAATTCGGCGATTTGTCCATTTTCGGCGATGTGTCCACCGGCAGCATTCGGCGTTTTGGGCATTTTCGGCGTTTTGTCCACGCTAACTAATTCGGCGATTTGTCCATTTTCGGCGTTGTGTCCACCGACAACATTCGGCGTTTTGGGCATTTTCGGCGTTTTGTCCACGCCAACTAATTCGGCGATTTCTCCATTTTCGGCGATATGTCCACCGACACAAACGGGGGTTTTAAACAAAATCGAGCGATGCCAACTTTCCGATCCATGTGGGGTGACTTTACACGGTTCGGCGATTTGTCCATTTTCGGCGATATGTCCACGGAAAGTATTCGGCGTTTTGGGCATTTTCGGCGTTTTGTCCACGATAACTAATTCGGCGATTTGTCCATTTTCGGCGATATGTCCACCGAGAGAATTCGGCGTTTTGGGCATTTTCGGCGTTTTGTCCACACCAACTAATTCGGCGATTTGTCCATTTTCGGCGATATGTCCACCGACAGCATTCGGCGTTTTGGGCATTTTCGGCGATTTGTCCACTCAAACGAATTCGGCGTTTTGGGCACGATTCGGCGTTTTGGGCACGATTCGGCGTTTTGGGCATTAAAATACGATTCGGCGTTTTGTCCATTCGGTAATATGTCCAGGTCCCAAACAAAGAGCAAGTGGTTTTTCCCCAGTGTGAACTTCAAGTAGCTGTATTATCATAAGGAAGCGTTTAACGACAAAAGTTCATATACAATTTTTTACTTGAAATATCATCAGCAATCATCTGTCGAAGTTTGTACCCGACCTTGTAGATCACCCTGTATAACACCCTTACCCTACTTGTTTTAGTAACTTTTTGTAAGTACGAATTTTGAAAGTACACTCATGAAATTTTGGAAATCAAAGGCCACCTTGTGTTTTTATGTTTAATGAACAAACTATAGGATTCAAAGTTCTCTAAAAACAAAACACCTTGATTCTGCGGATACTAGATATAGGTCTGTTTCTGTCTAACGCATACAAAGCCCATAAACTGTATTCTAGCACATTTGATGGCCTATGTTCACATTTTCCGCCACCAATCTGTATATACATAGGATATTTTTAATAAAAATTCACACTTAAATATTACTATTACAGTTGTAATTAATTGTTATCGAAATAGGTTGATATCAGTTACTGTACCATGTAAATGAACAAAAAAATAAAGAAACATTACATATTATACCGCGTGTCTTAAAATGAATTACATCTAGTATGCTTTGAATTTCCCATAATGCAATCTAAAATTTTACTAGAAATTGGCAATACTGTAAATCTATGTCAAATTCGAGGTTAGCAGGTTAGGTTTTGCATCAGTCTGTGTCAAAACTGACGCAAAATCTAACCTGCTAACCTCGAATTTGACATAGACTTACAGTCTTGCCAATTTTAAGTAAAGTTTTGGATTGCATTATGGGAAATTCCAAGCATACTAGATGTAATTCATTTTAAGACACCCGGTATAATTTATTCATGCTTCACAACTTCTACGATAAACAGATGAATAAGCAGTTTGTCTTAATTTTTGTCATTGTTATAGTTAATAAAATAATTAAAATTGCGACAATAAATTATTGACGTTACGTAACTTCTGAAATAACTAAATGGACAAACCATTTAGTACAGCACATTGTGAATTGTTATAAGCAACTGTAGCCGTTATTGCACTGCTTGATGATTCGTCGACTCTCTCTAGGCAGTGCAATTTCTCGTTGGTACAGATTTTACTAATGTATCGTTGATTTACAAGGTCATTACAGCGGGGTCATTCGAGTGGTTTTCAAAGAGTCGCATTTATTTATATTTGTTCTGTTCATGTGCACGGAGCGTATGTGGGAAATGTGCTATTGCGAGATAAATAAGTAGTCCGAATTTTATCAACTTTAGCATATTGAAGTGCTCTTGAATGTAAAATTTGACAAGTATGACATATATCAGCAGTGCGTAAAGCTAGTCTTTAGTCACGAGTGGGGCAGAGTTAAAACTAGGGATGTCAGGGGGTACCCGGGCCGACCCGGGTATATTTTCTTGACCTGAGTACCTGACTAGTAAATTATGTAATGTCCAGAAAGTCAGCCTTTTTCGAAGATGATAAAAACTTAAAAACAACAGGAATAAGCTCTAGAAAAACACAACAACGCAGTAATAACAAGAATCAACCCATCCAATACCATATAATGTTGATTCTTGTTTCATATAAAGCAATAAATCCGCTTCACGGAAATATTCAACCTGTCAATAGTACCACTAAATCGCAGCCCCAGTATGGGTTGAAGTTACATAAACATCCTCTGTGTGATGATGATGCTGCAACCAATTTCTGATAAAAAGTCAAATACTAATTGAATTTGATAGCACTTGGAAGTCTGAAAATATTTACGACGACAGACAACTTGCAGTTTGAATTGGCAAGAAGGTACCGTTTCAAATTAGTTCAGTTTAAAACTCGCGGCGTTAAAATGCGTCGAGAACAGAGCTTGAACACTGTATCAAACTACAAAAGTACAAACAAATAAGAAAATAATGTCATCAAAAAATTCGCCTGAATTGAAATGTTTTCATTCGCCAGAAAATAATAAGGCAAAATGTAAAATCTTCGGGTACCCGAAAAGGTACCCGGGTTTAATTTAGACCGGGTAAGACATCCCTAGTTAAAACGCACGCTCACTCGCGTTTTAAGCCCCGCGAGTGACAAAGATGCTTTACGCATGTGTAGCGTACAATATTTTATCTACGATAGAATCTAGAAAACACGATAAATATAAAAACATATTTAAATGTATATTAAGATTAGTAGCAACCAGTCGTCATTTTAACATTTTAAAACACGTTGCTACTGACGACGTGCCTAATCAAATCTTTTAAACACATTGCTACTAAACTAATGAAAGCATGTTATTAAACAGTCTTTTACAAACTTAAAACTGCCAACTAAAAGTCAATTTTACACACTGTCGTAGATAGAAATATTTTGATTATTCAAAACAGTCAGATTTTGCATTTCATAACCATAAAATAAACTGTACTGACTATTTTACTAATACCAAAAATTGTACTATATATAACGCTCTGCAACTCGTCCTATTTGTAACCAATCGCAATGGACCTTCGTGATACCTACTAGGGATGTCGGCGGGTACCCAGGTACCCGGATAATAGTCGACCCGGGTGTAGTTTCAGGACCCGGGTACCCGACTAGTAAGTTATGTAATTTCCAAGAAGTCAGCCTTTTTCGGAGATGATAAAAATAATAGCAATAAGCGCTAGAACAACATAACCATGCAGTAATAACAAGAATGGGATGGGGTGATCCCATACCAAATAATGTTTTTGTTTCACATAAGAAAGGCAATAAATCCGCTTCACGGAAATATTCAACCCGTCAATAGTACCATTAAATTGCGTCAGTATGGGATGAAGTAACATAAACATCCTGTGTGTGATGTTGATTGATGCTGCTACCAATTTCGGACAAAAAGTCACGTACTTGAATTTGATAACACTTGAAGTGTGAAAATACTTACGAATAACAGACGACTTGCAGTTTGAATTGGCGAGTACGTACTATTTCAATTTAGTTCAATTTAAGACTCGCGGATCCCCACAATAAATGAAGAGATACAACAATACAGTGTACGGTACCGAGATCGGCTTCGTGCCCACCCAAACACACTCATTGAGTGTTTACTGGAAGAAGAAGACGAGGAGCCCAGACTTAAGAGAATAAGGACATCTAAACTCCCAAATGGATTCGAGTGATTGTGTGTTAAGCTATAATAACTACGGACCAATCTAGTTAGTTTTTTAATTTAAGGAATTTGTTAATGGACATTTTCCATCATGACATGCATGTGAAATATTATATCATTTACTAAATGTCAACAATGACAGATTGTAAAGTCTTTAAAAAAAAAAATCTCGCGGCGTAAAAGAAAACAATTTGTAGTTACTTCAGATGTTCAGATGTACACTAACATTTTTGTTATATATTTCGGGTACCCGGGGGTACCCGGGTACTGCTTTCGGGTACCCGGGTTTGATTTTCGACCGGGTACGACATCCCTAATACCTACCATCCCAAAAACAATCGAGAAAAGTTTTGAGTACTTATAGTATTATATAACTATTCAGTTCAGCTGCCATCAGTCAAAAAGCGACCAATGTAAATCCAGAATTTGATATCTTCCTTGAATACTATTCTTAGTCAAACTTAAGTTGATTATTTTTGCGGTGGTACACTACTCATGCCCATTGCACTTGGGAATAGAACCAGTGCGTTAGCACTTATCCTAATCATATTAAAGCGCAATGGACATCTATGATACCACAGAAAAAATAGTCAGCGTAACGTTGACTACTCATGGTATTATACATAATTATTTACAAACTTTGACAGTGACAATTTCAAATTTCATAACCGTTTTCAGTGGCTACATGAAACTCATATTTACCTAGGAGAAAACTGCCGTACCAATTAGTTATCTCGCACTAGTACCTAGCGACCATTTTACTTCTAATGTTGACTGTTTTCAATTTACCTTAAATGCAAATGGAGTAGCTTTTATACATGGATGCAACGGTCTAGAACTACTGCAATAATAAAGTCGTAGTCCTTTAAACCATCAGCTAAATAAACAATAATGGTTAATAACTATTTGCACAGCACTTAACCTCACTTTCTGAATTATTTTGTTGCAGATGACACTCAAGTGTTACTAAACAGCGCCTTCAAACGTCAATGTTATGGAAGAATTAATCTCAGGAACGGAATTAATTAGACTTATATTCTCGCTTCATCAAACATTAATATTACAAAACAATAATCCCTATAAAAACTAAGGACCAGGACCAGAGTAACCAAGTCTACAAATTAAATTTACCAGCTCGGAGCTGCAAAAGTTGCCAGAATTCACAGTTTTTCACAAAATTTGATTTAAATCTTTCCATACATGGTTAATGTCTGTTAACTATCGTATGTCCTTAAAGTCTTTAATTACAGTCGGCCGTGAATTATTTCACGCATGCAACAGAGAAAAGTCACATTTACTTAAATGTAATTCCATTACAAACGTCAAAAATAATTCAACAAATAAATTATGCACAAAATATGATCCAACATTTTTGAAAAATAAGAAGACATAAATTTATGCATAACAGCGGTCAGCATATTTTGTGTACATTTTTATTGTATTTTGTGCATAATTTGCAAATGTAATTACCAGATGAATATATTTCTGTTGAAATGCTCAATAAATTATTATTTACAATAAAATGGTATTTCAGCAAAACCAACCTTCACCGCAGTTTTACAAGCTTATGCACAAAATACGTATATTTTATAGCCAACTCTAAATAAATAAATCTTGGACCACACGTCAGTTTTACTTTTTACAACAGACAGTGCGACAGTGGCATAAGAAAAAAAGACACATACTAGCAAATAAAAAAATAAAAAGCAAGAAGTACAAAAATAAACAAAATCCTTCGAAAGAAAATGCAGAAAATAAGAAAAAAAACTAAAATTGTTGCACCAAAAGTAAAAATAGCTATTTATGCAAGAAGTGCTAAAAGTCGACGTTTATGCACGAGAAATGAAAATTATGAAACGAAGTCGAAGGCTGAGTTTCATAACATGTCTCGTGCATAAACGACTTTTAGCACGCGTTGCATACAATATTTTATCTACGACCTTAATTTTACCGTTATTAATCCATAATCCATCTACGACACTTCTAATTTATGTCATAATAAACAGTCGGCCATGCGCGGGCGAATGTTTGCGAAGCCAGTGCTGTCATCAGTTACGAAATGTAATTATTACTACTCCACATCTGACTGTATTCATTACATAACGCTTTAATTATTTCAAAAACACTTTACCTGTAACGCAAGAAGCAACTAGAATAACTTTACAACTTCACTTCCAGTTCGAAATTGTAGTTTTATAACCTCACTTCACTTTTAGCACATGGGCTAAAAGTAAACAGCTGATTTCTTTAACCACGGTAAACTATAAAACGTCACTTTTAGTGAAACAAGCTAGCGCTAAAAAGCCTACTTTTAGTAGTGGTCGTAAATAAACATCAGATTACTACGAGGGCTGCTCTGTATATTGTTAGTAGCATGCCATGGACCCAGGCAAAAACAAAAACATTTCCATTAATTGAAAGCCCATTCTTTTGACAGTTTCCAGCTGCAATTTTACCAAATTGAAGTTAAAGGTTATAGAGATATAAATTTTTGATTGTTATAATTCGTTTGATTTCCACTAAGCAGTATGGAAGTGCCGCGAAGTGTATTACCCCTATTTACCAATACCATACAACAATTAAACAACTAAACAATGCATTACAACACAATGTCCCTCTGCGCTAATACCTACTTAAGAATCTCTGCCACCAAAAAGGGGTAGCTTGGGAGTGTACGCTCGCGGCCTCTCAGCCGAAGATGGGAGTGGGTTACTAAGAACGAAATACCTGATGTTGCAGGATCCGGAAAGGGCGCCACGCCGTTGTCTAGCTTCAGTTTAATACTCCAGATGGAACGTGTAACGGCGAACCTAAATAGCTCATTCAAGAAAACAGAGACTCAATGCAGTAGCAAATAAAAGTCAAAGTACATTATTGCACATATAATAACCACAACGGTTCCAAAATATACGACCCGACCTGTACATATGGATAAATACCAAGTATGCGATCCAGATAATTAAAACATACAAGTATGCGATCCAGGTAAATGAAACACACAGCACTATTTAGCATAAATACATGTTAAACAACAATTCAAATTCTTGACCCTAATTAGGACCCAAATTTTTAATTAATGTAATAAAATTCAGTAATATAAGTGATTAGGTAAATTTAGAACAAAAAAAGAAATAGTCCTTAAACGTTGCGTTCTGCACACGCCAAGATAACGAGCCTTATGATTTCGTGGCTCTATATTTAACGCGATCTACACCTGGTGATTGTACCGTTTAGACAGATCTGTGTAATACGCACTTCCAGAAGCCACATTGGCTTGTAAATTGAACCGTTCGTGTGACAGTATTACTTCGTTCAAGTCACAGTAATACCATAAATGAGGATTTGAAATGTTAAATATTAATTAGCAAAATCAACTAACAAGGACGGATCCTTCCATAAAGTCAATTACAATCGTGAACTTTAAATGTTTAACTATTATGAACAGGTCACCTCGAGTAAAATTTAATATGGAATCAAATCCTTAACGATTTAAAACTCAACTAGCTTGGCCGTAGCAATAAGATATAATTACGCAATACTACCAAATAGATTAATTGAAATGCAACAAGTTGCAAACGGTTGCGCTGGTCGCTATTAATTAAATTAAAACAATGACGGAGCAATTCTCAAATAAATTCCATAAACATTACAGTATTAAAACAAACAAATCAGCTGTAGTACTAAACTCGGCAGCAACGGCGCAAATTAAGCACATTAATAACAAATTCTACAGCACCTGAAGCGATAATCAAACCTCAACGAAGTAGGGAGTCCTTTCCACAGCGAACTCCTGCAGGTGAAATTTCAGCATGGCTCCCCAAATTTTGGCACGGGGAAAACTAACTCGTGGTCCACTTTAGCATCGCGAAGTCAGCGAATGGGACATGCGAATCGACCCCTTGAAAGCGGAGCTTGCAAGTAAATTCGAGCCGCCAAGGAAATTTGCCGCCAAGGTAGGTTGTGCTGTATAAGAAGCTTCCAATTAAATTAGGAATTTGCACTTAAACGAACAATGCTACGTACCCATGGTCACGTAGAAATCTTGCATAGAAATATCTAGCAAAACGCATCCATGGAGACTCCTGGCACATAGAGCACTACGATGCCATCAACAATGAATAAAAAGCGGCAAGAAGCCCAACACTAGGCACAAAACGAAACGTCTCACGATGCCATTCAAAATGGACGCTTACGGCAAGAAAAGCTCATCACACCAAGTCAATTCGCTTGTTTGCAAAAATCGATAAAATGAGGGTGCCCTTTTTAGCACCTGACCAGTGAGAGAATTTATCACATCAAAATCGACCAATAATACGATTGATTCAAAATCGTTACAACGCGCGTCAGAGCGATGCGCCACCTATCTCAGGATGAGATACTTGAAGAATTGTGCGCTGCAATCGCCGGTAAAGAGCTAAGCTCAAAATGCACGTTGGATGGCCTAACTCCAAGCGCTGAAAGTGACGAAAATTGGAATGTAACAACCCCCCTTCTACTTCGATAAGGTGGAAAATTCCCCTAATTTTACACCTTACAACTTAAATGTAAGAAAGAAAAGAAAATGGATACTCATATTAATATGTACAGAACCATACTAGGGAACAGAGTACACCAGAAGGATGACTATCACCAACTAACAAGGCGAAGTGAGTCAGGGAATTATGGAACACTGTGATGTCCTATCTGCACAACGGAGTAATGGAATTCTCTACGACAAGGAGAAATCCCATAATCCACTTAGTTGAGAGTCTACATCCCGTACGAATTACGGCATCCACAAAGCAGATACAATGACAATGACACCCCAAATATGATCAACATAGAAAACTAAATCTGACACGACTGGCAATGACTCCTCAACTCGAAATGCTGGTGTTCTTCGTAGACAGCCATAAATCCATACAAGTGTACAGACCAATGCGCTGCTGACTGCGAACGATATACAGCCCAACACGACGACACTGATCACGAAGGCCCGCAAAGGAGGTAGAATCCTGAAACAGAAGCGACTCACACAGTCACATAGAACCCCCTAAGCGTTGTCAAACCAAAACACACACAGACGCGCTGACGAAGCCAAGCAGCCGAATAAGAGAGTGTATTTACACACGGTACCTACACACAAACCAAAAAAAGGAAAAAACAAGAGCATCAAGGAGGCTTCAACGACAGCACTGCTGAAATCCAGCTGGTCTACCGATAGAACAAGGATCAACTACCTCGTCGCTACAATGACAAAAGCGCTGGTGAGGAAAGTTGTCAACTCTCTCTACTATCCTAACACACAAAAACCCACCCTAACAGCAAAGCCAACTCAACACCAACAACACCAGTCGCAAAAACGGCCAAGACGACGCCTAACCTAGACTACACGAGTATTCACAAAAGAACAAATGAAAAAGCCTTCTCAATCATTCCAACGACAGCACCGCTGGAACCCAGCCAGTCCACCGATAGGATAAGGATCAACCACCTCGTCGCTAAGATGATAAAAGGGCCGATGAGGACAGTTGTCGACTCTACCAACCGAAACCACAATTACCCATACAATCAAGAAAACTACCTCGACGCCAGCGACACCGGTCGCAAAAATGGCCAAGAAGACAACTAACCTAACTTATGCTACCCGCCCCAGTAAAATCCACCCGCCCCACTTTAGAATTACTATATACAAGTAACCTACTTGACACAAAAGAAGTAATTAAGAGAAAAATAAGAATCAAAGCTGAGAGAAAGAAACTAGAGGGACGATACAAAACCACTGCAAACCAAGATAAAGCAAGAGAAAAGAAGGGAGAACTGATGAAAGGAAGATTGCTTTAGGGCTTACTACGGCACTAAAATAGGTCTGTCCAGGGATGGAAGTGGCACCCCAAAACAACTATTGCTAAAAAAAAAAACAGTGGAGGAGAGCACCTCCTGTATAACTGCACAATCATCGCTACGAGTTCAAGTACAAATGTGAAGGTTTCAAATCCTGCACATGCCAAACACCTTTTCGATTGCCAAAATCGTCTTCCAGTTCGTAAGAACAATAACCAACCTTACGACGAACCTTAAAAGGACCTATAAATCTAGGAGCGAGCTTAGCATTAATATAATCCGCAGCACTCGACAAAACCTTATTTCTACGCCAAACCAATTGGCCAATATGATAGTCTACGGAACGACGCCGTAGATCGTAAGTGCGCTTACCACGCTCGTGGGCTTGCTGGAGCCGAGTTCGAACTCGCTCGAACATCCGACGAAAACCTTGCCGACGTTGATCAGTATCAACAGGCTGTTCAGATGGGTCAGTTATATCCCTAGGCTGACGGTGTTCGTCGCCGGTACTTATATAATTTCTACCAAAATTAACAAAATACGGGCTATATCCCGTAGTCTCATGCTTAGCTATTCGAATAGCACAGCCAACTGCAGAAAAATGGAAATCCCATTTACGTTTGTTTTCCTTTACGTACGATGCCAACATGGTCTTGACAACACGGTTGACGCTCTCAACAGGATCAGCACGAGGATAATACAGTAGAGTATAACAAACGTTCACATGATATTTGGCACACATAGCCCGAAATTCTCTACTTTTCATTTGTACACCATTGTCACAAATTATGGATTGAGGAACCCCAAAAACGAGAAGATATCCTCCTCAACATGTCGAGTAAGTGACTTAGCCGTAGTGGATCTAACTGGAAATAAAGAGACATATTTGCTGAAGTAATCTGAAACAACAAGAATGTGCGCATAACCGCGAGTCGAACGAGGCAAAGGTCCAACGAAGTCCAAACTAATCATCTGCCAGGGTCGAGTGACATCGGGTCGAGATCCCATTAGGCCAGCTGGAGCTTTCTGCTCGGGTTTCTGCTCTGCACAAACACAACAACTCTTGACATAGCGAAAAACATCACTCTTCATTCTAGGCCAAATATAACGATTGTGCAACTTCCAATACACTTTATAGCCACCTAAATGTCTAGCTTGAACGTCATCACATCATAATGTTGGCGAAGAAGTTCGGATAGTTTATCCTTTGGCACGACAGCCTTCCAATAATCTTGTTCCGTCGCGAGTTCTGGCACTGGGCAACGGCCATACTTAAACAAAAGGTTGTTTTCAATTCGCCAACGAGGATACTTTTGAGGGTTCTCAGCAACATTGCGAAGCATACCTAAATACCAAAAATCGGTGGTGTCATGAAACTCATGAGGAGCATCAACGAGATCAACTACCGGAACAGAACGAGACAAAAAATCGGGAACGACATACTCTTTCCCGTTCCTATAAACAATATCAAAATCAAAGAGTTGCAATCTTAAAGCCCATCTACCAAGTCTACCACAAGGGTCTTTTAATCGATTCAACCACAGGAGCGAAAAGTGATCCGTAACAATAGTGAAGTGTACACCTTCCAAATACTGATGCAACCTTTCCACGACCCAAATGACTGCTAAGCATTCAGGCTCGGTGGTGGTATATTTACGCTCAGGACGAGTGAGTGACCTAGACAAAAAGCAAATAACTGTTTCTTCTCCATCAAGATTCTGAGTCAGGACAGCTCCGAGTCCATACGCCGAAGCATCAGTTTGAACTACAAAGGGTCGGGAAAAATCAGGACAACTTAGAATAGGTACCGAAATCACATGCTCTTTGAAGCAGCATCGCATTCCGCAGTCCACACGAATGGAACACGTTTCTTCGTTAGGCGAGTGAATGGTTCTACAACCGTCGAAAAATTGGGTACAAAGCGTCTGTACCACGATGCCATACCTAAAAAGGACCTAACTTCAGTCACTGACGTAGGCACAGGAATATTCATGATCGCATCCACTTTAGTCGGATCCACGCGCAATCCATCTCGATCCACCACATAACCTAAATAGCGTAACTTCGAACGACAAAATTGACATTTAGCTTTATTAACGGTTAACCCCGCAGCACGAAGGCGATCAAAAACTTCCCCTAAAATACGAAGATGTGTTTCGAAGTCGGAACTGACAATAACGATATCGTCCAAATAGACCAAAACATGCGGTTCTAAATCTGCACCAAGGGCTCGATCAATCAGCCTCTGCCAAGTCGCAGCCGCATTAGTTAATCCATAAGGCATCCGTTTGAACTGAAACAAACCTCTCCCTGGGACTGTAAAAGCTGTAAATTTCCTAGAACGTTCACTCATAGGAGCTTGCCAATATGCCTACTTAATATCTAGCGAACTAAGAAACTTCGCATCTCGAAGGCGATTCAAAATCGTTTCTATGAAAGGAAGGGGATACGAGTCCTTACGAGTCACAGCATTCAACTTACGATAGTCCACGCAAAAACGATGAGTTCCATCCTTTTTGGGCACCAACAAGATGGGTGAACTCCAAGCGCTCTTAGAAAGCTCTACGATATCATCCTCTAACATCTTACGCAGCTCTCCATCGATGATACGTTGTTTATAAGGCGAGACCGGGTAATAACGTTGCTTGATGGTAGGCGAATAAGCTACAATATCATGTTCAGTCACGGTGGTACTTCCCAGACCTTCAGTTAACGGAACGAATTTCTCATCGAATAAAGCTTTTAAGTTATTATGTTGTGCCGAGGTCAAACAAAATTCGTCTTGGATAGCAGACACAACAGGTAATTCAGAATTCGAATGCCAAACATTACGCTTAAGATCAGGAACAATTCCCATGGCAACCCAAAAATCGGTACCTAATATAATTTGTGCAAAAATATCAGGAACAATCAACACCGTGATAACGCTCAACTTTCCCATTAAATTTAAAGGGGTTGCAATACTCCCTATACATTCACACGATTTCCCATTAGCGACATCACATTTTTGGATAAAATTCCTATCTAATTTAAGGCCTAAATTAATCAGAGTTTGATAGCCTCGCTGTCCAGCGATAGTGGACGACGCACACGGATACTTCCAACTAAGGTCTCTGGTCAGTTTCACTATGTGCTATAATATAATCCAAAATAACTTTATAAGGGTTTCCACGAGTCAAATTGGTCGAAAACGAAGAGACTTGAGATATTGTTCGACCAGGTAACCTCTCTGCAACTAGGTTTTTTGAGGCGATCCACTAGACGATGGCGTCGGTTTGTTCGACGTTGAAGAACGAGAACAACTAGGGCAAGTACGAACGGTCACATCTGACCTATCGCATCTAAAACACTTTTTCCGAAGAGGCGAAAGACAATTTCTATAAGAATGGCCCGATTTCGAACAATTCCAGCAATTAAACTGAGGTGCATTAGACGATACAGGGTGAACCTCATAAACCTGTTCCTTTCTAATAGGAGGGCGTCTACAAGCTAAGTCCGGTTCTAACACAGGTTCAGCAAGAGGTCGAGGGTCGAAACGTCTATCGCGAGTTTCAGCCTGTTCGAGTCGTTCCAAAGTCGAATTCAATTCTTCAAATGAAGTTGGGGGTGCGAGTCAATTTTATTTGAAAATTAACATAAAAAGCAACACTTAAACAATGTTACATCTGCTACATCAATCATTTCGATTATAAAAAAAATGTGTACTTGATTAAACATGAGTAATTTAAAATTTAAACAACTTGACACTTCTATTATAATAAATGTCTTATGTAATTGTTTCTACGATCGTGTTAAAATCACAACGTTTTGCACAGTTTCTAGTGTCGAAAGTGACGTTTGCAACACTCTTAATATTAGCGCCCGAATTCGGTCTTTTTAGCACATTGCCATTGGTGGCGTGTGTTAATATTATATTAAAACACGCTTTTCCGTAAATATGAATGTCAACATAACCTAGAATATCTAACACAATGTGACGGAAAAAGTGTCACCGAAATAAGTTTTTATATTTATGGAAAAAATAGCGTATGATACACATGCATAAGTGCCAATAAAGCACTAGCGACGATAAAAGCACTCCGCTTTGCGTCGTGCTCTTAAACTCGTCGCACGTGCTTTAAAGGCGTACTTATACACTAGTATCGTAGTACTTACTTACTTACTTTCTCTTCTCCCATTTTACCTCACGGTGTTGGGGAATTGAGCCACTTCCTATATTCTTTTCTATTCCTAGCTAGAGTCTTAATTTGTTGTGTCGTTTTTCCTTTTTCCTGGCTGTCTCTTCAATGTTGTTCTCCCAAGTTATTCGGGGACGTCCCCTAGGTCTTCTCCCTTCACTTTTCATCTCCAGGATCTGCTTTGGGTATCTTTCATTACTCATGCGAATCAGGTGTCCATACCACTGTAGTTGTTTCTTTTCTACTTCTTGCACTATGGGATCAAGTTCTAATTCTTCTCTGATACTTCTTTCTTACTCTGTCCCTACTTGATTTTCCTACCACGCGTCTCAGGTACTTCATTCAAGCCCCTTTATTTTTGAACGATGTTTATCCATTATTGCCCATGATTCAGCTGCATATAGCAATGCTGGTGTATATACGGTTTTGTACAAGTGCATTTTTGTTTTTGTGTTTAGTTCTATTTTCCCAATTAATGTATGGTTGATTTGATAGTATATTTTATTGGCTTTGCTGATCCTGTTTCTTATTTTATTATCTATGCGACCGGCTTTGCTGGTTAGGGTACCGAGGTATTCGTATGTGTCTACTTTTTCTACAACTTTTCCTTCTATTCTTATTTATACATTTGTTCGTCTTCCCTTTTTGTTATGTGCATGATTTTACTTTTCTCTGTATTTATAACCATTCTTTTCTGTTGTAGCTGGTTTTTCCATATTTCTGTGTTTCTTTCTACGTGTTGTATGTTTTGTACTATTAGTAAAATATCATCTGCATATAGCAAGTCTCTAGTCCTAATTGGGGTTAGGTTGAGGTATCTTAGGTTTCCTTTCCAGGTTTCATTTTTGCAGGTAGTGAACACATTGTTCATGTATTGCAATGCAATGTTTGTAATATTAAATAAATTTTAATAAGTTAAATTTAGGGCAAATTTGTATCACACAATTCTCAGATTTAATAATTTTGTACTGTGCTTTTGGTTTGCCTGTCAGTCAATTACGGCTGGTTAAAAATGAAATGTAATAATTAATTACACAAATAAAATGGTTGAAAAGCCCCTATTTCTATTTTTATCTAATTGCAATATTTATTCACGCTAGCTCTCGGCAAAACACAAGCTCTATTCTCAGGTGGGATCAGAATTGTTCTATCCCCATAAATTTTAGGTTATTTGACTTGCACGGTTCTTAGTAGATCATAAAATTCACAATCTGACAGATGACACAAAATGTCGCTAGTGCTTTAGCGATTCTTTGAACGTTTAGGAGTGAAATTTTGTGAAAATGCGTCAGGTAAGTTATTTGAATTTTCCCCGCTTGCCAACTAATAAAAACACATCCCCATGCTTGTTTTTTAGAATGACGTCACCGCCTCTTGCTTGTTCTGAAGTAGAAGGCGCGCTAATTCTTTCATTTGTTTATGGACGCTTCGGTTCTCGCCAAACCCGGCACAATCTACTGACGCCACTCGATTTTCGAAAAACACAAAGTGACTGGAATCTTGGAAATACGCTAGGCTTCTCCAGGAAGGTTTGATCTTGACGTTTGGTGCGTTTCCACAACTTTAACCCTCAAATTGCAGGCACGCCTACCTTTTAAAATTCTGGTCGAACTGGAACGGAGATGTTCGGAAGTGACGCTGTCGAAATATCTCTGCTGGAGTTTCTCCCCCAGGTGCAGACGTTGGTTGTGATGTTCTTGCAGACTCTGTTGATCACTTGCAGTACCGATCCCTGGGCTCCAATGACTAATTTGCTCGTAATCGAACTTCGGAATTTTCATATGCTCAGCAGCAGTTGGGATTGGGAAATGTTATATTTTAATATGGCGGAAACTTTCACAAACACTGTTACGTAAACATGGACACATATGTAATAAAATGCAAAACTTTTAGAATGGTAAAATGCTCGTTGATTAATATAAAAATGTATTCAATCTGAAGCACAAATTCGACAAACTTCAAATAAAAATTAATTCAATTGTTCTCTCCGTTTTTAACAAAATAGCATCAGGTTGCTAAGTTGCTACAAATGGAAGTAAATTTGAGTACATAATTAATATTTACAATTTTCTTAAATCTAAATTACTGTCTTTAACCTTATAATTAAAACTGTTCCATAGCGTTGCACACACAAACGTTATTTATTTATTATTGTCACTGATCTGTTATGCATTATTGCACTTTATTTTTAAATACACTGATTTTTGATGCCAATATTTAGGGATTGCTCTTTGCAATTTTCTATTTTATCCATCATCTTGCTTTACCTTTCAGCTTTGCTCACAATTTTCACTATCCTTTGCTTTTACTTAACAACTATGCTTTACATGTGCACACACCTTTCCTTCTAAATTATATTAATTTATTTACAAGCCAATTCAAACCTTTTGAAATATGCTTTGCCTTTGCGTGCCTTTCTCATACTAATTTTCTGTTTCTCGCATCTCATTATCAATGCATTTTATATTTTAATTTTGTTTAAAATTGCAATTATACAAAATATCCCAACTCTGTGCTTTAGTGAATCAGTTAATTATTTTGCACTGCCAACAGAGCCAAGTCGTGGGCTTAATACCATCTAGTATATCACAAATAATAGAGGGCTGAAACTGTCACCGTGCCATAAAGACACACACATATAAATTACCAAATATAGATGAAATAATATCAGATCTAAACGATGCGACAGTCTTTACAATTTTAAATGCTGCCAGTGGTTTCTGGAACATTCCACTGGATGAATACTCAAGTAAACTTTGTACTTTTGCAACCATGTATGGTAGATATAAATTCTCGAGTATGCTCTTTGGTATCAAATCTGCAAGTGAAGTATTCCAAGAGCGTTTTCAAGATATCTTTTCAGGCCCACGGGCAAAACTATATAGGGATGACATTTTAATTTATGGGAAAAACAAAGAACACGATAAACATTTAAATGAAGTATTTAAAAGAGCAAAAGAAAATAACATTAAACTTAATTTAAAGAAATGTAAATTTGGTTTGAACGAAGTGACGTACCTTGGTCACAAATTCTCTGAACAAGGTATTTCACTTGACATAGAAAAAGCCATAAAAAAAACATGTCAGAACCCCAAGACAAAAAAGACGTGAAACGGTTCTTAGACTTTATTACGTACATACGGAAATTCATCCAAAATTTATCAGAATTAATAAAACCTCTTCGTGATATCATAACGAAAGATAATATTTTCGAATGGAGTAATGAGCAAAGAAACGCCTTTAACAATTTAAAATCAAAGGTTGCAAATGAGCCCACACTACGATACTTTGACCCAAATCAACCAATAACAATATCAGTAGAAGCGTCAAAGTCAGGTTTAGATGTAGTACTGTTACAAAATAATAAACCATGTGCCTATACATCGCGTGCAATGACAGAAACTCAACAGCGCTATGCGCAAATTGAAAAAGAACTATTGGCTACCGTTTTGATGCCGACAAATTTTATCAATATATGTTCAGAAAAAGATTTACAGTAGAAACTGATCATAAACCATTAATTGCTATTTATAAAAAACTGTTAAACTCGTGTCCAGCAAGATTATAATGAATGTTTCTATCATTACAAAAATATGAAATAAATCTAATTTACAAACCTGGTAAGCATTTGATAATAGTGGATACACTTTCTCGTGCAAATTTACCAGAAACTTATGAAGAAAACTTCAACGTCGAAGCGCAGGACTGTCTAATAGAAAAAAATCTGATAATTTCAGATGAAAAAACAGAGCAACTCAATAAAGACACAAGTCAAGATGAAAAATGAAACTTTAATATATTTTGTTTAATTATATTAGCTGTTTGATTGTAATGATACTAAAATATGAGGTAATTTAATTTTAATTTGTTTTATTTTACTTTAGAGAATTATAGGAAAAGTCATCAGGGGCTGTATTATTGGAGCGATAAAAATAAATCACAGTATTATTCTCCTTAGCATAGAATTTCGGCTTAGACCGCGTACTATTTGTATATGAACACCCACGCGGTCTAAGCCGAAATTCTATGCTAAGGAGAATAATTTGAGTAACCGCGAAAGCCTCAAACAATACATAAATCACAGTAATAATAGTAGCATAGCATATTATTTTAAAGATTCGTGTTTAGACAGACAGCATGCAAAACTATAATCTCTGAAACTATTTTGTGGTGCTTCAATAATCATGCTATTTTTTTGGTTATTTTGCCACACTACAAAATGAAAAATTTTGGAACATGAACATTTCGGAAGACAAATCTACTTCCGTTTACAACAATTGACTAATTAAATTAAAAATTAACTAGGATAATTACGCTTATTTTACTGGAAATGTAGCAAAGTGCGAATATCCTCCCCAGTAAACAATTGACACTGACTACTTGATTCTATCTTTAAGAATATATTGCTATGGTTTTAAGCCCTACCAATCAACTCTGTTAGCATTTCCAAATTAATGGACATTTCATGGAAGCTCAGAGTGAGATATTTTATATAACTGCAAAACTAAAAACTTGAATTTGCCAGAATAAATACATTTGTAATGAGATGCCAGTAATTGAAGAATAATTAATTAATAAACGCAGTAAGCAAAGATCAATTCGCACAGGGATCTAAGTTGAATGTAAGTTCAGTTAATTAATTAGGTTTGTGCTAAAGTAAATGCCAAGCCAAAGGAAATTTAGTAATTACAAGATGGATCGCAAACGCAAGGGAATGAAGCGTAGAATTCAGGTACAGTTTAATAGTGAAATCCAGTCAGGGTTTTATAAGAAAGGTAATTAGAAGATGGATAAGCTTAAGAACATGCAACGGGCAGATAAGAATGAAGGCATTAAAGCATTTGAAGGAAACCGTAAGAATCAAAAAGCAAGAGTTATAGAAAGTGCAGAAAGACAGATGCTGTCTGAACTTAAAAATGTGTGGTAAATAAAACAGTGAATTCAAAGGAAGCCAGTGCAGGAAATGAGCGAATTAAATACTCTAATCAGTGTGCAGTGACATGTGAATATTTAAACGCAAATTAAAAAGACGTGCAGTGACAAATAGACACGCAAAATTAGTATAAATGTAAACAATTATTTTAGATGTAATATTAGTGTACAAAATCCTAGCTTTAAGTAGAATTTATTGTTAAAAGTCAGTATTTTGAACCATGTTAACATCCGTAATTAATTTGAAACTAACTAGCTTTTGTTTATAACAAAAAGAAGACAAATGAATAAATTAATGGCTTGACGTGTGAAATTGTGCTCTGTATTAAAATTAAAATTTCTGATATTACAAATAAAAATCTGGTGTGATACACTCACACAACTTCCTTTTACAGTGATGTTATAATTAGTCAAAAATTTAATTTTAAATTTTTAAGCATTTGTCAAAAATTTTCAAAAATTACGAATTCTACAAAAACGGTACAAAATAGAGCGTTAGTTGAAGAGACAAATTTTCTCTAAAATTTTAAGGAGAATTCAAAAATGTAATAATATACCGTGTGTTCTATTTAAAATAGGAGTTAATAAAAAAAATAGAAAAAAAACAAAAGAAACCCACTTTAGAAGTATTCAACTGGAAAATCACCTATCTCACGTCAATGCACATTAAAAATGTAAAGTTTGAAAAAAATCGTTAGAGCAGTTTTTGAAAAAATCGAAAAAAACTGAAAAATCACAAGAGTAAACACCTACTTCCGGTTATGCGATTTTCTTCAAAAGCTTGCTGTCGCATCTGCTGCATAGTACACAAAACTTATATATGAAGTTTTAACGCCATACCTCTTTCCGTTTTTGAGATATTCTGTTCACAGACAGACAGACAGACAGACAGACACACAGACACACAGACCAATGAAAAAAAATATGTTTTTTGGGATCAGGGGACTCTAAAACGTGAAGATATGTTAAAAACTCAATTTCGAATTTTTGGGGTGAATCCAATACTTCCTTTATCGTAAAAGGAAGTAAAAATACATGTCTGAAACTTTACCAGTGTGTTGAGCAAATTTTTGTGTCCATGTGGTATTATTTTTAACAAAATCCGCCACCAAAAATTGTTGAGGTGTCCGATGCTGTTTGACATAACCTCGATCCGCAGCAGCCTTAGTTCCGACAGCTACGAGGAGGTCTACCAGTCCAGCCAGCCCATTGGGGAAGACATCAGTGCCACTCAGCAGCCCGTGGGGTACGTGCCCGTGCCCCAACAGCAGGATCCGATCCATAGCAGCCCCGCAACAAGGTCAGAGTGGCTACGAACCCTCCGGATTTGAGAACGACTAGTGCAGGCACTGTTCATTCTAAAACTAATTAAGTGAGCGCCGGGAAATTCATGCATGCATAAGAAGAGCAATCCACGCCAGTTTCATCGCCGTACGAGTGATTGCAGTATGCCAAAAAGCCCAAACTCCATTATTTGAGGTTATCCGTTAGTGAGATTCAGACCGACGCCAAAATAAACAATTTGGAGATAGAAGCGGGCCCCATAAACAAATGCTAGAAACCAATGAGGATTAATGCCGCAAAAACCAACTAATTTAAATAGTTACCAATAGAACTGTGATCGATTTCACTTGTTTTGATTATTCAATTTGACACGATCTTGCAAACGGCGTCCATCTTGGCTTATATTTGACCCAATTTCAGTTTCGATTGTGCGCAGTTAAGCGTATGCAGAAACAGATCCGTATTTAATAATTTTAATATTTTATGCATTCAGGGTGGACCCAACCGAGATGAGTCTGTGCTTTATCGATTTGAGCTAGCATATTATTGGATTAATTGCAGATAAATAAAATATTATAAAGGGCATACAACTATTTATTTTTATCTATCAATTTACAGGTAACTTTTAATCAACCTAAGATTTGATAACACGAATACGAAAAATATTTGCGTGGTACCCTTATTTAAAAATTAAATTAATAACATATTACAACACTAATTAGACATACTATTGCAATATAGCAACTATTATTTAAATCCACTGAAACAGCATGACAGAACGCATTTTTGTTGGTACTTTGCACTACCTATATTACTGGGTAGGGAATTCTAACAGCTTTGAATACGGTTACACAAAAGGTTTTCTTGTGGTATTTTATTGCACCGTTCGAGCACTAATTTAAGTAAACCATGTCTTCGTATAAGCACATTTTGAGTGAAGGTGAAAATGTTCCCATACACGAATAGGGGCCGGAAATCACTTTATTAGGTCTTCGAGCTTCTTTCTTTATATGACAGGTTTTTAAGAGCTTGAGGAATGCTTGTAGTTGGTCTTTGAACTTTCTGTATTAGCTCTATATCCTTAATAAAGTATGGTGACCAAACTGGCGACCCATGTTCTAATAGTGATCATATGTACATTGTGTAAATCTTCAGCATTAGTTCCAGATCTATGTTCTTAAAATCACACTTCACTGGGCACAACACCTTGTTGACTTTCTTTTTTATCATATTATTTAAAATCGGAGGTTATTAAAGTACCTAGGTCTAATTGCGAGTCTACTTTTCTCAGACTAACTACGTTTAGTGTATCTGTATAGTCCAATTAGAATTGTTGCACCCAATATAGACATAATGTAGTATACATTCGCCTGCGTTTAGTGACAACAACCAGTTTGATGACAAAATGTTGGATTCGAATTTAAGGAGCTTGCAAGATTACTGACGTACAAAATAAAACGCAAGGATCCCAAAACGGATCCCTGTGGTACGCCACTTAAAACTGAATAATTTATGGATAATTGTCTTTAGATTCGAACCCTAAAACGGCTGTTTTTCATGAAATCCTCCAACCAATCAAGTAGATTTCCTTTCATTGATGTTCCAATTTATACAACAATCTTTCAATCGAAACACAGACCAAAGCGTTTTTGAAATCAATATATACAACAGTGTTTCTTTCATCAAAAGCTTTTGTCCAAATGTCAAAACTTACTAGTAGGTTTGTTGTACTTGAGCGTCCAGGCATAAATTCATGTTGACGTTCTGGTATCACCTCATTTGCAACAAGGAATTTCCTCAGCTGCTTTACTACTATCTTCTCCATGCATTTTCCCAAGATAGATGTTAAATCTACTGGGCCATAATTTTGTGGTAACAGCTTGTCTCCCTTTTTATAGATTGGAATAAATGCAGGTTGTTTTCAACTTAAAGGAACCATCGTTTGCTTGAAAGACTGTTGTGGGCTAACAGTTCACGTAAGTGTGTAGCATACTACTTTACAGTATTGGGAGGGGGGACGATTCATTGTGACCAGCACTGGCCTGGGTATTTAATGCAAGTAACTGTTTGTATACTTCCTCTACAGTGAATTGGATGTCTATGATACTTTCTGCAATTGGAGTTGTCAATCTGTAATCATCCGTTACCAGACTTTTATAAGATGTTGGTGTAAAAACTCTTCATGTATTTATAGAAACTTTTTGATCCAGTATTAACAATACTCACCTCATAGTTACTTCTGGCCATTCTTTAACTATGCTCTCAGTATATTTGCATGAAGACGATACTCATCATAGTACGATGCTGCAAGTGTCCCATAATTGCCATTTTTTATGTAGCCTATGCCAGTTTTCAACGCCGGAGTAATCCAAGGTTTGTCCGAGCTGCTTTTAGCTTTCCTTATTGGGACATTGATATTATAGCTGAATTCAATAGTTTGTAGAACTTTTCTATGGCTTCGTTCGCTGTTTCAGATGTATGGAAGCTACTTATCAATCATTTATATCTTAATAATTTGCTTTAATTAATTCCTGCTATGTATCTTTGTTTTCGTGTTTGAGTTGCTGACGAGGATCTGAGATGTTGCCAATATTATGATATGGTCACTGATTCCAACTGGAAGATAGGTCTGCAGAAACGATATAAATTCTAGGTCTGTCACAAAAACAAGTCCAACGTGCAGGGCTGTACTAGTTGGGTGAAGTTGCGTTGAAGTAATAATAATAATAAAGGCATTCCATTCTTTTCAGAATATAGCCGTTTCTTTCGGAATTTAAAAATCCTCTTATTGGGTGGGATTAGTCCCCTTAATTTTCTTCTCTGCTTCCTTCTATAGTTGCCTGTATGTTTTTGCTTTTTTTGTTATCTTTCTTCATTTCTGCCTATTCACTGCCTTTTCCTTCCATCCCTCTATGTTCATAGTTTTTAAGTCCTCTATTGTTTCTTCGTACCATCTGGTCCTCGGCCTTCCTCTCGGTCTATCTGTTGTTGGTTTCCATAACGTTATTTCTTTTACTACAATTGTGTCTTGTTTCCTTATTATGTGGCCCAACCATCCGATTCTTTGTGCTTCCATTGTTTTTACTATATCTTCTCCCCCATGATTTCTAGTAGTTCGTGGGTCATGTACTGTCTGTGCCCTTCCTCTCCTACTTTTTTTGTCCTACTATTGATCTTATTACTTTCCTTTCGAATATCCTTGACTGTTCTCTTTTTTTTGCGTGGAGCGCATTATTTCAGCTGCATATAGCACTGTTGGTCTAATTAGTGTTTTATATATTCTTACCTTGGTTTTAACAGTTATGTTTTTGTCCTTTAGTATTTGCCATTTGCTTACGATCTGTTGCCTTTTTGAATTCTATCTCTTATCTCTTCATTTCTGTCATTATTGTGTGTTATTGGTAGTCCCAGGTAGTTGAATGATTTTACTTTTTCTATTGTGTAATTCTCTATCTTTACTTCTTTTTCCTTGTCGCTTTTTTTCCTTCCACATTTCAGGTACTTTGTTTTCTTTTCATTTATCTCGAGACCTACTCTCTTCGTTTCTTCCGTTAGTTTCTTAAACACTTCTGTTACTTTCTTCCATGTTCTTAATACAATTGCGATATCATCTGCGTATGCTATAAGTTGTACTTCTTTAGTTCTTATATTTCCATTTATGTTTATGCTCCTAATTGTATCCTCTAGTGCCATGTTAAAAAGGATTGTCGAGAGCGGGTCTCCTTGCCGTACTCCTTTATTCACCTCAAATGGCTCTGTTTTTCCTTCTTCTATTTTCACTAACGCTCTTGAATTTTCCATAGTCATTCGTATCTCCTTAATTTTTCTGGTATTTCCATTCTTTTTATTATTCGCATAAGCTCTTTTCTGTCTATGATGTCGAATGCTTGTTTGTAGTCAATGAATATAATATGTAAGTTCATATCATATTCATAGCTTTTTTCTAGTAATTGGTACATGATCTGCAGGGCGTCTGTTGTAGACCTACCTGGGAGAAAACCCATCTGGTAGTCAGCCGTTTCTCTCTCCGTGTATTGTAAGTCTTCTCTGTAATACTGTTGTGAGCACTTTGTAGGTTGTGTTTAGTAGTGTTATACCTCTGTGATTCTTGCATTGCTGCAGATCTCCTTTCTTTGGAATTGTTATTATTATTCCCGTTTCCCATTCTACTGGCATTTTCTCGTTTCTCCAGATTTTCCTTGTCAATTCGTCTATTCTTCTCGTTAAGTTTTCCCCTCCATATTTCAGCATTTCCCCATTTATCTCGTCACAGCCTGGTGTCTTCCCATTTTTAATTTTGGTTCTTCAATTTCTTTCCTCCTTTCTTTTTTGTTGTTCTTGTTCCTCATTTGTTTCTATTTCTTCATATAGTAGTTTTCTGAAATATTCCTTCCATATACTCTTCTTCTTACTGTCCTCGTACTCTATGTTGCCTGCTTCGTTTTTTATTCCTCTTGTTTTCATTACATTCTTTTTCTTTTGTTCCTTAATTTGTTGATAAAATTTTCTTGTGTTATTACTCCTTCCGCTGTTTTCAATCTCTTTCATCATCCCGTCTATCCATTCTTTCTTCTTTTGTCTATAGGTCCTTTGTGCTTCCTTTTTCTTTTTTTTGTATTTGTACAGGTCTAATTTTTCCGTTTTTAGCCAACTTCTTCTTGCTTCATTTGTTTTATTTGTTATTCGGCATTCGTCGTCATACCATTGTTTCTTCTGCTTTTTATTTTGATATCCGATCGTTCTCTTGGCACTCTGTTCTATAATTCTTTTAATATTCTTCCATTCATCCTCTTTTTCTGCTTTGCTTTCGCTTTTTTTAATTTCTTTATTGATTTCGTTTGTGTATTCCCGTTTTCCTCCCTCAGTGTATAGTTTTTCTACATTCCATCTTTTCCCTTCTTGTCTTTTTTGTTTGTTCCTATAATCTTGTTTCACATTTGCGACTACTAAAAAGTGATCGGTGTCAGCATTAGCGCCTCTAAATGATCTCACATCCGTTATTATTTTTCTTTGTTTTTTCCTTATTAGGACATGGTCTATCTGATTTGCTCTTGTGGACCCCGGCATCATCCATGTTTCCTTATGTATTCTTTTATAATTGTACATCGTGCTGCTAATAACCATATTTGTTGTTGCTGCAAAATTACAGATTTTGTTTCCATTATTGTTCGTTTTTTCATGTATCATATGCTTTCCGGCTACCTCCTTTACCAATTTGTGCATTCATATCTCCTAGTATTATTAGAATATCTTATTTTGGTACATTTTTGTATTCTATCTCTACCTCGTTATAAAATTTATCTTTTTCTTCGTTGCTAATTTACCTCTGTGGGTGCATATGCACATATGATGGAAGTATTTATTGGTTTTCCCTCTACTCTTAAATAGCAGTCTTCCGTTAATCGGCTTAAATTGCATTACTTTTATCCCGTGCCTTTCTGTCCCTGTTTTGCATCTCCCGAGTACACCATTTTAAAATCTTTCTTTTTTATTTCTCCTTGTTGTCCCCATCTTATCTCTTGTAGTGCTGCTACCTTTATTTCATATTTTTTCAGTTCCTTAGCTATTTGTATCATCTTCCCCGTTTTTAACATGGTTTTTATGTTCCACGTTGCTACTCTAATAATTTTGTTGTTTTTTTTTAAATTTATATTATTAATCTTCCGTTGTTTTCTATTCGTATCCTTCTCCACTGCCTTGTTTGTCTCCCGTTTCAGCCATTCTTCATTCTTCACTCTGCTTTAAAGTAATTACTGCTATGTTTTCGTGTTTGAGTTGCTGATGAGGATCTGGGATGTTGCCAATATTAGATTATGGTCGCTGATTCCAAATGGAGGATAGTTCTGCAGAAACGATATAAATTCTATGTCTGTCACAAAAACAAGTCCAACGTGCAGGGCTGTACTAGTTGGGTGAAGTTGCGTTGAAGTACATATCCATAAAAAGTATTGCAGCATTATTTGAGTTCCCTACAGATGGGTTTGACCAGTTAATTTCGGAGGTTAAAGTTTCCGAAAAACAATTATTGCATCCTTTTCTGCTGAGGAATCTGGTGGCTGATAGATCAGGCAATTACAATCTTTAGGCTACCTATTTTTAGGTTAATTCAAATAGTCGTAGCACCATCTTAATTGTCTATCTTTTCTATATAATGTATAGTTCAGTAATGTAACAAGACTGTCCTTCCTTTTAGAATTTAGCTAGGTTTTGATAATTAATATTATAGTAAAGTTAAGATTGTTTACTACTAATTCGAATTCATTAAATTTAGACGTAAGCGAATTATATTGGTATACATCTATGTAATTCCAATCGGTCTGCTGCCTATATTTAGTTTTTTAAAGTTTGATAATTTCGGGTAAGTTCCATTTTCATATTTAATGGTTAAATCCAGTTCGCCTCCGTCAATTCTAGTTTTTAAAGTCTGTTGTAAACCTTTTAGAAAACCTAAATAGGCAGGTGTTTTATCTGATCAAATTATTACATCCCTTGCCAGTTCAAGATTACCTCTGTGTTTACGTTCTGTGATTTCCACAATAACCACGGACGGTGGTTTGGCTGCTACGGCAGAATTTGCTTTATTAAGCTGCTCGATTTCTAGTACCAAGATTTTTAATTCGTTTAGCTCAGTACGTTGTATTTCGCATTTTACACAAAAATAGGTAATCCGAGTCTTTTGGCGTTACGAGTTGGATTTCAGCACACATGTTCTGTGAAATTATCTCATTTCATTTCTTCTTTTAGATTTAAACCAGCCTTGCAAACCAAACAGGAATTTACCGGCGCCATTATTATTGCTAACTAAATGAATTGGTTGTTTGCAGTCATAATTTAAACAAATTTTGCACGGAAACACTTTACATGTCTACACTGTTGGCTCGTATTTGTTATTTTGAATTTAGGAATAAATGACTTGTTAGGTATATTAGACACTAAACCAGTAGGTCTGTGCATGTACCAGTATCTTGTACAGCGTCTTATCTACAGAACTCCATCCAAAGACTTGTTTTATTTTTAACGTAACGCAAATCCAATTGCTATGCTACTTTGCTGGCAAAACTAGCACCGAGCTTGTACTGGATACAGCATCCATATGCGCAATATTAATGATACATACTAAGCAGTTGGTTCTAAACGATTTTTTTAGGGAATACACAAAAACATAAAAATAATTTAAAAACACAACTGCTAACTGGTGTGCAAATGCTACGAGCAACTGATACATCAAAACATGACAACATGTGTCAAAATACTGTGAAAACCCACATAATACCATTTTCAAGAGGTCATTACGAAACAGCGTCCTAAACGGAAAAACGTCTTATGCCAGAAATTATAAAATAAACAAATATGTTGCAATGGTATGTCTAATTAGTGTTGTAATATGTTATTAATTTAATTTTTAAATAAGGATACCACGCAAATATTTTTCGTATTCGTGTTATCAAATCTTAGGTTGATTAAAAGTTACTTGTAAATTGATATATAAAAATAAATAGTTGTATGCCCTTGAAAATATTTTAGTTATCTGCAATTAATCCAATAATACGCTAACTCAAATCGATAAAGCAAAGAGTCATCTCGGTTGGGTCCACCCTGAATGCATAATTTATTAAAATTATTAAATACGGATCTGTTTCCGCATACGCTTAACCGCGCACAATCGAAAACTGAAATTGGGTCAAAATAAGCCAAGATGGACGCCGTTTGCAAGATCGCGTCAAATTGAATAAACAAAACAAGTGAAATCGATCACAGTTGTTCTATTGGTAACTATTTAAATCAGTTGGTTTTTGCGGCATTAATCCTCATTGGTTTCTAGCATTTGTTTATGGGGCCCGCATCTATCTCCCAATTGTTTATTTTGGCGTCGGTCTGGATCACACTAACGGATAACCTCAAATAATGGATTCTGAGCTTCCTGGCAGACTAGAGTCACTCGTACGGCGATGGAACTGGCCTGGATTGCATTGAGTATCGCTCTTCTTACGCATGCATGAATTTCCCGGTGCTCACTTAATTAGTTTTTGGAATTAACAGTACCTGCACTAGTCGTTCTCAAATCGGAGGGTTTGTAGCTACTCTGACCTTGTTGCGGGGCTGCTATGGGTCGGATCCTGCTGTTGGGGCACGGGCATATACCCCACGGGCTGCTGAGAGGCACTGATGTCTTCCCCAATGTGCTGGCTGGACTGGTCGACCTCGTAGCTGTCGGAACTAAGGCTGCTTCGGATCGAGGTTATGTCAAACAGCATCGGACACCTCAACAATTTTTGGTGGCGGATTTTGTTAAAAATAATACCACATGGGCACAAAAATTTGTTCAACACACTGGTAAAGTTTCAGACATGTATTTTTATTTTTAATATCAGAAATTTTAATTTATCTACAGAGCACAATTTCAAGCCATTAATTTATTCATTTGTCTTCTCTTTTGTTATAAACAAAAGCTAGTTAGTTTCAAATTAATTACGGATGTTAACATGGTTCAAAATACTGACTTTTAACAATAAATTCTACTTGAAACTAGGATTTTGTACACTAATATTACATCTAAAATAATTGTTTACATTTATACTAATTTGGCGTATCTATTTGTCACTGCACGTCTTTTTAATTTGCGTTTAAATATTCACATGTCACTGCACTGATTAGAGTATTTAATTTGCGCCATTTCCTGCACTGGCTTCCTTTGAATTCACTGTTTTATTTTCCACACATTTTTAAGTTCATATGCTGTCTCCTTTTCTGCGCTTCTATAACCCTGGCCTTTTGATTCTTACGGTTTCCTTCAAATGCTTTGATGCCTTTATTCTTATCTACTCGTTGCATGATCATAAGCTTATGTATCTTTCGATTACCTTTCTTATAAAACCCTGACTGCATTTCACTATTAAACTGTACCTGAATTCTAGGCTTCATTCCCTTGCGTTTGCGATCCATCTTGTAATTATTAAATTTCATTCGGCTTGGCATTTACTTTAGCACAAACCTAATCAATTAACTGAACTTACATTCAACTTAGATCGCTATTCAAATTGAGCTTTGCTTATTGCGTTCATTAATTAATTATTCTGCGATTACTAGCATCTCATTACAAATGTATTTATTCTGGCAAATTCAAGTTTTAGTTTTGCAGTTACCTATATAAAATATCTCACTCTGAGCTTTCATGAAATGTCCATTAATTTGGCAATGCTAACAGAGTTGATTGGTAGGGCTTAAAACAATAGTATATTATAGTTTAATTATTTTCTTTATTATACAAGGTACAGTGCAATACAAATTACATAATACATATGTAACTCTGCATAAAAGGTCAATAAATACTTAAAATAAAAAATTATTTCTTAATTTTGTGTGAAATATTAGGACAAATTCTTGTGACCAATGCAAAACAGCATATTATGCAGAAAATCGTATTAAGCAAGAGCGTATTAACTGCATTTTACTGTGTATGCAAACCTGTGCGGTCTTAGCCGATCATAGAGGTAGGTTTTGGCATGTGAAATTTAAATCGCTCTTTCTAGTTACAAAACAGACTATAAACACATCAAGAAAATTGCACTACTAAACTATGTTTCGTTACCAAATATAAGCTATTTCTACGATTAAATTTGCCCATCTAACCCTTCCACCGCATATGACCTAGGTTTGTTACTTTTTTTAGCAATTTTTGCAGGCTCACACACAAGCACTTCCTTATTGTAACATTTTGATCAAGCTCAAATTCTGTTTCTATACTATTCTCATGGACAATTTCCCTATTCTCTACTTTAGGAACTAACAAATGATTACTTACTGGTATTTGACTTTTAAGTCTCCTATTAACTATAACGGACTAAGTCCAGATACAACACTATTTCTGTAAGGTTATAGGGTTATATGTAATCTACTGCTAGAGGATAAATCTGCACACAAAACCAAGTTTATTTACATAAAGTACCTACCATCTTGTTAGTTTCCTGTAAGTTATGCTAGCCTTATTATAACTAGTTATTAATTCTTGACAACATTAGCTAAATTGTGTTTTAAAGAAACTAATTACTCAATTTAATTATTTACCTATATAAAATTCCTTCCCCGATATGAGTTATCTATTATATTGCAATCAGATTTTATTTAACAAGCATAAAATGTAGGCTATATTACACGAGGATGAAGTTTACACATGAGCCAAAGGCGAATGTTGTTATCATCCAAGTGTAATACAGCCATTATATGCGTGTCAAATATAGTAAATTTTTTTTTCTATAATAATTTTCAAGGTCAACTTTCTAGGGGATAAGTTATTATAGAAAAAAAACGTACTTTACAATATTTTTTCTACAACTATTTATATAGTTGGTGACAGTGTAAGTCTATGGCAAATTCGAGGTTAGCAGGTCAGGTTTTGCGTCAGTCTGTGTCAAAACTGACGCAAAACCTAACCTGCGAACCTCGACGTTAATGTCATTTATTGACAATCTAGCCCAGTAATTAAAAAAATACCCTGTGGAATATGAAATTTGTTGGATATATAATGCACTTATTTATTATTTGACAGTTGTAGATAAAACAATTATAAGGTTATCTTCCTGTACGTGATTTTAAATATTTAACTAAAGTGAAGTTCGGTTTTAAGCAGGGCAACTGTCACGTAATAGTAGATTATGCAATGAGGGAGAGAAATGCGTTATTTTGCTGAGCAAAATAGGATTCTCTCAAAGTTGCATATACTATTTTTTTCACGTTGCAGGAAGATTTAAAACGAAAACCCGTTTTTTAAACGTCATTTCTTGACATTTTAGTTACAATTATTTTAAAATTAGTAGCCTATGGTAAATTTTAAAGTTGGTCGCACTGTAAGTCATTATGACAAGAGCTCACAGTTTGTGTCAAAACTGACACAAAACCTAACCTGCTAACCTCGAATTTGACATAATTGTTGTGACAGTCATAATGAAAGGGACATTTTTGTCTTATTTAGTCTCTACGGAGTAAATGTTTTACTTCTGTCACAATTTTGATGCTATAGAAACCAACTTCTACTCCCGGTCGTGGAAAAAGGTTTTTCCCAGACATGAATTTTTGCGTGTACAACTAAATTAAATCACAAACACAAAAAGAAAAAGATTTTTTGTTCGTATGAGTTTTTATTTGTAACTAAATGACCTCTTGCTGTCAATTTAAATTTACAAACGGTATACAGGGTGTTAATTAAGTACGTAGACCAACTTTAAGGGGCGATTCATTGATCAATTCTAAGATAAAAAGTTCATACAAACATGGGACCTAAGCGGCCTCGTTTTCAAGATACAGGATGTTGAAGTTGGAACAAGATGTTTTTTTCAGAAATTTGGAAAACGGTTAGAGGTATCCAGAGGTACCAGATTTTTCTAAAATAAGGTAACTGAGGTGGCCTCAATGCACGCCACTGGTGGAAATAAATTAAATTTATTTTGACCGAACAATGCCACTTTATAAAATACTAACCTACACCAAGTTTCATTAGAATACCTCTAAGCGTTTTCCAGATTTTTGAAAAAACAATTTTTGTTTAAACTTTAACACCCTGTATCTTGAAAACGAGGCCGTTTAGGTGCCATGTTTGTAGGAACTTTTTATCAAATAAAAATAGGTGATCATTTCGTATACCTGAAAGTGTGGTCTGGCATTTTAAAGGGAAGAAAAATATAACGCAGTTTATACATTAATTTGTTCGGTTATAATAGTACAGTAAAATTGTCGGAAAATACCCCGTCACCTTAAAAAAATTGGCCGCGGCGATTCCTCTTGCCTAGTAGTTTAGGGTCATTGGACAAGTGTAAAACCAAAAAGGCGTCACCTCACCCCTTGCCAAACAGCCGCCATCTTGATAACAATTGAATTTGTTTTTTCTCGCGATCCATTGGTCGCACAGAAAAAGTTATTGAACAAAAAATGTTGGAAATAAAATTCTACACATTTTTGATCCGTGCCGCGATACCGAGAATTTGGTATTTCAAACGGTAGAGGGCAACAAAGTTACCAAAAATCTGTTTCCGCCATTCTAGCTCTGTGGAGGTGGGTTTTTCCGAAAATTGCGAATGTGAAAGTTGTAGTGCTTGAAAAAATGTTCACGAATCTATTTTAATAATGGGATTGATTTAAATAGTCTCCGAGTGACAGCCCTTCAAAGTCCGAGCAGCGTGGGATATTTACGATATATTCCGGCGCAGCAAAGTAACCATTTCTCTTTTGCGAGATAAAATCGTCACGTCACTCAAGTAGTTTCAATGTGAATAGGTTTTTACAACCTACAGAAATTCTACACATTTTTGGTCATTGCCGCGATACCGAGAAATTGGTATAGGTAAAAGAAATGAAAATGATGGGAAAAGAGTATATGAGCCCAGAATGATATCATTTGGCTCAGATCCGTAAAGCTCTTAAATTTTCTGGTGTAATATTTATTATGGGGTCTATTTTATAAAAAATCGTTATGGTACGATTCGTTAGGTAGCTACAATCGTTCAGGGCTTCAGTTACGGTTTTGCGAACGATTTAGATAAAATTGTTATTTTGTAACCAGCATCGTTGAGCATTGACCTTGAACGCTTATTCGGAACTATGAACTTTTGATTTTAGAATGAATAGTATACTTTTAGCTTACTTGATTTTTGAAAAATCAATTGTTTTGAGCCAGTTTGACAGTTGACGTTAAAAATAGCATATTTCAATTTTCAATTTAACTGTGTACATTGCGGACATTTCCAACTTTCAAAAGTAATGGCTGAAGATGAATATCAAAGTGGTTGCAAAAGAAAACGCGCCGCAAAGATCACTGCCGGGCAATATCAGATTTACCTGGAAGAATTGCAGAGTAATGAACCGTTTCGTACCAATAAATTTAATTCTAAAAATCCCGATGTCTTGGAGGAAACATGGAACACGCTCGCCCTAAAACTAAATGCAGCAGGTGGACCAATGAAAACTGTTCAGCAGTGGAAAGAAGTAATAAAAGAATTTCTCATATTTGTCTAATTTTGTGTTAAATTATATGCATTGTCAACATTTTAGAGGTTTGCTGATTGGAAATGCAATGTGCGAAAAAAAGCCAGAAAGCTCGAGTTATCGCGAGTAAAAACTGGTGGAGGACCACCAGATATTCCACTTACTGAGGTTGAAAATAGATTGCTGGATCTCACAGGACGGGCTGTTGTTAATGGACTAGAAAACGTTCCAGAATTAGGTTTAGATGGTGGGTATTGAGATATGTATAGGACAATAAATTACAAGAGATTCATTTATAATTATCAATATACCAACAGATGATGCACCTGCAATACCAGTTAAGCCTCAAACACCACAACTAGTTACATCTTTGGTTACACCACCTATAGAAAAAAATATTCAGCAACCCTCCAGCCAGAAACAGCAACCAAAGAGGGTAACTTTGGCCGCTTCTGTGAGAAACCTTGTGGCAAATGATTTAACCACAACCAATTATCTACAAGAAATCAATGAAAGTTTAAAAACGCTGGTCAAACTAAAACAAAAGGAAATTGCGATTTCAGAATTAAAAGTAAAGCTAAAATATCCGGAAACAGAATTTCAGTTTTTAGAAGATGATTCTCAATAGTTTTACTTTAATAACTGTATATATGTCATATACCTACTTATTACTTTTGTGCTCTGTTTTTATGTTCATTTTCATATGAGTACATACATTAATATTTCTATACAAAAAGTTCTCTTCGGTTTTGTAATTAAGTAGAATTCTTTATTTAAGTGTTATAATAATAAACATAATAAATTATCTAAAATGTTGCAATATTACATTATTTCTTATTTGACGTCCTTGCTGGAGCAGGTTTTCTTCGTCTTCATTTAAGGGATTTTGTGGAGGTTGATCATCATTCACTAAAAATTAAAAATCACAGCTAGAAAAAAATTATTTATAACAGACAGAAAACTGCTTACTTATCTCAATATTGTCATCAACAATGTTCCTCATCCGTAAAATATTATGCAAAATTGCACATGCATATACAATTTTGGCAGCCGTAACTGGCGTATAATGAAGCACACGATCTTTGTGTAAGCATCTGAAGTATGACTTCAAAACCCCAATACATCGTTCAACGCAGTTTCTAACTGTTTTGTGGGCTCTTGTGTAACGACCTTCTGGGGTTTGCGGGTTTGCTCCTTCAATGGGCGTTAGAAGAAAAGGCTCTAATGGGTATCCCGAATCACCTAATTAATTTTTGGTATGTGAAATAAGAGATATTGTTATTGCAATGCTTACCTAGAAGCCATGTTGATCTGTCTCCTCTGTTGGTATAGTTGTCCCTCAAAATTTGTTTTACCCCACTCATCATCCATATCGCGGAATCATGAACAGATCCTGGAAATCTGGCATTGATGGACAGAATATTCAAATCAGAGTCACAAATCTGTAGATAAAAATTTCAACAATTTCTTTATCATTGAACGTAGATATTTTATTTACAATTTGACAATTCAAGGAATGTCTATGATTCCTGTTGATATAAATTCGACCAGGATATATATCATGCACTGCTGGAGGAGGTACAATCAATACGTGGGTTCCATCAATGCATCCCAATATGCCCGGAAATCCAAACTTTTCAAAAAATCTGAAAATGATTAAATCAAACAATTAATTACCTAATGGACCTTATTTTAAGTTTTTGTCATCACCCAGTTTTAACTCTTGTGACGTCTGCCACATTTCTCGGAAATCTTATATAATTTGCAGCTGCATGTTCCACTAGAATGTTGATAATTTCGTGAAGGCTATTGCTGACTTCACTTTGTGAAACACTGCAGTGCTGATCTTTTCCTACTGATTTCTGATAGCTGCCTTGTGCAAAAAAATGTAACGCTGTGATGAACTGTAAAGTTTCAAATATATAGAATACTCAATTAGCTTAACATAATTCACATCCATACTCTCACAACTGATGGAATTTTTGTAACTCTTCTGCCTTGATCCATATGCTGTGATAATTCCAAATACAGTGTCCTTGCGGCTTCTCTACTTAACCTATACAATTTTCTAAAGTGTTCTTCAGGAATTAAGAAAGGATCACTTGTGTCCCTCAAATACCTGTTCATATGTCGACTTCTCTCTCTGAAAATAAAAAATATTTTCGCCATTTGCAGATAAATCTTTTTTAATAAAAGAGTAAACCATTTTGTGTCGTAACACAATATACTATTTAAATAAAACATCTTCCTACCTTCGTTCTAGTTCCTCCAAAACTTCTAACAAGTTATTAGGCCTATCCATCACAAATTATTTAACAATTCGAACAATAATAAACAGGAAAAGAATAGATAAATAAAGCTATTTGTCAAAATAGACAATTACCGTTGCGTAACGACTGTCAACAGAAGTGCCGTTCTTTAACGATCATATCATAACGGTTTAATCGTTTAGTAACGATTGCGAAAAGTTATGAAATTGGTTTTCATTGCAAAATCGTTAGCGGAACGAGAATCGAATTGTAACTGGTGCTTAACGACATCGCTATGAGTTATAAAATAGGCCTCTATATATGATAATTGCAATTGTTTGTAAATTTTGCCACAGGAATGACCAAAATTCAACAAATTGACAATTGCTTTACCACGTGGCATTTCTGCAAAAATAATACAGACACCCGACTGTCTATATGTTATTAAACAACAAACAGCTTGTTTCACTTCAGCTAAAACATGCTACGGTGAACGAAATTATATTTTGATCGTTTGGGCCAAATGAAATGAATCCGTAATTTATTTTATTCAATTTTGACAGTTTAAAGTGACATTATTAACTCCATAACCTTCATAAACAGTCTATCATTCACAAGTGAAATAAAAGTGTTTTCATTCACTAGAGAATTAAAAAAGTTTAATTCACTAGAGAATTAAAAAAGTTTCAATGAAGAACAACATATTTTATTATCTACAAATATTTACATTCAATTATTCTTTCTCTTTGTAGTGTGTAATTTATAATTACTAAAATTTAGATCAAATCGATGGTGAATGGGCAAATTTATATCTTAGTTTGAATATTTTTAATTTTTTATTCAAAATTTCGTCAAAATTGAATAAAAACGTATATACGCCGTGTGAATTAAACATTTATTAACTCAAAGATATGATCTCACTCGCACTACGTGCTCGTGAGCTGAACATCTTTTCGTGAATAAACATATGTTTAATTCACTTGGTACTGCTAAAAGCGTCTACAATTACAATGTAAGAATATTGACCAAGAAGATTTTCTTTTGTGGGTACAAAATAAAGATACCGGGAAAATCTTAACTGTGCCAAATGATTTGATTCTGGGCTCGTATATTGAAAGTAATTTCTTTTTGCATAAACCCTAAGATATATTGTAGTCTACTCAGACACGTTTTCTTTTTTTGGAGCTGCTTCTTCGCCTTGGTTCGGAGCCTCGGACACAACCGAGTCATTATCGACCATGATAGAAATGTTGCTAAAACTTTTATTGAAAAAAGAGCTCACAACTTGTTATAAACGCAATGTGAAAAATTCTTGGAAAAAATCCGTGAATACGATTGCGAGTACTGTTTCGTGATTGTATTCTGATTAAAAATGGATAATAGTACGAGCGATAATGGTTTTCTTTACGTTAACCAAATGGCAGACATGGCATCTCGTTAGTTATAATGAGTGCGGGATATAAATAATTTACATCTCTCCACTTCTCCGCGCTGCGCGGACTTTGAAGGGCTATCACTCGGAGACTAGTTAAATCAATCACATTATTAAAAGAGATTCGTGTATATTTTTTCAAGCACTACAACTTTAACATTCGCAATTTTCGGAAAAAAACACCCCCACAGCGCTAGAATGGCGGAAACAAATTTTTGGTAACTTTGTCGCCCTCTACCGTTTTAAATACCAACTTCTCGCTATCACGGCACTTATCAAAAATGTGTAGAATTTTATTTCCAATATTTTTTGTTCAATAACTTTTTCTGTGCGACCAATGGATCGCGAGAAAAAAAATCAATTGTTATCAAGATGGCGGCTGTTTGGCACGGGGTGGGGTGACGCCTTTTTGGTTTTACACTTGTTTAATGACCCTAAACCACTGGACAAGAGGAATCGCCGCGGCCATTTTTTTAAGGTAAAACGACACTTTTACTGTACTATAACCTCAGTTATCATGTTTTGTGTTTGAATTGTTGAAATTTTATGTTTATTTAGTTTAAGAACCTTTAAGCAATTCTCATCGTTTTAGGATATATTGGAACATAATGCCAAGAGTTTATAAAAAAAGGTTAGGTGCCACATGTTATTGTGATTATGAAAAAAACAACATAGAATTAGCTCTAACAGCTATGATAGATGGAGATATGACGACGCGAGCTGCTGCAGAAAGATTTCAAGTGACAAAATCTACATTGTTTAAAAAGTTTCATGGACAAAACTCAGAGAGGATAGGACGACCACCTGTGCTAAATAATCTAGAAGAAGAGAACATCGTACATGCCTTAACATATGCAGCCAGTTGCCAAATCCCTTTTACAGAAATGGATTTACATCAATTTGTTCAGGAGTATCTTTGTCGCAATGGGATTATGGTTTCCGTGTGTAAAGAAAATTTACTCGGTTATTATTCTTTGCTTTGCTTTTTAAATAGACATAATGCCCTTACTGTTAGGCTCTCAAAAAATGTAAAACGTCATGCTAATTTAACTGTAGAAATAATCAATAACTACATACTTTGACCATTTGGGGGAAACATTACATGGAATAGATATTGAATTATGATGAGACAAATATGAGCGACGATCCCTGCAGAGCCACAGTAATAGAACGAAGAGGAATTAAGCATACTTCTCGGGCTTTAAATAGTTCTAAAAGTTCAGTTTCTGTTATGTTTAGTGCTTCTGCAAATTAAATATTATTGCCTCCTTCTATTGTTTACCGAGCGAAGCATTTGTACCTTGAATCGGTCGAAAATGGACCTCTGGGTGCATTTTATAATCGTTCCAAAAGTGGTTGGTTTGAATCAGAAATTTTTGAAGACTGGGTAATAAAAGTAGCAATTCCTTATTTCAAGCATATGGTGGGGGAAAACAATAATTGGTGATAATTTCTTCTTCTTCTTTCTTCTTTCGGCTTCTAAATACCGAAGGATTATCCTGGTTCGAGGTGGATCACTCCTCTATTTTAATGTTTTCACAGCTTGTTACTGGATTTGGCGTTCTCTGTGATTTTATTCCATACTTTCCTATCTTTATATGTACCCCTCTAGTTTCTGATCCCCATTGCTACTACATCTGCCATTACCACGTCCCACCATCTAATTCGAGGTCTGCCTCTTCTTCTGTTTCCTGTGGGTTTCCACTATGTAATTTGTTTTATGGGGTCGTCAGGGCTGCTCCTCATGATGTGACCTAGCCATTTTAACCACTGCGCTTTTATGAACCGTACTATGTATTCCCCTTTAATTTCTTTATCTATTGCGTGGTTCATCATTGGTCTTGATTCATTATCTTGCATTTTAACTGGGCCTAGTATTATTCTCAGGATTTTCCTTTCGAAACATCTCAATTCTTCTTCTTCTTTCTTTGTTAGTGCAATTGTTTCTGCTGCATAGGTTACAATTGGTCTTATCAGCGTTTTGTAAATTTTAATTTTAGTGGCCTTACTGAAGTTTTTACTTTTAAGAAGTGGTTTATTGATGAAGTAAGCTTTGCTTCCCTTTTGAATGCGATTTTTCACTTTTCCTTCTCCATGTATGCTGATCATTGTGCCTAGATAGTTAAATGTGTCTGTGGCTTCAAAACTGTAACTTCCTACTTGTAGTGCATTTCCTATGTTTTCTTTATTTCTTTTGAGCTGCATGTACTTGGTTTTGTTTTCGTTGATGTTTAGACCAAACTTTTTTGCCTCCTTATCTATGCTGTCGATTTTTTCTCTTAGTTCATTTCTGGACCGCGCAATTATCGTTAAATCGTTTGCATATGCTATTGCTTGTGCTCCTCGACTAATTATTGTATCTTGTAAGTCTGCTCTTCCGACTACACCTTCAAGCACTAGGTTAAATAATGTGGCTGATACTATATCTCCTTGCTTTGCCTCCATATTTATCTCGAATTTATCTGTATATGCTCCTTCTACTTGAATAACTGCTTCTGTTTTTCAGTGTCATTCTGACCAAATTTACTAGTTTCCTGGGGATACCAAGGTCTTCCAGCACTTCCTGCATTCTTTGTCTATCTACAGAGTCAAAGGCAGTTTTAAAATCGATAAATACGAAGTATAAGTCTATGTCGAATTCTGTTGCTTTCTTCAAAATTTGTTGCATTATGTGGATAGCATTGGTGGTTAATCGACCTGGTCTGAATCCTTATTGGTAGTTAGTACCTGTGATTCGTTCTGCGCAGTCCCCTTTGTCACCTTTTTTGTATAGAGGGATTATTACTCAGTTATTCCAACCTTTCGGCATCTCCTCTTGTTCCCATACTTCTAATATCAGGGAGTGGATCTGTTTGTGTAGTTCTTTACCTCCGTGTTTTAGTAGTTCAGCGACAATGTCATCACTTCCTGGTGCCTTGTTGTTTTTTGTGCTGTTAATAGCGCCCTGAACTTCTTCTAGAGTTGGTTTACTTATAATTTCTTCTTCGCCATCGCCGTTTTCTTTTGGGTTTACATTTTCGTTTTTTTGTTGGTTATCTGTACTTAGTAGACTGTGATAGTATTCTTTCCATATTCTTTTCACTTCGCTTTCTTCATACATCATTTTCCCTTCTGTATTTTTCATCACTCTTGATTTCACAGTTGGTTTGTATTTTGTTCTTTTTATTCCGCTGTAGAAAAGTCTGATGTTGTGTTTTTGTTTGTATCTTTCTATCTCTTCTAATTTCCTGTTTATCCATTCCTTCTTCTTTTGCTTACATAGTTTGGTTGTTATGTTTCTCTCGTCTTTATACCGGTCTTGATCTACTTTTTCTCTTGTATTCAACCACTTTATTCTTGCTATATTCTTTTTTTTTCGTTGCTTCTCTACACTGTTGATCGTACCATTCTTTTGTTAACGTTTCTGAATTTTTAAAGCCAATAGTTTTTTTGGCTCTTTCTATAATGTTCATTTTTAATTGGTTCCATTGTAAATCTATTTCTGTTGTTTCTCTTGGTTCTGTCCTTTGTAAAAATTGCTCTGAATATTCCTCTCTTGTTTTTTCTTCTTGTAGCTTTTCTGTGTTCCATTTTCTTTTTCACCACTCTTTTTCGGGTTCTCTTACTAAGTTTCCTACATTCATCTCTGCAGGACCGCCGCTAGGGTGTTAGCCGCCTGTGTGCCAAACAATTTTCGCCGCCCCTTCCCCCTCGTAAAGTACAAAATAAAGAGCTTTGGAATTGATATTATTTTATGTAAATTTTAACTTTTTTGCAAAGAACGAACTTTCTAACAAACTTGTTTTAAAAATCAATTTTTGCTTTTGTAAAACTTAAAAAGTAAATGGGTGGTGTGAATAAAAATGAAGCAAAAGCTTTTGCTTTATTTTCTGACACAAATATATGTTTTTCATCAAACAAAGATAGTGGTATAGTAAAAGCTTTTACTACTCTTTATTAACACTACCCAATGTCTCAGTATAAAATAGGACAAATATAAATCGATAACTTTTTTACACAATTATTTTAAAAATAAAATTATAAAAATTAGATATTCGGAGATGGGAGCCAAAAAATTCAACTAACATATATTTTCGAAAAAAAAACTTACCTCATAATTGTGAAATAGATAGCCTGGGACACACTTCTTTAATTGATAAATTGTTTTTAGGGTAAAATCGGGATAAAAGTTAAAATTGCACTCGCCGTGATTTTGTTTGTGAAAATCTCTTTAACACACTATTAAGGTCTATGGTATCGCACAATTCGTGTTCAATAGAGAGAGTTGCTAAAGCCGATAATCTTTCCTGACTCATAGATGACCTAAGGTAGTTTTTTATCAACTTGAGTTTGGAGAATGAACGTTCTCCAGTTGCAACAGTGATCGGTAATGTCAAGAAAATTCTAATTAGCACGGTTAAATTAGGAAAGGATGATGATAAACAACTTTGAAGTATGTATTCAAGAATATCAATAGTATTCATATCAGATTTAAGATGTGGTTGTATAGCTTTAATTTCTTCGAATAATTCCTCCCCGTTAATATCGACATGGTTTAGTTCCTTGTCTGTCAAGGCTAGTTCCACTTCGGCACAATGGGCTTTCAATTCATTGTCTCTAAGATCGCCATATTGGTGTAAATTATACCAAATTTTAAAGATATCAGTATGTTGGTGTAATAATTGAAATCTCTCATTAATGGCTCCGATCGCTGCATCCAAAATTTTAAAGTAAAAGTTGACTTTAAAAGACCTTTCTGGATCTAAAATGCTTTCATCCTGGTGTTCGTAATCAAAATTTCTTTTTCTTTTTCTAATACGTTTTGCTGATAGAGATGGAAAATCTTCTTCCAGTTCAACTTCGGCAGCAATTTGCTTTGCAGCATTTCTAAATATATTAAAATGTTCGTCACACCTTATTTGAACAAAGTAGTCTTTTAAATTTTCTAGGGCTTCCGCTGAAGATTTAATGTTTAATTTTGGACTTTGTATAAGTTTACTCACAACGTTGACTTTATTAAGAATTGCATGCCAGATGATTACTGAGAATATAAATTTAAAGGTACTGATTTTTTTGCCCAATGAATTTGCTAAAGTTCTCGTATTTATATCTCTAGTTGCATCATCTTTTAATTCTGCTAGGGCATCATATATTTCACCGAGTTGTGTCTTAAGGGTGTGATTACTTCTATGCGACTTTCCCATCTTGTATCTGATAATGGTTTTAATGAAAATTTAGGAATATGGGCTAATAAAACATTCCATCTATGATTTGACGCTGAGAAGTAAACGTACAATTCCTGAATTAAATTAAAGAAGTGAACTGATGCAAAGCTTACTTTAGCTGTATCGTTCACAACAAGATTTAAACTGTGAGCTGTACAAGGAATAAAAAATGCTCTTGGATAAGCGTCCAACATTTTTTTTGTAGTCCTATGTGTTTCCCTCGCATATTAGCCCCATTGTCATAACCTTGTCCACGTAAATTATGCATTTCCAGTTTTAGCTCTTCAAGTTTTCTTACTAAAAACTCATATAATCCTTGACCAGTTGCATCTGTAATCGGGCAAAATCCCAAGAAATGTTCATAAATCTTAACTGGTGTGGCACAAGGAACACATCGAATTATAACAGCTATTTGTTCCGTATGTGAAATGTCTGGGGTGCAATCCAGAATTATAGAAAAATATTTTGATTCTCGTATTCTGTCTAACATTTTTTCTTGTATAGTTGTTGCCAATAACTGAATCATTTCGTTTTGGTGCTCCCAGCCTAGATAGTGAGGCGCGTTTTTATCATTTTTGGATTCTATTCTTCGTAAATGTTCGGAAAGAACAGCGTCAAATTTCCGTTATTTGGCTGAAACAGTTTTTGTGATGAACCCCTAAAGGCCAAGCACTGACGAGATAAATATCTGACAATAAGCATCAGTCTTTCGATAACGGCACGCCAATGACTTTTTTCTAGTTCGTATAATCGCTGATTGGACGAGTCGATTGTTGTACCCTTTTTCAGTGCTACACTTAAATCATGCATTTTTTTAGCACATTTAATATGGCTTAAACTGTTCTCGTGCCTCTTCAAGATTAAAGACAAGTGTTGCCAATCCTTGACTCCTTCCTCACCATATATACGCTCTTTTTTCTCCGTGGCGTCGGTGCAAAATAGTTTACAAGGAGCACAAAATACACTATTTAAAGATAAAGAATATAATAACCAAGGACGGTGGATTTTTTCACCATTGCTTAAAGTACGGTAATAATATGACTCCGAAAATCTTTTGTTTTGGTTATCTCTAGGAAATGCTGCGTTTTTAACTTGATTTGGGAAATTTTCAATGATATATTGTACCGTACTGTGGGTTAGGTTTATATGCCATTTACCAGGATCGTCATAAACTAACTAAAAAGCGTCGTCTTTGTCTAAAGATTTCAAAGTACTTAAAGCCTCCACGTCCATACCTTTTTCAGTTGCCTCCTCTTCTTTTTCCTCCTTCACTTCCTCCTTTTCATCTTTTTCGTAATTATCAACATCATGAATTTTTTCAGCAAATAGTATTTCTTTGTCTGCCTCCCAACACAAGACAGATTCATCTCTTAGACACCCGGTACCCTCAGAAGTGGATGTTGATGCACCAAAATTTACATTGTCGTTATTATTTACATTTTTTGAAAATTTAGTTGCTGAATTGTCACTTTTAATATCACTATTATTACTTCCAGTTTTAATATATTTCTCTAAAGCACCACTTTGTTTTTGCTGTTCTTCGAGCCTCGCTTTCTTTTTTTGTTTATACTGATAACCGGACAGTCTTTTGGTTTTTCTATCGGACATTTTTCCGTGTCGGAAATGAAAACCTCAATAATACGTACACAAAATTGCACTACACCGAAACTACGAACGTTTTAGGAAAAATCTGCGAGCGTCAAAGTGTTGTCACATTTAAAAATCTTAGTCGATCTACACGGCACACCGCACACGCAAAACCGGCAAAACTATCCGATCGGAAAGGGCTGTTATACTAAAATTAAAAATCATTACATGGCACGCCTGGAAATAAACAAACCCATAGCCCATAGCAAGTATTCTCGGGTAGGTACTTCTCGTGCTCTAAAAAGCCCAATTAGATTGGTCCACTGTAATGTTTTTCAAGGAACAAGGAACAGTCATAATAGCAGTGCTTTGCCGACGCAGATTCTGTCACCGACAGTGTTGCCAGACTGACCTTTGTAAATGTAATACGACTCGAGTATTTCTTTGCTTGTGTTATGATATTGTTATGGGTTTTATTAAGGCCGGGATACAGGATACAGTACAAACTTCGTAAAGAAATACTTTCGGTTTATTTTCGTCTTAGAATATTAGAGATTTTCGTTTTTAAAGCTTGATGGGTTTATTTATTTGGAAGACTTTACACTTTACTTTTGTTTTTGCATTAGGATCGGCGGCGGCCGCCTGCGTGTTTTGAACACAACGCACACATGGTAGCGGCGGCCCTGCATCTCTGGTATGACTAAATAATGATCGGTATCAGCATTTGCCCCTCGGTAGGTTCTTGCGTCCTTGATCAACTGCATTTTATTCTTTGGTACCAAGATATGATCTATCTGGTTCTCCACTCTTCCTGCAGGATGTCTCCATGTTACTTTATGATGTCTACGGTGTTCAAATTTAGTTGTAATAACATAGAGATTTAATGCTGCTGCTAGGTGACACATTCTATATCCGTTAATGTTTGTGATTTCGTGGGCTGTATTTTTTCCGCATACTTCTTTCAGGTGGTCTTCTTTCCCTACTGGTGATAATTTAGCCTCGCAATTATCAGTCATACGAAAATGTGGAGAAAATAATATACGCTGTATACGAGGGAAAGTCAGTAATTAGGTCACAAAAGGCTGTTAAAAAAATACTCGAAGAAATATTTAGTCGAAAACAAGATTTATTTTTTAACAAAGTCTTCACCTACATTAATAAGCTTATCCCATTGCTTTATCAATGCCCCAATACCTGCTGCATCGAAGTATTTAGGCTGATGTCTCAACCACATGTTCGACATCATTATCACCTGCGAAACGTTTGCCGCCACGTTGTTTTATAGTGGACCAAACAGATGGTAGTCACTGGGGGCTAGGAAACATTTCCTTATGGATATCATTTGCAGGAAGTCGTTTGCCCAGAAAAAAACAGACAACGGCACGCTGCTCTTTCACAGTACACTTTTCCAGTACAGTCACCATTTAACACTGTCTGCGCACGCATTTTATGGGAACACGGCAACTGTTACTTGACTATCATTAAGATCGATTGTGCTGCCACCTAATGACAAATTTGAAAATAGCTCACTGTTACATTCAAATATCCCAGTAGGTTAGAATGGACAGTTGTAGAACCTCCCCCCACCACTTGGCCTTGAGTTCAAGGTCAAGGCTATTTTGCAAGGCTGAACTTCAAGGTCAAGGCTAAACTTGAAGGTCGAGGCCACTTGGAAGGCTAAGTCAACGATCAAGTCAGCGCTATTTTGCAAGTTCGGTTGCTCAAGGTCATGACCAGTTGTTCTAGGCCAGCGTTTCTCAAACTGGGGTCCGCGGACCCCCGGGGGTCCGCAAACGCAATCTAAGGGGTCCGCGAGTTAAGCCCAAATAGATCTATTATAGATCAATAGGTATTCCTATATGTATAATATGGATTTATATAAAACTGACACAGATTTAAAGATTAACTTTTTGTGCAATTATTTTTGAATCATTTCAGGCATGTTTTTCCAGCCGGTAAAGTTCGACAAACCTCCCCAAATAACTGCACGTGCGCTTAATCGATAACTGAAACATCAGTGGTTAAAATTTGGTTCAATGTTAAAACGTGACGGACTTTTGGTTACGACTGCGATTTGATTACGCGTTATCACAAAAAGCTTTGACGCATCTAATGCCAGTTTGTACGACATATTTATGTGAACGAGCGTCCTCTACACTTGTATAAGTTACATAAAATCAAAATTCGGAAATTGCTTAAAAAATGTAGAACCACAACTACGATTAAAACTTTCTACTTTTGAGCCAAACGTTTTTAATCTTATTTATGTAAAACAAACCATCCTTCGCAATCACAATAGTTATTATTATGTATGATTAACAATTCACATTATATCAATATTATTATTATTGTACGCCTGTATTGATACTACAGATTCTATTAGTTTTGTAAGTGTTCTTGTGTTTTTACTATCCCGACTTTAATAATAAAAATATCGAGCTCTCAAATATTATTTCATTTTAGTACCTATACCTAATGTAGCAGCAAAGTAAACTGTTTTCAAGGTCACAGTTGAATATAAGTCATACACTATCTAAGGTCGATAAAATTGTATGGGGGTCCTCGAATTTTTGTAAGCAAATAAGGGGTCCGCCGATGTCTACAGTTTGAGAAACACTGTTCTAGGCTATTGTTCAAGGTTAGTTATTTCAAGATTTTGCCCTATATAAGTCGCACTGTTTTGTACTACAGCTACCAGTTATCATCATGCTTGCTATTTTTGAAGATGCTCCAGCATTCTACGAGGAGTTTGTGGACTTTCTTAGTTCGCAGCCACCGCCTCCAGCACCTCGCCACCTCCAGGCTGTCATCACAGTCAACTATACGATGATGATCGGCAACGAGCGGTTACCTGAGACCACGGTCCTGAGGACGCTGCCAGAACCATTCCAAGGTCTTCAGGAGACAGAAGAGTGGTGGAGCCGGCACGTGAAGCTACCCACAATAAAATTCTTATCGAGATTGTTAGATGGCGACGTGGTCGCCATTAATTATTTTTGGATCGAATAAATATTTATATGTGTGTGTTCTTTTTTGAGTGTGTATGTAGTTATGTTCAGTTAATGTAAAAGAATCTTCAGCGCCATAACTTTAAAAAATTAAAAGAACGCATAAAGAAGAGTAATATTTATTTGTCTTACATATACATTAGACTAATTTATTATAGTACCAACAGATAACGAAATATGTAACACACATACACAAAATGCAGAATAAAATAACGCTTAAAACGACCGTGAAAACACAACAGGAGCTGTCGGGGGGTTGATGCAGCATCTTCAAAACATCAGGCTTAGTTTTCACTAAAATGGTTTGCCAATTAGTGTCTACTGTATAGGTAGAACAATTGTATTTGATCTTGACCGTGAAAATACTATCTTTCGTAAAGTTTTTCACAGGCAATTTAAAAACGGGGAGAGTTGCCAACGAACTGGTATCCATTTTACGCCACGTAATGTTGTGCACACCATCGTTGTAAGCAAGAGACGCCGAACTGCAATGTGGTGATTGAAGCACGTAGACGACACCATCATAAACGGCCGCGAAAGCGACTAAAAATTTTAGGGGCACCATGTAGAGCGTATGAATGCAACTAATGCACTGGCGATCTTTTGCGACAACAACAGCTTGGTTGGTAAGCGCCCCTCCACCAACAACGTCGATACCACCGCCATCTCCGAAAGTAGTTAACTCTTCGAAAAGTGTCATGGTGTTTAGTAATAGGTCTTGCGCAGTTCGTAAGGCGCGAATGTAATTTGCATATTTGCAATTCTTAGACCAGCGGAGATGTTCAGAGAGGGGTTCGTCATGAGGCTCCCAGTTATGAATTCTAATTCCACAGTAAAAACATTGCACATCATCTTCACCGTTTTTTATATGAAAGAAACCAACTCTGGCCAACGATTCTGGACTTTGAACTCCAGTCCAAGTATTGAAAGAGTCTAATCGTTCCAAAAAGCTTTGGAAATGCATTTCACGATCGTCGACGCACATGACTGTAGAAAGTGGAGCAACTGACTAACAGCGAGTTAGGTATTGGGGTCCTATATATACCACAACCACAAAAAAAAAGCAGACACGTTTATAGATTTATTTAATCAGTCCAACAATAACTAATGTACATTACATCCCCATCTGGTAGTTGCGCGAGAAAGCGCTGGATGGGGACCTCTATATGTTGCCTCCACCACAGGAATGGGTCGCCCTCGTATGTGGTAGGCACCGTTCTCAGGACGGTCGTCTGCCATAGGCGCTCACTGGCAAGGCTCATGGAATAGTCGAGCGTCACGACAGCCTGGAGGTGGCGAGGTGCTGGAAGCGGTGGCTGCGAACTAAGAAAGTCCACAAACTCCTCGTAGAATGCTGGGGCATCTTCAAAAAGCGCATCTCCAAAAATAGCAGGCATGATGATAACTGGTAGCTGTAGAAGAAAGCACTACTATAATATTACGAAAGACAAGGTCATACAAATCTCCCACCGTTAAAGCAAATAACCTTGAAAGATGTATATATAAACGCGGGCAAATAACCTTGAAAGATGTATATATAAGCGCGGTGAGATGTCGATGGGTAGTATCAAGTTTGGTGGGTAAGAATGGATAAGTTACAACAGTCGGTTGAAAGTCTTAAACAGCAAGTGTTAATGAAGACAGAAGAAATGTGGGTTAAGGTAAAGCAGCCAATATGCAGCAATTGTCAATGCAGCGCTCGAACTGAATGCACGCGTGTGCCCGCTGTCTGTGGTGAAATATCTATAGTGATATCGTACACATCAAGTTCATACAAAATGCCTGCAGATACCCGTGCAAGTAAGGAGCAAATTAAAGACTCCATCAACAGTATTTTTAATGAAGAATGGAAAGCTAATTTAATACTCACGATTACTGATGCAGTGGAGAAAGCGATAAATACCAAACTTGAAGAACACGAGGACAAGCTAACCAAACTGGAGGGCTGTCTGAAGAAGCTGGAAGAGGAATTGGCTACCGTGAAGGCAGAAAATAGAAAACTACACCTAAAAAATGAGGCGGCAGAGCAATATTCCAGAAGGAATAATTTACGGTTATTTGGGGTGCAAGAAATTCCTAACGAAAACTCGGATCAAACAGTTTTAAAAATTATTCAAGATAAAATGAAGATTACCCTAAAACCTGAAGATATTGATCGGTCTCATCGGGTTGGAGTAAAAAGTTCTAATTATCCGAGGGCTATAATCATTAAGTTTGTATCGTACAGGTGCAGAGAAAAAGTATTTAAAGCCAAATCGCTTCTGAAAAATTCAGGTATCGTGATAAGGGAAGACCTAACCAAGGATAGGCTGATGCTAATAAATTCGGCAGCAGAAAAATTTTCCAGGAAAAACGTTTGGTCTGCAGATGGAAAAGTATTTATAAAGCAAGACAACAAAATAAATATCGTGAATAACACCTTCGACTTGCAAAAATTAATATCTGTAAAGTGAAGTGCTGTGAAATTGTGTACATAAACTTTATCTTTGCACATGGTCAGCGGACCACTGCAGTTTATTTAAAATTTTATCAATTTGCAAATAATTTTGTTTTAGAATTAGATTACATTTGTTTATTTACATTTATATTGTAATTGTTTTTGGTTTTTTGTTTGTTTGTTAAAACACATACACAAATTTTATTCTTTATTTTTTATTTTTTTTAGGTGAGTGGAGAACCATTTAATGAAGGTTGCGCATGTAAACAGTCAATCATTATTACCAAAACTAAATGAAGTCAAGGAATATATAATTACATCGAATTTGGATATTCTTGCTATAAGCGAAACTTGGTTATCTCCTGATATAGGTAATGAGCTTCTTTTCATAGATAACTTTCAACTTGTTAGAAAGGATCGAGTTGGGCGTGGTGGCGGTGTGTGTATTTATGTTCGCAACCACCTTAAATTTAAGTTAATTCAAACCAGTGACGCGATTGAGCAAATCTGGATAGAACTTTTAAATGTAAAATTTGTAATTGGTATTGCCTATAAACCTCCTCTTCTTAATTATAAGTTATTCTCTGATGAACTTGAACTATCTCTTGCCCTTAGTACTGTAATTGCAGACAAAGTTATTTGCCTTGGTGACATGAACATTAATCTATTATCACTAAATAATCCTAACACTGTTTATTTTAATTCCATGCTAGAAGCATTAGATTTCTCACAAATAATTAATGAACCGACAAGATATCACAACAATAATGGTTCCATACTGGATTTGATTCTAGTATCGAATACAGAAATGGTAACGGCTTCTGGAATTGGCGATGCACACATTGCTGATCATGAATCGGTATATTGTGAATTGGCAGTTTCTAACCTTAAAACTAGTCCAGTCTTTAAAACTTTCAGAGATTTTAAACATTTTAATTTAGATATTTTTCACGAAGATTTGAGGCAAATACCCCTTTATATTATCTATGATATGGCAGACGTAGATGATAAGGTTAAATTCCTAAGTGATAACATACTCTCCCTTCTAAATGTGCATGCCCCGGTTAAAACAGTTAGAATAACCAGGAATAGAGCCCCGTGGATTACTGAGAACATCAAATTACTTATGTCACTTCGGAACAAAGCTAAACAAAAATTTAAGAGAACTAAAAACCCAGCTCACTGGGAGTATTATAAATTGTTGCGTAACTACACTACTACTGCCATTAAGAATGAAAAGAAAGCTTATTTCGAATTTACGCTAAGAAACAATAGTCCGAAAGCTATGTGGAGCGAGCTTAAATCCCTAGATATCGTGAAGACCAGGAGTTGTGTTATTCCAGATGATCTCCTCAATCCCGATGCAATCAATGATTACTATATAAATGCCGTTCCTATTGTGAACAATGATAAAGTTGCGGAGCTGTGTCAATCATATTTAACAAATCAGCTTGTTGATAACATCACTAAGTTTAAATTTTCATTTGTTACTGATTCAACCATTTTATCAATTATCAATAAATTAAAAAGTAATAGTTCTGGTGCTGACGGAATCAGTTTACAAATTCTTAGATATTGTTCTCCAATTATAATACAATATATCACACACATAGTCAACTCATGTTTAGCTACTTGTAAATTTCCAAGTGAATGGAAAAAAGCCATAGTCATTCCTGTGCCTAAAGTACCTAAACCTACTGACTATAAAGACTTAAGACCAATTAGCTTAGTTCCAACTTTATCTAAAGTATTAGAAAAGGTTATTGATGCACAGCTGAGGGGTCATCTGGAGCAATACAATATTTTACCTAGCAATCAGTCTGGCTTTCGTCCTAATCATAGCTCTACTACCGCGCTGGCTCATGTACTAGACGATATTATAACTGCACATGATCAAGGTAAAGCTTCAATACTTGTCTTACTAGATTTTAGCAAAGCCTTCGACACCATTAACCATGAGCTTCTGTGTGCTATCTTAAATTATATAGGTCTTGCCAATGATTCAGTTGAATTACTACGCAGCTACCTGAGTGACAGGTGTCAATCTGTTAGGTTGTCTTGTGGCTCATCTGGGTCAAAAGAAGTTACTAGAGGAGTACCTCAGGGCTCTATTCTTGGTCCTCTTTTGTACGTGATTTATACCTCTACATTTTTTAAGTATTTTATTCACTGCCAGGCTCATATGTACGCTGATGACACTCAGTTGTATTATTCTTTCCATATAGATAATTTCCAACTTGCACTATCACACATTAATCAAGATCTGATAAACATTTCAAATATATCTAAAGATCATTGCTTAAAAATTAATCCAACTAAATCCACTGTATTACTATTTGGCAATCGTACTATCTTAAAGCTAATCGAAAACCGTGTAAAACTATATCTTGATGGTGTAGTCTTGCCGGTGGTTAGTGAAGCACGAAACCTAGGCCTTATAATTGATAGCACCTTGCGATTCAAATCACATGTAACTAACTGTTTAAAGAAAGCGTACATGAATCTCAAGTTAATTTACCCTCACAGGCACTATTTATCGACAAAAATCAAGTCAAGTCTTTGTGAAGCGTTAGTTCTATCCCAATTTGTTTATTGCAGTCAAATTTATGGTCCTTCTTTGACCAAAGATAAGCAAAGACAGATTCAAAGAGTCCAGAACTCTTGCATGCGATTAATATTCGGAATAAGGAAATTTGACCATGTATCACATAAACTGTCTGAACTCAATTGGTTAAATATGACTAACAGAAGAAAGCTGTTGAGTGCCTGTTTTTATTTTAAGATCATCATGGATAAAAAACCCTCGTACTTATATCGCAAAATCTCGTTCAGAGATGATGTGCATAATATTAATATTCGTTTTAAAGGTACTTTAACTCCACCTTTACATAAAACAGCTTTCTTCGAACGAAGTTATAGCTACCAAATTCCTAAATTCTTTAATTCGTTATCGCCTGAACTGAGGTCATTGCCTATATCGAAATTTAAATTTCGGTACAAAAATGTACTTTTAACTCATCAGTTTTTAACGTAATCTATAAAACATTTGTTCTTAAGGCTGCTATTTGTTGGATGGTATATCTACTCATCTATATTTACTTTTACTATTACTATTTTTATTATTATTACTTGAACTCTAGTAATACCTGTTTAGTTCTGATACATTTTTTTTGTAAGTGTACCTACCTTATTTCTCGAAGTTGGTGGGTTGTTCATTATTTTCCCTGGCTTTGGAAGTTAGTGTTATTATAAACTATTGAAACGTAATAACGTTGACAGTATATATGATTGGCATGGTCTTCTGGGTCTGTAGTGAACTTTACCACCGCATCGAATTTATGTAGATTTCGAGTGTTGAATTTTGATTTGTTTTATTACTTTACAATTATGTCAAGGTTTCAGTGGAAGAGCGGTCTTTTAGACCGAACTGCGCCTTGGGGTTTCTGCAACTATTACACTGCAATTACTTCTGTAATTACCAGTTATGTACTTTATTTTAGTTGCAAGAAATAAAGACATTTATTATTATTATTATTATTATTATTATTATTATTAATGAACTCAACGATGTATCCGTTAAATAAGTCAAAAAGTAAATTCGCGTCTGTGGGATTGTGTTGTACCAGAGCATCGTTTGTACCAGCAGTTGTAATTAATGGCAACAAAGGCGATTTTGTGCTGTTAGAGCAAGCTGAGTTTAGAGTGCTTGTAGAAAATCAGGGAGTCATATGTAACTACTTTTACAGTAGAGACTGTCAATTACAACCACGTAACCTGAGTACTGTGAAAAAAATATGCTTTAAAACAATAGGACTGAGGAAAGTTACCGTGCTTCAAGAAATAGGTATATCTGAAGTGTACCTAGGACTCGAATCAGTGTTCGAATGTTGGGAGTTGTTAAAATTATTAGAATACAAACTGGAGTGCTTAAAGTGTCAAGAGTTTGAACAGTTTTATCTAAGTATAACTCGAGGTATTTGTACTTTACCTGGGGATGTAAAAACCAACATCGAGAGCGTTTTGGATACACTACGTATAAAATCAGAAAATGTAGCATGCATGTATGAGATGTTGCATTTTTTCATTGAATTAATTAAGTGTGATATGGTAATGAATAAATGTGTACAGTTGTGAGATATTACTTAGTAAGAAATAAAAGTAGTAATCAGAGAAAGTTGTATTATTTCAATATGCATACCACGCTAAGAGGTTGCAATAATTGGAGCTGTGAGTTGAAATTCAACGGCCAGCTTGGATAGGGGATGAAGTTGTTGAAATTTGAGTTTATCACCTTTTTGTAAAACCATCCCAATTACTTCGTTAGGGGTGTGTATAATATTATTGATTATGATTGTTGTGTTGCGAGGATTAACAATAACATTATCTATCCTAGCCTTAGTGAAGGGTATAATATATTCGAATGTACCAGTGTTATTCAGACCAAACAATCCACCAGGTAGTGCAGTTTCAGCGAAGAGAAGTAGGTTTTTTTCATAGAGGAACACTTGAGAGTGACGAGTAGAATCGCTATGCATGTGTTGTCCAAACTTATTGATAGGCATTCTGCAGCCTTGAAGCACTCAACTCAATATGAATGTACTAAGCATGTACACCCTATAATAAACCACCTCGACAGTAAATAACAAAGACAAATAATACTAAGAAATTTATTTACAACTAAAATTTATAATTACAACTATAACGAATAATACTAAGAAATTTATTTACACCTAAAATTACAACTAAAACTACTCTTCCGGCTTTGTCCTCCACGGAAGGTGTGGCCACATTACGTTGATGAAGACGGGGAGTGGTTCAGAGAGGTCTACATACAAACTTCCATGTTCGGTGGAGCGGTCCTCCATCGCCATTTGCTCTAGGAAGGGCTCGATGATTCGTGAGGCGACGAAAAGTTGCCTCCTGTCGCGGTCCTCAATAAGGGCCCCACCGTTAATCGAAATCAAGGCCACCACTTGGTTTTCCCTTCCGAGGAAGTGCAGGAGGGCTTCCTCCAACTCATATGACAGGATGAAACGATTGTAATTACAAGTTGGGGCCAAGGGCATATGCTCCCCAGCACGGAAATCGTCCCAGGATCCTTGCACAAGTCCCAAGGTTGATAACAAGGGTCACTCATGAAAAAAGCACTTGAAGAACATGATGACCGCACTGGATGGTTGTCGGAGATAGAATGAATGGAGGAATTTTAGGAACAGGGGGATGAAAGTGGGTAACCTTGGCTTTGGTCTTCGCCTATACAATTCCCAATCACACCTTATAATAATGCACAAAACTAAAAGCCGTGTTTACACCATTAAAAGTACCGATCGAAGTCGCGATCAACCGATACTATTTTCAGAACAAATAAAAAAATTTTTTTTTTGAAAAATGTCACACGAATTATTTTGGTTTTTTGGTTTTTTTTTTGAAAAAATGTAAAATCTTAAAAAGCTCATATCTCCTTTATTTATTGAGATATTTAAACGCGGTTTTTTGAATTGTACTCCTAGTGTCATCTACTTTGCGATTATAAACTCAAACTACAACCTCCCCTTACCACTTAAGGTAAAATATTAAAAATTACATATCTCCGTTGTTTATTTAGTAGACAATGAGTATAGCCCATCCACATGACTAAGCTAATACCTGCAGACCAAGTTCTTCTATTTGAACGTCGGACCGAACAATGTTACTACCGTACTTTAAAATTTCATACATGGAAACAGTGTTCTCGGTTGTTACCGCCAGGTCTTGCAACACACTCCGTATATTGCTAATGCAGTCCCCAGGCAGGTTTGCAATACCCGTCACTATTTTGTGATAAAATTGCTCAAAGTTCTGCGCTTTTAGAACTGCGAATCGCAATTCCACCAGCCTCTGCAAGTCCCACAGCTCTTCCAACGATTCTTTCGATAAGTAGACTTCACTCTGTCCCACTTCTTCAATTTTTAGTATCTTCTTTTCCTGAAGTTCCAAGAATGTATACTGTTTCCGTGCAGCTACCAGCGGAGACCACTGCTCTTCGGAGGAGGAATAGTAATAATTCGTCAGAATCCCCTGATTTTCAATTAGGGTAGCCCAATCCAACTCCTCGAACTCCGCCCAATCGTTTTTGTTCCTCTTATTTCAATCACTGGGGAAAATCCGGAGTTCGCCCTTAACCCCACACACACATACTTTGAACTGGAGTTGTTTAACTTGTACGTTGTACTATTCAGAAGCACTAGACATAACTGCACTTTATGGACTCTCGTAGTACTGCTCGCCACCGCAGCTACTTGCCGACCCTTAACTACTTCTATAGCTTTTAACAAGGCTTCCATATCAGCGTTCGAATGCTACTACCCTTGCAGACTCTTCTACGCGCTTTTATTCTCACATTTCCAAGGTTACATGTGGATCCTTGACCTTGAGCAACCGACCTTGAAGTCAAGCTCACAGGAGTACCTTTTTTGGATTAAACAATTATGGGGACCTTGAGTTGAAATTCTACATATAGCATATTTAGCTTGACTGAGACCTCGACCTTAAACGTTGCCTTAGCCTTCCAAGTGGCCTCGACCTTCACGTTTAGCCTTGACCTTAAAGTGGTGGGGGGAGGTTCTACAACTGTCCATTCTAACCTACTTATCCCACATCAGTTTGTGACCTAATTACTGACTTTCCCTCGTATTACTGCTCCCAAATACACTGCGCATCTTTTGAAGTGGATATTTTACATTGTTCCAAAAAAATTAACTACGAGAAACAATATATTAGAAACACATATTATTAAAATGAGTAACAACAACTAATGTAATAACATGTACAACATAAACAAAAAATCTTCAAAAACAAGAGGTTATAACAATAACAAGATATATATAACAAAATTCTTAAAAAACAAAAATTAATTAAGTTTAAAACTTACGATACGATATGAAACAAAAATAAAGAAAATGCAACCTTGCGACCTTGGTAGGTCCCCCTCTTGCTCTAAGAATTGCCTGGACTCTTCTTGGCATACTCAGAATTAGCGCGATGCGCAAATAAACACACAAATGATGAAAACGGGGTTAGGTTCCATAAACTAGATCTATTTATACTACACAACCTCAAAAAACCAAAACTTTTCTGCGTTTTTTGTCTGGCAAATCTGAAGCAGAAACTTAAGCTTTGACGACATGGTTTTCCGTGTTTTAAAGATTACACTCAATTGAATTTTCGGCAGAAACGCTTGAGAGGACAGTAAAGCTTGAACTAAAATTCCATATGTAACATAAGTCTGCCACTTGAATCTAAAGCTCGAATGCCCATTTGTTTATTAAATTTATAATTTTACAATTTATTTCAGGTCCAATTTGGTAATAACAGATTCAAAGGAATAGGCTCGATAAGTGTATTTATTTATTCTTCTTCTCAACAGGTATACACCCAATTACAGAGAAGAAATTAAAACTAAAAAACATAATATTATAAAGCAAAACTAATGACAAATAATGCATAAACAAGAGCATAACTTGAAATAAAACAAAATTATTGTTAAACTAAACATTAATGTAATGAATACATAATTAAAAACCAAATGAATGAAACCACTCATAAAATCTAACTTCTAAATAATTGTTTTAAATGGCCAACCTTGATAAAAATTTTTATAATAGCTTTTTAAACTAGACGAAAAAAAATCAATATGTTCATATACTGCGCTGGAATGTCGCGCTAATTTATGCAATGGCGAATGCATCAGAATATTGGTTCTGGAATATGGCAGATAAAATAATGTATTATTTCTGCTGCCAGCTCTAGGAATAACAAAGCTAAACATTTCAATAAAATCTAAATTGCCATCTATTTTCATGTCAATGATCTTTTTGATAAACGTTACCGATTTAATAAATCTTCTTTTTTCTAGAGACAATATATTGTATCGACTTAATAATGTGGTGTAAGATGTCAATAAAGGATACAATTTAATTATTCTAAACCTTAGTATTTCTAAAAACCATTTTTGGATACTTTGGAATTTGTCTACATAGCAAGCATATGACGCTGTCCACACTAAAGAAGCATGTGTGTTTACAAGTTCGTGATAAATAATGTTATTTAGGTGTTCATGACAAACCGCATACGTCTGCTTTATTTACTTACGGCCGGTCTTATAAAGGTCACTAATCTGACGTTAACTTTAAATCGCTTTAAAAAAAAATAAAAGCTCATCAAAACGTTGGCGCTTATGACATATTATTCATTAGTAAACAAATTTTGATACGCTTTTGTTTATTTTAACAGCGATTTAAAGTTAACGTCAGATTAGTGACCTTTATAAGACCGGCCGTTAGTGTGTGAAAGTTGAAACAGTTGGCAATTCCATTCGCGAACGGTAAAGAAAAGGGAGCACAAAGGTGCCCCGCTTAAAATCAAATCAGCAAACCGCAAAGCCGCGAACGGCGAGGTCTGCCTGTATTTCATTGACAGGTTGTCTTCGAAATTTTATTTTTTTGTATTGCCTTGAGTAGGTGTTTCTAATATTCTGATAAAAGCAACTTAAATTTAAACAGTTTTATTTCCTGCCTGCCTATAAGTTAAGCGTGTTAATAAAAATTGTCCCAATTTGCCCTAGCATTTGCTAATTTGAAGCAACAGTCTCAATAGCACTAGTTTTCATAACAAAATAAATAGTTGTCCCAAATATAACAGTAACTATTAATTTTTGTTTTTTTAACTTAATTTACTATATAAAAAATGAGACTTTATGATTATATCGGGTGATCGAATACATTTCACCTCTAGTGTGCTGTGATTCGTAGTATACATTTGGGAGCACTGAAGTGGATTGTCAGTATATGTCCAATTTGAGATTTTTAGGTTAAGTTTTACTTCACTTTGTATCAAATAACCATATATTTATACGACTATATTGCTAGTAGGGCCTGGGAATGCGCGAAAACATTACAACGCCGACATAATCTCACTCATCGTACTACGCGTCTCGTCGCATGCCTGAGAATTCGAACTTTGCCTTTAGAAGCAAATTTTAAACTTGACCGATAGGTTCACTTCCCCCCTCATAGCTGCTAGCAATATAGTAGTATAAATATTGTAAAGGTTTACGTTAGACGATGATTATAATAATTTAATTTAAGAAATAAATACACCCCCTACACATATTTTATTTTTATTAAAATCAAATTGACTGATCAAAAATAAATAAATAATTGTATCAATGGGTTCAAGATTATAGTGTTTTGCCATTTATTAGTAAATCGCACATCTGCAAATTAACTTATTTATGGCTAGCTCTTTTTTGGTAGGCATGAAACTCAAAATCTGCAAGTTAGGTTCCCCATTTGTTCATAATTAAAAATCCCCGTGTTACGCCACTGGGCTGTGAAATTTAGAAGTAGCAACGCGCAAACTCTTACTGCGCTGTCAAATTGAATCCATCAACAAATAGATTTAATGTGCGGTTCGTTTTTGTGTAATTACAGTGAATTCAAACGCAAATTTATGAACAAATTATCAGGTATTTATTCAATTTATGGTATTTTCGCGGGATAATCTCTCATTTGTTTCAGTGATGTAAAAACCGACCGGCTTGGGCAAATTCAGATGTTATCCGCTCCACTAAGCTCACAATTCTAATTTGGTTATTTATTGGGAAAATAATTTGTCTGGAGACTTGGATATTCCTGATGCTTACTCGAAATGATAACGTCTCGCTGGTACAATAATTTCCGGCTCCTCAAGCTGTCAATGTAGTTTTTACAATACCTTGAACTTTTTAGGTGGTCGAACGTTGTATCTTCGGAACGGAGCCCCAAGCTGGATCTTCTCTGGAAGTCTCTGCCTGCGATGTAGATGATGCTGGCCTTGGTGCTGCAGCTCCCCACGATGCCTCGCAGTCGTCAGCTCTGAATTTCGACTCCTGGTTTGTTCGCAGTCGCTCTTCGGAGATTGGAGCTGGTCACCGTTCGCACTTTCGGAAACTGGCTGGTGGTGCAATAATTTTTTATTATCGTGGAAAACGTTGCCCACACGTTCACTGATACTCCAAATTTTGCTTAACACGATGGTGTAATTATTTTTTTATTATTTTGATTGTAAATAGGTTAAAAGTTAAATAATTTGGAGACACAAATTAAGCTTGGTATATAATAATTTATTTCAATTGTTTCTCCTCTCGTTCGTTAACAACAATTGCCTATCTGGCTACATAAAAAACGGATGTTAACTGAATACAATGCAATTACTTATAATCTAAATTTACAACTTAATTTATAAAACTGTACATATTCTTATTTTCTAAAATATTGTTTGTTCATGTTTGCAATTTATCTAAGTTCTAGCGCCACTCACGAAGTTTTATTTTAATTGTCTATTCACTTGTGTCATTACACTGACTTATTTTTATAAACACAAATCTTGTCCATTTCCTGTAGTATGCTTTTCTTGCAGTTTTATAAAACCTGTCTTATTTTCACCAATCTTCAAATATTACTGCTGCACTTTCTTATAGCCTTATTCGATCTAGTATTGTGCTCTTTTTGCACTTTATTGGGCATTCTGTCCTTACCTCTATTCAAAAAGTTCATAGAACTGTACTTATTTAATTATACTGACATGTAAATTTAATTAACCTGCATGTAATAAATCCCTTTGGTGATAGATTTGTTGAATTATTTATTGGATTTACATTGCACCAACCTCTTAGTTTACGTTAATTGATACAACTGTGATCCTAATTTACGATTTTGAGCTCTGCCTTATGCCATTTACTCTGAAGTAGTGTCATTTAATATCGGCTATGCTTGACCGATGTAATCATGAATTAAAATTTCTAATGTGACTTCTTGCAGTTGCCTGCTTACCCCGGCTCTGTGCTTTATTGACTTGCTTTAAATGATTGATTCTGCAAGCAGAGTTGTGTAACGGGCTAAAGACCATTTCAATATATGCATATAAGAAACAAAAGTTAACCTACTTACTAACCTCGAATTTAACATAGACTGACAACATACTTCAGTACTGCCAAACATATACCATGAATCACAGCTCACTAGAGGTGAAATTTATTCGATCACCCGATACAATTTTGATTAAATTAAAATCAATAATTTTAGAAATATTCCTCAAGTTCATAAAAATAAAAATGATTTTGTCCCAAGTTCTCTCATTCTACAGTACTATTTCTCGCGTGTATGAGATAGCATGTGTCACACTAAATTACATTTATATGCTGCTGTATATTTACAACTAGAACAAGAAAACGTGAACATTTAAAAAAAAACAGCTTTAAAAGTAGAGACGATGCTTGCAACGTTAATTGTGAAATTTAATATGGGAAGCTGTGGAAACTTCTACCAATATTAAACGCTAACCCAGAATTAGAAAGCACTAACAAATATTATTTTAAAAATAATAGTGGAAGACAATAAAAATTATTTGTTATTTATCTGTATATACTTTGTTACCCTCCGACCCGCATTGAGGCCTTCAATAGTTAGCAGCTTTAGACTAAACTCTTTTCGTAGGCAGTTTTATATTCAGAAACAGCACAAGATTACAAATTTTCACTAGTATGAGTTTTCATATGTCGATCTAAATATTTTCTTAGAACCGTTCTAAATTTACAAACAGTACAAAAATAAGGTTTTTCCTTTGCATGAGTTATCATATGCCTAGCTAAATTATGTTTTTCGTCCGTTTTATATTCACAAACAGAACATGAATAAGATTTTTCGCTTGTATGAGTTTTCATATGTCGAACTAAATGTTGTTTTAGTGCCGTTCTATATTTACAAACAATACAGAAATAAGGTTTTTCACCTGCATGGGATTTTATATGTGTGACTAAACTTTTTTTATAGGCAGTTTTATACTCACAAACAAAACAAGAAAAACGTTTTTCGCCTGTATGACATCTTACATGTGTAACTAAATTACGTTTGTAAGCTGTTGCATATCCACAAACAGAACAGCTATAAGGTTTTTCGCCTGTATGAATTTTCAGATGTTCGACTAAACTCTTCTGATATGCAGTTTTATATTCACAAAAAGAACAAGAATAAGATTTTTCGCCTGTATGAGTTTTCATATGCCTACCTAAATTATGTTTTATGCCCGTTTTATATTCACAAACAGAACAAGAATAAGGGTTTTCTCCTGTATGAGATTGCATATGTGCGACTAAAGTACGTTTGTATGCTGTTGTATATCCACATTCTGAACAGCAATAAGGCGTTCCGCCTTCATGAGTTTTCATATGTGTGACTAAACTATATTTATAGGCAGTTTTATATTTACAAACAGAACAAGAATACGATTTTTCACCTGTATGAGTTTTCATATGCCTAATTAAACTATGTTTTACCCCAGTTTTATATTCACAAACAGAACAAGAATACGGCTTATTACCTGTATGAGATTGCATATGTGTGATTAAATTACGATTGTATGCTGTTGTATATTCACAAACAGAACAGCAATAAGGTTTTTCGTCTGTATGAGTTTTCATATGCGCAACTAAACTATTTTTGTGTGCAGTTTTATATTCACAAACACAACAAGAATACAAGTTTTTGCTGGTATGAGTTTTCATATGCCTAACTAAATTACGTTTATCGCCAGTTTTATAATCACAAACACTACAAGAATAAGGTTGTTTACCTGTATGAAATGTCATATCGAGGACTAAATGATTTTTGCAGTCCGTTGTAAATTTCATATCTGTTACCAAACTCTGTGCTGTTTGATCTTTAATTTCAAACTCACATTTAATATCAATTTCAGAATCATTACTAATGTCGTTATTGCTTTCAATAATTTCCTGTTTGATAGGTAATGGTTTAATATCTTCATTGCCATCGAAGTCTCTTAATGTATGGAGTGCAGTTGCAGTTGAACTATAAAAATTATCATCTGCTGCTTCTTGATTGGAGGTCATCGTGGCTAGTTTAACGTTGGCTCGGGAAGTTGTACTCTTACTCAATAATATACGATTACAAAAACATCTGAGATTGTAACATCTGCAACAAGTAGGTGTTATTAGAAGTAATTGATGTATTACCAAATTAGGGTTATTCTAAAATTAATATTTTAAACGGAATTATTTTTGCATTAAAAACAGAATAACTGCGACTATCGTCTGTAGGACATTGGTTCTTACACGTAACGCAAATGTAGTACACTAACTGCTTTAGTTGTTTGTAACAGTTTACAGTGTGCTGTGTTATGATGGCGGTTTTAAACAGTTTTTCCATTTATTTATTTTAAAAGTTATGAAACATATACAGATTAGTGGTGGATAATGTGAACATAGGCAGTCCAATGAGCTAGAATAGTCTATAGGCTTTGTATGCGTTAGACAGAAATAGACATACATGATTTAAAATCTAGTATCCTCAAATTCATTTTTTTCTAAAAACAAAACAGCTTGATTCTGCAGATACCAGATGTTAATCGCTATATAGAATCACTACACACAGCACATTGTGAGTTGTTATAAGCACCTGTAGCCGCTATTGCACTGCTCGACGATTCGTCTACTCTCTCTAGGTCATTGCAGCAGTTTCATGCGGCTTTCAAAGAGTCGGATTTATTTTTATTTGTTCTGTTCATGTGCTATTGCGAGATAAATAATAAGTAGTCCAATTTAATCAACTTTAGCATATTGAAGTGCTCTTGAATGTAAAATAGCCCGTGAATTTTTAAAATTATTTTGACTATTCAATTCACCTGTCATCTGTCAAAAAGTGACCAATGAAAATCCACAATTTGACATTTCTTAACCAATAAAAAAAAATATCAGCGGCTATATCTTCCTAGATGGTATTCTAGTGATTATTTTATTCGTAGAGATTTCAACCAATCAAAAGGCTGGATTTAGTTAAGTTATCTTGTATAATTTCGATTATACAAAATCGATTATACTATAGTAACTTCACTAGGCAACGCAATACATAACTTTTGTCAACTTGATGTTGTTTTCATGGAGATGACTTTCAGCTAGGTTAATTCAAACAAATCGAGCTGCTAATATAGATATTTATGTATTTAGTGTGTAAACAGAGCCATTTTGGTATGAGGATGCGAGTTTCGTGCCGAGCGGTAGCGAGGCGCGAAAAAGCAACCGAATACCAAAATGGCTCTTTACACTCGAAATACATACAAAATTTTTTCTACCGTCCTAAATAAATAACAGAATTGTTAAATAATTGAAATTTCGATACCCACCATTTGATGAAGTCGTTGTACCGCCGTTCATAAAGGCCGCGCGATTTGGCTGGCAACAACACTCGTTGGTTGCTGTCTGGGTGGCTTCAAATACTTCAGGCGGGGTGCAATTACCTTCAGATTCCATCTTTAACTTCACATAAACTCACAAACTCAATAAATCTGTTGCGTGATGATGGACGCACAGTGATGCAATTGTCAATAATTTTTAGCCAGTTCCAGAAAAATGACGAATTAAATTAATAATCAGGTTAGCCATGGCGATGCGTAAAGTAAAATGAAGTGACGCGATTATTCCATTAAGACATTGTTTACGTGGTTGCGATGCTAAAATGGTTACTAGGGAAAAAATGTGTGAATCGCTAACTTTTCGCATTGACAGTGAGCGCTTAATAGTCAGTTTTAAAGGTGACCGTAGAAAAAAATATTTATTTGTTCTAATATTAAAATTTACTCACAAAATAATCAAATCGAATACAATGCGTACTTCGAACAGGTTATACGTCTCAAACTTCCTGCACAATAACAAATCGTGTCAGTTTGACAGAATAATCCTCCCGCTGACGCAGTCGGACTATTTAACCTGTCAAACTGACACTCTTTTGTGCAACAAGTTATCGACATATAACCCGATAATATCGAAGTACTTATAGTATTACTTCTGATTATTTTTTAAGCAGTCCTATCAGCCAATAGTAATGAGAAAAAATTTCAAATCGACCAATAGCATCAAAATTACAGTGACTATTTGCTAGTAGCTAATTACACTGACTATTTGCTAGTAGCATCAAAATTACACTGACTATTTGCTAGTAGCAAATTACAGCGACTATGTTTTCACAAACCATTCAAATCGTTCTTCTGATGTAACACAGCTAGCTAAAAGTGGGGTAGGTAAACAGCAGTTGTTAAAAATAACAGGACACTCATCTGGAGGCTCCATCAAACCCTACCTACAACTTGAACTGTTTAAAAAATAATCACGCCGAATTACATTCGTGGTGTTATTTTTTTAAAATAATTTTAACTAGACTTCGTCCACTCGTGAGATTTCTTAATAGCAACAAAGATTCGTGAATCTAGTTAAAATTATCAAAAAATTATCACCACTTATGTAATTACTGTTGACTATTCAACACTATAACATATAAGCCAATCACATTGCAGACATTTGCTTTTTTCAACCAATAACAGCAGTATATCACTGAATATTGGGCACCATGCAAAATATTCACAAAACAATGTACTTACTCAAAAAATAAATAGCCTTGTTGCGAAGTATCGCTTAGCAACGATGTTCTGTCCTTAGTGATATCGCTAGGTTATGTAACACTAAACCCCAACAAACTGTGTGGCTTGTTTTAAAAACTTTAAAATGCTGTGTTTTGGAAGTATTCCGCTGAATTTAATTGAGAATGAATAATTATATTAATTGTTGGATTATTTTTCAATAAAGTTAATCGTTATGTATTAATATTGTTAAATAGTCGTCCCAAATACCACTCGAAGTGGATATATTTTTTTTAAATATTTTGCCATTTCCAAAGAAATTATTGCAAATTTCACTCAACAAAATCACATTTAAATGTCACTTGCCTTCGGCTCGTGACATTTTTGATGTGATTTTGTATCGTGAAATTTAAACGCAATAATTTACATGGAAACGACAAAATATTTGTCAAAAATATATCCACTGCTTGTGGTATTATCCTTGAGAATACAATTCATTAATCACGTGACTCTTTTTTAACTAATTGGAAGCATAAAAACCCTTGGATACATGTATACCACAGCGGTGATACAAAACAAAAATTCGTATATCACCTTATTGTGGTCTGTTGCTACGCAAAAGTGTGGTTAGCAGGTTAGGTTTTGCGTCAGTTTGTGTCAAAACTGATGCAAAACCTAACCTGCTAACCACACTTTTGTGTGCTAGCACACTCGTCCTAATCGAACCTAAGCGCAATGGATATTCGTGATACCATAGCAAAAATATTTGACATAACTTTGACCACTCATAACTATTCGGTTCACTTGCAATCTGTCAAAAGTGGACCAACGAAAAGTCAGATTTTGCATTTCGTAACCATAAAATAAACTGTAGTGAATATTGTACTAGTATCGAATATTGTACTATATAATCGTCTGCAGCTCGTCCTATTTGTATAAAAGCGCAATGGACCTTCGTGATACCTACCACCCCAAAAATAATCGAGATAACTTTGAGTATTTATAGTATTATATAACTATTCAGTTCAGCTGCCATCAGTCAAAAAGGGACGAATGTAAAGCCAGAATTTGGCGTTTCTTGTCCATAAAAATATATCAGCGGATATATCTTCCTATAACGTATTCAAGTGATTATTTTAAACAAATCTAGTTTTTATTAGAAAAAGTCAATTTTAGTTTTCTATTACTACAAAACTTGCGTGGTTTGTTGCTAGATTTACTGAAAACTAATTTGGTTCATCGAATAGTCTCTCGAATACCATTCTTAGTCAAAGTTAAGTACATTATTTTTGTGGTGATACACTACTTATGCTCAGTGCACTCCGTAATAGGACCAGTGCGTTAGCATTCGTTCTAATCGTATTGAAGGGCAATGAACATTTGTGTTCCCACGGCAAAAATAGTTGACGTCACTTTGACTACTCATGCTATTTTATGTAATTATTTACAAACTTTGACAGCGACAATGAGAAATTTCATACCCTTTTATCCTTTTCAGTGACGACTTGAAACTCGTATTTACCTAGGATAAAAATGCCGTACCAGTTAGTTATCTCGCACTAGTACCTAGCAACCCTTTTACTTCTACTATTGACTGATTTCACTTTACCTTAAATACAAATGGAGTAGTTTTTGCAATAATAAAATCGTAGTCCTTTAAACCATCCGTAAAGCAAACAATAATAGTTCATAACTATTCCTGTAATTGGGCATAACACCTAACCTCACTTCAGAAGTGATTTGTTGCAGATGACAATCAAGTGTAACTAACCATTCACAGAATTGAAGCCAGTTACTTCATCAGATACTAGGCGAGCAATACAAATTAATTAATTAGACTCATATTCTCGTTTTATAGAAAAATCAATAAATACAACTCAGTGACAACTAGGGTTGCCAACTTTAAAAAATCTATTTCCGGGTTTTCGGAAATGAAAATCCGGGACAAAAGCGCCTCAGGCGGGACGCAATAATTTTTTTAATATATATTATTTTAATTTAAATTTAGAAAATTGTAATATACTTAGGGAACCTTTTCTTGTAAAATTTGGCAAAATTTACTAAATATACATTTTATTTAACAGTAAAATGTTTTATTATTTTGTTTAATTACATAATTATTGTAGTCTGTTCAAAAATTTTTAAAATTATTAGAAGGGGAAAAATAATACTAAAACAGTAAAACCTAATAAACGCCGAATCGCTTTTAAATTTTTTATTGCAGTTATATAGGTGGACTAACGTAATAATAGAACATCATCAAGAACGCAATACAATTCTCAACAAACACAAAAAACTAAGATTTATCCTTTACATGAAGTAAATTTGTTATTCTACAAATTGGCAAACACAACTACACTTTAAACTAAACCGTGTCGTTACTTTATGTTTTAAAATCCTATTTCGCTTGCGATTTTTTTTCCTTTTACAATTGTCTAAATGAAGAAATTTTATAGAATACGTAAATTGGACAAAGAAAAATCTCCTCATTTCGACATCTCTAAAAGAACATTTATAGGATTTTTGTAACAGTAAACAGGGTTAGGTTAGAGTTTCTAGAAGCCATGTAAATAGATATTAATTAGAATTGAAAAATATTTCTACTAAAAAGCACCTTGCATAAAAAACGTAAAAATTGTGCAAACATACTACTTTTCGGTAAATAATTAAAAATCTAAAGTAATTAACATTTTATATTATTTTCACCAATTATAAATCTTTAAAGTGTTCACATAAAAAAAATTAAATTTTAATATTAAGTCTTGGTATGTGAAATTTCGAAAAATATTTAAACAATTTAAAAATACATTTTTAGCTAAAGTTGAAAAAAATTAGGGGTTTTATAGTCTTCAGATTGTTCAGTTAGCTAAAAATAACACACTCTAAAAAAACCTCATTGAAATCTTACTTAAATAGCACTTTTCGGATTTTGACAATTTCGAAAAAACTCCATTTTCTAAATAAGTAAAAATCACTCGGTATATATGATAGGGGCTACGTAGGTTTTTAGACAAGCACAAATTATTGACGTAAAACGTTTTTTCGAAAAATCAAAATTAACATTTTTTCCCATATTATGCCGACTTTTTGGCCGACAATTATATTAAAGTTGTTAAACGATTTCCGGGACAATTGGCGTCCCGCAAGGAGTTCTTGCGGGACGGGTATAAAATACCCTTGAATCCGGGACGTCCCGGAAAATCCGGGACAGTTGGCAACCCTGACAACCACAAAACAATACGTGACAACTGACAACCACAAAACAGTAACTAAGGACCAGTGCTACCATGTCAAAAAAAAAATTAAATTCACCAGTGCGGAGCTGCAAAAGTTGCCAGATTACACAATTTTTCACCAGATTTGGTTTAAATCTTTCCATTACTTGGTCGATGTCTGTACTATCGAATGTCCCTAAAGTCGTTGGACATGAATTATTTCATGCATTCGGCAGCCAAAAGTCAAATCTACTTAAATGCCATTCCACTACAAATGTCAAAAATAATTCAATAAATAAATTACGCACAAAATAGAATAATCTAACATTTCTGAAAATATGAAGTTACCCACAATTTTTCACCAGATTTGGTTTAAATCTTTCCATTACTTGGTCGATGTCTGTACTATCGAATGTCCCTAAAGTCGTTGGACATGAATTATTTCATGCATTCGGCAGCCAAAAGTCAAATCTACTTAAATGCCATTCCACTACAAATGTCAAAAATAATTCAATAAATAAATTACGCACAAAATAGAATAATCTAACATTTCTGAAAATATGAAGTTACCCACAATTTTTCACCAGATTTGGTTTAAATCTTTCCATTACTTGGTCGATGTCTGTACTATCGAATGTCCCTAAAGTCGTTGGACATGAATTATTTCATGCATTCGGCAGCCAAAAGTCAAATCTACTTAAATGCCATTCCACTACAAATGTCAAAAATAATTCAATAAATAAATTACGCACAAAATAGAATAATCTAACATTTCTGAAAATATGAAGACATAATTTATACATGATAATAGTGGTCAGCGGTAACAGTTTAGTTTAAGCATGAAACGCTAAAACCGGGTTTCTTTTGAAATCCCTATAGAAAAAGGCCATACAGAACTAAAAGTACGTACAGAGAAGTCGGCGGAAAGGCGTTTTAAATACAAAACTTACAAAAATCCATCAGAAATTCCGAAAAGCACGAAAATCACCGGCGAAATGACATAAAAACGTCCTTTTATTTCGGTGCGCACGCAACGCAGATTGTAGCTCGAATATGTTACCAAAGCTCGAAAAGCACCAGGGGCGGCACCCATAGATGTAAAATAAATAGATAGAATGAAGAAAACTCCAGTATAGTAGACCACAATCTTTTAGTGGGTACTAATTGCACACAAATCTTAAACTGCAGCTAACCTAAAATAGCTCCTGGGCATGAGACAGAAGTAGTCTACGATACTGCATGTTAGCCAAAGTATTTACTAGAGGTCTCTATACTTTTATACTCGTTGGGACTGCGCCACTCCGTTTAGGGTATTTTAACAACAGTTGGCAACGTAGCTATCGCTGGAAGTGTCAATTGTGTTAGTTAAGGTACATTTTAGTTTGGTATTTACTTGCTGAAAATATATATTTTTTGCCTCTTCCGACAACAGATTCGAGTTCAGCAGGCCGTAAACCATAGGAATAGTGCAAAACCGCTTCAAAAAGTTGCAATTTAAGCGTTTCAAGCTAAAGTAAATCTTTACCCGAAATGCGTATTAGTATTTTACATGATACGTGCGGGAACAAGAATTTTGGGAACGCGTAGCGCGGTTTGCGACTCGAGTGCGCGTAGCGCACGAGATTCGCATGCGCTACAAGTTCCCATTACTTGTTCCCGCACAAGACATGTATGCTATTTTTTGCACAACTGCTAAAAGTAAATCATATTTTAATATGAATTTATTTCGATATTCTTCGTAAAAGAAATAGTTTGACATTTATTATGTCGGTAAAGTAGGTATCTAGCTAAGTAGTTGTCAGTTCTAACAAAACTTTTAAATTGATTGATTTATATGCGTTCGTTGCAATAGATATAATCAGTTTACGTTTACTACAAAATAAAAAGTTACTTTGCCAGTGGCAAAATTCGTCGACGTACCTCGGTGCTATTTAATAACAGCTAGAAATGCAGGGTGTAGCGACATCGACACTCTACCACGGCCAACTAAATTAATTTAGTTGGCCGTGACTCTACGAACATCGGCGATGCGTAGCAAACATTTCTGTCAAATGGCGCTGTAGGTATTAATTGTCAGATCTTAATTTAATAATTTTTTGAGGCAATTTTAAATATTTTGAAGTAAAAATGGCAGTAAATTACATTTTCTTTATATATATTTAATATTATAGTAATTATTTTATTATGGAATTATCAATTAGCCTGAGAAAAAACGGTGCGTAAATCACGCACGTGTGTGTCAAAGTAGTAGAATGACCGTAAAGAAGGCGTTTCCGTGATTCAATAGAGTGCGCGAAAACGTGGTTTGTACGCAAGGAGTGCAAAAAATATTTTACAACCAACTCTAAATGAATTACTCTTGGTTCACACGTCAGTTTTATTTTTTACAAGAGACAGTGGCATAAAAAAGGGCACTTATTAGAAAATTAAAACAAATATAAAAAGTAAGAAGTACAAAAATAAACAAAATCCTTTGTAAGAAAATGCAAAAAATAAAAGAAAAGCCAAAAACTAACATTTTTGTACTAAAAGTACAAATACAAATTTTCATCATTAGAGTGCAGCACAAAAATTGTAAATATATAGATATATTAAACAGATTACTATGTCAGTAGCCTAGAATTATTATAGATAAACTAAAATACAAATATCAAATTTTAAGCATATTTATTTCCTACAGATGGCCATTTGAATGGTGTTTAATGTTTTGTTCAAACTAAAGGAAAACAACTTTTTGGTAGAAATTTTAAATAAATCAGTGGATCGGTAAAACTTTCTACTAGATAGCGTTAACAAAATAAACTATATTAGAGAATTTTTTCAGAATGCTATTAATAAACCAGATATACTTATATATCAAAGATGAAACATTGCTATTAACACTTTACTCAAAAAATAAAACCGCGGTGAGTTCAAAAAAATCACCAAATATTGGAATTCTTGAAAAGTTTCCACCAAATTACTAGATTTGTATTGAAATCGACAAATCTGATGAAATTTCAACAGACCTGGCAACACTGTTTGTACCATGCCAACCACTGTGTATAATGCAAAGTCGTGGAGGGAGAAGACTCTTTCTCCCTCCTGTGTACATCCTGTACTCATTCGGCGCGAAAATTTTGAAAAAATGGCAAATTGTTCAAAATTCAAATACCACGACCAGTTGTATTAGGTTGGTAAAAATAACTAGATCTTGGTAACAGTGCAAATTAAGACATATGTATTTCTGATTATGACATTTATTTTAATTATTAAAATATCAATTCGTTTAAGTAGAGTTTATTATTTTTTTCTTTAATATTATTAAATATTTGTTCACTGTTCGTTTACCAGAACGTCTGTTTTCATACTATTATCCATTCACAAAACTAGTGAACTGTCAATATATATATTTTTTAAATATTTGCTGAGTGTACCTTGAAATTGTAAAGATAATTTGTACATTTAACAGTTTTCCGCCTTTTCTCCCATTTTTAGTTGCTTTTCTCAATACATTTACTTTTCAATTAAAAGCTTAAGTATGTTTCAAAACAATCTCGTTTGTTAGCGTTTCTCGGCCCATTGCATTTTATATCGCAGCAGCGTTTTAATTCTAAATTTAGCGTTGTCCTATCATATTTTTCTAAAGTTCTTGACGCCAGGGCCATTGCTTGCCTGTGGTTTTCCGTCGTAAGCGAAAATATATTGCACCATAACGACGCATTTCGTATAATTCCATACGTTCCAGAGGATACGAATTTTAAGTAACGCCTTCCCGGAGTTATTTGGCTTTAGGATTTCTGCCCGAAGCGATCATTCAACGTCCGGTGTTAAGACCGTTCACGAGAGTTAGTCGTTGTTTCCTGGTGAGGCATTTACCTCGACGCGTAGTCGAATTTTGTGAGAAGTGTTGAAACCATATAGGTGTCGTTGGTCAGGCGCTGTATTACGAGACGTGTCGATAAATGTTTAACCGAGGAATCTTTTTAACGGGTTGTAGGCACCTCCAATTACGCTTGAAGCGGATTTCAAATGGAAACCTCGTCTGTGACCTAAACTGTCGTTGAATGGAGTCACGAGTTTCGTACCGTAGTCGTGCCTGAGTACGTGCTTCACTCCTACCTTTCTTGGGGATATAATACCGTTCATACATGCTTGACTATCGCCCCTATGCACTTTCCTGTGGTTCTTGTGGAGGCAATAGCTTTGAGGCCGACCCTCAGTTTGGTTGGACGTTACCAGAGCAGCTGAATTCCTTCAAATGTATTGTGTTAGTTTATAGTAAGTGTAACGAGTGTAACTATACCGCGAAGTAATGTTCGAAGTGTCGTATAGTTGTCGTTTATTTAAATGTTAAGATGTTGTACAGAAATTCCCGCCTTGGAGTTAATTTAGAGTATTTGTTATAAATGTTGATTGTTGTAAAGTAGCTTCGTTGTGTAAATTTAAATTTGTCACCGTTTTCGAAGTAGCTGTATCGTTTGTCGCCAATTTTACCGCCTGTGTTTAGTTTCAACGTTGCACCATTAACCTTACTAACATTTTTTGAGTACTTCTAACTGTAACGAGTAAATCTTTTGATGTTCATTGTCACCTACATATTTTGCTACATTTTAAATTATTTCCGTTTTTCATTAATGGATTGATATTTCTATGTGTATTTTGTATATTTTTCCGATGTACAGGGATTCAGATGGCTGCAAAGGAATGTAAGTTAAGGTAAGTTCAACTCAGCTGTTGGTGGTCGCCGCTCAAGCATTGCCAAAGTAGAAGTAGAAAGGTGGACCATTTTCTTCCACTTTTCTGATTGAGCTCGGCTGTGTTGTTTTCCCGATTTAGAAGAAAAGTGGTGGCGCTCAGCAATTACCATCTGTATTTCGTTTACCGGATCGTAGCGCTAATCTACCGTCGTAAAGAAACCCCCTTCGTACTGAGCATTTTAGCCGGCAACCTTTGTTACAGCCCATCGTAACGGGATTGGGGCAATTGATCCGAGAAAATCCCGATTTTGTAATGTAACAAACTGAAGTTTTGTCGTAAAGAGCATTGAATAATTAAAAAAAACACAAATAAAAAAAACAAAAACAAAATCAAATGTAATAAAATTGCAGTTTCTTTGGAAATGTACTTCGGAACTAATGATTTCCAGTAATATTTAAAGTTAGGTTATGTTACACGCGTCTAAAGCGAAGTTTTTCATTGTAATAATTAACTATAGCCTTTTCTCCATTTCCAATAATAAAACCCTCTTTCGTTTCTGTTCCATTGCAATTGAAGTGTATGCACAAAAACTAAAAGAATTTTTTACAAGAAAGTGTAACATAAGTCATGGTTTTAAATTTCAAAAATTTCAGTGCTGCCAAAATCAGCAAGCAGAAGTTCCAAAACAGAATTTAAACAAGGTACCAACTTGACAGCGTTTTGACAGTTCACGAGTTTTGTAAATGGATAGTAACTCTTTGATTAGGTATACATTACATAACATAAAATTCACACTTCCACTAGACAGCGTCGATGGTAATTTTGTAAATTTATTCTCGGTAATCTGATATTGAAACTGTTTTATGACTGTCACCTACTGTGGGAGTTGTAGGAACAGCGCATCCATGTTTAATTAATATTTAAAAAATGCATTATCCGCTTGTTTGCGAATAACATCCTCGACGCCCCCAAATCACCTTCTTTCGACGGATTTAAAATTTGGAAGTCAACCGACATAAATTAATTTAAATATGACGCTGCATATTTCGAGCGCAATATCACTGGTCGGAAATTCGTCATTCACCTCCTCTTCAGCAACTTTCTATGCTTCGAGTAAACGGTTCAATGCAATGTTGGATCAACTCGAATTTCAAACTGGCACAATTTTGTCCTAATTTACAAATATTTCACTAGGTGGCGACAGTATAACGGTGTAACAAGCCGCAAAAAATTGCTTTTATAATAAACTCCGTAAGAGCCCCAAATTTTAATTAAATTAAAAATTGTAAGGAAGTATCAAGAATACGCAAGAGCAAGAACGCAAAAGGTTGCATTGTAACAATGACGACAAGATCGAATTGCATCCGGTGCTAAGTAATCAGAACGCGTTCCAGAGAAATAAAGAATTCAAAATTACTGCCGACTGGCACACACGGGCATAACTTAGAGTGAGATTTGCAAAGTAAGCAAGTCCAAGACACTGCGAATGAAAAGTCAATCATATGCAATTTTGCAAAACGACTAAATGCGAAACACTGACGGCGTTGAGTGAAAGAGGATTTTGAAAGTTTCCTGGGGGAATGCGCGACCAGCGTCGGACAGTTCTTCCCGGGATTTGAAACCCCTAATTAATCACACGGCACCTGGCGTGAAAAACTAACTTGTTCAAAATTTAATTCTCTTTGAAACGATGTGACAAGTGCCAGATAACAACGACCAATAGATAAAGAAGAAGGCCCAGAGATTCCCAAAATTCAGCATAACATTTTCGGTTCCTTAATATATCCGCGGCGACGTGTAAAATATAAAATTCATCATCCTGCGATCCGTCGACACGGGTTTAGAGGTCAGGAACTATGGTTTTTATTAACAAACTTAGTACATGGTTGCTCTATGTATATCTGCTTTCCAGGGTCTAAAGATGTTATAAATTTACCGTAACTGGTCAATCGTTCTTATTAAGCTTACTACATAAATAGACAGTAAGCAAGTGGGATTAAAGCAACTGTAATTCTTGTTCATGATTTTTGGTTTCTTTTAATGTCTTTTTTAACTTTCGTAGGTGTTTTATTTTCTCAAAAACCAGTAGCCCAAGGGCTATATGCTATAAATGGTGGCACAATCCTTTTCCTTCACCATTGGAAGAAATTCTAAACACAACCTGAATTAAATAATAAATAAAGAATATAATAATCAATAAATATTAAATACAAATAAAAAATAAATATTTCCAATAAAATCATAAATAAATATAAAAATAAAGATATACAAAATAAAATAATAATAAATATATACGACATCCACGAGAAATAGGGTATGCAGAAGAAGTTAACATAAATTATCGCAACGAAGAAGACCGAGCCAAAATCAGCAGCCTACAGCCGAAGGAAGACATTCGACGTCATAGCAAAACAATAAAGCAAAGTGAGCGCAAACACGGTATGAGACATAAACACACTGTTGGGAAAGATTTAAGGAAATTGAGTCAATAGTATCATCAGTAATAGTGAATTTTATATAAAAATCAGGCGTCCATAAGGACATGCCTACTTTTAAAAAACGGGGAGTAATGTAACAGCAAATATTTCCATTTAAGTAAATGAAAAATTGTTAGGAAGCTAAGACATAAGTTAGTAGCCAACATGCACAATTAACATTCCCACAACGCAGTACAATGTAGCAATCTAAAATAATAAATTGGGTCCGGTCGCAGAGGTATCAGCACGTAAAGAAAATCAAAGAAATTGAATCTTCATTGGCTATCAAATTGCTTCAAGGAAGCAAGCTGGGAACAGCATAGTTGCATTGTCGAGGGCAAGTGTTCTGTGAGAAACGCATACGCAAGTTTCTTTGCAGGCGAAGCGAAAACAGCAATTTTGCAAACGACCAACGGGAAAACATCAAGCGGCAACAAACGAGGGAGCTTTGAAAAGTTTCCTGAAAGAGCGCGGGAGAAGAGCCGGCAGTCTTCCCGGGGTCCGCGAGCGAATTAATTAACACCGGCGCGTGTCGCGCCTAGCGTTTAAAAACGTAACTAGTTCAAAATTTTACATCTTTTTAAAACTCTGACCAAGTGATAACCAAACCTACCTCCAAGAGAAGGACGCCCGGCGGTCTCCAAAATTCAGCATAAACGTTTCAGTTTCATTAATATCATCCGCGGAACGTGTAAAAATTCGAGCATGTCAACACTGCGTCAGCACCGGATATAAGGTCAGAAAATTATGGTTTATACTAACAACTTAAATACAGGGGTTGCTCGACGTATGCTTTTGCCTTCCAGGGTGTAATAATGTTATAAATTAAGTGTAACTGGTCAATAATTCTTATGAAGTTTACTACATAAATAGACAGTAAGCAAATGGGGTTAAACCAACTGTAATAATTGTTCATGTATTTGGTTTCTTTTAATGTCTTTTTTAACTTTCATAGGTGTTTTATTTTCTCGAAAACCAGTAGCCCACGGGCCATATGCTATGACGGGGTACGTCATAGTCAACTTGAATTAAATTTAGGTAAACAATAAAATACGTCAAATATTAACATGTGAAGTGAAATCGTATTTCAGAAGTGTTCGAACCCTTCGAAATGGAATTGACTCGTGAAAAAACGAGAAAATCTAGAGCTGAAATTTCAGCTATGATGATGAAAGAAACCGGCTCGAAAAAGACGAGATGATAACAGTAAAAGTTCTTCAGAAGTTGAGCAAAACGCAGAGGCGTATTAACAATAGTAGCCGCCAGAAACCCCTTAAAATTAGGCAAATCTAGGAATTAATTCTGTGATCATTTTAAGTTGCAATTTCCAGTAGGTATATGCCTAAGAATTAATATTTTATGACAAAATGAAACAATTTTTGGCTAAATGTTTCTATGGCTTAAATTCTACCCTAATAAAATCTATGAAATATCTTATTCTTAGGGCAGATTTCATAATCAATTTTAAATCTAATTTTAATTAAAGTAATGTTAGAATGTGCATGATACCATATGTAGCACAGGAGGCTGTGCACATCTAATGTCACTTTAGTTAAATGAAGCTTTAAATTTGATTATGAAATCGGCCTTTAGTCCCTTAGCTAAATTAATAAACAAATGTATTACTCAAAACCATTTTTCTAAAGGGTCTAGGACAACTCGGCGCCGCCATCTCGGCGCCGCCACTTCGGCGCCGCCATCTCGGCGCGGGGCCAGCTCGGCGCCAGCCAACTCGGCGCGAGGCCATCTCGGCGCCGAATTTAAATTCGCAAACTACAGTGTGCACTACGTAAGAAAATTATTATAAACAAATAACAAATAAAGTCATCGCCAAAAAGCTGGCATCAAATGAAAAAAAATATTTAGAATTTCTTGGAAAATCAAGAACTAACGACCAGAGGTAATTGCAAAGTGATTACAAATGGGCCAAACAAAAGTTATCACGTGACTTCCGTTATCAGTAAAATTCAACATTTTTTAAAAATAATTATGAAAAATGAATTTACTAACCAAGATAGGGACAACATTTACGAAACAAAGTTGTTTTCTGGCCTTGACATTGTTGAGATAGCTAAAACGAAAACATAATAAAAATCGTATGGAAATTTTGATTAATTTCCGAAAAATTGTACTTTTTGGATTTACACAACTTCGAAAAACGCCACTTTTAACTAAGTAAAAATCACTCAATATATCTAATACGGGCTAAATAGGTTTTCGGACAAGCTGTCATCCTGTATAAAGTGAAATGTAAACATTACCAATATTTTTATATATATATATATTTATATACAGGGTGATTTTTAAGTTCATTCCTTGCGTTTTTTTTATTTACCACTTTTCCGAAATATCAAAACTAACAGAGGTACAGGGTGTTAAAGTTTCAAATTAAAAACTAAACTTTGGCGCAAAGGCGGCTGGACAATTTTATTTTTGTTTATCTCTGTTGTCAAGCAATGACCTGTCAACTAGTTTTCCATTGTAATTTTCTTAATGTTATTGCTGCAATAATGGCTCATGTTTATGAAAATAATGAATGAGTGAATATGCTTATTATTTACTGGGAGTGTCGTCAAAATGCCGCTGCCGCATCGCTCTTATACGCGGAATGTGTGTGTAGAAGCGAATGCTGATAATTTTGATCATTTAAGTTAGATTAAGTTTAGTTTAATTTTCGTTAAGTAATTTTAGTTCATACTTTGAAACTTTAACACCTTGTACCTCCGGTAGTTTTGATATTTCGCAAAAGTGGTAAATGGCTTACTTTTTTTAGCTTTATATCCTGGCAAAAGGAATGAATCAACTTAAAAATCACCCGTATATACAGTGTGTCCCCGGATAGGTGAAACGACTCTTGTAAAAGGTAAAAAGTTTCAGTTTTGAAAAATCAAATATGCCTTGAAAGTTTTCAAAAAAACTATTTTTTGTGCTCATGACTTCAAAATTCATATTTCCCAGTCATTTCCGATACGCCGAAAGTTACTTTTCCCGCACTGCGGTGTTTTTTACTTTTCAACAAAAACTAGGGGAATTGTGTTTTTTGTAAATTTTTATAATAAACGGGGCTGCGCGCGCTATTGCGCGGTCTATTCTATTCAATTTACCACCATTTTTAGGCCTATTACGTTGGCCCATCTCCAAGGGGGCTCTTGGGGTTCCGTCCATCTTTAAAGGAGCCTCTGGGGCTCCGCCCCTTTCCAAAGGGGACCTCGGGGCTCCGCCCATCTCCAAAGGGGCCCTTGGGGCTTCGCCCCTCTCCAAGCGGCCCTCGGGGCTCCGCCCCTCTTCAAGGGGGCACTCGGGGCTCCGCTCTTCTCTAAGGGAACCCTCGGGAATCCACCCCTCTTCAAGGGGGCCCTAGGGGCTTTTCCCCTCTCCAAAGCGGCCCTCGGGGCTCCGCCCATCTCTAAGGGGACCTTCGGGGCTCAGCCCCTCTCCAAGGGGTTCTTCAGAACCCCGCTCCTCTCTAAGGGGTCCCTCGGGGCTCCGCCCCTCTCCAAATGGGCCCTTGGGCTTCGCCCCTCTCCAAGGCGGCCTTCGGAGCTCCGCCCATCTCTAAGGGGACCTTCGGGGCTCAGCCCCTCTCCAAGGGGTTCTTCAGAACCCCGCTCCTCTCTAAGGGGTCCCTCGGGGCTCCGCCCCTCTCCAAATGGGCCCTTGGGCTTCGCCCCTCTACAAGGCGGCCTTCGGAGCTCCGCCCATCTCTAAGGGGGCCCTCGGGGTTCTACCCCTCTCCAAGGGGGGCCTCGGTACACACACGTCTGTACCGTTCTCCTTTATTATATAGAGGATTGTCCCTCGTTGGTTTAATTGCGCCTGCAAACACCAGAGGCGCTGTAAACGTCAACAAAAACTAACAGGTGTGTAGGATAGGTATAAAAGTTTAGTTATTTGTGCTGTCAACTCAGTAAATTAGTAAAACACTTAATAATAATTTTTTTATTTTTTAAAATATTTTCAGTTATTCGTAACAAAAAACATTGTACCTAACTCGCACTATATGCAGCACTCCCTTCGGTCTTGCTGCAAACAAAGTGTTCATTCGGGAAAATTACGAACTTGTTAGGTAAATAACTGTAGAGTAGCGTGTCTTTTACGTAGCAAATACGATAAAAAGTTATTAAGAGAAGTTGTTTAGAATCAACATCTAGGTTCCTATACCAAATTTCAAAATCCTCTGCCAACTTTGATCTCTCACATTATCTTTTATGTTTAGGTCCCATATCAAAGAATTTTACTTTTAACAAAGACGGCTATAGAAAAACAGAAGTTTCTTATTTCATAATAAAAAAAAATTGTTAAAAATAAAATTCTTTGATTTGGAAAATAAACATTACAGAAATATTTGTCATATAAAAAGCACTTTACTTCAAAATTGTGTAAATCCAAAAAGTGCTATTTTTCGGAATTTAATCAAGATTTCAATGAGATCTTTTATTGTGTGGTAGTTTTAGCTGACTGAACAATCTCAAGGCCAGAAAACTTGTTTTCGTAAAATGTGTCTCTATCTTGACTAGTAAATACATGCTTCATAATTATTTAAAAAAAAACGTAAAATTTTACTGATAACGGAAGTCATGTGACAACTTTTGTTTGGATCATTTGTAATCACTTTGCAACCACCTCTGGTCGTCAGTGTTTGATTTTCCAAGAAATTCTCAATAATTTTTTTTTCATTTGATGACAGCTTTTTGGCGATTACTTTATTTATTATTTTTTGATAATAATTTTCTTACGTAGTGCACAATGTAGTTTGCAGATTTGAATTCGGCGCCGAGATGGCCTCGCGCCGAGTTGGCTGGCGCCGAGATGGCTCCGCGCCGAGTTGTCCAGGCGCCGAGCTGGCCCCGCACCGAGATGGCGGCGCCGAGTTGTCCGGCTTCGTTTTCTAAAGTATTAAAAGTTTCAATTATAACTCCGATATTTAAAAAGGGAAATACAGTGCTGCCTACACATGTCAGGCCTATATCGATAACTTCATTAATTTAATATTTTTAAGATTAAAAAAAAATAACTTTTTCATCCTTTTGAACATAGTGAAGTATTTAAAAAACAACAATTTGGCTTCAGAAAATCGCTTTCGATTATTGGCGCTTTATTAAAATACGTAAATATCGTTTACTAGGCTTTTGGTAAGGGTGATTACATCAAAGCCACTTTAAGGGATTTAAAGAAGGCTTTTGATTGTTTTTGTCATTGAATATTATTGGAAAATCTTAATCACTACAAACTTCATAAATTGTCAATAACTCTCATTGAGACCTATCTATCAAACCGTTCTTTAGTAGGTAAAACCAATATTGTAATTTCTACTGAATAAAAAGTACCGTATGGAATTCCTCAAACGTCTATCCTGGGCCCAATTATTTTCATTAATTTGAATTACCTTATATTATTTGCAGATGATACTATCTATATTCAAAAGTAGGTAATACAATGAAATGGCAAATCAAAGGCTTTAGCTGAGACGTGGTTTACATCAAAGTGTCTTGTAGTCAATCAGGATAAAATTCAAACCATGTGGCATGGTATGCGGACCCTAGCTGATATAGACAATAATATAGCAATAAAATTATTGGGAATTTCATTAGTTCCGACGAACTAGTTAAAAAACTGTCAAGAACCACCTATGTAATTAGAAAATTAAAACCAATTGGCCACGCTCATGACAACATATTACGAGATATTCTATTTCAATTATAGTGTAACTTGTGCGGTCATTCAGCAGCCATGTATAGAATTTTTTCGTCACAAATGAGAGCTGTTAGAATTATAAACAACATTCCTTACTTGGAAGGCTGCAAAATCTCTTTTAAAAAATTAAAAATATTAATATTACAATGTATTTATATTTTAAATCTTGTAACGTACATTCATAAGAAACAATGGGCATTGCTGCACAGTGATAGTCATAATTATAATACACGAGTGAATTCAATTAAAATCTGCAAGTCGAAAATTTCCGAGGCTCGGTGACACATATAAATATTGTTCGATTAGACTCAAAATTTTTATGGGTTACTTTTTTTCGCATTAGGGAGTGTGACTTAACAAAATTCCGAGGTTGCAAAATTAGAACCACCCTAATACCTATAGCACGTTCACTCCATTTGTGATTCGGAGCAGGCTTTGCATGTGCATTTGTAAAGTTTCGCCCAGCGCGAACGCGTTTTTTTGAATTACAAATTAATTCGAGCGTTCTCCAATAGCTTATTCAACGTTACCTATCAGAGTTTGAATCTTTGGCCCGCGCGGCCAAGTACGTCATCGAGGACTCGCAGGTCCACGTACGCGCCGCTCCCCCCACTTAAGACGTCTAAGTTGTCCGAAGCACGAAGAGGAGACATAAAAGCGGCTTCGCGACCGATTCACGAGGCATTCATTTCCTAGATTTCTCCCAGATAACTCCTCGAGAGTTCCCCGTTCCCGTTCCCTGAACCCTGATCCTGTCCCGACCGATTAATAGGAATCTTCCCTCCCCTCCATTTTCACTTTGAAATCCTGCACCCCGAATCTACCTGTAACTAAGTCGAACCGAGGACTCCAGGAGGCAGTGTTCTTAGCTAATTAAAAACGTGAACATAACCCCGTCCAGAAAATCAGTTCTTGGTAGCAAAGACCTCTTCGAGGACTGCTTCACTGGTTTATTCCTGTCAATATTATAATCCGAAACCGGCCTAAATATTTAGCCCATTTTCCCGGCAACAACTATTTACAAAACTCTCCTCAGGAGACGTGTTGGAAACGAAGGCTCTTATACGAGGCCGTTTTGCACGTTTATCGTATTAATTACGCCAATTAGCCAGCGTAATTATTCTCGCCATAAACTTGTCAGATAGCAGATTATAAAGGCCCGGCACATCGCTAAGCTTTGAGGCTGTTTAAACTTGCACTAATTAGTTGTTGACTACAGAGGTTTACTCACCAGTCAGAGCAGCACCGACAGCACCCCCCAGGCGAGCCCGTTCCGGGGGAACGCTTCCTAGACGCCTGCAACAAACCCGAGGTCGTGCACTAGGTGGGATACCCCTCTCGTTCTATGGCACCCGGCACAAACACAACACCGCAAACCCCCAGAAGGCTTGGCCAATTTCCCGAACGCCGCTGTAGCGTAAGCAAAATCCTGACATAGCCGAATTAATTTGTACTTACAGCCACACGTGCTTTCGATATTCGATCGAGTTTCGAGCTTAAAAGTTGGCACCTCCGGGACCAATTTCGACGGCCCGATATCCTGACCAGTGGCGTCCCATCGTTCAAACAGGGCACAAACAGTACGGCCTCCAAACGCACCGATGTATGACGGGTTGCAGTGAAGCCAGGTTTTCGCAACAGGACGTCTCGAATAAACACTGAATTTATTGTAAAATTTCTTTTTATTCTGGTTTATTGAATAATTCCTATGTTTGTAAATAGATATTAAACTATAATTAAACTGTCTAATATTATCCTGGTGTTTGTTTGCTAATCTTGTGGTGTATATCTGAGGGAACCAAATTTAACTCCGACTAGAGCTACCCGTTCGCAGTAATTTTGGCTAATTTGTTAAATTCCTCCATGTTATTAGCCATTTTTTGGGACCTGGGTGGGTTGGCAGATGTTTTCTTCTCTGGATGATTGTGACCCCTAAGATGTACTTGTTCTTAGTTAGAGACAGATCCGGCTAGAAGCACCATAAACAGAAATGCCTGGAGGCTGTATCAGGTTTCTGTTGGTTGCACTGGTTCCTTATCCCTAATTTTAAGCACATGAATGAGACTGAATTCACGTTTTAAGCCAATGTAGTCAATGGCACTTAAAGGGATGATGATGTTGCTACCCTGAAACGCAGCCTCACGTTTCATGAATTATAGCTTGGAAGAGGGCAGCAACGTTGCGAATGAATCAAACATTAAATGTCGATTATTTTATTACAAGAATAAACGGTCTATTTATACAAAATAATTGCTTAGATACTACAGCAACACTGGCATTTAAATTGTGATAGATATTTCGTAAATTTTGACTGAAATTTATATCTGTTTAATTCAAAATTAAACACAAAAACATATACATTATTTTGAAGTTGGCTTATACGCAAAATTTGTCTGCTAGGGATTCTGTCTTTAAAAATGACAATAAATTAATAAATATCATTAATTCAGTGTCAAAGTACATACTATTCTGGAAATTCTTGCCTGAACTTTTATAAAATGTAATAAAAATACTTATTAATAAATGCTACATCAATAGTATCCAACACAGTATTTGTTTGACATCCTTAAAAGTAGTTATGACATGCTAATTAAATGTCACACTCTTAACCTATTTGTTTTAGTAATTTTTTGTAAATACATTCCTAGACAAAAGATGCATTTTGGAAGTACACTCATGAAATTTTAGAAATCAAAGGCCACTTTGTGTTTTTATGTTTAGTGAACAGACTATACCACCCATAAATATATTTCATACAAGGAATTAATTTTATAGAATGACCTCCGACCACCAAATATTAAAAAATCTTAAGAATACTGGCTAATGTTTGCTCTTTAATTTCTAGTTATATATCTAATTTATGATAAAATAAGCTCTTTTGGTTCTGACCACTGATAATTAGTAACTGTTGAATAATACGCAAACTCATAATTATTAAAAAGAAGAAGAAAAAGCACTAAAGTGCTGCATTCACAAGTTCCACAACTCTCCGGTTTTTCAACAGTATGAATTTTTGCATGTATAGCTCAATCATATTTAGCGGCCATTTTAAAATAATAATAATAATACTGTTTATTCAACAGATTATACCTTTCACAAAGTATATATTCAAAAACAAAAGCCAAATACAACCATAGTTAATATCTACCATATAAAGCAAATAAAATAACAATATAGAAAAAACAAGAAAATGTATGCCGGGATGCTGGGTTACATATCAAATAAAGATCTCATATGCCTAATAAAAGTGTTAAATGGTATTCCAATATCTGCTTTACTTGTCTTATTAACAGTTCTTACAATACGTTGCAGCGGACTATTATTACAGTAATTGGTATGACGATACTCTTGTAGCAGCATCTACTGTCACCTGACCTGAACACGTAATTTAAAAGCCGACAGTATCTCCAGACAGGCTATAAATCTATTTACTACTTCAAATGCAAAACATAACTCAAAATATCGTGTTTCATTTACAGCATGCCATGATCAAATTGAAGTTTGCCATAATTTGATACATACACATTGAAGCAAATGAACTATCATAAGTCAAAGAGTACTAAATTATATCTTCATCTTGAACTATTTTCCTAAAAATATTGTAGTGATAGCTCCACGTTGGGCTAGCCATTAATTTATGCAATGACTCAATGCTTGAGATGCATATCTTATTTAATATTAGCCCTACTATTTCTTTTCAAATCGATTATTTTCAATTTTACTTTTTAACTATGTATTACAATTGAGACTCTCAGGGTGGTTTGCCAATCTAGTTATCTATCAGTTGAAATTGAAATTTTATTATAATTTTTGATTACTGATTGACATTAACTGTCAGCTCGACTTCCAAAATCAATTAAACCAAGAATTGACAAATATCCATTATACTGACATATCCATTAATCAATTCACTAAAGTAAGTACTGTATTATGTTTATTTCACTGTTTCTTTTATTGTCTGTTATTGAAAACGCTTTCTCAAGCTTTCACTGCAAGTATCCAAACGTCCACAGCTCCTGATGTTCACCGTCTGCAACGCCTACAACTTATTCTTCCAATAGTCAAGAGTATGACGTCTCGCCATCGTTTAAATCACATCCAACCTGTCAAAAACCCCAACTGTCCGTAGAATCCTGCCCTGCTCTTTTCATCAATGTCACCGTCACGCCAATAGATTCCTGGTAAGTTTCAGTATTATAGATGATCCCAAGCTAATCTTCTTTATTCCTCAGCTAGTACTCTGTATCCAGCAACACCCATAGAAACTATCCAAATCAAGCAGCTACTCCTAACAACTTCCTTCTAAACGATTTACTTGTCTTCTATATAATCACCAACTTCAGTAATGAATATTAATTATATCTTACATGCACCAATAAATCCAAATCTATTCTAATATTATAGTCTTCTTGTTATTTGTATTTAATTAACTGTATTGCACAATCTGTTCACCGATTGTATGGTTTTATTAATTCCATATTACATTTTCATATATTTTCACTACGTAGATTTGTTATTAGCCGCATTATTTGTATTTCACCAAACAATCATACAAATAAAGGCATAATTTCAAATTTTTATTATCAAAATGAGTTTTTTCAAAAATCTATAAATTTTTATCTCTGGTAGTTACAATTATTCCTGCCCTCTTAAAAATATAAAATGTCCTAATTATTACATGCTACAATATTCCTTATTATTAAAGCAAGCATACTTGTCAAATATTACCTTGGTTTACACTTTTATCATGGTTGAACTCACCCATTAAAATTAAATACTCAATTTCTATTTAATTATCAAATTACATTAATAATTGTCTCAATTTTAATATACATCATTCATTTTAAATTTAACACCCAATCTTATATAAAACCCCTCAAAATTTGATTGTATTAATCTTCCAAATTTATCATATTTTTATTATTATTTAACTACTACTCTATTTGTATCATAACAATATAAAAACACTTAATAAAAACAATTTTTATTAACTGTTATGATTAATACACTCGTGTTGTGTAAATGCCATCTTCTTTTTCTTTTTACTTGATACAAGTTAACTTAATGCAGTGTAAACTTTTGCCTGTCACAGTAACAGATGTTTTCATACACAAAATGCAATCTGACATTCACCTACAGACTTAAGATAAGACATGACTAGATCACAAGAATAAATATTTATTCTTGTGACTAGATTTTCTATCTTTCTTTCCAAGGCCTGCCCAATATTAGTAGTTTCTTTTTAACACACGCTACTGTCTTCGTATATACATAAGGTGAAATCCAAAATATTGTAACAATTGTTTATAATTCAAATCTTATGTTAAACTTAAAACAAAAAGCTTTGACAACTTTCACAATATTCACAAACAGAACAAGAGTAATGTTTTCCGCTGGTATTAGTTTTGATATGAGAAACTAAATGATCTCTTAGTGCTAATCTAAATTTACAATTAGCACATACAGCAATAAGGCTATTCACCTGCATGAGTTTTCATGTGCATAAGTAAATTATGTTTTTGAGCCGTTTTATATTCACAAACCGAACAAGAATAAACGTTTTTGCTTGTATGAGTTTTCATATGCAAAACTAAATTATATTTGTGGGCAGTTTTAAAATCACAAACAAAACAAGAATAAGGGTTTTCGCCTGAATGAGTTTTCATATGTTTGACTAAATTATTTTTATCTGCAGATTTAAAATCACAAACAGAACAAGAATAAGGTTTTTCCCCTGCATGAGATTTTATATGTGTGACTAAACTCCTTTTGTAAGCAGTTTTATATTCACAAACAGAACAAGAAAAAGGCTTTTCGCCTGTATGACATTTTACATGTGTGACTAAACTACGTTTGTATACTGTTGTAAATCCACAAACAAAACAGCAATAAGGTTTTTTGCCTGTATGAGTTTTCATATGTTGGACTAAACTATATTTATAGACAGTTTTATATTTACAAACAGAACAAGAATATGACTTTTCACCTGTATGAGTTTTTACATGTGCGACCAAACTTTCTTTATAGGCAGTTTTATAATCACAAAATGAACAAAGATAAGATTTTTCACCTGTATGAGATTGCATATGTTTGACTAAATTAATTTTGTATGCTGTTGTAAATTCACAAACAGAACAAGAATAAGATTTTTCGTTTGTATGAGTTCTCATATGTCGAACTAAATGTGGTTTATATGCCGTTTTATATTTACAAACGATACAGAAATATGGTTTTTCACCTGTATGAGTTTTTACATGTTCGACCAAACTCTCTTTATAGGCAGCTTTATATTCACAAAATGAACAAGAATAAGTTTTTTCGCCTGTATGAGTTTTCATATGCCGAACCAAATTATGTTTTATGACCGTTTTATATTCACAAAGAGAACAAGGATAAGGCTTTTCGCCTGTATGAGTTTTCATATGTCTGACTACATTCTTTTTGTGGGCAGTTTTATATTCACAAACAATGCAAAAATAAGGTTTTTCCCCTGCATGAGATTTTATATGTGTGACTAAACTCTCTTTGTAAGCAGTTTTATATTCACAAACAGAACAAGAAAAACGTTTTTCGCCTGTATGACATCTTACATGTGTGACTAAATTACGTTTGTATAATGTTGTATATCCACAAACAGAACAACAATAAGGTTTTTCACCTGTATGAGTTTTCATATGTTCGGCTAAATTACGTTTGAAAACAGCTTTATATTCACAAAATGAACAAGAATACGACTTTTCTCCTGTATGAGTTTTTACATGTTCGACCAAACTCTCTTTATAGGCAGCTTTATATTCACAAAATGAACAAGAATAGGTTTTTTCGCCTGTATGAGTTTTCATATGCCGAACAAAATGATGTTTTATGCCCGTTTTATATTCACAAAGAGAACAAGAATAAGGCTTTTCCCCTGTATGAGTTTTCATATGTCTGACTACATTCTTTTTGTGAGCAGTTTTATATTCACAAACAATGCAAAAATAAGGTTTTTCACCTGTATGAGTTTTCATATGTTCGGCTAAATTACGTTTAAAAACAGCTTTATATTCACAAAATGAACAAGAATACGACTTTTCTCCTGCATGAGTTTTTACATGTCCGACCAAACTGTCTTTATAGGCAGTTTTATATTCACAAACAGAACAAGAAAAAGGTTTTTCGCCTATATGAGTTTTTATATGCCTAACTAAACTACGTTTTATGCCCGTTTTATATTCACAAAAAGAACAAGAATAAGGTTTTTCGCCAGTATGAGGCTTTACATTTGTAACCGAACTCTGTGCTGTTGAATTATGAGACAAATAATTTTGGTCTTTAATTTCAAACTCACACTTAATATCAATTTCCGAATCTCTACTTATGTCATTACTGTTTTCAACGATTTGCTGTTTGATTGGTAATTTTTTATTATCTTCATTGCCATCGAAGTCTCTTAATATATGGGATGAAGTTGCAGTTGAACTATAAAAATTATCATCTGCTGTTTCTTGATTGAAGGACATCATGGCTAGTTTAAAGTTGATTTCGGAAGTAATACTTTTCGCTCAATAATATGCGATTACGGAAACATCTGGGATTGCAACACCTGGAACAAGTAGGTACTATTAGAAGTAACTGATGTATTAGCAAATTTAAGATAATTACATTTATATACTGTTCTATAAAGTAAACTGGAGTTACTTTAAAAATTATATTTTAAACGGAATTATTGTTGCAATAAAACTCCACTGCTTAGAGAGAGTACACGAATCGTCAATGTCAAGACATTCTGGTTATCCTGTTGATCAACAATCTTACGCATTTAGAGTATTGTTGTGGGATATTGGTTCTTATAGGCAATGTAAACGTAGTACAGTAACTGCTATAATTCACGGTTTGCTGTATTATGGTGGCAATTCTGAACAGTTTGTTCATTTATTTATTTCAGAAGTTACGAAATATGAATAATACACATAATGGGAATATTTTTAATAAAAATTCACGCTTGAACACTATAAGTTGGGTAGAAAATCAGTACTCAGTGCGGAGCAGGAATCAAAGCTTGCAAATCATATTCTTGGCTTATCAAGAGAGCTCTATGTACTTACAGCTTAATTCATACGCCAGCTCGCTCACCAATTTGCAGAAGTAAATGGATTAAAACATACATTTCCAGAAAAAAGAAGATGTGTGGTAAAGATTGACTTTACGCATTTATGTACAGCAATCCCATTTCAGCTTCCACAAACCAAAAGCTACAAGTCTGACCCGAGTTTTGGCGTTTAACAGAAAAAAAGTAAACTTATTCATCGATAATCTACAAAAACGTTATGAGCAATATAGATTTGAAGCTCATCGCAACTTTAAAGTGGATGAAACTGGCATTAGCAATGTTCACTTACCTTCCCGAATTGTGGTGTAAAAATTCATACCTGAACATTACTATTATAATTGTAATTAATTTATTATCAAAATACAAAATTGAAAGATTTCGTATTATATAATTTATTCGTGCTTCATAACTTCTACAATAAATAAATAAACATGCAGTTTATCTTCATTTTTATCACTGTTATTGTAATTACTATTTAAAACAAGCAATTTTTCTTTAAGTAGAAGTTTTTTATTGATTTTCTGTCTATCTGCATGAAACAATCATTGTTGTGTTCATATTTAACTAATTAATAAATTGCTACCACAACACAGCACACTGTGAACTGTTGCCGTTACTGTACTACGTTTGCATTACGTACAAGAACCAATATCACGCACCAGAATCTCTTGACATTGACGATTCGTTACTCTCTCTAGGCAGTATAGTTTCTTGTTGGCATGAAGCTTACCAATCTATCGTTGACTTACTAGGTCATTATAGCAGTATTAAGCAGCTTTCAAAGAGTCAGATTTATTTTTTATTTGTTCTGTTTATAAGCATGAGGTCTATTTGAAGAATTGATATGACTGTGTTATAAAGTAAGCCAAATTTTAAAAACTTCGGCGTATTGAAATACTCTTGAATGTCAAAGTTGGAATGTATGACCTGTATCAGGAGTGCGTGAAATTACTTATTAAATTTTGATTATTTAGAGCTATAACAGTGACCATTTCAAATTTGATAACCTTTTTAACCATTTGAGTGTAGAGATGAAGTCGTATTTACGTAGGGGAAAACTGTCGTACCAATTATATATCTCGCAATCGTACCTACCTAGCACTCGTTTTGCTTCTATGTTGAGTGATTTCAATTTACCTTAAATAAACAAGAAGTTTTTATACATTGGGTAGAACGGTGTAAAACTGTTCCAATAATAAAACTGTCCTTTAAACCATCTATAAAGTAAAGAATAATACATGGTAACTATACCTGTCAACTTAGACGATAAATAACCTTGGTTTAGAAGTGTTTTGTTTCAGACGTTGTTAGAGAATTGAACCCCGTCGTTTCATCAGATACTATGCGAGAAAGACGAATGCATTAATTAATTACACTCATATTTTTGTTTCAAAGAACATCAAGACTTTAAGCACCACTCATATATAATGTAACCCCACTGCACCACGCCAACTACGGTGTATGATGTAATACAGTGTTGTATATTATCTATGACAGTGTTGCGAGCAGCGTTGCCAGATGCGCAGTTATAAATTATGGTTGCAGCAACATCAATTTTATGATATCTGGAAACAAATTGAGGTATAGTCAAGATTTATTTTCAGGGAGTATTTTTATTATTAGAAATATTATACAGTGTGAATAAAGTAAGACTATACATTAACAACTTTATGTTAGCATTAATCAATTTACCCATGCTAGTAACAATTGTCGGTTTTGGAATTACAATAAAATTAAAATAATTCAGTTTCAATTAGTTTCTATAGCCACTGTGTTGTTATTTTATTTACGAACACCATTAAGTAAATCCCCTATGTCTTATTTTGCATAATTCAGCCATGCACAGTTGCGGCCAATAAAAAATGGGACAACTCTTGTAACAGATTTTTGTCAAATTCTAGCTGCTTTAACTTGTTTTATTAATATTTCAGATTGCAACATGGAATATTTGACATCTGCCAACAATTCTAAATTAGAAATAATACGACAAAGTAGTTACGCCGCATATAAATGCAACGACGAAAGGTGGAATAATCGCGATAGTATAGAAGATGTAGAAGAATTATTTTGAGTTTTACTATATTAATTAAGAGGTATGTGTACTACTATTTGTAATTTACGTATTTTATTTTAAAGTTTCATTTCTTCTTCTTCTTTCTCAGCCTGTGTTCGTCCACTGCTGGACATAGGCCTCTTCCAATTGTTTCCATGTATCTCTATCTCTGGCGGTTCTCATCCATGCGTTTCCAGCTATGATCTTCACATCGTCGATCCACCTCTTCTGCGGTCTTCCTATTCCTCTTTTGGTTTCTCGTGGTCTCCAATTAATTAGTCTTTGTGTCCACTTTTCTGTGTTTTCTCGTGCCACGTGCCCGGCCCATTGCCATTTCAGTCTCGCCATACGATTTATAATGTCCGTCACTCTCGTTCTCATTTCATTTAATTTAGCTAAATGAAGGTATTGCTTACACAGTTTTTTCAATAAAAATAATATTTAGATATTTATGTATCAATGTTTATACTTCATTTTTTTTGTATACAGTGTGTCCCAAAATTAGCCTGCTAAACTTTAATAGCGAATTCTAGAACTGAAAATATGAAGAAAACTTTATATAACCATAGGCCGAAAACCCCGTGGTTTTCCAGATACAGGGTACATTTCATTAAAATGTAAAAATTTAGATCCATTTTCTGGATCAATTTTACTTTTAAGTCTGTCATGAAATATAGTTTCTATTCATAAACTATAAAAGTAAATCCTTACACATTTTACACATTTTGATATGTAAATATGTCACTACCACTTTTTCTGTTTGAAAGTATTCATGCATATTAACAAATTTTGGTGATGCCAATTCTAAAAAACTATAAAAATGTACACATTGTGATCATTAATTGACATGTATTGCTGTGATATTTGTTGTACGGTGGAGATTTTATGAGATAATGTAATTAATATCTAACAAAGTTTCATTTGCCCTAAGAAAATTGCTGACACAAACAATTCTTGTGGTAGAATTTATTGGACTGGTGTAAATAGTCACATTTAAGGCATAAATTGTTTTAAGGATAAATACAGAAGATTTTTGTATGTAGTAGCCATACAACTCATAGTTGGAATCAGGTTAAGCACACAAGTATACTGAATTTCACACAGAACCAAGTACGATCAAGGTTCTCTCGTGTCTACCCATAAAATGTGGGGTTATGTTTTGGTAAAACCAGGCTAAATTCGCCTGGAGATCCTATTTTTTAACCACACAAAGAGCCAGCATACGTATAAGGCCAAATTTTAGTATTAGTTGGCTCAGAATAAAACACGTTTGACACGTTTATTTACGATTCAGTGTAAGTGGCGTCTTCAATCTAAATATGCAGTGTAGTTATGGTTGAAGTGCGTATAAAAACCTGTTCAGAAAACTTTATACACTCGTTGCACTGGCGAAGCATATTGGGCCGTTGGTGGGTATGGGAGCTTTAATTCGGAGCTGGTTTGAGGTCGAATGGAAGCCCGGGTTGTCAGCAAACACAAATTGGAGGTCCGCAGCTGGAAAATTCGAGGGCTATAGCTGTAGAGCATGTGTGTGTTCAAATTTGGAGCTTGCAAGCAGAAGAAATTGGATGTTGTGCAAATGAAGGCAATGAACATACGTACCAGTAACATTAAAATTATTGCAACGAAATTATTGCATTCAAACAGCTTCAAAGGACTCCGTGCAGTTTATAAAGTATGCACATAGTTAGAGAAAGTGCTGCTGGAAATATTGTAGCTTTCAACCGCTAGCAGAGCTGTGGGGCACCGCAGCTTCGTTCGAAGTTGCAAGATGCACATGTCACGTTTGGCTAATGTGGGCAAATCTTCCTTAATTTCATTTCGCTCCTGTAGATAACGTTGACACACATACGGTGAGTCTGTGAATCCACTTTTCAGCTATCACATCTGGGTTGTGTGTGGGGCGAATCCCGGCTCATGCTAAAATTTTCCGTCACGTCACCGATATGGATCTGCTTGAGATTTGGGGAACTTATGCAGTGAAATGCGGTGAACACGTTGGTGTTATTAGTTTTGCGTTTAAATGTAAGGCATTTGTACAAATAGGATAAGCATTTTGGTAATTAGCGATCAGCATTTGTTTGAAGAAATCGATTTTAAATTTGTTTGAGATTACGTGAAATTTGAACAATTATTAAAGACCCAGAATTAAACGTGGCCTTTTCTTTTTTGGCAGCTATATAAGAGTAGAGCGCCGAGAAAGCAATGAGTTCTTAAATTTTCTCCGTCCCGATACGACACACACTTTATTGTCGTGCATTCGGCCATTTTGAGCTTAAAAACTTGTATTTCATTATTGCTTGACTTATTATTTTTGGTGCAACAAATAACCCAGCCAACCTGGATCCAAGATTGGACCCAGGCTCTGCCTGTCACAAGTCAGGATAAATCGGGGAGTGATTGAGGAGTAACACCTCCTAAAAACAACCGGGGTTCAGCTGGCCCAGCTGATAGCACCCTGTAAGGGCGCCTGCCAGAGTACGGCTCAGTTATCCGCAGGTAACCGGGTCTCTGTCGTTAGGCTAATCACCCACACAGAGTACATAGATTCAGAGCAATCAAATGAGCCTCAAAACAGGACGGAATAACAAGAAACGAGTGGCGAGAAATGGAATAAGATTTGGAACATGGAATATCACATATATAGCAGACAAAGAAATTTAAATAATAAAGGAAATGGAGAATACAATGTATCAGAAGTCAAGAAAAAAGGAAACGGAATAAAACAATTAGACAAAGGATATACGCTAAGATTCTCAGGACCACCAGTGGAAGAGTAGGAATAATCCTAAATGACACCCCAGCACAAGGGTGATTGGATGGGAACCCATAAATTCCAGAATTATAACACTAGAACTACACTTGGAAGAAAAAGTAGGACTTATACAAATATAAGCGCCTACAGACAATGCAAACACGCAAGACAAAGATATGTTCTATGGAGAAATAGAGCGATAATAGAGAAATTATAAAATAAAAACAAACACATAATAATAATGGGAGACTGGAACATCACATAGGACAAGACAAAGAGCACGAACATGGAACCATGAGATCACACGGAATACGGGGAGAGATAAATGACAATGAGGAAAGGATACTAGATTTATGCATAATAAAGTAGATGATTATAGAAACACCTGGTACGTGGTTCCCATATAAGAACATTCCTAAAATAACATATGAAGCAGAGGAACTAGGACACAAAACATACTCCAAAAGTCTATGCTATGCTGTACAGGACGTGAAAGTAATTAAAAGAGCGGAACTCAGTACTAAACATAAACTACTAATAGCTGATAAGAATATCCAAAAGCAAAGAAAGAAAAAAAGAAAAGAATAAAAAGACACCAGAATAAAATTAGAAACATTAAAGAACCCAGAAGTAAGACAAAAATTTGAAGATACACTCACAAGAAAACTGGAAAGCATAGAAGAAGAAAAATACAAAAACAAAACCCATAGACACTGGAAAAGATATGGAAACGCTTCAAGGAAACGCTACTTAAAGCAGCAGAAGAAACATGCGCCATAAAAATACTGAGACAAAATGCGAATATGAAAAGAACGTAAGTGGTGAAACAAAACAGTAAAAAGAAAAGAAGGAAGCCTGGAAAAAATACATAGAAAACAGAACATAAAATAGACACAGAACAAAAAGAGATAATAAAAGAAGCGAAAAAAAATACATGGGAAGAGTTTGGAATAAGATACAAGAAAATTATAAGGACAACCAAAAAGAATTCTGGAACACAATAAAGAGACTGAAAAGTACTCAATCTCAGAAAGTTAGAAATATAAAAAATAAAAGAAAACAAGTAAAAACAACGCACTGAATACTAGAAGCTTGGCGGGAACATTATGCAAATATATTTGGAATAACAGAAAAGGTAAACACAAGAGAAGAACGAGGAAACATATGGGAAGAACAAGGAAATGAACCAATAACCGAAGAGAGGTAATAGAAGCACTAAAACAAGACAAAAAACAGCAAGTCACTGGGAGAGGATAGCATACGCTAAAAATGCTCAGAAAGAAGGACCAGCAGTATACAATTGGCTAACAAAATTTTTCAATCAAGCATGGACACACAAAAAATACAGAAGATTGGGGAAAGTAACATTACGAGTATACCTATATATAAAAAAGACGATTCCACCGAGTGCGACAAAATAGAGCAATATGCCTCTTCTCGACAATACTAAAAATGTACACTAGAATAATAGAAAAACGGTTAAGAAAAGAAGTGGATGAAAATATAAGATGAACAAGCAGCTCTTCCGACCAGGCAAACAAACACAAGACCAAATGATACACAATCCGAAGTACCATAGAGAAGTCATTGAACATGGACAAAGAACTCTCCTAGCTTCTTAGACCTGAAGGCAGCTATCGACCAGGTACCAAGGAAACATATCTTGGAAGCACTCCAAGAATTACAAGTAACAAATTAACTAATGACGTACTAAAAAGCCTGTACAATAAAAAGGTAAGATATATAAGAATAATCTGTGTAGATGCTAATATTGTTGTCAATATCTTATTTGTTTTCTATTTTGTTAATAACTAGGTTTTGATCTAATCTTCTTGAAAATATTCCCAATTAACTTTGCCAGTTATTAGTCTTAGAACTGGTTTGTTAGGGGTAAAGGTAGAACTGGAAGTAATAATGACCGGTAGATGATCAGAATCAAGCTCGCAGACTACGTTTTGTTGTAATGGTAGTGCAAAATTTTTAACTAAAGTTATATCTAAGATATCCGGAAGTTGGTTAATCCTGTATGGAATATGGATGTGTTCGATGGGAACTGCTATGTGGATGCCTAGTCTTGAAGTAATGGTGTGCAGTTTTACTCATTTGGATATTTGATTGACAACCCCAATTATTATGTTTACTGTTTAGGTCTCCTAAAGCAACGTTGGATTATTATTTATAAACAAAGAGATAATGTCATTGTTATTTAAAGGAAGCATGTGGCGGTTTATATCCGGAGATAATAGTTAGTTCACTGCATTCTCCATCAGAACTTTGACAGCTATTGCTTCAATTGATGTAAGGTTAGGCAACGTTATTGGCGATGCTTTATTTTCCTTTTGATTATTATGGATACACTACCAGATGCACGACGAGCATCCCTGCTCGTTTCTATAAATATTGAAGCCACTAATTCGCAGCGGTTCATCAATTAGATGAGTTTCACTGATACAAGCTATGTCTGTATCGTATCTTGCAAGAAAAAGAGTAAAGAGATTTTACTGCCTTTTGATGCCATTAGCATTAAAATTTAGAAGAGTTAATTTGTGAATTAACTTTTCGTCATTGTTTGCCATTATTAAAGTATCCAGCAGTGGCATTAAGATATTAATTCCGTGATGAGAGGTTTTAAGGATTCAAAGATTTGGTGAGAATTGAGTTATTGACTGAATTGTCATTCAGGTTTTGAGTTGTATGTGTAATAGGAATATTGATATTATGCTTGTTTAAATTACTCGAGGCTGCGGAGCATAGGATGTGTAAACATTAGGAGATCCTGGCTGATTGGGTATTGTTGAGTGTACTCTCTGTGGTTGTTGTGTTGAGTTCGATCTACTATTGTTAAATTGACTTCTTCTATTTTTAATTGTTTGATAATATGAGCAGCCCTTGTAATTTGCAGAATGGGAATCACAACAGTTGACACAGGTAGGTTTAATATTAGGTTGCTTTGTGCAGCCTTTGTATAGATGCTCACCATTGCGTTTAACGCAACGGGGTTGCAGACGACAATAATTTTTTGTATGGCCGTAACGTTGGCAGGCGTATACACTAAGGATAGTTTTCGGTTTACGTCTAGGTTCCACACTGATTATTAAATATAACAATTTATCCAATTTAAAAATGTCGTTGGTTTTATCGTTTTTTGTAAGCTGAACAGCAGAGAGCGGCTTATCTTTATTCAATAATCTAGTCACTGTTTGAATAGAATACGTTTTAATAAGTTCATTTTAAATTTCTTAAACTTTAAGAGAGATTGGCACGTTACGTAAGATAACATTTAATGTTTCTTGTCCTGAATTATGATATGTATGATAAGGTATTTCATTTTCGTTGTAGTAAGTCCCTTAATTAAATTAATAAACACGTGCACGAAATAAAGATGTTAATTGCCAGACGCCACCACTTTACTAAATCGAGAAAAACACAGGTGAGCTCACCGAGAAAGTGGAAGCGGCGAACCAATATTTCCGATCCAACCTTGGCAGTGCTCGGGCGACGGTACACGAACAGCTGCATTGAACTTACCTTGCTTGCATTTTCCTACAGCTACCTGAATCCCTATTCAGTGGAAAACATCACAAAATACACATGACAACGTCATAGATCTACTAAATAAAAACACAACTGATTGCGGATGAACTATATTAACGTAGAAATATGTATGTGAGCAATGAACATTAAATGAAATACTCTACAAAGTTTAGTGTTGTTAATTGCGGAACGTTTAATCTAAATACAGTCGGTAAACTTGACGGCAAATAATCTGACTCAGAAACGATAGCAACTTTAGTTGAGCAATAAAACTACTTACAAACAATAAATATTGACAGTAAACAATCAAATCTGACTCAATTGCGGCAATTACTTTAATCCCACAACGTTTAGCTAAGTACAAACATTAAGACTTGGTGATTAATACTCAAATTGACTTAAGGACAGTAACAGTAAAAATCATTCTACTGCACCCAAATGCTTGTTAAAAAACAATACCTAGGGTGCTATCTGTCGAGCGGGTCTGGATGATGTTAAGTCTCCAAAGAGGGTAGGTAAAACTCAAAGCACGTAGTCGACAGGCAAGGTTGCGGTACGGTACAAGTAACTTCGTTAAAAATAATTAGCACAAAAGAGGTTTCCATTAATTATCCGCCCCAAAGTCGTTAATCAGAGCTTGCCCTCCGCGATACGAGAAACCTTGGCTAATAACTGCACCGAATGTTCCTTAAATAACCGAAAACTTGACCGATAACACCCACTCACAGTTTAACTTAATTTCGACGTCGCCCGGCGAAGGCCCAAGGCCTCCGCCGATGCGGAACAAACGATGACACTTGTTGCTTCCTCCAAGTCAGGCGGTTGAATGTCGAAGCTAAAGGAAACGCGCGCGTGCTTTACTTATTTTGCTGTCTCTCTCTGACTGACTCCCATAAAAGCGTCAGTATTGCACCAAGTTTCATCAGAATTTCTCGCGAAAATGGTACGCTGGAACTAAATATGTTGACATCTAACCGTAAAAGTCACAGACAATGACCCACCAAACTGATAATTACGATAAGGCGTCAATGATACGACAAGCAACCATATGTGAATTTGAATAAAATGTTGTCCAAGATATGATGAAATGAGCCGGAAGACGCCAGTATTGGAAATGAATGAAATGAGGTTTACATTCCAAAATTGTCCTTATATATTTATTAATATACGTAGGTGTAGTTCACTAGGCTTTTGATGAGGGTGATTATATCAAAGCGAGTTTATGGGATTTCAAAAAGGCTTTTGATTGTCTATGCCATTGAATATTATTGGAAAAACTTCACCATTACAAACTTCATAAATCGTCAATGACTCTTATTAGGACCTGTCTATCAAACCGTTCTTTAGTAGATACGATCAAGATGTAATTTCTACTCAATAAACAGTAACATATGGAATTCCTCAAGGGTCCATCCTGGGTCCACTTCTTTTCATTCTCTATGTCAATGACATATTTGATTATATCCATTTGAATTGCCTTATATTATTAATTTGCAAATTATACTATCTATATTTAAATATAGATAGTCCAATTAATGAAACAAATGAAATTGCAGAGAAATCAAAAGCTTTAGCTGAGACGTGGTTTACATCAAATTATCTTGTAGTCAATCAGGATAAAGTTCAAACCATGTGGCATGGTATGCGAATCCTAACTGATATAGACAATAATACACCAGTCACATTATTGGGAACTTCATTAGATCCAAAATTATCTTGCCATTCTTATGCCGACGAACTAGCTAAAAAATTGTCAAAAACCACCTAACTAGAAAATTAAAACCAATTGGCCAGGCTCATGACAACATATTACGGGGTATTGCTATCATAATCATAATCATCATAACTCTATAATAAAGCAGAACAATTCCCAAGGTCAAATATGCATGCGCGTGGTCTATGTGTAGTTACGATTGTGGGCGTGGTCTTGATATTAGCAGCGTTGCCAGACCTGGTACAATTCTACGAATCTGGTACATTCTAAAACCGTTTTTACCAAAGCACATTTTTAAAACGCGCATGCATTCATTCTGGCAACCCTGCATATTCTGACCCGAATGGTGCCGACCTGCCGATGCCATCGGTGACGTAACCGTTCTTTGCCGTTTATGTGTGGTTAAAGTAATAAAGTTTCGAATTTACATTTATTATTTTCACAACAAATCCTACTTATGTCCACTCGGAAATTGTTTAAATTATGCTGATCTGCGAAACCATTTGTCAAGTGTACATAAAGTGAAAATTGAGTATAATGAATTCTTCAGGTACGTCATTAAAATCATTTGATATAATATAGTTATTCATGATACATGCTTTCCAGCATTTCACCAGTGGAAAAACCAAATTGAAGGAGGCACTTTGTCATCGTATGTACTTCACACTTCATCTAAATTGCTGGCGGATGGCAGTAAGAAACAATATTACAACTGTCATCGCTCTGTAAATTTTTTGTGTGTTCTAGGCAAATTAAAACAAGGTGTAACTTTTGAGCACTTACTAAATGATATTCGTGATGCTGGCTTGACGAAAGAGGAATCACAACAAATCGTACTTTTATAGAAGAAAGACTTGCACAATATCGCAAGAGATTTTCGTATAGATTATAGTATAAAACGCCACCGTAACGATGCAATATGGCTATTCGTAAGATAAACGAGGATTTAGATAATCTTACTGTCTGGTTTAGCAATAATGGTCTTACATTAAACGCCAAAAAGTCGCAGGCAATTTGCATAACCTCCGATAAAAGAACTGGTGATTATATAACTTAAAATCATAACATTGTAGTAAATAGTGAAGTAGTACAGTGGAGTAGTCATGCAAAAAACCTAGGTATTATAATAGACGATAAATTATCATTCGAATTGCATGTGAGACATATTTACCAAATGTCATTTATGAAATTACGTACTTTGTATAGCTTAAAATATTTATTAGACGAAAAAACCAAACTCATGTTAGTTAAGGCGCTTTTTTATGCGCATTTATACTATTGCACTATGGTATTTTTTCCAAATCTCACATAATTCAACAAAACTAAACTACAGCGAGTACAAAACGCTTGCGTAAGATTTGTCTGTAACATTACATACAAAGAGCTCAATGTAAAACAACGTAGTATGTATCTGTAGTAGAGGTGGGCAATCCGATTCATTTTTGGGAGTCGATTCTTACGATTCAATCAATCAACATGAATCGATTCATTCGATTCGTTCATTTGAACGATTCAGTTTCGTTCGGTTAGGTCCCCCTGAATTTTAGGTTTTGCACCGAGCGCGTCTGTATTCTTGAAACCAGACGGAATGTCTATGTATGAATCATGAACCTTCCATACTATCTTTGCTATGCTTGCTAAAATGCGCTTGCCGCTTGGTCAGTTATCAGTTTAATTGCATTGCAGTTGCAGGTATTACTTATGAAACAGTGGCACCAACCAAGTTTAAGATTCGGTTTCGTTTAGTTCGTCCCGTTCGCGTTCGGGTTTCAATTTTTGAATCGCGCATTGCGTCGTACGATCAAAATCTAATACAAACGACGAACCGAGACAAGAAGAAACCGATTCATAGGATTCACGATTCTTTATTCAGATTTAAATCACGCTGCGCAGCGTCGTACAAAACGTAACTTCGAATCAATTGAACGACGAATCGAGACAGGAAAGAACCGTATCAGACGATTCTTTGGTCGGAGTCGTTCAAATGAACGATTCGTTCATGAATCGCCCCACCTCTAATCTGTAGGTATTGTATGTTTTTGTATACTCTGATCTGTACTAAAACGCCAAGATATTTGTACGACTTGTTGAGCAAAAGATCAGAAGTTCACAATGTAAATATCAGGTACAATAGTTATACAATACCACAACATCGAACAGCTAAATTTGAGGGCTGTTTTCTATATATGGCTCCCACATTGTTAAATAAGTTCTTTGATATGTTTCCAGAGCAGCCACTTTCTATTAAGAGTGCCTTGTTAGAATTAGTTAGTAACACGATTTAAGATAATAATAATAATAATAATAATAATAATAAATTTATTGATATCAGAATACAAATAATAATATGTACATTTATAAATTAAACATATAGCACCAGCCTCGACACCGCAAGGTAAATGAGGTTACAGATAATACATACATACAATACATATAGCACCTAATCCCTCGAGGGATTGTTTTGTTGCTAGCATGTACTGTATTGTCTTATATTAAGTTTGTGTGTGTACAGCATTTGCTTATATTTGTGTGATGCCCCGGGAGGGTGGAAGACTGGCTTTGCCAAACCCCCTCCGTTTGTATACCTCTTTGGTATTCAATAAATGGATTTATTATTATTATTATATAAAACAAATTACAAATTATCACAAATTTTAATAAAAACGAACTACGAAGTCTATGTGTGGTCAAACCTCGTGCTAATGTTTTCAGTAGCATCGGTTTTATTCAAAAGGCCATCCATTATATTTTTTCTTCAACAATTGTTGGTTTATTAAATTTTGATACGTCTTTAATTTGCTTCTATTTTGTTGTAACCAAATTGTAGCAACTGTTGAATTTGAAAAGACGTCATTATTTTCAAAGCAAAATCGTTGATATCAAGAAGCCCTAAATCACTTCCAACATCTTGTTCTTTATACCGGGTGGCCATAAATATCTGGTATCACATTACCTTTGGAATCAACACCGCTTTATTAAAGCGATGAATCCAACTAAACTAAATGTCATTAATGTCATGACAACTAAAATTCCTATCTGTCAAGAATTATTACAGATTGCAATAAGTAATGGAGATAGAACAGGAGATTTTTATAATCGAGTCGTAGGCTAAACTGCAGAATCCAGGGCACATTCTCCTCCTCTTATTGCATTTTATTACATTACATAGGTACCAATACTTATTGTAATTGAAATATAATACTAACCCAACATTTATAAGTAGCTAATTCCATGGCTACCGAGATCTCAGATATTTATGGCCACCCGGTATAACAATACTGGACACTCCTCACATAGACTTTTCGTATCTTCAACCCACAATTTTACACTTATTGCATCGTTATGGTGGCGTTTTGTACTATAATCTATACCTACAAAAATCTCTTAGCCCAGCTACAGTAGGATAGGCCTGCCGAAAAAATCCAAGTGAGCTGAGATTTTGCATACACCTTTGACATTACAAATAATGTCTCAAAAGTCCCCATCGATATCGCGCTTGCGTTTTGAGTCATTCAAGGTCAAATGTCACAGAAATAAGTTTTTCGCAATATCTCGCTTTCTATGGGTCGTATGACTTTTTTAGTTATTACAAAAAATGAATGCTAGGAAATTCTCTACAAAAAAGATTATACAGGGTGTATACGAATTCGACCGACAAACTTTGGGAGCATATTTCTCTCACTAAATACAGCCTAAAAGATTAGACAACCTTGATCCTTATCTGCAAGATAAACTCTGCACAGGTCAAAACATTTCGAAAAAACACTATGAATTTTTCAAGATTTATCTTGTTAAATAAAATAAAAATTATCAGAAATCCATTAGCTTGATTATTAAGAATAACATTTATTATCAGCTATGGCCTAGCTATCATCTTTCAAGAATTCTGGACTTTCAAAAACAATTAAAAATTAGTGTTCCTACTCATTACACGCATTCAAATCTCCAAACTTGAATATTTTATTTTTACTGGTAGTCTGATTAATTAAATGTCATGTTTCATATGTACCTAATGTCATTAATTAATCAGTATAGTTCCATATTTGAGTAAAATTTCATGTTCATGTTCATTTCAATGTTAGATTAAAAGACAAGTCACAAAAGAGGTTCTAACTTTGAAATGAAAGGAGATTGGTTATAAGTATACGAACAATTTAGGTATATCTTTAGGCAGTAAATACACCCTCGAAGTTTGTCGGTCGAATTCGTATACACCCTGTATAGTTTTTTTACATACAACTAACCGTTCAGTAAATAACACACTATTAAGTTTAGCTTAAACAAGGTTAACAATTTAATGTCAATATGATAGATGTCAAAAGTGTTACCAATACAAAACTTGGAAATTACTAGATTCTAACATTAGTTCTGCCATCTATGACCACTGGTTTGGATTCAAGTTGTAGTGACATCTACAGTGCCTTTATATAGACAGTGGCGACAATGGGGTGTCCTATTTTTAATTGGCTCCCTAGATCACGTGGTTTTAGCCGCCATGTTTAAGCTAAATCACCTGTGATTCGTGTTATACTTTTGGCAGTACTGAAGTGTATTGTCAGTCTATGTCAAATTCGAAGTTAGCAGGTTCGGTTTTGCGTCAGTTTTTACACAAACTGACGCAAATCTTAACCTGCAAATCTCAAATGTTTTCAGTGCTGCCAAACGTAAAACACGTATCACAGTCGACTCTGATCACGGATTTAAATAAAGACCCGTTAGAAATTTGCATAAATATGGCGGCGGGGGTGTGGCTTAGTTGTATTGTCGCCACTGTCTATATAAAGGCACTGTAGTGACATCGCCATGGATATGCCATCTACGAGTGCTGGATCAAGTTCAGACGACATCCCCATGGACATGTGAGCTATAGATGTTGGTTCAATTTCCAGTGACATCGTAATAGGCATATATGATGAAGAGGTTTGTATTTTTGTGAATTATCTGTTACAATGTTATGTACATACCTATTTTAATTATGGATTTGCAGCTATGGTGTCACTGTAGGAAACCAGACGACGGCGAACAAATGGTAAAATGTTATGACAGAAAATGTAGAATAAAATGGTACCATTCAGCATGCCTACAATTAAAAAAAATCCTAAAGGAAAGTGGTTATGTGAACTCTGTAAATATACTGCTCCACAAATAAACTGGACCATTTGCATATATTGGTGCAATTTTTAAAATATTTTCCAAAAGGGCAGTCATGAAATTTTTGGTAACCTTTCATGATTGTGTCACTATAAAAAGCATTTCTTTTCATAATTCTGTTTAAAGAAACGAAGTCCATTGATAAAATATCATCATTTTAAAATTTTCAATTTTGCCCAAATATTGATAGCACATTGCATACAAAGTATGCTGAATTGTTGCCAAAGATTTTTAAACGTTCTGGAGAGACTCAAAGAACTATTAATTAACCTTTTTTTGTGATTCCTCTTATTTCTGTGAAATATAGTTTTTTATAGTTTCATAATTTTTTAATTTTATTAATATGATTTTGTTAATTGTTCAGTTGATATTTGAGAATAGTGAAATTAAATATGCTTAATATGAGTATACTATAAAACAAAAGCTTTTATATACAGTGTGTCCCTGGATAGGTGAAACGACTCTTGTGAAAGGTAAAAAATTCTCGATTTAAATTTTCATTTTTTGGGGTTCAGCCCTGCTGGTTAAAGGCGAATTTCCAACATAATTTCAGTTTTGAAAAATCAAGTATGCCTTGGAAATTTTAAAAAACCTATTTTTCTGTGAGGTAATAGTAATTTACGTTATAAGTCCGGTGTTTACCGGACGTATGTCGTAATGCGTTTTATTTCATACTGCAATTATTAGATTTTTACTTAAAACTACAAAAAAAATTTTTTTCAATTGAAAATAATAAATAGTTTGATTATTGATTTATTTCATTTGAGTCCGGTAAAATGTTTTACCGGACCTGTTTATTTCATTTGAGTCCGGTAAAATGTTTTACCGGACCGGTTTATTTCATTTGAGTCCGGTAAAATGTTTTACCGGACCTGATACCGTAAAGCCTCATTTTCCGGACTAAAATCATTAACTTAAACATGGGTTTTACGATGCAGTATGAAATAAAGTACCTTTTATGTGGCAAATACGACAAAAAGTTGTTTAGAATCAACACACAGGCATCTATACCAAATTTCAAAATCCTCAGCCTACTTTGATCTCACAATTTCGTTTTATGTTTAGAATTTTACTTTTAACAAGGTTTTTTATTTCATAATAAAAAAACTTTGTAAAAATAAAATTCATTGATTTGGGAAATAAACTTGAAAGAAAATGTGAGAAATCAAAGTTGGCCGCGGATTTTGAAATTTGGTAGTGGGGCCTAGATGTTGATTCTAAACAACTTTTCTTTATAACTTTTTGTCGTATTTGCCACATAAAGGGTACTTTACCTTACAGAAAAATAGATTTTTAAAAAATTTCCAAGACATACTTAATTTTTCAAAACGGAAATGATGTTAGAAATTCGCCTTTAACGAAGCAGGGCTGAACCCCAAAAAATGAAAATTTAAATCGAGAATTTTTTACCTTTCACAAGAGTTGTTTCACCTATCCGGGGACACACTGTATATACAGTGTGGTCCATTAAGTGTGCAACAAATGGGACATTTTTTTATTAGTTGTAAAGCCGAAATTTAAATATTGCCAAAAGTTAGTGCATGTTCGATAACCATATCAGATGCCCTTAGAATAGCTTCAAGTCAAACAATATACAGGGCAGGATACAAAATATGAAATTCGTTCAAGAATAAAGTTACCTTATTTCAAAAAATATAGCAAAATTTTATTGAGGAAAGTTGTTTAGAATCAAAAGTTATGCTCAAATACAAAGTCGCGGCCTCCTATTCGAATTTTGATTCTTTTTTTGTAAAATTTTGTATTATCCTCGTATGATACATATTTTTATTATTCTGATTTTATTAAGAGTTTTTCATATGTAAATTATTATTAGTAAAGCATTTGCCTTGTTAAAAACAATATTTGCGAAATTCTAAAGTTCTGTTAAATATTGTTGCAACAAACATGAAGTGGACGCTTACCTAAAAAAATATAAATCCATGTAAATTTTATAAATACGCTTCAAGTTGCTAAAAGTTATTTAAAAGTGATGTGGTTGTGGCTACTTTAAATACATATAAAATCAGAATAATAAAAATATGTATCATACGGGGGTGATTCAAAATTTTCAAAAAAAAAAAAATCAAAATTCGAATAGGAGGCCGTGACTTTGTATTTAAGCATAACTTTTAATTATAAACAACTTTTCTCAATAAAATTTTGCTATATTTTTTTAAATAAGATAACTTTGTTCTTGAACGAATTTTATATTTTTTGTACTGCCCTGTATATTGTTTGACTTGAAGCCATTCTAATGGCATCTGATATGGTTATCGAACATGCACTAACTTTTGGCAATATTTAAATTTTGATTGTACAACTAATAAAAAAATTTCCCATTTGTTGCACACTTAATGGACCACACTGTATATATTGTGACGTAATGTAATAAATACATTTTTATGGGTGGTCCAGTACATTTGTGGAGCAGTATATAAATAGAATTATTTTGTTATTCTCTGTTGATAGAATTTGTAAATATGTTGATCCTTTATACTTTATTCATTGCAATTCTTTTTCATACTTAATTTAGACATTAATTATTCTGTTATTTTGTACTGTTATGTAAATATTTTGATTGTTTATGTACCTTAAATTCATTAAAATTTTGTTATAAATTATGGAATAATAAGATTAATGATAGCAAGCTGCTTTCGCTATTAACTTTAAGAGTACACGCTAGGCTTATTCGTTTCTCACCGTTATTCTTTGTACCTTCTTTTTATACCAGAATTCCGATTACTGATATATTAAAGCTTGTGAATCAAATTTACATACTGCTCAACATTGATTTGTCAGCTCCATACCGTATGTTTGCATCTGTTGTAAAAAAGTATTATTATAACTAAAATGAAACAAAATGAACTATTGATGTAACAAATTTTTAAGACTTAAATTTACCAATCAGTACGGGAAGTCATAGTAGCAAGTTACGGCATCGATCCATCTCCTGCAACCATGATTAAAGTTTATTTTAGTTAGGATGATTATTTTAATTTTAATTTACGAGGATAAATTGAAAAGTCCCCGGCCTAACTTAGATAGGATACAAATTTGCGTAATGTTTTTACGGCGTTATATTGTTTCAAGATTTATCAGTCTGGCTCTGGAATAGCAAAACCTTCTGGAAAATAATAATTGTTTGACAGACTGTCAAAGTTGCTAAGGTTTTGCATGCTGTAAGCATGGAGCAAGTTGAAATTCGTGCAGCTATTAAATATTTTCATATTAAGGGTTTAGCTCCAAAAGAAATAAAAGATGAACTAGACGGCACATTATGCGAATCTTCCCCTTCATACAGCACAGTTAAAACTTGGGTTGCGGACTTTAAACGTAGTCGCAGGAGTACAGAAAATGCACCGCGTTCAGGAAAAAACACCCACCACAACAGAAATTATCGAAAAAGTTCATAAAATTGTCTTGAATGACCGGCGATTGAAGTTGATGGAGATAGCAGATACTATGGGCATTTCAACAGAGCTGACATATTATATCCTAACTGAAGTTTTGGGGATGAGAAAGTTCTATGCGCGATGGGTGCCGCAAAAATAATCTTGAAAAACGACGCGGGTTAGTAAAGAAAAAAATTCTGTATCATCGGGATAATGAGCCCTGTCACAAGTCAGTTATTGCCATGGCAAAAATTAATGAATTGCTGTTTGAATTGGTACCCTATGTCCCCTACTCGCCGGACTTAGCTTCCTCAGATTTTAGTTTATTTCCAAACTTGAAAAATGTCATGCTGGAAAGAAGTACGAGTCCGATGAAGATGTGATTGCTGCCACAAATGTCTATTTTGACCAATTGGATGAAAGGGCTTATAGGGATGAAATAAGAGCACTTGAATATAGGTGGACCAAGTGCATTGAACTTGACGGGGATTACGTTGAAAAATAAAATTACTGTTTACATGATTTTCGTTTATTTTCTTGTCTAGGCCGGAGACTTTTCAATTTACCCTCGTACATGCTATAACGCTCATACCTGCATATAGCAGAATATATCTACACTGCATCTCTTGTAATAAGGGTAACACCTGTTAGAGATGCCACAATAAATAAATATTAAATAGCTTCAAAATATCCGTTATGCTTTATGCATTAATAGTTATTTAACCAACAAGTGTGTTAATGAAGGCGATTAATAATCGAAACTGTTTAAAGCACGAACGAGCGATAGCGAGTGAGTGCCTTTAATAGTTGAGAGGCGATTAATAATCGAAACTGTTTAAAGCACGAACGAGCGATAGCGAGTGAGTGCCTTTAATAGTTGAGATTATTAATCGCCCATTAACAAACGAGTTGATTACAAAATTTTTTTGTTGACCACAAAATCTTTTTTTGTGACGAAAAATTTGATTAATAGAACTAACCTCCATGCAAAATATCATCAAAACGTCAAAATCACAAACACAGTTAATTAATGAAAAAGAGTGGATTAATCAAAAACAGTGTATTAATGGCGTCTATTAATCCATACTTTTTTAGGAAAAATAATTCATTAATTTTGAAATTAAAAGCGGTCAACGAAAAAATTATTTTTCATACTTAATTTAGACATTAATTATGCTTTTATGTTGTGTAGACAGCATATGTAATTTTATTGATTGTTAATGTAGCTTACATAGTTTCGAAATATCTTTATGTTTCTTATCGTATAGGTACTATTTAATCATTTTTGCTATGTGATATTGTAATTTTGCTTTTTATTAATTATTGGCCACATGCAGAAAAAGATAATCAAATAATTTTACATTATACAGTGTGGTCCACTAAGTGTGCAACAAATGGGACATTTTTTTATTAGTTGTAAAACCGAAATTTAAATACAGCCAAAAGTTAGTGCATGTTCGATAACCACATTAGATGCCCTTAGAATGGCTTCAAGTCAAACAATATACAGGGCAGGACAAAAAATATGAAATTCGTTCAAGAATAAAGTTACCTTATTTCAAAAAATATAGCAAAATTTTATTGAGAAAAGTTGTTTAGAATCAAAAGTTATACTCAAATGCAAAGTCACGGCCTCCTATTCGAATTTTGGTTGTTTTTTGTAAAATTCTGTATTATCCCCGTATGATACATATTTTTATTATTCTGATTTTATTAAGAGTTTTTAATATGTAAATTATTATTAGTAAAGCATTTGCCTTGTTAAAAAGAATATTTGCGAAATTCTAAAGTTCTGTTAAATATCGTTGCAACAAACATGAAGTGGACGCTTACCTAAAAAAATATAAATCCAAGTAAATTTTACAAATACGCTTCAAGTTGCTAAAAGTTATTTAAAAGGGATATGGTTGTGGCTACTTTAAATACATATAAAATCAAAATAATAAAAATATGTATCATACGGGGGTAATACAAAATTTTCCAAAAAAGAATCAAAATTCGAATAGGAGGCCGTGACTTTGTATTTGAGCATAACTTTTAATTCTAAACAACTTTTCTCAATAAAATTTTGCTATATTTTTTGAAATAAGGTAACTTTGTTCTTGAACGAATTTCATATTTTTTGTCCTGCCCTGTATATTGTTTGACTTGAAGCCATTCTAAGGGCATCTGATATGGTTATCGAACATGCACTAACTTTTGGCAATATTTAAATTTCGATTGTACAACTAATAAAAAAATTTCCCATTTGTTGCACACTTAATGGACCACACTGTATAATAAATGGTGGTGGATAGTATTAACGTTAGATCCTTAATTAACTAATTTTAATAATTTTTTAGATATTATTATTATTAAAGTAAAAATAATTAGATTAACTTTGTTAATACAATTTATTTCATAATTATACAATTATAGGAGAGCATAAATTTACGAGTGCAGAAGAAACTGTTAATATCTGATCTACCACAGCAACATCGTCAGTTTTCTTTTTTGCCAGGAACATGGGCATCGTTTCATGAAGAACTGTATTTTTTTGACGAAGGACACCAATAACGTGTTGGGACGTGTATTCTGAAAAAAAGATATAATTAAGATAATTATTGTAACAATATACTTGCACTACCTCATGCTTGCTATATTCCTGGTTGATGCTATATCCCTTTGATCGAGTTGCCGTTTCCCTTTTAGAAAAGCAGAAGCGTAATCACTGTGGCCATATGTAGTCCTACGGAGTCTTTTATTAAAACGCCACGATCTGCCAATACAAAGTCTTCTGGCAAAAGATTGTTTAAAATCCCACAATCCTCTGTTAGACCTTTATCGCTTATTCTGCCACCATATCCATGTGATACAAATGATATTGATCCAGGAGGAGTGATGCCTATTAGTACCTTTACCGTATTATGTTGTTTGTACGTAGATCATGTAGTACATTGTACTTCAAGGCTACTTGATTTTTCCACTCTCATCTCAAAACAATCGATTATTACTGAAATCTTGTTGCCAAATGCTACCTTGAAGCATTCTGGCATTGATTTAATCACCTGATCTCGTTCAGGCCAAATAATAAAATGTTTCATCCGATGATACATAATATTCAATGTGGTATAAAATACTCTGGAAATTGTTTGTATGCTGACGTTAAACATGTATGCCAATAAACTAAAATCTAAATGTAATCTAAGTTTTATCACCGTTATCAAAAACATGGCTCTAAGCATGTTTTACGTACTGAATTAGGAATAAATATATATAATTAAATGTGAACTGTATATATTGTATGTATTTGGTATAGCATTTGCCATAGTAGACGTGTGTAAAAGATTTTTTTTTTTGTAATGTCACAAACAAAGTATATCTATCTAACGCCCAAAACTTTAAATGCGGCATGTGCCGTGGGCTACAACGTCATTCTTCCATGCTCACGTAAAACTTTTACATTCACTGGAAAACTCTCACTTTTCTTAACTTGTATAACAATTCTTTCCATAATTTTTTTTTTAACTGCGTTCCAACAACGTCGTATTAATTAGGACGCCTTCCAGAGGCGAGCGTTTCCTTTCCAGAGACTTTCCATTTGAAAAAATATTTTTTGGAACTTTTCCTTACTGCCAATCTCTAGCGTGCTTTTAAAACTTTCTTTAGTACAACAAAAGTTATTAAATTCGTCGTACATTTTAAATGAGGCATATGCCGCGGGTTTCAGCTAGTTGTACTATATTTGAACATCCTGTACTCACTTGGCGCGAAAATTTTGAAAAAATGGCAAACTGTTCAAAATTCAAATACCACGACCAGTTGTATTAGGTTGGTAAAAATAACTAGATCTTGGTTAACAGTGCAAATTAAGACATGTATTTCTGATTATGACATTTATTTTAATTATTAAAATATCAATTCGTTTAAGTAGAGTTTATTAATTTTTTCTTTAATATTATTAAATTATTGTTCACTGTTCGTTTACCAGAACGTCTGTTTTCATACTATTATTCATTCAACTAGTGAACTGTCAATATAATTTTTTTTTAATATTTGCTGAGTGTACCTTAAAATTGTAAGGATAATTTGTACATTTAACAGTTTTCCGCCTTTTCTCCCATTTTTAGTTGCTTTTCCCAATACATTTACGTTTAAATTAAAAGCTTAAGTATGTTTCAAAACAATATCGTTGTTAGCGTTTCTCGGCCCATTGCATTTTATATCGCAGCAGCGTTTTAATTCTAAATTTAGCGTTGTCCTATCATATTTTTCTTAAGTTCTTGACGCCAGAGCTCTTGCTTGCCTGTGGTTTTCCGTCGTAAGCGAAAATATATTGCACCATAACGACGCATTTCGTATAATTCCATACGTTCCAGAGAATACGAATTTTAAGTAACGCCTTCCCGCAGTTATTTGGCTTTAGAATTGTTGGTCGTTGTTTCCTGGTGAGGCACTTACCTCGACGCGTAGTCGAAATTTGTCAGAAGTGTTGAAACCATATAGGTGTCGCTGTGTTAAGAGACGTGTCGTTAAATGTTTAACCGAGGAATCTTTTTAAAGGGGTGCAGGCACCTCCAATTACGCTTGAAGCGGATTCTAAATGGAAACCTCGTCTGTGACCTAAACTGTCGTTGAATGGAGTCACGCGTTTCGTACCGTAGTCGTGCCTGAGTACAAGCTTCACTCCTACCCTTCTTGGGGATATAATACCGTTCAGACATGCTTGACTATCGCCCCTATGCACTTTCCTGTCGTTCTTGTGGGAGCCGACCCGCAGTTTGGTTGGATGTTACCAGAGCAGCTGAATTCCTTCAAATGTATTATGTTAGTTTATAGTAAGTGTAACGAGCGTAACTATACCGCGAAGTAATGTTCGAAGTGTCGTATAGTTGTCGTTCATTTAGATGTTAAGATGTTGTACAAAAATTACCGCCTTGGAGTTAATTTAGAGTATTTGTTATAAATGTTGATTGTTGTAAAGTAGCTTTGTTGTGTAAATTTAAATTTGTCACCGTTTTCGAAGTAGCTGTATCGTTTTTCGCCAATTTTACCGCTTGGGTTTAGTTTAAACGTTGCGCCATTAACCTTACTAACATTTTTTTGAGTACTTCTAACTGTAACGAGTAAATCTTTTGACGTTCATTGTCACCTACATATTTTGGTACATTTTAAATTATTTCCGTTTTTCATTAATGGATATTTGTATGTGTATTTTGTGTATTTTTCCGATATACAGGGATTCAGATGGCTGCAAGGGAATGTAAGTCAAGGTAAGTTCAACTCACCTGTTGGTGGTCGCCGATCAAGCATTGCCAAAGTAGAAGTAGAAAGGTGGGCCATTTTCTTGCACTTTTCTGATTGAGCTCACCTGTGTTGTTTTCCCGATTTAGAAGAAAAGTGGTGGCGCTCATCAATTACCATCTGTATTTCGTTTACCAGATCGTAGCCCTAATCTACGGTCGTAAAGAAATTCCCTTCGTACTGAGCATTTTAGCCAGCAACCTTTGTTACAGCCCATCGTAACGGGATTGGGGCAATTGATCCGAGAAAATCCCGATTTTGTAATGTAACAAACTGAAGTTTTGTCCTAAGGAACATTGAATGTTGTAATAATTTGGCGCTTTTGTCGTAAAGTAGTTTTTAGGCTGTAACAATATTGCAGTTTCTTTGGAAATGTTCTTCGAAACTAATAATTTCCAGTAATATTTAAAGTTAGGTTATGTTACACGCGTCTAAAGCGAAGTTTTTCCTTGTAATAATTAACTATAGCCTTTTCTCCATTTCTAATAATAAAACCCTCTTTCGTTTCTGTTCCATTGTAATTGAAGTGTATGCACAAAAATTAAAAGAATTTTGAAGAATATTTTTTACAAGAAAGTGTAACGTAAGTAATGGTTTTAAATTTCAAAAATTTCAGTGCTGCCAAAATCCGCAACCAGAAGTTCCAAAACAGAATTTAAACAAGGTACCAACTTGACAGCGTTTTGACAGTTTACGAGTTTTGTAAATGGATAGTAACTCTTTGATTGGGTATACATTACATAACATAAAATTCACACTTCCACTAGACAGCGTCGATAGTAATTTTGTAAATTTATTTTTGGTAATCTGACATTGAAACTGTTTTATGACTGTCACCTACTGTGGGAGTTGTAGGAACAGCGCATTCATGTTCAATTAATATTTAAAAAATGCATTATCCGCTTGTTTGCGAATAACCTCCTCGGCTCCCAAATCACCTTCTTTCGACGGATTTAAAATTTGGAAGTCAACCGACATAAATTCATTTATATATGACGCTGCATATTTCGAGCACAATATCACTGGTCGGAGATTCGTCATTCACCTCCCCTTCAGCAACTTCCTATGCTTCGAGTAAACGGTTCAATGCAATGGTTCGTTGTGCGTTCAAATTCACCAATTTATTCATTTTAAAAATTAGACAAAACCAATTACACTTTAAGCGACGTTAGACAATGCCGAGATCTAAGGAAAGTAACAGAGGTTAACAAATACCAGTCAACGGAGCAGGTAGTTGTTTCTAGAAATTAAGTTAAGAGGTTAAGGTGGATCAACTCAAATTTCAAGCTGGCACAATTTTGTTCTAATATACAAATATTTCACTAGGTGGCGAAAGTATAACGGTGTAACAAACCGCAAAAAATAGCTTTTATAATAAACTCCGTAAGAGTCCCAAATTTTAATTAAATTAAAATTTTTAAGGAAGTATCAAGAATATGTAAGAGCAAGAACGCAAAAGGTTGCATTGTAACAATGACGACAATATCGAATTGTATCCGGTGCTAAGCAATCAGAATGCGTTCCAGAGAAATAAAGAATTAAAAATTACTGCCGACTGGCACACACGGGCATAACTTAGCGTGAGATTTGCAACGTAAGCAAGTCCAAGAGACTGCGAATGAAAAGTCAATCATATGCAATTTTGCAAAACGACTAAATGCGAAACACTGACGGCGTTGAGCGAAAGAGGATTTTGAAAGTTTTCTGGGGGAACGCGCGACCAGCGTCGGACAGTTCTTCCCGCTAATTAATCACACGGCACTTCGCGTGAAAAACTAACTTGTTCAAAATTTAATTCTCTTTGAAACGATGTGACAAGTACCAGCTAAGAACGACCAATAGATAGAGAACAGGACCCAGAGATTCCCAAAATTCAGCATAACATTTTCGGTTAATATATCCGCGGCGACGTGTAAAATATAAAATTCATCATCCTGCGATCCGTCGACACGGGTTTACAGGTCAGGAACTATGGTTTTTATTAACAAACTTAGTACAGGGTTGCTCTATGTATATCTGCTTTCTGGGTCTAAAGATGTTATAAATAAACCGTAACTGGTCAATCGTTCTTATTAAGCTTACTACATAAATAGACAGTAAGCAAGTGGGGTTAAAGCAACTGTAATTATTGTTCATGATTTTTGGTTTCTTTTCATGTCTTTTTTAACTTTCGTAGGTGTTTTATTTTCTCGAAAACCAGTAGCCCAAGGGCTGTATGCTATAAATGGTGGCACAATCCTTTGCTTAACCGCCTGGTTTGTGTGGATGGGGCCCCACTATAAAAACCCCCCTAATCCCAAGGTACGGTGCGCGCCGAAGGGATGCATGGCCAGGAGGCAACCTGGTCCCTAGCGACCAACCTCGGGGCACCTGGCGCACCCCGTTGTATTTAGCCCTTCACGTATGCAGGGGGCTCCGTGCGTGTCGAAACCCTTTCCCCCATACTCGTGGGAACAATATGGATAACGAAGACATATTACCTAACCTTTCCAGCGGGGATGAAGAAGCCCTGTTGAAATCACCCAAATCAGATGTGGCTGAAAAAACCATAACTGAGGAGGGAACCACCGTCGATTTGGAGGCTGATACCCTAACCTCCAAAATCGAAAAGGTGTCACTGCAACGGCTTTCTGGAGCACAGAGACGGAAAGCCGCAATCGAGAGGGCCAAAGCTCTTGGCGAACCCATACGCCATAGGAGAAAGAACCCCAAGAAACCTAACACAAACCGTGACGAGAGCTCACACGCTCCCACCGGCAGTGTTAAGAAAGGTGAAACAGCTGGCGGCTCAGGCGTACCGGCTACTACACCTTCTAAGAAAGGAGAAATAGCTGGCGGCTCAGGCGTACCGGCTACTACACTTTCTAAAAAGAGGCAGAGGTCCGACGGGAGCACACCAAACTCCCAAACCGCGACAACTGCAAAAAAGTCCTGCACTGATGATAATGCAGTGAGGAAAGAAACCTTTAAGGAAGCCCTTAAAGGATTAAAAATGGCTATAGCTCCTCAGGACTTCCCAGAGACACGCCTGACGGAGGAACAAGCCGAAGAAATTCAGTCCGCACTGTTGGGACAAATCCAACCCGGAGGGGAAGGAACAGGACCACAGTTCAACAGCTGCTACTTTGAAAAAGGTGCAGTCATCCTCTCCTGCAAGAGCGAGGAAACGAAGTCATGGCTGACAACCACGACTCCAAACCTCCAGCTGTGGGAGGGAGCTAGGCTCAGAGTAGGACCAGCCAAGGAGATCCTGAATGCGGCCAAAGTACTTATGTGGGCTCCCAAACCCTTTAGTACCAAACCGCAGAAGGATATCCTTGATCTCCTTAAGACCCAGAACAAGGGGCTGAAGACAGAGGACTGGCGAGTCATCAACAGTGTATCGGAGCCTAAAGGCAGGACACTGATCATGTTGATCGACGAGGCATCCCTAACCACTCTCCGTAACCTGAACATGAAGCCATGTTTAGGCCTAGGCAGAGCAACATTCAGATGTTTATCTGTACCTACCCCTGACGGACAAGATGGCGCCAGCACCAGCAAGTGTCCTGAGGCTACTGCAAGTAAACCTCCAACACAGTAGGGGAGCCACGGCTGTATTATGCAGCCGGTTACAAACCGAGGACATTGATGTGGCCCTCATCCAAGAACCATGGATAGTAAGGGGCCAAATAATGGGACTCGGACAAGCCAGAGGTGAGTTAATATACGATAAATCCTCTGATATACCCAGGACATGTATTTATGTAAGAAGGGGGGTAAAATACATGGCTCTGTACAACTTATGTTTTAGGGATCTAACAACCATTAAACTGAAACAAATTAGGGAGGGCAACGAGAGGCAGGTAGTGATATCCTCCGTATACCTTCCCTACGATGCCATCAACCCTCCACCAAGCACAGAGTTGATGGAAACTGTAACGTTCTGCGAGGCCAACCGCCTCCAGTTCTTAGCAGGCTGCGATGCCAATGCGCACAACACTGCATGGGGCAGCACGGACACAAACCAGAGAGGAACCGATCTCCTGGAATATTTGGTAAGTAATAACTTACAAATACTTAACCGAGGTAGTGAGCCCACTTTTGTAACTCGACGTCGGCAAGAAGTCATTGACATAACTCTGTCCACGGCTGGACTGCAGGACAGAGTAATACAATGGCGCGTATCTAACGAACCATCACTGTCTGATCATAGACACATTGAGTACTTCCTGGCAGATTTTGAAAAGGCAACAATAACCTATCGAAATCCCAGGAAAACTGATTGGGCTGCATACAGGGAGGAACTTCTTAGCAAGTTATCCGATGTTAAAACCCATATCCATACGCCAGCAGACATTGAGGTAATTGTGGACCAAATGAATGACGCCATACTAACCTCATATGAAAACAACTGTCCATTGAGAAAGAGACAGACCAACAGGAAGGTCATATGGTGGAATGAACACCTGGCCAACCTGAGGAAAAGAGCACGAAAACTCTTTAACAGAGCAAAAAGGAACGGAGAGTGGGGCCAACACGCCCAGGCTCTAACCGAATATAACAAAGCTCTGAGAAAAGCAAAAACAGACTCATGGAGGAGCTTCTGTGGGGACATTGAAGGCACCACAGAAACAGCACGCCTCCACAAAGTTCTGTCAAAAGACCCTTTAAATCCAGTCGGGAACATGCTAAAACCGACACAGGAATACACAACTAGTGAAAGGGAAACCCTGGAAATGCTAATTCAAGCACACTTTCCAGGAGCACTGATGGCTGATCAGGCTAACATAACATCACAGCCAGTCCCTAGCAACTTCTCAAAAAGGCCCGCGAGAGACGAGTGGAAGGTAGCTAGGGAAGTGATCAGTCACAGCAAGGTACAGTGGGCTGTAAAATCCTTCTCACCTTATAAATCACCCGGACCAGATGGAATCTTCCCCGCTCTACTGCAGCGGGGAATAGACCTTCTGGTACCGATCCTAATTAAGATCTTTCGCCTATGCCTAGCGGGAAACTACTTGCCACTGGCGTGGAGACCGATCAAGGTCGTCTTCATTCCCAAACCAGGGCGAGCATCGTACACCCTGCCAAAGGCATATAGACCGATTAGCCTAATGTCTTTCTGTCTAAAGACTATGGAAAAACTGGTAGACAGGCACATACGAGATGGGGTCTTGAAAGACAATCCCATACATCGTAGCCAATATGCATATCAACCAGGAAAATCATGTGAATCGGCACTTCACAACCTACTCAGTAGGGTAGAAATGTCGATAACCAACAAGGAAGTAGCCCTAGCTGCTTTCCTGGACATAGAGGGAGCATTTGATAATACCTCCTTCGAATCAATAATGACTGCAACCCTAAGACATGGCGTGGACGACATCACAAACAGATGGATAAAAACCATGTTAGAGGGACGCCAGATACAGGCCGATTTGGGAGAAGAATCCCTCAAGGCACGTGCTGTCAGAGGTTGTCCACAAGGGGGTGTACTATCCCCACTACTGTGGAACATGGTAGTGAACGATCTCCTGCAGACACTCAATGACGAAGGGTTCTACACCCAAGGTTATGCAGATGACATAGTCATTCTCATAAGGGGCAAGTATCCAACCATCATTGCAGCTCTCATGCAAAGGGCACTGAACATCACTCAGGCATGGTGCAATAGGGAAAACCTCAAGGTAAACCCTAGCAAAACATCTATAATACCTTTCACTAAGAAAAGAAATGTAGAGGCCTTCAACAACCTTACAATCTTTGGTGAAAGAATTCAGGTTAGCCAGGAAGTTAAATATCTGGGTATTACCCTAGATGCAAAACTAAACTGGAATGCACACCTAGACAAAATAGCAAACAAAGCAAAAATGGCCCTCATGATGGGTAGACGCATGTTTGGTAAAACATGGGGACTGAAACCAATGATGGTTCATTGGTACTACATAACAGTAGTCAGACCCGTGATATCCTATGGCACCTTGGTATGGTGGCCAAAGGTAGAACAAAAAACAGCAATTAAAAAACTATCCAGGATACAGAGACTGGCCTGTTTGTGCATCTGTGGAGTTATGAATAGCACTCCAACAGCATCTATGGAAGCTCTCTTGGGACTAACACCTCTAGACATATATCTAAAAGGGGAAGCCCAGATTGGAGCATACAGAATGAAAACCACCGGAAACTGGAACACCAACCAGGAACGGTGCGGACACAAACGGATACAGGAAGTGGGCGAAGGTAACCCCATCTTAAAAATGGGCTCAGACTACAGCCTTCCAGAGTATTCCTTTGACAAACCTTTCACTGTGAGGTACGATCGCAATGACTGGACCCAAGAAACCTCAACCCACCTGCCAAATGGGCTAGTCTGGTACACAGATGGATCCCGAACAGCAGAGGGCACGGGTGCTGGAATACATGGCGTAAGACCAAAAGAGGACATTAGTGTATCTCTTGGGACCAAAGCCACAGTCTTTCAAGCTGAAATCTTTGCTATAATGCAATGCGTCCAGGAAAATGCAAAACGCGGGTATTCCCAACAACGCATAAGCATACTTTCTGACAGTCAAGCGGCACTGAAAGCGCTTGAATCACCTCGTGTAAGCTCTGTGCTAACAAGAGAATGCTTAAATCACCTGACACTCCTAGCTGAAAAGAACACTGTTCAGCTCATTTGGGTGCCAGGGCACACAGGGATAGAGGGAAACGAAGCGGCAGACGCCCTCGCAAAAGCTGGTGCATCTACCCCATTTATAGGCCCAGAACCTGTATTTGGTATACCCAAACAAAGCATCCGAACAGCGATAGAAAAATGGACCGTTAGACAACACGCTTCTCGCTGGGATGCCACACAGGGACAAACACTGGGGAAGGAAATAATTAGAACGCCTTCTCGCAGACTAACAACCGATGTACTCCATCTAGGACGAACTCAGATCAGACGGCTGGTAGGACTAGTCACAGGACACTGCCACCTGAGAAAACACCTACACAAAATAGGCATATACAGAGGGGACATACTCTGTAGATTATGTCAGGAAGAGGAGGAGACAGCCTCACACATAATCTTCGACTGTCCAGCGTTACTCCGCAAAAGACAGCAACTTTTCGGGGGAACTCCACACGGAGCAGCTCTCACACACGAGCACCTCGTAAAACACCTCCTACAACTCGTTGAAGGTGCAGATCTATTTTAATAGGGTCAGGGGGGGCACAAAAGACCACAGAGTCGAAGTGCAAAACTGGGCTCACTACTAACCCATCTAAATCCCTGCTTTAATCAATCAATCAATCAATTCCTCTACGTATCCAGCAAGTTTACAAAAGAGCCTTAAAAGTTCTGTTAGCGTCTGATCTAGTACATTTAAGTTACAGTGGTGCATTAACAAATATCGGTGGAGATATAAACCAGCGCGCGCAGCTTCAATTTGTCATATTTGGTACTCCACTAGCCTCTAGGTTGTCCATAGGCGTTTGTAACGTAAAAAAAATTATTACAGTTGACGCCAATTACTGGACGTTCTAAATATATAATTAAGCAGCTTTACAGTACGGTAGTGTATTTAGTATTTCTCTAAGTTGCCAGCAAGTTTACCAAAAAGCCTCAAAAGTTCAGTTAGCGTATGATCTAGTACATTTAAGTTACAGTAGTACATTAACAAATATCTGTGGAAATATAAACCAGCGCGCAGAGCTTCAAATTGTCATATTTGGTACTCCACTAACCTCTAGGTTGTCCATAGGCGTTCATATATAATTATGCAGCTTTACAGCACCGTAGTGTATTTAGTATTCCTCTACGTTGCCAGCAAGTTTACAAAAGAGCCTCAAAAGATCAGTTAGCGTCTGATCTAGTACATTTAAGTTACAGTAGTGCATTAACAAATATCGGTGGAGTTATAAACCAGCGCACCAAACTTCAAATTGTCATATTTGGTACTCCACTAACCTCTAGGTTGTCCATATGCGTTTGTAACGTAGTAAAAAAATTATTACAGCTGACGCCAATTACTGGACGTTCTATATTTATAATTAAGCAGCTTTACAGTACCGTAGCATATTTAGTATTTCTCTAAATTGCCAGCAAGTTTACCAAAGAGCCTCAAAAGTTCAGTTAGCGTCTGATCTAGTACATTTGATTAACAGTAGTACATTAACAAATATTGATGGAGATATAAACCAGTGCGCACAGCTTCAAATTGTCATATTTAGTATTCCAGTAACCTCTAGGTTGTCCATGGGCGTTTGTAACGTAGTAAAAAAATTATTACAGTTGAAGCCAATTACTGGATATTCTAAATATATTACTAAGCAGCTTTACAGCACCGTAGTGTATTTAGTATTTCTCTACGTTGCCAGCAAGTTTACAAAACAGCCTCAAAAGTTCAGTTAGCGTCTGATCTAGTACATTTAAGTTACAGTAGTACATTAACAAATATCGGTGGAGATATAAACCAGCGCGCAGAGCTTCAAATTGTCATATTTTGTACTCCACTAGCCTCTAGGTTGTCCATAGGCGTTTGTAACGTAGTACATAAATTATTACAGTTGACGCCAATTACTGGACGTTCTAAATATATAATTAAGCAGCTTTACAGTACCGTAGTGTATTTAGTATTTCTCTACGTTGCAAGAAAGTTTACCAAAGAGCCTCAAAAGTTCAGTTAGCGTCTGATCTAGTATATTTAAGTTACAGTAGTGCATTAACAAATATCGGTGGGGATATAAACCAGCGCGCACAGTTTCAAAATGTTATATTTGGTAATCCACAAACTTCTAGGTTAGCCATAAGCGTTTGTAAACGTACTAAAAAAATTATTACAGTTAAAGCCAATTACTGACGTTCTAGATATATAATTAAGCATCTTTACAGCACCGTAGTGTATCTAGGATACCTCTACGTTGCCAGCAGGTTTACAAAGAGCCTCAATAGTTCTGTTAGCGTCTGATCTAGTACATTTAAGTTACAGTAGTGCATTAACGAATAACGGTGGAGATATAAACCAGCGCGCACAGCTTTAAATTGTCATATTTGGTATTCCACTAACCTCTAGGTTGTCCATAGGCGTTTGTAACGTAGTAAAAAAATATTACAATTGACGCCAACTACAGGACGTTCTAAATATATAATTAAGCAGCTATACAGCACCGTAGTCTAGTTACTATTCCTCTACGTTGCCAGCAAGTTTACCAAAGAGCCGCAAAAGGTCTGTTAGCGTCTGATCGAGTACATTTAAGTTACAGTGGTGCATTAACAAATATCGGCAGATATATCAACCAGACCGCCCAACTTCAATTTGTCATATTTGGTACTACTCTAACCTCTGCGTTGTTCATAGGCGTTTAAAACGTAGTAAACATATTATGACAGTTGACGCCAACTACTGAACGTATTAAAAATATAATTAAGCAACTTTACAGCACCGTAGCGTAGTTAGTATTACTCTACGTTGCCAGCAAGTTTACAAAAGTGCCTCAAAAGTTCTGTTAGCGTCTGATCTAGTACATTTAAGTTGCAGTAGTGCATTAACAAATATCGTTGGAGATATAAACCAGCGCGCACAGTTTCAATTTGTCATATGTAGTACTCCACTGACCTATAGGTTGTCCATAGGCGTTTGTAACGTAGTAAAAAAATTATTACAGTTGACGCCAATTACTGGACGTTCTAAATGTATAATTAATCAGCTTTACAGCACTGTAGTGTATTTAGTATTCCTCTACGTTGCCAGCAAGTTTACAAATGAGCCTCAAAAGTTCTATTAGAGTCTGATCTAGTACATTTAAGTTACAGTAGTGCATTAACAAATATCGGTGGATATATAAACCTGCGCGCAGAGCTTCAAATTGTCATAATTGGTACTCCACTAGCCTCTAGGTTGTCCATAGGCGTTTGTAACGTAAAAAAAATTATTACAGTTGACGCCAATTACTGGACCTTCTAAATATATAATTAAGCAGCTTTACAGTACGGTAGTGTATTTAGTATTTCTCTACGTTGCCAGCAAGTTTACCAAAAAGCCTCAAAAGTTCAGTTAGCGTATGATCTAGTACATTTAAGTTACAGTAGTCCATTAACAAATATCGGTGGAAATATAAACCTGCGCGCAGAGCTTCAAATTGTCATATTTGGTATTCCACTAACCTCTAGGTTGTCCATGGGCGTTTGTAACGTAGTAAAAAAATTATTACAGTTGACGCCAATTACTTGACATTCTAAATATATAATTAAGCAGCTTTACAGCACCGTAGTGTATTTAGTATTAGTCTACGTTGCCAGCAAGTTTACCAAAAAGCCTCAAAAGTTCAGTTAGCGTATGATCTAGTACATTTAAGTTACAGTAGTACATTAACAAATATCTGTGGAAATATAAACCAGCGCGCAGAGCTTCAAATTGTCATATTTGGTACTCCACTAACCTCTAGGTTGTCCATAGGCGTTAATATATAATTAAGCAGCTTTACAGCACCGTAGTGTATTTAGTATTCCTCTACGTTGCCAGCAAGTTTACAAAAGAGCCTCAAAAGTCAGTTAGCGTCTGATCTAGTACATTTAAGTTGCAGTAGTGCATTAACAAATATCGTTGGAGATATAAACCAGCGCGCACAGTTTCAATTTGTCATATGTAGTACTCCACTGACCTATAGGTTGTCCATAGGCGTTTGTAACGTAGTAAAAAAATTATTACAGTTGACGCCAATTACTGGACGTTCTAAATGTATAATTAATCAGCTTTACAGCACTGTAGTGTATTTAGTATTCCTCTACGTTGCCAGCAAGTTTACAAATGAGCCTCAAAAGTTCTATTAGAGTCTGATCTAGTACATTTAAGTTACAGTAGTGCATTAACAAATATCGGTGGATATATAAACCTGCGCGCAGAGCTTCAAATTGTCATAATTGGTACTCCACTAGCCTCTAGGTTGTCCATAGGCGTTTGTAACGTAAAAAAAATTATTACAGTTGACGCCAATTACTGGACCTTCTAAATATATAATTAAGCAGCTTTACAGTACGGTAGTGTATTTAGTATTTCTCTACGTTGCCAGCAAGTTTACCAAAAAGCCTCAAAAGTTCAGTTAGCGTATGATCTAGTACATTTAAGTTACAGTAGTCCATTAACAAATATCGGTGGAAATATAAACCTGCGCGCAGAGCTTCAAATTGTCATATTTGGTATTCCACTAACCTCTAGGTTGTCCATGGGCGTTTGTAACGTAGTAAAAAAATTATTACAGTTGACGCCAATTACTTGACATTCTAAATATATAATTAAGCAGCTTTACAGCACCGTAGTGTATTTAGTATTAGTCTACGTTGCCAGCAAGTTTACCAAAAAGCCTCAAAAGTTCAGTTAGCGTATGATCTAGTACATTTAAGTTACAGTAGTACATTAACAAATATCTGTGGAAATATAAACCAGCGCGCAGAGCTTCAAATTGTCATATTTGGTACTCCACTAACCTCTAGGTTGTCCATAGGCGTTAATATATAATTAAGCAGCTTTACAGCACCGTAGTGTATTTAGTATTCCTCTACGTTGCCAGCAAGTTTACAAAAGAGCCTCAAAAGTCAGTTAGCGTCTGATCTAGTACATTTAAGTTACAGTAGTGCATTAACAAATATCGGTGGAGTTATAAACCAGCGCACCAAGCTTCAAATTGTCATATTTGGTACTCCACTAACCTCTAGGCAGAGCTGGGCCGGGTACTGATAAATTGTACTCGGGTACCGAGTACCAAGTACATGCCTTAACTGAAGAACGAGTACAGAGTACCGAGTACTATACTCATTGCACCCCTGTCGAGTACAATACTCCGAGTACAAGTACTCGAATTTCAAGAGTACTATTTGCAAGTACATGTTTCTTCCCCCACCACTTTTACTTAACATTGTTTTCGGTTTATAAGAAGCAAAATAAACAAAACAGTTTATCAGCTTATTACAATCCTTTGTACAACCAACAAAAATATATGATAAGTGAGGGTTAGAGTGTTGTCAGCAATATGGTGTTCCCAAAGGGTATACTCCATATACGCCGTATACTCTCAAGATTTTCTGGGCATACTGCGTATACTCTCAATCAATTTTGTGAAAACTCGTTGAATGTGCTTACAAATTAGGCCTAACGTCAAGTCGAACACTATTTGAACAATTTATTGTCTGCACCAAGGCTGCCAGTGTTTGTAGGATTTATCCCACCACTCTACCTTTCGAGTAGCAGTGAAGGATTTATTCCGCGACCATACGTCAAGGTTTGTCTGCTAGACCATCGATCGAGACTTTCAGCTCCTCGTGGTCAAGTTAAAGAACGCCAAAAAAACAGAGGGAATAAGATGCATTACGAAAAAAAAAATTGTCAATACATATAATTAGGTTAACCGATTTTTTTTCAATTTTATACGGAAAAAAAAATTTTAACCTCATTTGTTGTAATTCCCCCCCCCCCCCCCCGCCGCACAGCAACGATAGAAAAAGTCATAAACACAATGGATTACCAGTAGTAAAGTATACCTTCGAAAAAATTGATGGGAATATCACTGGTTGTCAGTCGCTTCACCTTCTCGTGCAAACAGACACCGGCGACACTGTCAAACACAGCCAAGTCCAGACTTGCATGGCGCACTTGAGCTTGCGCGTATGGTATTAAAGTACTCGGACAAATGTACTCATAAAAGACGCGGGTATCGGATACTTCTACCCAATGTGATGACGGGTACGAATACAGAGTACTTTATTGAAAATAGTACTGGGTACCGGGTACAGAGTACCCGAATTGTACTTAGAGTACAGTGTTTGAGTACTTGTACTCGAGTACTGCCCAGCTCTGCCTCTAGGTTGTCCATAGGCGTTTGTAACGTAGTAAAAAAATTATTACAGCTGACGCCAATTACTGGACGTTCTATATTTATAATTAAGCAGCTTTACAGTACCGTAGCGTATTTAGTATTTCTCTAAGTTGCCAGCAAGTTTACCATAGAGCCTCAAAAGTTCAGTTAGCGTCTGATCTAGTACATTTAAGTTACAGTAGTGCTTTAACAAATATCGGTGGAGTTATAAACCAGCGCACCAAGTTTTAAATTGTCATATTTGGTACTCCACTATCCTCTAGGTTGTCCATAGGCGTTTGTAACGTAGTAAAAAAATTATTACAGCTGACGCCAATTACTGGACGTTCTATATTTATAATTAAGCAGCTTTACAGTACCGTAGCGTATTTAGTATTTCTCTACGTTGCCAGCAAGTTTACAAAACAGCCTCAAAAGTTCAGTTAGCGTCTGATCTAGTACATTTAAGTTACAGTAGTACATTAACAAATATCGGTGGAGATATAAACCAGCGCGCAGAGCTTCAAATTGTCATATCTTGTACTCCACTAGCCTCTAGGTTGTCCATAGGCGTTTGTAACGTAGTACAAAAATTATTACAGTTGACGCCAATTACTGGACGTTCTAAATATATAATTAAGCAGCTTTACAGCACTGTAGTGTATTTAGTATTCCTCTACGTTGCCAGCAAGTTTACAAATGAGCCTCAAAAGTTCTATTAGAGTCTGATCTAGTACATTTAAGTTACAGTAGTGCATTAACAAATATCGGTGGATATATAAACCTGCGCGCACAGCTTTAAATTGTCATATTTGGTACTCCACTAACCTCTAGGTGGTCCATAGGCGTTTGTAACGTAGTAAAAAAATTATTACAGCTGACGCCAATTACTGGACGTTCTATATATATAATTAAGCAGCTTTACAGTACCGTAGCGTATTTAGTATTTCTCTACGTTGCCAGCAAGTTTACCAAAGAGCCTCAAAAGTTTAGTTAGCGTCTGATCTAGTACATTTAAGTTACAGTAGTCCATTAACAAATATCGGTTGAGATATAAACCTGCGCGCAGAGCTTCAAATTGTCATATTTGGTACTCCACTAGCCTCTACGTTGTTCATAGGCGTTTGTAACGTAGTAAAAAAATTATTACAGTTGACGCAAATTACTGGACGCTCTGACTATATAATTAAGCAGCTTTACAGCACCGTAGTATATTTAGTATTCCTCTACGTATCCAGCAAGTTTACAAAAGAACCTTAAAAGTTCTGTTAGCGTCTGATCTAGTACATTTAAGTTACAGTGGTGCATTAACAAATATCGGTGGAGATATAAACCAGCGCGCACAGCTTCAATTTGTAATATTTGGTACTCCGCTGACCTATAGGTTTCCCATAGGCGTTTGTAACGTAATAAAAATTATTACAGTTGACGCCAATTACTGGACGTTCTAAATGTATAATTAAGCAGCTTTACAGCACCGTAGTGTATTTAGTATTCTTCTTCGTTGCCAGCAAGTTTACAAATGAGCCTCAAAAGTTCTGTTAGCGTCTGATCTAGTAGATTTAAGTTACAGTAGTACATTAACAAATATCGGTGGAAATATAAACCTGCGCGCAGAGCTTCAAATTGTCATATTTGGTACTCCACTAGCCTCTAGGTTGTACATAGGCGTTTGTAACGTAGTAAAAGATTATTACAGTTGACAGCAATTACTGGACGTTCTAAATGTATAATTAAGCAGCTTTACAGCACCGTAGTCTAGTTACTATTCCTGTACGTTGCCAGCAAGTATACCAAAGAGCCTCAAAAGGTCTGTTAGCGTCTGATCTAGTACATTTAAGTTACAGTGGTGCATTTACATATATCGGCAGATATATCAACCAGACCGCCCAACTTCAATTTGTCATATTTGGTACTACTCTAACCTCTGCGTTGTTCATAGGCGTTTATAACGTAGTAAAAATATTATGACAGTTGACGCCAACTACTGAACGTATTAAAAATATAATTAAGCAACTTTACGTAGCGTAGTTAGTATTACTCTACGTTGCCAACAAGTTTACAAAAGAGCCTCAAAAGTTCTGTTAGCGTCTGATCTAGTACATTTAAGTTGCAGTAGTGCATTAACAAATATCGGTGGCGATTTAAACCAGCGCGCACAGCTTCAATTTGTCATATTTGGTACTCCACTGACCTATAGGTTGTCCATAGGCGTTTGTAACGTAAAAAAAATTATTACAATTGACGCCAATTACTGGACGTTCTAAATATATAATTAAGTAGCTTTACAGTACCGGAGTGTATTTAGTATTTCTCTAAATTGCAAGCAAGTTTACCAAAGAGCCTCAAAAGTTCAGTTAGCGTCTGATCTAGTACATTTAAGTTACAGTAGTGCATTAACAAATATCGGTGGAGATATAAACCAGCGCGCACAGCTTGTTAGATGATTTTCGACCTCGTTCAGCTATTTTTGCTATCAGTCCAACTATAAGGGTCATTAACGAAATTAGTTAAAAATATTCTGCCCGAATTTTTCCTGGATTCGGCCCTGTACTAGTTACATTTAAATTTAGTCCGGCGGGTATTTAAATGCTTGCGCTTCATATTTGTTTTCTTAAGTAACCAATTCTTTAACGCGGGCGCAAGGCCATAGTAAGATTTCTTTCCTCGAAACTATATTATAAATATTACCGTTTATGTTGCATTTGCCGAATTGGGTCCGTGAATTCATTCTTTAATGCAGGAACCGAGCGCCTGCACAAGGCCGATGTGAAGTTTCTTTCCTGGAAATTAGATTGTAAAATGATACCTTTTCTTAGCTTCTTGAATTGCGTCCCTCGCTCGCTGAAAGCGCTGATTAGGTTGTCGAAGGTTCTAGAGTTGTTCGTGTTAATTGTTCCTTGTTTCTTTTGCAAGGCTGGCAGGTTCTTTGTTCTGAAGGAATGAGATCATTCTGCGCGGGGGTGACCATCGGTTTTTACCGCGCGTTTCTGAATTAATTGGCATCGAGCTGTGAACCAGAACTAACGTGCAAATTTTGTCGCCCCGGGCCGCGTGCTGCGGTCAGGGGAACTTTCTGTGAACACTGTGTAGTTTAGTGTCCACGTTATGTGAACTTTGTGATCTTCACGTACGCGGGCTAAGGGCGATGTTTCGTTAAGTTGTTTCGAATTATTGGCGAGGCGCTTTCTATCGGCTTTTTCCCTCCAGCAAGGAGTGGAAAAGCAAGTTGCACTCTTTTGCACATTCAACAAAGGTGTCCTCATAAGCCTACAATACTTTTCATATCAGTGGAAAAAGTTTCGGCAACTCTGTTGCGAGTTCTGTGAAGTTACCCGTCGCCCGCCGCTGGCTGCCATCCTTCTTCGTGGGGTAAACCGACCCTCTGGCCCTCCGTACCGAATTGGCCCCTGTACAACCCTTTCGTTCCCATTTGGGGAGCCCGCTACACCTCTGCAACGTCACACCGCCTTCGCCGAAGTGGAGTTCGTAACTATCGCCAACCCCAAATAACATGCTGACAGCTCTCAGGTAGGATCTGTTTATTGTTTCTACAGCGTAACTGACGTGCCGAGTTGAGTGGCGTCTATAATTTTATTGTGTGTTTTCCGAGTGTTCATAAACATTGCGCCCGTTCACTCAAGCCTATAATTTGATGTATGTGTTATCAATCAGGGGCTTCACCCCGGTTATGTACTTCGTGTTGCCCTGCGTGTAACTATATATTCCTTTTCTTAGACAATAGGGTAATTGTTTTTTTTTGGGGGCCCCGATATGTTATGTGAATATTTGTGCCATTTAATTCCTTTCAATAATAAACTTTATTAAAGTTCAACTTATTCTTTTAGTGAATGCTAAACCTTCCTGGTAGGGGTCTTCAACCCATTTAGCATGGCAAAGGCCACATGTAATTAATTTGTAAAGACGACAGCATGTCCTTGTTGATCAGTGAACCCTAAGAACTGGGGTTAGTGTCAGTCATTGTGTTTTTATGTTAAACTAGGCGGGTGGCCAATCAAGGTAAGTCATTTGCTTCGTGGCCACCTGTGTGTTGAAATCTGAAGACTCGGAGGAAGCCCGGTGGACAGCGCCGAGGTGAATAGCGGCGAACCTGGAGGACTTCTACCTAGGCTACGTGTATTGTTCTTGGTTCTAGACACGTTAGCCGCCCCTAATCAGAACCAAGTGGCGCTCAGGCATTTCTTTTTTTTGTTAAGCAAGCTTTAGGGTAAGTACCCCGCCGGTTTTTCTTTGAGCTTTCGAACCACGCCTTTCCGACTGAGCCAAGTGCGAGGAATCGGAGCAACAAAATCTGCTCCAACACATTAAGATCTGTGTTCTTTTCAGTAAAGCCGGCGAACCCTGTAGTTTGTACCCGATTTTTGACAGTGCTCTTGATCTATGTCGATCTGAGCATTTAATACCGTAACAGATAAACTGGCGCCCAACGTGGGGCTCGAACCCACGACCCTGAGATTAAGAGTCTCATGCTCTACCGACTGAGCTAGCCGGGCATTGTTTTTGTGTCTCTTTTTTTGTCATACAGCTTCATTTTAGTGTTTGGCATTAACGTCATATAGTTTTTTCCAGTATTTTTCATGAAAACTTGACTTTTTAGGACTTTGAAATTTGGAAACGTGTTTTTTTCATATCAGGACGCGTATCCTATTTGTTTTCTTTTATTAAATGAGTTCCTTGCTACCCCTTTGATAAACCAAACATTGTTTTTCCCGGAATTTTTCGCGGGATTTTTGTGATTTTTCGTGTGCAAAATTTCAAAATTTTCTTTTCTGTGCTAAGGCACATTTTGAAGCCCTTCTTTTTGGTGCTATCGTTTATTTTAGTATGGATCATTAAGCAAACCGTGTTTTTTTTAGTACTTTTGTGAAAACTCTGAAATTTTTGGAAGGTAGCGAACTTTTTTTTGAATCCGTTTATTGTTGATTGTGTTTAGCCTTCAGCTAATTTGAAATTTTATTGTGCTATTCCGAATTTAAGTTGAAGTTAGTAAAGTTTATCGATATTGACGCATTTAGATTACCGATGTTGACTTTTTTTGTTGTAATCCTTTGATGTGGTGCCGCGTTGTTGTTTGTTGACGAGTTGGAAATCATTTCGCCTTCATTATTCTGTAATGGTCCGTTGTTAGGATGTGGTTTGTGCTGGTGTGTTTGTGAGATCCGCTTTATGCGAATTTTTAATATCTCTCAAACCATCTTAGTTGGATTGGCGTAGTATTTTTTTTTTGATTGACTTCTATTTCGTTTTCATTTCTATCGTGTATCGCCCAACTTCGTTTGCTGATTTCATCGCGTGCATCAACACTTGTCGTAGTGTCCTGAACACTTTCTCTCGTACCTCTTTCGTTTATTGACTTAGTTGTTTACCGTGTTGGAGTATGTTGCGATTTAGTCGCCTGTTGTTGTTTTGTTTTAGTGACTTCTAGGCCAGCGTAAAATTTTCTTGGGATTGGCGTTTTGTACCGTTGCTGTCCACGCTCTGAAGGTTGAGGTGGGGCAAATTCTGCTTTATTGCACATCTGTTTGAAGACGCCGCTTAAGTAATCCCGCTTGTGTTCTCGTGTAGTATGAGAGCGTTGCATCTTTGCAAATTCTGGTTACGCTGTGCCATTCCGAAGCCTGGAATAATTCTTTTTCGATCGAGACTCCATCGTTCCGTTATTTATTGACGATCTGTCGTCACCTACCGAATTTTCGTTTGATGACTTTAGGTTATCATATTTCGTGTCTCTGCCCTTTGGACTTTGGGAGGAGCGATTTCGTTGTTAAGCTTTTGAGCTTCGTGCGTCAGTCATGCGCAGGCTGTTCGCATGTTGTGTCTTTAGTGAATTTCATGTTTGACATTTGTTGGAGACTTTGTTTTTCCGAATTTTCTTTTGGTGTTCGGTGTCGGAGTCATTTTCGGTCTCGCATTTTGCGAATTCAGAGACGACTTGGCTTTCGGCATCGTCATCGATTGAGGATTTCGGTGGACTTAGTTTTCTTTTCCTTGACAATCCCAAGTCACAATGGGTTAACCATGAGTGACTTACTGTTGTATATAATTGTTCCCTTCGTTAGCATAGGATAGAATAGGATAGGTTAGTTTAGGCTAGGCGGCCTTCAAAGCCTTCGAGACTCCTGTCGTTCGTGGCTACCCCTTTCTTTGATCGTTTGTTGCTGTGGGACAAACACAAGAGGCTGATCCCGTGACGCCTCGCGTGCCCTCTTCAACGGGTCTTCGAGAGTTAGGTTGTGAACCCTGGGGCTTCGTAACCCTGTGTTCGATTGGTAGGTTGGACGGAAGAGTGCACAGTGATGACTTATACCCTATTATGACAAGCTCATTCACGAGCAAAACCCAAATCCCAGGTGGGATATCAACTCTTCTCTCTCATCTTTCTTCTTTTGCTCTATCCTCCCTTTACCGTGTGTCCGGCGACACCTGTCATTGTCCTCACCCGTTTTGCCTTTGGCACTTTTCCTTTCAAACCGTGTCATGGGGCCGGATAGTGAGTCGGGAGTGGGTCCGGTCGCCTTGCTTACCCGTCACCCCATAGGCGCGTGCCATGGTCGCTCGGCCATGGTCGGTATTATTTTGAGATGTGGGCACCACCCTTTACAGGGGTGGAGTGGTCCGTGTTTTATGATGTTTTTGAGATTTTGAGTTTCGATCGCCAAGTCGAATGGGACCCCTGGCGGAGTACCCTCCTGTTGGGACATTTATGTTTTGCATTCGTCGCCCGATTCCCTGGTCCGGGGAGGGGTGTTCTAGGCTTCACCGAACCGTCAGTACCTGATTAAGGTTTTACGTATTTTCCACCGGCGTAACCGGTCTTTTTGGAAAATTCCTTCTTCCTTCTCACTCTGTCCTTGACGCTATCCGTCATCGCGTGATTGGGATCCCGAGTAGTGACGGCTATCTCAACCCGCACCCTAGGTTAAGCCATTCTTCTAGCAACTCTCTCGGTCGTCTCAAGGACCAATTTGGGAAATTGATCTCTAGTAAGGGGGGTGTTAGATGATTTTCGACCTCGTTCAGCTATTTTTGTTATCAGTCCAACTATAAGGGTCATTAACGAAATTAGTTAAAAATATTCTGCCCGAATTTTTCCTGGATTCGGCCCTGTACTAGTTACATTTAAATTTAGTCCGGCGGGTATTGAAATGCTTGCGCTTCATATTTGTTTTCTTAAGTAACCAATTCTTTAACGCGGGCGCAAGGCCATAGTAAGATTTCTTTCCTCGAAACTATATTATAAATATTACCGTTTATGTTGCATTTGCCGAATTGGGTCCGTGAATTCATTCTTTAATGCAGGAACCGAGCGCCTGCACAAGGCCGATGTGAAGTTTCTTTCCTGGAAATTAGATTGTAAAATGATACCTTTTCTTAGCTTCTTGAATTGCGTCCCTCGCTCGCTGAAAGCGCTGATTAGGTTGTCGAAGGTTCTAGAGTTGTTCGTGTTAATTGTTCCTTGTTTCTTTTGCAAGGCTGGCAGGTTCTTTGTTCTGAAGGAATGAGATCATTCTGCGCGGGGGTGACCATCGGTTTTTACCGCGCGTTTCTGAATTAATTGGCATCGAGCTGTGAACCAGAACTAACGTGCAAATTTTGTCGCCCCGGGCCGCGTGCTGCGGTCCGGGGAACTTTCTGTGAACACTGTGTAGTTTAGTGTCCACGTTATGTGAACTTTGTGATCTTTACGTACGCGGGCTAAGGGCGATGTTTCGTTAAGTTGTTTCGAATTATTGGCGAGGCGCCTTCTATCGGCTTTTGCCCTCCAGCAAGGAGTGGAAAAGCAAGTTGCACTCTTTTGCACATTCAACAAAGGTGTCCTCATAAGCCTACAATACTTTTCATATCAGTGGAAAAAGTTTCGGCAACTCTGTTGCGAGTTCTGTGAAGTTACCCGTCGCCCGCCGCTGGCTGCCATCCTTCTTCGTGGGGTAAACCGACCCTCTGGCCCTCCGTACCGAATTGGCCCCTGTACAACCCTTTCGTTCCCATTTGGGGAGCCCGCTACACCTCTGCAACGTCACACCGGCCTTCGCCGAAGTGGAGTTCGTAACTATCGCCAACCCCAAATAACATGCTGACAGCTCTCAGGTAGGATCTGTTTATTGTTTCTACAGCGTAACTGACGTGCCGAGTTGAGTGGCGTCTATAATTTTATTGTGTGTTTTCCGAGTGTTCATAAACATTGCGCCCGTTCACTCAAGCCTATAATTTGATGTATGTGTTATCAATCAGGGGCTTCACCCCGGTTATGTACTTCGTGTTGCCCAGCGTGTAACTATATATTCCTTTTCTTAGACAATAGGGTAATTGTTTTTTTTTTGGGGGGCCCCGATATGTCATGTGAATATTTGTGCCATTTAATTCCTTTCAATAATAAACTTTATTAAAGTTCAACTTATTCTTTTAGTGAATGCTAAACCTTCCTGGTAGGGGTCTTCAACCCATTTAGCATGGCAAAGGCCACATGTAATTAATTTGTAAAGACGACAGCATGTCCTTGTTGATCAGTGAACCCTAAGAACTGGGGTTAGTGTCAGTCATTGTGTTTTTATGTTAAACTAGGCGGGTGGCCAATCAAGGTAAGTCATTTGCTTCGTGGCCACCTGTGTGTTGAAATCTGAAGACTCGGAGGAAGCCCGGTGGACAGCGCCGAGGTGAATAGCGGCGAACCTGGAGGACTTCTACCTAGGCTACGTGTATTGTTCTTGGTTCTAGACACGTTAGCCGCCCCTAATCAGAACCAAGTGGCGCTCAGGCATTTCTTTTTTTTGTTAAGCAAGCTTTAGGGTAAGTACCCCGCCGGTTTTTCTTTGAGCTTTCGAACCACGCCTTTCCGACTGAGCCAAGTGCGAGGAATCGGAGCAACAAAATCTGCTCCAACACATTAAGATCTGTGTTCTTTTCAGTAAAGCCGGCGAACCCTGTAGTTTGTACCCGATTTTTGACAGTGCTCTTGATCTATGTCGATCTGAGCATTTAATACCGTAACAAGCTTCAAAATGTTATATTTGGTAATCCACAAACGTCTAGGTTAGCCATAAGCGTTTGTTAAACGTACTAAAAAAATTATTACAGCTAACGCCAATTACTGGACGTTCTAGATATATAATTAAGCATCTTTACAGCACCGTAGTGTATCTAGGATTCCTCTACGTTGCCAGCAAGTTTACAAAAGAGCCTCAATAGTTCTGTTAGCGTCTGATCTAGTACATTTAAGTTACAGTAGTGCATTAACGAATATCGGTGGAGATATAAACCAGCGCGCACAGCTTTAAATTGTCATATTTGGTATTCCACTAACCTCTAGGTTGTCCATAGGCGTTTGTAACGTAGTAAAAAAAATATTACAATTGACGCCAACTACAGGACGTTCTAAATATATAATTAAGCAGCTTTACAGCACCGTAGTCTAGTTACTATTCTTCTACGTTGCCAGCAAGTTTACCAAAAAGCCGCAAAAGGTCTGTTAGCGTCTGATCTAGTACATTTAAGTTACAGTGGTGCATTAACAAATATCGGCAGATATATCAACCAGACCGCCCAACTTCAATTTGACATATTTGGTACTACTCTAACCTCTGCGTTGTTCATAGGCGTTTAAAACTTATTAAACATATTATGACAGTTGACGCCAACTACTGAACGTATTAAAAATATAATTAAGCAACTTTACAGCACCGTAGCGTAGTTAGTATTACTCTACGTTGCCAGCAAGTTTACAAAAGTGCCTCAAAAGTTCTGTTAGCGTCTGATCTAGTACATTTAAGTTGCAGTAGTGCATTAACAAATATCGGTGGAGATATAAACCAGCGCGCACAGCTTCAATTTGTCATATTTGGTACTCCACTGACCTATAGGTTGTCCATAGGCGTTTGTAACGTAGTAAAAAAATTATTACAGTTGACGCCAATTACTGGACGTTCTAAATGTATAAGTAATCAGCTTTACAGCACTGTAGTGTATTTAGTATTCCTCTACGTTGCCAGCAAGTTTACAAATGAGCCTCAAAAGTTCTGTTAGCGTCTGATCTAGTGCATTTAAGTTACAGTAGTGCATTAACAAATATCGGTGGAGATATAAACCTTCGCGCAGATCTTCAAATTGTCATATTTGGTGCTCCACTAACCTCTAGGTTCTCCATAGGCGTTTGTAACGTTGTAAAAAAATTATTACAGTTGACGCCAATTATAGGACGTTCTAAATATATAATTAAGCAGCTTTACAGCACCGTAGTTTATTTAGTATTTCTCTACGTATCCAGCAAGTTTACAAAAGAGCCTTAAAAGTTCTGTTAGCTTCTGATCTAGTACATTTAAGTTACAGTAGTCCATTAACAAATATCGGTGGAGATATAAACCAGCGTGCACAGCTTCAAATTGTCATATTTGTTACTCCACTTACCTCTAGGTTGTCCATATTCGTTTGTAACGTAGTAAAAAAATTATTACAGTTGACACCAATTACTGGACATTCTAAATATATAATTAAGCAGCTTTACAGCAACATAGTGTATTTAGTATTTCTCTACGTTGCCAGCAAGTTTACAAAGGAGCCTCAAAAGTTCTGTTAGCCTCTGATCTAGTACATTTAAGTTGTAGTAGTGCATTAACAAAAATCGGGTGGAGATATAAACCAGCGCACACAGCTTCAATTTGTCATATTTGGTAATCCACCGACCTATAGGTTGTCCATAGGCGTTTGTAACGAAGTAAAAAAATTATTACAGTTGACGCCAATTACTGGACGTTCTAAATATATAATTAAACAGCTTTACAGCACCGTAGTGTATTTAGTATTTCTCTACGTTGCCAGCAAGTTTACCAAGGAGCCTCAAAAGTTCAGTTAGCGTCTGATCTAGTACATTTAAGTAACAGTAGTACATTAACAAATATCGGTGGAGATATAAACCTTCGCGCAGATCTTCAAATTGTCATATTTGGTACTCCACTAGCCTCTAGGTTGTCCATAGGCGTTTGTAACGTAAAAAAAATTATTACAGTTGACGCCAATTACTGGACGTTCTAAATATATAATTAAGCAGATTTACAGTACGGTAGTGTATTTAGTATTTCTCTACGTTGCCAGCAAGTTTACCAAAAAGCCTCAAAAGGTCAGTTAGCGTATGATCTAGTACATTTAAGTTACAGTAGTCCATTAACAAATATCGGTGTAAATATAAACCTGCGCGCAGAGCTTTAAATTGTCATATTTGGTATTCCACTAACCTCTAGGTTGTCCATGGGCGTTTGTAACGTAGTAAAAAAATTATTACAGTTGACGCCAATTACTTGACATTCTAAATATATAATTAAGCAGCTTTACAGCACCGTAGTGTATTTAGTATTAGTCTACGTTGCCAGCAAGTTTACCAAAAAGCCTCAAAAGTTCAGTTAGCGTATGATCCAGTACATTTAAGTTACAGTAGTACATTAACAAATATCTGTGGAAATATAAACGAGCGCGCAGAGCTTCAAATTGTCATATTTGGTACTCCACTAACCTCTAGGTTGTCCATAGGCGTTAATATATAATTAAGCAGCTTTACAGCACCGTAGTGTATTTAGTATTCCTCTACGTTGCCAGCAAGTTTACAAAAGAGCCTCAAAAGGTCAGTTAGCGTCTGATCTAGTAAATTTAAGTTACAGTAGTGCATTAACAAATATCGGTGGAGTTATAAACCAGCGCACCAAGCTTCAAATTGTCATATTTGGTACTCCACTAACCTCTAGGTTGTCCATAGGCGTTTGTAACGTAGTAAAAAAATTATTACAGCTGACGCCAATTACTGGACGTTCTATATTTATAATTAAGCAGCTTTACAGTACCGTAGCGTATTTAGTATTTCTCTAAGTTGCCAGCAAGTTTACCAAAGAGCCTCAAAAGTTCAGTTAGCGTCTGATCTAGTACATTTAAGTTACAGTAGTGCATTAACAAATATCGGTGGAGTTATAAACCAGCGCACCAAGTTTTAAATTGTCATATTTGGTACTCCACTGTCCTCTAGGTTGTCCATAGGCGTTTGTAACGTAGTAAAAAAATTATTACAGCTGACGCCAATTACTGGACGTTCTATATTTATAATTAAGCAGCTTTACAGTACCGTAGCGTATTTAGTATTTCTCTACGTTGCCAGTAAGTTTACCAAAGAGCCTCAAGAGTTCAGTTAGCGTCTGATCTAGTACATTTGAGTAACAGTAGTACATTAACAAATATTAATGGAGATATAAACCAGTGCGCACAGCTTCAAATTGTCATATTTAGTATTCCACTAACCTCTAGGTTGTCCATGGGCGTTTGTAACGTAGTAAAAAAATTATTACAGTTGAAGCCAATTACTGGATATTCTAAATATATTACTAAGCAGCTTTACAGCACCGTAGTGTATTTAGTATTTCTCTACGTTGCCAGCAAGTTTACAAAACAGCCTCAAAAGTTCAGTTAGCGTCTGATCTAGTACATTTAAGTTACAGTAGTACATTAACAAATATCGGTGGAGATATAAACCAGCGCGCAGAGCTTCAAATTGTCATATTTGGTACTCCACTAGCCTCTAGGTTGTCCATAGGCGTTTGTAACGTAGTACAAAAATTATTACAGTTGACGCCAATTACTGGGCGTTCTATATATATAATTAAGCAGCTTTACAGTACCGTAGCGTATTTAGTATTTCTCTACGTTGCCAGCAAGTTTACAAATGAGCCTCAAAAGTCTAGTTAGCGTCTGATCTAGTACATTTAAGTTACAGTAGTCCATTAACAAATATCGGTGGATATATATACCTGCGCGCACAGCTTTAAATTGTCATATTTGGTACTCCACTAACCTCTAGGTTGTCCATAGGCGTTTGTAAAGTAGTAAAAAAATTATTACAGCTGACGCCAATTACTGGGCGTTCTATATATATAATTAAGCAGCTTTACAGTACTGTAGCGTATTTAGTATTTCTCTACGTTGTCAGCAAGTTTACCAAAGTGCCTCAAAAGTTTAGTTAGCGTCTGATCTAGTACATTTAAGTTACAGTAGTCCATTAACAAATATCGGTTGAGATATAAACCTGCGCGCAGAGCTTCAAATTGTCATATTTGGTACTCCACTAGCCTCTACGTTGTTCATAGGCGTTTGTAACGTAGTAAAAAAATTATTACAGTTGACGCAAATTACTGGACGCTCTGACTATATAATTAAGCAGCTTTACAGCACCGTAGTATATTTAGTATTCCTCTACGTATCCAGCAAGTTTACAAAAAAACTTTAAAAGTTCTGTTAGCGTCTGATCTAGTACATTTAAGTTACAGTGGTGCATTAACAAATATCGGTGGAGATATAAACCAGCGCGCACAGCTTCAATTTGTAATATTTGGTACTCCGCTGACCTATAGGTTTCCCATAGGCGTTTGTAACGTAATAAAAATTATTACAGTTGACGCCAATTACTGGACGTTCTAAATGTATAATTAAGCAGCTTTACAGCACCGTAGTGTATTTAGTATTCTTCTTCGTTTCCAGCAAGTTTACAAATGAGCCTCAAAAGTTCTGTTAGCGTCTGATCTAGTACATTTAAGTTACAGTAGTACATTAACAAATATCGGTGGAAATATAAACCTGCGCGCAGAGCTTCAAATTGTCATATTTGTTACTCCACTAGCCTCTAGGTTGTACATAGGCGTTTGTAACGTAGTAAAAGATTATTACAGTTGACAGCAATTACTGGACGTTCTAAATGTATAATTAAGCAGCTTTACAGCACCGTAGTCTAGTTACTATTCATGTACGTTGCCAGCGAGTTTATCAAAGAGCCTCAAAAGTTCAGTTAGCGTCTGATCTAGTACATTTAATATACAGTAGTGCATTAACAAATATCGGTGGAGATATAAACCTGCGTGCACAGCTTCAAATTGTCATATTTGTTACTCCACTAACCTCTAGGTTGTCCATATTCGTTTGTAACGTAGTAAAAAAATTATTACAATTGACACCAATTACTGGACATTCTAAATATATAATTAAGCAGCTTTACAGCAACATAGTGTATTTAGTAGTTCTCTACGTTGCCAGCAAGTTTACAAAAGAGCCTTAAAAGTTCTGTTAGCGTCTGATCTAGTACATTTAAGTTGCAGTAGTGCATTAACAAAAATCGGTGGAGATATAAACCAGCGCACACAACTTCAATTTGTCATATTTGGTAATCCACTGACCTATAGGTTGTCCATAGGCGTTTGTAACGTAGTAAAAAAATTATTACAGTTGACGCCAATTACTGGACGTTCTAAATATATAATTAAACAGCTTTACAGCACCGTAGTGTATTTAGTATTTCTCTACGTTGCCAGCAAGTTTACCAAAGAGCCTCAAAAGTTCAGTTAGCGTCTGATCTAGTACATTTAAGTTACAGTAGTACATTAACAAATATCTGTGGAAATATAAACCAGCGCGCAGAGCTTCAAATTGTCATATTTGGTACTCCACTAACCTCTAGGTTGTCCATAGGCGTTAATATATAATTAAGCAGCTTTACAGCACCGTAGTGTATTTAGTATTCCTCTTCGTTGCCAGCAAGTTTACAAAGGAGCCTCAAAAGTTCTGTTAGCGTCTGATCTAGTACATTTAAGTTACAGTAGTGCATTAACAAATATCGGTGGAGATATAAACCTGCGCGCACTGCTTCAAATTGTCATATTTGGTACTCCACTAGCCTCTAGGTTGTCCATAGGCGTTTGTAACGTAGTACAAAAAATTATTACAGTTAACGCCAATTGCTGGACGTTCTAAATATATAATTAAGCAGCTTTACAGCACCGTAGTGTTTTTAGTATTCCTTTACGTTGCGAACAAATTTACAAAAGAGTTTCAAAAGTTCTGTTAGTGTCTTCTCTAGCACATTTAAGTTACAGTAGAGCATTAACAAATATCCGTGCAGATATAAACCAGCGCGCACAGCTTCAAATTGTCATATTTGGTACTCCACTAACCTCTAGGTTGTCCATAGGCGTTTGTAACGTAGTAAAATAATTATTACAGTTGACGCCAATTACTGGACGTTCTAAATATATAATTAAGCAGCTTTACAGCACCGTAGTCAAGTTACTATTATTCTACGTTGTCAGCAAGGTTACCAAAGAGCCTCAGATGGTCTTTTAGCGTCTGATCTAGTACATATAAGTTACAGTAGTGCATTAACAAATAACGGTGGAGTTATAAACCAGCGCGCACAGCTTCAAATTATCATATTTGGTACTCCACTAACCTCTAGGTTGTCCATAGGCGTTTGTAACGTAGTAAAAAAATGATTATAGTTGACGCCAATTACTGGACGTTCTAAATATATAATTAAGCAGCTTTACAGCACCGTAGTCTAGTTACTATTCCTCTACGTTGCCAGCAAGTTTTCCAAAGAGCCCCAAAAGGTCTTTTAGCGTCTGATCTAGTACATTTAAGTTAGAGTAGTGCATTAACAAATAACGGTGGAGTTATAAACCAGCGCGCGCACAGCTTCAAACTGTCATATTTTGTACTCCAATAACCTCTAGGCTGTCCATAGGGCGTTTGTAACGTAGTAAAAAAATTATTACAGTTGACGCAAATTACTGGACGTTCTAAATATATAATTAAGCAGCTTTACAGCACCGTAGTATATTTAGTATTCCTCTACGTTTCCAGCAAGTTTACAAAAGAGCCTTAAAAGTTCTGTTAGCGTCTGATCTAGTACATTTAAGTTGCAGTAGTGCACTAACAAATATCGGTGGAGATATAAACCACCGCGCACAGCTTCAATTTGTCATATTTGGTATTCCACTGACCTATAGGTTGTCCATAGGCGTTTGTATCGTAAACAAAATTATTACAGTTGACGCCAATTACTGGACGTTCTAAATATATAGTTAAGCAGCTTTACAGTACCGTAGTGTATTTAGTATTTCTCTACGTTGCCAGCAAGTTTACCAAAGAGCCTCAAAAGTTCAGTTAGCGTCTGAACTAGTACATTTAAGTTACAGTAGCCCATTAACAAATATCGGTGGAGATATAAACCTGCGCGCAGGGCTTCAAATTATCATATTTTGTACTCCACTAGCCTCTAGGTTATTCATAGGCGTTTGTAACGTAGTAAGAAAATTATTACAGTTGACGCCAATTACTGGACGTTCTAAATGTATAACTAATCAGCTTTACAGCACTGTAGTGTATTTAGTATTCCACTACGTTGCCAGCAAGTTTACAAATGAGCCTCAAAAGTTCTGTTAGCATCTGATCTAGTACTTTTAAGTTACAGTAGTAACATTAACCAATATCGGTGGAGATATAAACCTGCGTGTAGAGCTTCAAATTGTTATATTTGGTACTCCGCTAGCCTCTAGGTTGTTCATAGGCGTTTGTAACGTAAAAAAAAATATTACAGTTGACGCCAATTACTGGACGTTCTAAAAATATAATTAAGCAGCTTTACAGTACCGTAGTGTATTTAGTATTTCTCTACGTTGTCAGCAAGTATACCAAAGAGCCTCAAAAGTTCAGTTAGCGTCTGATCTAGTACATTTAAGTTACAGTAGTACATTAACAAATATCGGTGGAGATATAAACCTGCGTGCAGAGCTTCAAATTGTTATATTTGGTACTCCGCTAGCCTCTAGGTTGTTCATAGGCGTTTGTAACGTAAAAAAATTATTACAGTTGACGCCAATTACTGGACGTTTTAAATGTATAATTAAGCAGCTTTACAGCACCGTAGTCTAGTTACTATTCTTCTACGTTGCCAGCAAGTTTACAAAAGAGCCTCAAAAGTTCTGTTAGCGTCTGATCTAGTACATTTAAGGTGCAGTAGTGCAATAACAAATATCGGTGGAGATATAAACCACCGCGCACAGCTTCAAATTGTTATATTTGGTACTCCACTAACCTCTAGGTTGCCCACACGCGTTTGTAGCGTAGGAAAAATATTGTTAAAGTTGACGCCAACTACTGAGCGTATTAAAAATATAATTAAGCAGCTTTACAGCACCGTAGTGTATTTACTATTCCTCTACGTTGCCAGCAAGTTTACAAAAGAGCCTCAAGAGTTCTGTTAGCGTCTGATCTAGTACATTTAAGTTACAGTAGTGCATTAACAAATATCGGTGGAGATATAATCCAACGCGCACAGCTTCAAATTGTCATATTTGGTATTCCACTAACCTCTAGGTTGTCTATAGGCGGTTGTAACGTAGTTAAAAAATTAGTACAGTTGACGCCAATTTCTGGACATTCTAAATATATAATTAAGGAGCTTTACAGCACCGTAGTGTATTTAGTATTCTTCTACGTTGCCAGCAAGTTTACAAAAGGGCCTCAAAAGTTCTGTTAGCGTCTGATCTAGTAAATTTAAGTTACAGTAGTGCATTGACAAATATCGGTGGAGATATAAACCAGCGCGCACAGTTTCAAATTGTTATATTTGGTATTCCACTAACCTCTAGGTTGTCCATAGGCGTTTGTAACGTAGTAAAAAAAATATTACAGTTGACACCAATTACTGGACGTTCTAAATATCTAATTAAGTGGCTTTACAGCACCGTAGTGTATTTCGTATTTCTCTACGTTGCCAGCAAGTTTACCTAAGAGCCTCAAAAATTCTGTTAGTCTGATCTAGTACATTTAAGTTACAGTAGTACATTAACAAATATCGGTGGAGATATAAACCTGCATGCAGAGCTTCAAATTGTTATATTTGGTACTCCGCTAGCCTCTAGGTTGTTCATAGGCGTTTGTAACGTAAAAAAATTATTACAGTTGACGCCAATTACTGGACGTTTTAAATGTATAATTAAGCAGCTTTACAGCACCGTAGTCTAGTTACTATTCTTCTACGTTGCCAGCAAGTTTACAAAAGAGCCTCAAAAGTTTTGTTAGCGTCTGATCTAGTACATTTAAGTTGCAGTAGTGCATTAACAAATATCGGTGGAGATATAAACCAGCGCGCACAGCTTCAAATTGTTATATTTGGTACTCCACTAACCTCTAGGTTGCCCACACGCGTTTGTAGCGTAGGAAAAATATTTTTAAAGTTGACGCCAACTACTGAGCGTATTAAAAATATAATTAAGCAGCTTTACAGCACCGTAGTGTATTTACTATTCCTCTACGTTGCCAGCAAGTTTACAAAAGAGCCTCAAGAGTTCTGTTAGCGTCTGATCTAGTACATTTAAGTTACAGTAGTGCATTAACAAATATCGGTGGAGATATAATCCAACGCGCACAGCTTCAAATTGTCATATTTGGTATTCCACTAACCTCTAGGTTGTCCATAGGCGGTTGTAACGTAGTTAAAAAATTATTACAGTTGACGCCAATTTCTGGACATTCTAAATATATAATTAAGGAGCTTTACAGCACCGTAGTGTATTTAGTATTTTTCTACGTTGCCAGCAAGTTTACAAAAGGGCCTCAAAAGTTCTGTTAGCGTCTGATCTAGTAAATTTAAGTTACAGTAGTGCATTGACAAATATCGGTGGAGATATAAACCAGCGCGCACAGTTTCAAATTGTTATATTTGGTATACCACTAACCTCTAGGTTGTCCATAGGCGTTTGTAACGTAGTAAAAAAAATATTACAGTTGACACCAATTACTGGACGTTCTAAATATCTAATTAAGTGGCTTTACAGCACCGTAGTGTATTTCGTATTTCTCTACGTTGCCAGCAAGTTTACCTAAGAGCCTCAAAAATTCTGTTAGTCTGATCTAGTACATTTAAGTTGCAGTAGTGCATTAACAAATACCGGTGGAGTTATAAACCAGCGCGCACAGCTTCAAGTTGGCATATTTGGTACTCCACTAACCTCTAGGTTGTCCATAGGCGTTTGTAACGTAGTAAAAAAATTATTACAATTGACGTCAATTACTGGACGTTCTAAATATATAATTAAGCAGCTTTACAGCAACGTAGTATATTTAGTATTCCTTTACGTTTTCAGCAAGTTTACAGAAGAGCCTTAAAAGTTCTGTTAGCGTCTGATATAGTACATTTAAGTTGCAGTAGTGCATTAACAAAAATCGGTGGAGATATAAACCAGCGCGCACAGCTTCAATTTGTCATACTTGGTGCTCCACTGACCTATAGGTTGTCCATAGGCGTTTGTAACGTAAAAAAAAATTATTACAGTTGACGCCAATTACTGGACGTTCTAAATATATAATTAAGCAGCTTTACAGCAACGTAGTATATTTAGTATTCCTTTACGTTTTCAGCAAGTTTACAGAAGAGCCTTAAAAGTTCTGTTAGCGTCTGATATAGTACATTTAAGTTGCAGTAGTGCAATAACAAATATCGGTGGAGATATAAACCACCGCGCACAGCTTCAAATTGTCATATTTGGTACTCCACTAACCTCTAGGATTTCCATATCCGTTTATAATGTACTAAAAATATTATTACAGTTAACGCCATTTACTGGACGTTCTAAATATATAATTAAGCAGCTTTACAGCACCGTAGTATATTTAGTATTCTTCAGCGTTGCCAGCAAGTTTACAAACGAGCCCCAAAACTTCTGTTAGCGTCTGATCTAATACATTTAAGTTACATTAGTGCATTAACAAATATTGGTGGAGCTATAAACCAGCGCGCACAGCTTCAAATTGTCATACTTGGTGCTCCACTGACCTATAGGTTGTCCATAGGCGTTTGTAACGTAAAAAAAAATTATTACAGTTGACGCCAATTACTGGACGTTCTAAATATATAATTAAGCAGCTTTACAGCAACGTAGTATATTTAGTATTCCTTTACGTTTTCAGCAAGTTTACAGAAGAGCCTTAAAAGTTCTGTTAGCGTCTGATATAGTACATTTAAGTTCCAGTAGTACATTAACAAATATCGATGGAGATATAAACCAGCGCGCAGAGCTTCAAATTGTCATATTTTGTACTCCACTAGCCTCTAGGTTGTCCATAGGCGTTTGTAACGTAGTACAAAAATTATTACAGTTGACGCCAATTACTGGACGTTCTAAATATATAATTAAGCAGCTTTACAGTACCGTAGTGTATTTAGTATTGCTCTACGTTGCCAGCAAGTTTACCAAAGAGCCTCAAAAGTTCAGTTAGCGTCTGATCTAGTACTTTTAAGTTACAGTAGTACATTAACAATTATCGGTGGAGATATAAACCTGCGTGCAGAGCTTCAAATTGTCATATTTGGTACTCCGCTAGCCTCTAGGTTGTTCATATGCGTTTGTAACGTAAAAAAATTATTACAGTTGACGCCAATTACTGGACTTTCTAAAAATATAATTAAGCAGCTTTACAGCAACGTAGTATATTTAGTATTCCTTTACGTTTTTTGCAAGTTTACAGAAGAGCCTTAAAAGTTCTGTTAGCGTCTGATGTAGTACATTTAAGTTACAGTAGTACATTAACAAATATCGATGGAGATATAAACCAGCGCGCAGAGCTTCAAATTGTCATATTTTTACTCCACTAGCCTCTAGGTTGTCCATAGGCGTTTGTAACGTAGTACAAAAATTATTACAGTTGACGCCAATTACTGGTCGTTCTAAATATATAATTAAGCAGCTTTACAGTACCGTAGTGTATTTAGTATTTCTCTACGTTGCCAGCAAGTTTACCAAACAGCCTCAAAAGTTCAGTTAGCGTCTGATCTAGTACTTTTAAGTTACAGTAGTACATTAACAAATATCGGTGGAGATATAAACCTGCGTGTAGAGCTTCAAATTGTTATATTTGGTACTCCGGTAGCCTCTAGGTTGTTCATAGGCGTTTGTAACGTAAAAAAAATATTACAGTTGACGCCAATTACTGGACGTTCTAAAAATATAATTAAGCAGCTTTACAGTACCGTAGTGTATTTAGTATTTCTCTACGTTGTCAGCAAGTATACCAAAGAACCTCAAAAGTTCAGTTAGCGTCTGATCTAGTACATTTAAGTTACAGTAGTACATTAACAAATATCGGTGGAGATATAAACCTGCGTGCAGAGCTTCAAATTGTTATATTTGGTACTCCGCTAGCCTCTAGGTTGTTCATAGGCGTTTGTAACGTAAAAAAATTATTACAGTTGACGCCAATTACTGGACGTTTTAAATGTATAATTAAGCAGCTTTACAGCACCGTAGTCTAGTTACTATTCTTCTACGTTGCCAGCAAGTTTACAAAAGAGCCTCAAAAGTTCTGTTAGCGTCTGATCTAGTACATTTAAGTTGCAGTAGTGCAATAACAAATATCGGTGGAGATATAAACCACCGCGCACAGCTTCAAATTGTCATATTTGGTACTCCACTAACCTCTAGGATTTCCATATCCGTTTATAACGTACTAAAAATATTATTACAGTTAACGCCATTTACTGGACGTTCTAAATATATAATTAAGCAGCTTTACAGCACCGTAGTATATTTAGTATTCTTCAGCGTTGCCAGCAAGTTTACAAACGAGCCCCAAAAGTTCTGTTAGCGTCTGATCTAATACATTTAAGTTACATTAGTGCATTAACAAATATTGGTGGAGCTATAAACCAGCGCGCACAGCTTCAAATTGGCATATTTGGTACTCCACTAACCTCTAGGTTGTCCATACTCGTTTGTCATGTAGTAAAAAATTATTACAGTTGACGCCAATTACTGGGCGTTCTAAATATATAATTAAGCAGGTTTACAGCACCGTAGTATATTTAGTATTCCCCTACGTTGCCTGCAAGTTTGCAAAACAGCCTCAAAAGCTCTGTTATCGTCTGATCTAGTACATTTAAGTTACAGTAGTTCATCAACAAATATCGGTGGAGATATAAACCCGCGCAGAGCTTCAAATTGTCATATTTGGTCCTCCACAAACCTCTAGTTTGCCTACACGCGTTTGTAACGTATTAAAAAAACAATTACAGTTGACGCCAACTACTGGTAGTATTAAAAATATAATTAAGCAGCTTTACAGCACCGTAGTGTATTTAGTATTCCTCTACGTTGCCAGCAAGTTTGCAAAAGAGCCTCAAATGTTTCTTTAACGTCTGATCTAGTACATTTAAGTTACAACAGTTCATTAACAAATATCGGTGGAGATATAAACCAGCGCGCACAACTTAAAACTGTCATATTTGGTACTCCACTAACCTCTAGGTTCCCCACACACATTTGTAACTTAGTAAAAAGACAATTACAATTGACGCCAACGTAATTATTACAGTTGACGCCAATTACTGGACGTATTAAATTTATAATCAATCAGCTTTACAGCACCGTAGTGTATTTAGTATTCCTCTACGATACCAGCAAGTTTGCAAAAGAGCCTCAAAATTTCTGTTAGCGTCTGATCTAGTACATTTAAGTTACAATAGTGCATTAACAAATATCGGTGGAGATATAAACCAGCGCGCACAGCTTCAAATTGTCATATTTGGTACTCCACTTACCTCTAGGTTGCCTACATGTGTTTTTAACATAGTAAAAAAATTATTACAGTTGACGCCATCTACTGGATGTATTAAAAATATAATTAAGCAGCTTAACAGTACCGTAGTGTATTTAGTATTTCCCTACGTTGCCAGCAAGTTTGCAAAACAGCCTCAAAAGCGCTGTTTCCGTCTGATCTAGTACATTTAAGTTACAGTAGTGCATTAACAAATATCGGTGGAGATGTAAACCAGAGCGCACAGCTTCAATTTTTCATGTTTGAAATTCCACTAACTTCTAGGTTGTCCATAGGCGTTTGTAACGCACTAAAAATACTATTACGGTTGACACCAACTACTGAGCGTATTAAAAATATAATTCAGCTGCTTCACAATACCGTAGTGTAGTTAGTATTACTCTACGTTGCCAGCAAGTTTGCAACAGAGTCTCGAAAGAGCTGTTTGCGTCCGAACTAGTACATTTAGGTTATAGTAGTGCATTCAGGGCCGCCGCTACCATGTGTGCGTTGTGTTCAAAACACGCAGGCGGCCGATTTAAAGGGGCGGCCGCCGCCGATCCTAATGCAAAAACAAAAGTAAAGTGTAAAGTCTTCCAAATAAATAAACCCATCAAGCTTTAAAAACGAAAATCTCTAATATTCTAAGACGAAAATAAACCGAAAGTATTTCTTTACGAAGTTTGTACTGTATCCTGTATCCCGGCCTTAATAAAACCCATAAAAATATCATAACACAAGCAAAGAAACACTTGAGTCGTATTACATTTACAAAGGTCAGTCTGGCAACACTGTCGGTGACAGACGCTGCGTCGGCAAAGCACTGATATTATGACTGTTCCTTGTTCCTTGAAAAACATTACAGTGGACCAATCAATAATTGGGCTTTTTAGAGCACGAGAAGTACCTACCCGACAATACTTGCTATGGGCTATGGGTTTGTTTATTTCTACGCGTGCCATGTAATGATTTTTAATTTTAGTATAACAGCCCTTTCCGATCGGATAGTTTTGCCGGTTTTGCGTGTGCGGTGTGCCGTGTAGATCGACTAAGACTTTTTATTCACACCACCCATTTACTTTTTAAGTTTTACAAAAGCAAAAATTGATTTTTAAAACAAGTTTGTTAGAAAGTGCGTTCTTTGCAAAAAAGTTAAAATTTACATAAAATAATATCAATTCCAAAGCTCTTTATTTTGTACTTTACGAGGGGGAAGGGGCGGCGAAAATTGTTTGGCACACAGGCGGCTAACACCCTAGCGGCGGTCCTGAGTGCATTGGTAAATACTGGCGGAGATTTAAACCAGCTCGCAAGGCTTCAGATTGTCATATTTGGTTCTCCACTAACCTCTAGGTTGCCCACATGCGATTGTAACGTAGTAAAAAAATTATTACAGTTGAGGCCAACTACTGGACGTATTAAAACTATCATTAAGCAGCTTTACAGCACCGTAGTGTATTTAGTATTTCTCTATGTTGATAAATATAGGTGGAGATTTAAACCAACTCGCACAGCTTCAGATTGTCATATTTGGAACTCCACTAACCTCTAGGTTGCCCACACACCGTTGTAACATAGCAAAAAAATTATTACAGTTGACGCCAACTGCTGCACCTATTAAAAATATAATTAAGCAGCTTTACAGCATCGAAGCGTATTTAGTATTCCTCCACGTTTTCAGCAGGTTTGCAAAAGAGCCTGTAGAGTTCTGTTAGCGTCTGGTCTAGTACATTTAAGTTACAGTAGTGCATTAACAAATATCGGTGGTGATATAAACCAGCGCTCACAGCTTCAAATTGTCAAATTTGGTACTCCACTAACCTCTAGGTTGTCCATAGGCGTTTGTAACGCACTAAAAATACTATTACGGTTGACACCAACTACTGAGCGTATTAAAAATATAATTCAGCTGCTTCACAATACCGTAGTGTAGTTAGTATTACTCTACGTTGCCAGCAAGTTTGCAACAGAGTCTCGAAAGAGCTGTTTGCGTCCGAACTAGTACATTTAGGTTATAGTAGTGCATTGGTAAATACTGGCGGAGATTTAAACCAGCTCGCAAGGCTTCAGATTGTCATATTTGGTTCTCCACTAACCTCTAGGTTGCCCACACGCGATTGTAACGTAGTAAAAAAATTATTACAGTTGAGGCCAACTACTGGACGTATTAAAACTATCATTAAGCAGCTTTACAGCACCGTAGTGTATTTAGTATTTCTCTACGTTGATAAATATAGGTGGAGATTTAAACCAACTCGCACAGCTTCAGATTGTCATATTTGGAACTCCACTAACCTCTAGGTTGCCCACACACCGTTGTAACATAGTAAAAAAATTATTACAGTTGACGCCAACTGCTGCACCTATTAAAAATATAATTAAGCAGCTTTACAGCATCGAAGCGTATTTAGTATTCCTCCACGTTTTCAGCAGGTTTGCAAAAGAGCCTGTAGAGTTCTGTTAGCGTCTGGTCTAGTACATTTAAGTTACAGTAGTGCATTAACAAATATCGGTGGTGATATAAACCAGCGCTCACAGCTTCAAATTGTCAAATTTGGTACTCCACTAACCTCTAGGTTGCCCACTCAAATTTGTAACGTAGTAAAAAAATTATTACAGTTAAGGCCAACTACTGGACGTATTATAAATATATCTAAGCAACTTTACAGCACCCTATAGTAGTTAGCATTTCTTTACATTGTCAGCACGTTTGCAAAAGAGTCTCAAAATTGCTGTTAGCTTCCGAACTGGTACATTTAGGTTATAGAAGTGCATTGATAAATATCGGTGGAGATTTAAACCAGCTCGCGCAGCTTCAGATTGCCATATTAGGTACTTCACTAACCTCTAGGTTGCCTACACACCTTTGTCACGTAGTAAAAAAATTATTACAGTCGACGACAACTACTGGACCTATTAAAATATAAATAAGCAGCTTTACAGCGTCGTAGTGTATTTAGTATTCGTCTACGTTTAAAGCAGGTTTGCAAATGATCCTGTAAAGTTCTGTTAGCGTCTGATCCAGTACATTTAACTTACAGTAGTGCATTAACAAATATCGGTGGAGATATAAACCAGCGCGCACAGCTTCAAATTGTCATATTTGGTACTCCACTAACTTCTCGGTTCCCCACACGCATTTGTAACTTAGTAAAAAGACAATTACAGTTGACGCCATCTACTGACGTACTAAAAATATAATTAAGCAGCTTAACAGTACCGTAATGTATTTAGTATTCCCCTACGTTGCCAGCAAGTCTGCAAAACAGCCTCAAAAGCTCTGTTACCGTCTGATCTAGTACATTTAAGTTACAGTAGTTCATCAACAAATATCGGTGGAGATATAAACCCGCGCAGAGCTTCAAATTGTCATATTTGGTCCTCCACAAACCTCTAGGTTGCCCACACGCGTTTGTAACGTATTAAAAAAACAATTACAGTTGACGCCAACTACTGGTAGTATTAAAAATATAATTAAGCAGCTTTACAGCACCGTAGTGTATTTAGTATTCCTCTACGTTGCCAGCAAGTTTGCAAAAGAGCCTCAAATGTTTCTTTAACGTCTGATCTAGTACATTTAAGTTAGAACAGTGCATTAACAAATATCGGTGGAGATATAAACCAGCGCGCACAACTTAAAACTGTCATATTTGGTACTCCACTAACCTCTAGGTTGCCCACATGTGTTTTTAACGTAGTAAAAAAATTATTACAGTTGACGCCAGTTACTGGACGTATTCAATTTACAATCAATCAGCTTTACAGCACCGTAGTGTATTTAGTATTCCTCTACGTTGCCAGCAAGTTTACAAAAGAGCCTCAAAACTTCTGTTAGCGTCTGATCTAGTACATTTAAGTTACAGTAGTGCATTAACAAATATCGGTGGAGATGTAAACCAGAGCACACAGCTTCAACTTTTCATATTTGAAATTCCACTAACCTCTAGATTGCCCGCACGCGTTTGTAACGTAGTAAAAAAATTATTACACTTGGCGCCAACTACTGGACGTATTAAAACTATCATTAAGCAGCTTTACAGCACCGTAGTGTATTTAGTATTTCTCTACGTTGATAAATATAGGTGGAGATTTAAACCAACTCGCACAGCTTCAGATTGTCATATTTGGAACTCCACTAACCTCTAGGTTGCCCACACACCGTTGTAACATAGTAAAAAAATTATTACAGTTGACGCCAACTGCTGCACCTATTAAAAATATAATTAAGCAGCTTTACAGCATCGAAGCGTATTTAGTATTCCTCTACGTTTCCAGCAGGATTGCAAAAGAGCCTGTAAAGTTTTGTTAGCGTCTGGTCTAGTACATTTAAGTTACAATAGTGCATTAACAAATATCGGTGGAGATGTAAACCAGAGCGCACAGCTTCAATTTTTCATATTTGAAATTCCACTAACTTCTAGGTTGTCCATAGGCGTTTGTAACGCACTAAAAATACTATTACGGTTGACACCAACTACTCAGCGTATTAAAAATATAATTCAGCTGCTTCACAATACCGTAGTGTAGTTAGTATTACTCTACGTTGCCAGCAAGTTTGCAACAGAGTCTCGAAAGAGCTGATTGCGTCCGAACTAGTACATTTAGGTTATAGTAGTGCATTGGTAAATACCGGCGGAGATTTAAACCAGCTCGCAAGGCTTCAGATTGTCATATTTGGTTCTCCACTAACCTCTAGGTTGCCCACACGCGTTTGTAACGTAGTAAAAAAAATATTACAGTTGACGCCAACTACTGGACGTATTAAAACGATCATTAAGCAGCTTTACAGCACCGTAGTGTATTTAGTATTTCTCTACGTTGATAAATATAGGTGGAGATTTAAACCAACTCGCACAGCTTCAGATTGTCATATTTGGAACTCCACTAACCTCTAGGTTGCCCACACACCGTTGTAACATAGTAAAAAAATTATTACAATTGACGCCAACTGCTGCACCTATTAAAAATATAATTAAGCAGCTTTACAGCATCGAAGCGTATTTAGTATTCCTCTACGTTGCCCGCAAGTTTGCAAAAGAGCCTTAAAAGTTCTGTTAGCGTCTGATCTAGTACATTTAAGTTACAGTAGTGCATTAACAAATATCGGTGGAGATATAAATCAGCGCGCACAGCTTCAAATTGTCATTTTTGGTACTCCACTAACCTCTTGGT
>OW679200.1:52465505-52851562 GCA_940337035.1 Agriotes lineatus | reverse complement strand
TCTTTATTAATTTGTTCAATTATTTCATCCACTTTTTTTAAATCACGTTTAGTAAGTTTTATAATTTCCTCAAGACTCATTTTAAGAAGTCGATCTTCCTGTAACTCCATTTACTAGAAAAAAAAAAAATTCAAAATATTTATTGTTCAACTTTCCCTGAGTTAGCTTCGGCTTCGACTTTAGACCGGCATCGCCAGACTTTACCTCTTAAGTCATTAATATATTTTTCTAATTTTTCATGCTATATATCTTTGAAATGTATTTTTTTATATCGAGTTGAAACATCCGTAAAACATACATTACAAATAAACTTTATCATTTTGTCTATTTTTTACAGTCATAACACATGTATCCAATTCCATATTTTTGATTTTTATTTTTAACACATTTTGAATGCGATTTAATAGGTTTACAAATAGAACATTTTCTTAGTAACGACTCACTTTGATCATGACCAGCTAGTGTCTGACATTCTTTGGGAAAACTTCCGTACAGCGTCCCCTTTGGGTTTGACGTTTTGCCGTGCAAGCGCAGAAAACCCCCGAAAAGCAGTGGTTTCCAAACAAATAATAAAACATTGTGTACTACGTACACACAAATCTTAAACTGCAGCTAACCTAAAATTATAGCTCCCACGCATGAGGCAGAAGTGGTCTATGATACTGCATTTTAGCCATTCGGAACTTACTTACTTACTTACTCTTCGGCGTTACAACCCTATGTGGGTTTTAGCCTGTTGGGCGACGTGGTTCCATACTTTTCTCTCTTTGATTTTGCCCATCCAGTTTTTTACTTGCATTATATCGAGGTCTTGGAGTACCGCAGATATCCATTTACCCCTAGGTCTTCCTCTGGTTCTACCATAACCAGGGTCCCAGTCAAGCATCACTCGCGGCACTCTGCATTTCGGCATACGCATCACATGCCCGAACCATCTGAGTCTCTGCGCCTTGCAATACCGCACTATATTTTCGTTTTTCATTAGCGCTTCTAATTCTGCGTTAGTTCTTCTGCGATAACCACTCCCTTCAGATATCCCCCCGAATATTCTTCTTAATATCCGTCGTTCAAAGCATTTCAACCAATTTTGCTGCTTCACTGTAAGGGTCCATGACTCACAACTGTACGTAATTACTGGGAGAATTAAGGTTCTATAGATTTTAAGTTTTGTAGCGTGGTTCAGTAGTTTGGAGTGCAGTAGATTTTTGCATCCGTAGTATGCTTTATTCCCTGATTGGATTCGTCCTTTTATTTCATCATCCAGCTCGTTAGTAGTGTTTATTTGTGATCCAAGGTATATAAATTCATTCACTTGCTCAAACTTTTGATTTTCAACGCATAGTTCCTTTTTATTGGCAGAGCTCTTGTCCAAGACCAGATATTTAGTCTTTTTTCCATTAATTTCTAGGCCCGATGTTTTAGCTGCGTTTTTAAAGTCTATAAATGATGATTTCAGCGTATTTAGTGTTCTGCTAATCAGCACTACATCGTCCGCATATGCTACAACTTGGACACTTTTAGTTCTCAATGTGCCTGGTATATTTACTTTTCGTATTATGAATTCCATCACTAGGTTAAATAGTAGAGCCGATAGGGCATCCCCTTGTCTCACGCCGGCGTTTGTTTGGAAGTACTCCGTCTTTCCTTGCTGCACCAACACCGCAGACTTGCTATGTTTTAGGGTCATGCTAATTAGATTTATTAATTTGTTTGGAATTCCAAGCGATCTTAGTGCTTCCTTGATTTTACTTCTTTTTACAGAGTCAAACGCTTGGCGAAAATCAATAAATAAACAATGCAATTTGATGTTGTGTTCAAAACATCTTTCAAAAATTTGCCGGATAATAAACAAGCCATCTGTGGTTGAACGATTAGGCCTGAATCCCTGCTGGTAGTCTGCTATCACGTTTTCAGCGTGTTTAGATAGGCGATTGTGTATCACGGACGACAGTATTTTGTACGGCACATTGAGCACGGATATCCCTCGGTAGTTGTCACACATTTCTTTATCGCCTTTTTTAAATATTGGCATAATAATACCTCTTTCCCAGTCTTCTGGCATCTGCTCCTTATCCCAGATGAGTTTTATCAGCTGGTGCATTTGCCTATACAGTGCAGGCCCTGCACTTTTAATTAGTTCTCCTACAATTTCGTCGGGGCCCGCTGCCCTATTGTTTTTTAGACTGCTTATTACGTTGCTCACTTCCTCATATGTAGGACATTCCTCATGATTTTGCACATCTTCATAATCTTCCTGCGCTTCACTATCTCCGGGGTCGTCAACATTTAAAAGCTCTTCGAAGTAGTTTTTCCACCTACCCAGGATTCCTTGTTTTTCAGTTAGTTGTGTGCCGTCACTTGCTTTGCAGCCCCAAACTTTTGTATGGCCTTTACTCGTAAACTGTTTAATTTCTTTGAAAAATTTTCTGGTTTTTCCGTGTTTGTTACATTCCTCCATTTTCCTAATTTGTTCGTTATACCATTCTCGCTTTTTTTTCCTGCAAAGTTTTGTCGCCTCTTTTTTTAGTTTGTTGTATGCCTCCGTATTATCTTCAGATTCTCTAGCTAACGTGTTTAGTCTGGCTTTATTTTTTCTGCTTATCATTTCTTCGCATTCTTTATCGAACCATTTGTTTGTTTTTATCGCACCCCGTTTGCTTTCTCCTAACACCTCCTCTGCTGTTTTGATCAATTTACTTCTAATACTGCTCCATTTTTGCTCTATCGTCTCCTCTTCTTCCTCCTGCCTCATGTATCCCTCTAGAACGGTGCGGTACTTGTGCCTAACCTCCGCTTTATTTAGGTTTTCGGTGTTCCATTTTCGGTTTCTGTGTTCGCTTCGCCTGTCCACGGTTTCAATTCGTTGTTGCATCCTCGCACCCACCATGAAATGATCTGAATCACAGTTTGGCCCTCTATATGTTCGAACATCTTGTATTTCAGACGCTCTTCGTTTATTTATCATTATGTGGTCTATCTGGTTTAGCCTCCGGTTTCCCGGATGTGTCCAAGTTCCTTTGTGAATTATTTTATGTTCAAATACAGTGCTGGCAATTAAATAATCATGCGATAATGCCAACTGGCAGATTCTAAACCCATTATCATTCGATTTGTCGTGAATCGTGAATTTGCCTGCCACTTCCTTGATATTTTCTTCCTTTCCTATTTGTGCATTAAAGTCGCCTAATAACACTACTGCATCATATTTAGGACACGCTTCGCATACCGATTCTAGTAAGTCATAAAATAATTCTTTGTTGCTGTCGTCTGCATCTTCTGTAGGTGCATATGCGTTGATAAATGTGACATTATGAAGTCTCCCTTTTATTCGCATTTTACACATTCTTTTATTTATAGCTTCAAAATATAGAACACTTTTTTGTATTTTCCTTGATACGAAGAATCCTGTACCATAACTTCCCTGCTTTTCTCCCCCACTGTACATAAATGAGTAATTGGCTCTTTCCACTACACCATCACCTTTCCACCTGATTTCCTGTACCGCAACTATGTCAAACCCATGTTTTGTTATTTCATTGGCTACTTCATTCACTTTTCCTGGTTGCAATAATGTTCTGACATTCCAGGTGGCAAATCTCAGTATGTGGTTCTCACCTAGTTGATATTTATCATCCCCTACTCTATTCTCTCTCCTTTTATCCTTTTTCATTGCCTGGGTCGTCATCATTTTCTCGTTAACCTTCCTATTGCTCACTTTTTTGGAGCTGCTGCTCCTTCCTCCACCTCTATCAATTTTTCTGTCTTTCGGTCCCATACATAGTCTTTATCGTTTACTTTCAGCTTCCCGTATCCCGACCTTGTCCTATTTCCTTTACTTTCTTCCTCTCGCGCCCTGTCTCTTATGTGCTTTTGCATTTTCCTCTCCTTGTAGGTCATGTCACTATTAAAGAAAATTTTTGACTCTCGAAGAACCTTACTTTTGCTGAGCAGACTTCGTTTTGTCTCCCAGTTATTTAATTGGATCACCCATTTATCATCGTTTACTTTGTATGCGGTTTTTATGTCTACTTCAATACCTAGTTGATCTTTTGCAATATTTTTCACAACATGTATTACTCTTTCAGGATCACTATGTTGATTGTTTAATCCTGCTACGGTAACGTTGTTTTTCTTCTTTCTTCGCTCTTGCAGTTCTTGCCTGTATTCCATTTCTTCCAGTTTTTGTTCCAGCCCATTAATTTTTTTATCTGCTTCAGTTTTATCCATTAACCATTTTTCTTTTGTTTGCACTAGATCTTGTTTTAATTTGCTTATTTCTTCATTGCACCTCTTCAACTGCTCTTTGACCTCATTGCCCATTGTTTGCATCTCTTTCATTATCCCCTTATTCTCCATCTTTATTTCCGTAACATCCTTGCTCAGGTTTTTCAGAAACTGTTTTATCTCTTCTATATCTTTAGTTGTTGCCATTTTGCTCTCTTTGCGCTCGCTTTTATTTGGCGACCTACTGGCTACTTTACTTTTTCTAAATATCTCCTGTTCTTCCTCCGATTCGTTGCCTGCTTTATTCCGTTTTCTTTTATCCATATATTTTGTGCCAGCCGCTGCCTTGCGATAGCACTTTGGCCGGCGTTCGCGTCAATCGTGGGCCGTGACCTCTACAGACGCGCGCGCACGTTGTACGTATTTTGCCGTTTTCAGACCGTTATCAGTTGCGACAAACTTCTACCGTTTTATTGCGTATATTAAGCTTCCCGAAGTTTTCCCTTGATTACACACTTTTACACTTTGCTTGCGATTCCTGTGGTACTCTTTTCACCTAAATTAACGACGTATTTCTCCGTAAAACACTTAGAATTACCGCCGCGTAGCACAGCCGAACATGCCGGTACTTGCGCCGCCGCACAATGAACCATTCGGAACTGCCATCGCAAAATCGTACCTTTCATTATAGTACTTTACCAGTTCTTATCCACTGAAACCACGAGTTGAGAGCCGCTGACTTGCAAAACCATTGCGCTTGCGCCAAGACTGCGGACGCTATTTTGAAGTTTAGCCCAATCTTCCCTAGTAGCACAGATTGTTGGGCCAACATCGGAATATAGTTGGCATGGTTGGTAAATGGTTGGTAGATTTGCCAACTAATATCCTACGTTGGGCCAACGTTGGTATAAAATGAAATATTTGTTGAATTTGTCAACAATAATCATATGTTGGCCCAACGTTGGTATTTCATCAGCGTGCTAGGAAGATAGTTGTTGCATTTATTAACAATAACTGTGCGTTGGCCCAACTGTAATATTTTGTTGGGAATTTTAGTTATTTATAACAAGGAAGTTGGCAATTTATTAATGCCATCTGTAATTATGGCAATTTTTGGAATGCTTATTAATAAATTTGTCTATTACGTTTATGAACCAGTTTTTGTACAACAGCTGACGCATGCCCCGTGATATTTATGACGTGTTGCGCATTGTGCCATTGCGCGGGCCAAGCAACCGCGATCCCGCTCTTTTTGGGTTTCTGCTTTCCGGTTCCTGTCTTCCTGTGCGCTGCAACGTGGCTGCAACACGCCATTATCTATGCGAGCCCGCGTTGTGTGCTTAAAATTGTGTTTCTTCCTATATATCCAACATTTGGTAAGTAGAATGAACAATAATATGATCTCCATGTACTGTAACTTATTTATAAGTTTGGAAATAACCCACATGAATAAATAGAAAAAGATGTGCAACCTAACCTAACAAATTACCTATCTATAAACAATTTTGGCGATATGAGTATTTCTGTAAATCTTGTACTTTGTAATCACCCTTGTTTCTTACATGTTCAATATTATAACTGTTTATTCCCTAATTTTTAGAAAAATTTACGAACATGTTTCACGTTGTGGAGTTCGGAAACAACTCAGGAGGAGGGCTTGGACTTGTCCGAGATGAGTGGTTAACACCGAGGAAACAAGAGAGTTTTTGGCCTCCGTATAAATTAGCTTCTCAATATAATAAATGTTTGGTTAATGGAGATCCTGCATGTGAAACGTGGCCGGTGTACGCTGTAAAGCGAATATTTTATAGTACTGGTCAGTATACGAACGTTACGTAGTAATCTTGCAGTTTCGGGACCTATATTAACACACATGTCCCAAAGTAGCACAAGTTGAAGAATACACAGTTGTAATATTTCTTTCATACAGGATTGTTTCCTGTGCTCTTTATTTTCAGTATCGTTAATGAAACCTTTAAAAAGCTTATTTTTGTGTCTGCAAATAGTAAAGAAAATTTACAAAAATTTTGTTGAAATTGGTTAAAATACTAGTGGTTTTCAAGAAAAATTGGGAATACAAATTTGTTTCTACAGACAAACAAATCTTTATTTCATATGTAATTTATAATGTTTACCTATCATACTAGTATATTAATTGATAATAATTACTCTATTTTAAGGTATGTTATTACAAAATAACGCCCAAGGGAAATTATTTTTTTATGTCTAGGGACATTATGAAAGAATAAACACTATTTGTTTCCATGGATACAACTTTTATTTCGAAAATTACAAGTGCTAACCAGAAAAATTATTTAAAAATCACTTTGATTTGAATTAGATAAGAAAACTGGTATGACATACAACGTTGAAGGCATTATGAGCTAAGCGCTCGCAATTGTTGTACACATCAGGTCAAAGGCCCTTGGTTTGTAGACTAACGATTTTGGGCGCTTATTTTGCTCATAATGCCCTTGACACTTTAATAACTATTGGCACCCCACTCTACAACCTTAATTCTACTTTAAACTAGATAATGCAATAGCAATATCAAGTTTTCAAATCTATAAACCGTGCCTAAACTAATAATTATATTTGTATTTTGAAATGCGATTTATATTTGTAGCATTTCAACATCAAACGACGTGAATTTACCATTAATTTTGTCTTTGCATTTTCAGAAAATATTTTAAAAGCAAGAGAAAAGCTAAAGGAGGCTGAAAGTGAATCAGAACTAGTTTCTGCATCGGAAGAAACGAAGGTGAGAAAAAGGAAAGCGAAGAGAAGAATTTTGTACAGCAGTGATGATGATAGTGGGGATGAAATAGGGCTTCCAAAAAGCAGTGCAATAGAACGAAGCCAAGGTTATGAAAAACGTTCAATTTTGCCATTGCCACCATCCAGCTTCTCTAGTGTAAATTATTCGCCTGATACTGAAATTTCGACACCCGTAGTCAATCATACCTCCACATCACAAGGTGATGACCCTGATGCTAGAAATGAAGTGGTAGAAGAAAGGCCAAAATCATCTGCTTCTGGTATGTGTATTTAGTCAACTAATAAGTACAGACGAGTTGTATATTAATAGAATATTGCTACTGTAATCTGACATGACCGAGCATACACTAGATTAATGTAGTATTTTTAATGTACAATTATTGAATATTCCTATATTCATTATTTTGTGCACATATGGGTGTAGCATTATGTATGTTTTTGGTTTCAGGAAAATCTGTATTACATGGGGGATCTCTCCTGAACACCTCATTACAATCAAATAATTCTGATACCACTTCCGTCTCTTCACAGTCAAATGACAATGGTAAGTGGTGTTGCCAGTAATTTAATATCTACAAGAGCAGTTAGTCCATAGCTTGTATGTTTCTGATACTGAATATTAGAAAAACTGAAAGTTCATAAATATTGACCAATCGTAAAAACAGTCGCAGTTGCTGAAATAATGAAGTCCTGTTTCTGCTATTTGTTAAACATTAACCTTATGTCCATTGTCTATGATCAATTGAATATTTAATAGTATTTAAGGTTCAGATTTAAAGTCGAATTTAATTAGTTAAAGTTTGTGAAACATGTATTTCAAGTGTAGTGGGGTGCTTTCAGGTTTGGCAGTGATAGCACGTCATCTTGCCAAAATTGAAAGGAGAATTGATGAGATTAGTGCGACTCAGAAAATCCTTATAGAGAATTTGACACCAAACTTGACGTCCATTATCCAGCCTTTGCCAGCAGAAATTATACTGCCCTGTGATACTGAGGAACATATTATGCGAATAGAGCAGTGGCTACTTCTGTCTCCAGAAAATGAAATCCAAATGGTTAGTTAACTCGTTCACTTAATTTTAATAAAAAAATTAACGATATTTAATCACAAATACCAAGAAATGTTATTAGTGTATATATTAGTCCAATGATTAACAATTCAAATGTCTATTTGTCTCTGGGTACATGAAATTATCTTTTCAAGATTTGTTTGTGAAAACAATCTTACATTATTTGTATCTAAAATGCCAACAGGAAAATAATTATTAAATTTTATATTGCATATGTTATAAACGGTTTTGACAAAGATTGTTTATAATTATGTGAAAACAATACTATAGAGTACTGTTATATAAAATATGTTTTTTTTAAGATAAAACTGCTAAGCGTCATTGGAGGGAAGAAAGTACAGCAAGTTGTCAGGCGAATTTTGGAAAAGATTTTTACAAACAATTTGGCAAAAGAATACAACTGGACAGGAAAACACAATAAGAAAGCTCTGAAACATCTCAAACTTATGAACATTCTACAAAGTAAGTTACTGGAATGCTTAGGAAGTGTGTAATTTTTTTATGGACCTTTGAAATTTATCTGGGGTCAAGCGCTTAGATACAAAAAAAAAAAATTTAGTTGCGTAGGTACTGTAGAGAAAATCATAAAAATGTAGATACAAAAATATCAAAAATTGTGTGAAATATTGTGCATTTAAAAATTTAATTGTGTTGCTAGGTAGAAATGACATTTTTGTATTTAGGAATACAGTACATTTCCTTACAGTGCGTGAAAAAATATTTTGAAAGGAGTGACATTATAAAGAAATATGTGTGTTAATGTTTTGTGTTGTTAAAAATTCGTTACCATTAAATTAAGATTTCTCCATAACAAAATTACATTTGCCCCATTTTAAGGGAGTAGTCTCTGTCTTGTGGTTAATTTTCAATTCCTAATACATGGCTATTTAAAAAAACAGTATTGCATTTTGTAAATTTCATAAAGATACACAGGCAGGTCTTTTAGTGTCCAAATTAATTCTATATCTTTTTAATTTCTTCATATATTTTGGATTAAGTTCAATAACTGTTTTTCTGGCCATACTTATCTCACTTTGCATTATTTAAGTACAAAAAACGGTTAGACTCACTTTTTATTGTTTATATTCTAGGTGCTGTTCGAAAAAACACAACTACAGCAAACGCATCTGATTGTGAAATTCACACAGTTGTTCAGAACTGGTTTCGTTTTGTAAAAGATAGAGATGGCGGACGAGAGCATCGCAGAAGAAGTGCAGCTGGTGCAGGGCCACAACAATGAATATAAAGGCAAGAAAAAAAGATCAAATAATAGCAGTACAGTTAGACATGAGAGACGAGTTATTGCTAAAGCAGTGAAAAGTATATTCAATGAATTTAATGTGGCTTCAGAACTAATTTCAGATGTAAACAAACTTAATGATAATAGTTTAGTATTAAGTTCTAATTTTGTTGAGGATAATGTAATTTGTTCCAACATTTCGGATGACGATTGTAATTCAAATGTTGATCAAGAAGTAACTGTAAGTAGTAGTTTAAGTGATTTAACAGATGCAGAAGATACTACCTCATATCCAATTGCAGATAAGTTAATTTTGTGGGCCAAAAAGTATAATATCCCGAACAATGCCACAACAAATCTCCTCCATATTTTACAACCTCATATCTCAAACCTCCCTCGCGATGCACGAAGTCTTCTTTTAACACCACGTTCAGTAGAAGTTAGAGCATGTTCTGGAGGTTCATTTGTCTACTTTGGTGTAGAGGTAAACGTACTTAAGAAAGCATCATTAGGTTTAACACAAGGAAACTATCCTATTATCGAAAAGTTGAAATTCAGTAGCAATCTTCCTGAAATATTGACTATAACAGTTAATGTAGATGGGCTCCCATTACATAATTCTTCTACAAAATCATTTTGGCCTTTATTGGGAATTTTAGATCAGGCTTTAGACAAATCTCCATTTATTATAGCAATGTATTATGGTGAATCAAAACCAAATAATGCAAATGATTTTTTTATTCCGTTTATGTCTGAATGTGTTGAATTGGAAAAAAGAGGAATAATGTTAGCAGGTAAACTATACGGATTTCGCATAAGTTGTTTTGTGGCGGATGCTCCAGCAAGGGCCTTTTTGAAGTGCATTGTTTCTCACAACTCATTGTATGGTTGTGAAAAATGCCTTCAAGAAGGTATTTATTTGGGAAGAACTACATGGCAGTATGAACCTAACTTAACCCTAAGAAGTGATGCAGCCTTTTGTAATCAGCTGTATGAAGAACACCAGCAGTCCCGTAGTATTCTTAACAATTTGACAATAGGTTTGATTTCACAAGTTCCACTTGATTGGATGCACTTAATATGTCTTGGTGTCGTTAAAAGACTCATTCGGATATGGGTTGATAAGGGACCAAAAAAGGGTAAATTATGCTCATTGCGTATACAACAGTTATCTGAAAGACTACTTTCAATAGCACAATATATACCAATGGAATTTTCTCGTAAACCAAGATCTCTACGATTTTTTAAATTTTGGAAGGCTACTGAATTCCGTGCATTCTTGTTATATTTTGGTCCGGTTGTTTTACAGGGTATATTACCTCAACACTTATTTAAACATTTTCTTATTTTGCATGTTGCTATTTATGTATTGGCTAGCAGTCACTTCAGCAGAGAAGAACCTTGGCGAAATTATGCAAATGAACTAATCCACTATTTTGTTAAAGAGACTGCAGATTGCTATGCCAAAGAACTATTGATATATAATTTCCACAACTTGTTGCATGTAGCTGACGATGTTGCTAACTTTGGTGCATTAGACAATTATTCAGCTTTTCCTTTTGAAAACTTCATGAAAGTAATTAAAAAGATGGTCAGAGGACCAAATAATTCATTGCAACAAGTAGCTAAAAGACTTGGAGAAAAATCTGGTTCTCAAGGGAGAAGTACGTTAAGAAAACATAAAACAATTTATAGTAAGGGTTGCATTAAATCAATGCCTTTAAATGATTATGAACAATGTGTAGTAGCTACAGGTACACCTAATAATTGTTTTATTACTAAAGAAGGCGAAATAATTCTTATTAACTCGATTGAAAAAGATCACGGCAGCCTTCATAAGTTGCAGTGCAAAGTTTTTAAAGGCAAAACAGACTTTTTCACATCGCCCCTCCCAAGTAGTAGATTGCAAATATTTAAAGTTAACAAACTTATAAATGGAGGTATTGTTTCTTCTGCATCTTTGCACAGAAAGTGTGTTCTCATTCCAGATTTTACTGATAAGACAGCATTTATATGTATTCCATTTTGTAACATGAATCTTATTTTCTGAACCTTGGAATGTTGATATACTCACACCCGTATGCATAGTCGTTTGTCAGCGGCTTGCCGGAGTTTCGTTATGAATAGTATGTTGGTGGCACTGTACGTCTATGTCAAATTTGAGGTTCTCAGGTTAGATGTTGTGTCAGTTTCTGTCAAAACTGACGGAAAACCTAACCTGCTAACCTCGAATTTGACATAGACTTACAGTGCCGCCAACATACTATTCATAACGAAACTCCGGCGAGCTGCTGGCGAACGACTATGCATACGGGTGTCAGTGCTTTTTAATGTTGCTGAACATTATTCGTTTTATAAATAATTATATTATTTCGTTTTTCAAATATACTATAACTTGTTTTATAAAAGATTTGTAACTACTGTATTTGTGTTTTGCTTTATGTATAATATATAGCACTTTTATTTACACTTGTTTGTCTTTTCATACCTACCTATTAATACAGAAAGCTGAGTTAGATTATTTGTTGGCTTTTGGTTGTTTCATTGTTGACTCTTGGTTGTTTAATTGTTGGCTTTTGGTTGTTTAATTGTTGGATGCTGGTTGGGAATATTGTTATGTGTATAGTTGGCCCTCAATTGGGAAATCGTTGGTTGGGGTTTGACTGTAAAAGAGGACATTACATACCGTTGGCCAACTGTGGGACACTTTGATAAGCCAACGTTGGCCCAACTATTTTGTGCTACTAGGGTATGCACTAGTTGTTAGTATCAAAAGCAGCATATGAGCATTATAAGGTAAGAAAGCGACTGGATAATTTGCAAATGATCAATGCAAGAAGTATAAAGGCCACATAAAATCTAAACATGCCGTAAAAGATAAACTTATGCCGCGTTTTTAAATTGTATTAGTACCATACCCCATACCGTATTTTTTTTAGTCAAACAGGTAAGAAATTTCGCAATTAGGTACATTTTATTTGTGCCTTTTGGCCTTTTAGTTGAATTGATCACTCAAAAACGTATTTTTCTGAACTTTTTCACTTGCACGGCAGTATAGCTCTATGCTAGAACATCGTTTAAACAAGCAAATTGAAAAGAATAAATAATTATTTATGTTGATCGTTTATTTATGGGTTGCATTAAGGTATAGAGAATCGTCTATTAATGACCCTTATTAATGAATGATTTTTTATTAATGAACGATTTATAAAAATCTGCTAACCTCGAATCTGACATAGACTTACAGTGCCAACCTAAGAAAAGAAATCACAACCATTATGGTCACCCGGTACCATTAATGTCAAAAATTTGTAAGTGTCAAATTCTTTTCATGGAATAAAATTAGATTTTCTTCAAATTAATAATATTATACGATCAACGAAAAAATATTGTACCTAATTCGTATGTTAATCGGCGATTAATAATCTCTACAATTAACGTTAAAATGTCTCGCTTATTAATCGCTCTCATTAACATACTTGTTTGTTAAATAACTATTATAAACCAATATCGTCTAAGGAAGCTATTTATCAATTATTATGGAAAAATGAATTTACATTTTTACAGTAGTTATTGTAATCTGTAATCTACTTACCTACTAATACATTTTAGCGTCTCACACAATAAATATTAGCTACACCTACACTATTACAATCTGCCCATCACATCCACAAAAAACTTCGCCAATGCGCCAAATATTGTTCTCTTTGCTCGTGCACACGTCGTTAAAAATTCGAATGTTGCACAAAACTAGCTGTTATCCCACTAGTCAGAGGAAATCATAAATTATGCTTTATTGTACCGGGAAGACCCTATTCCGATTTCCTTAATATTTAACTTAATACTACTTTATCTTATTCTTCGCGTTGTGGAGATTTGGCACCCAATCGAGGTCAGTAATTCAGTATGTTTAATTACCACAAATAATTCAAATACTTGTAAAGTAATTTAAATATTTTACAGTAATTTAATTACTCAAAAGTAATTGAATGTAATAATTAATCACTTTCAAAAAGTAATTGTCAAGTACTTTTTAACAAAAATGGCAATTGCCAATTACAATTACGGCATTTTGAAAAGTAATTCAATTTCAAGGCAAATAAACAAAAAATAATTTAATTAGTAAGTTAATTACATAGTAGTTTCTACCGCTTTCACATTTAATTGTTCCCCGTGTTCCTAATTCTATCGTGTCTGGTTTTTCCTTAATTTTTTCCCCAAAATCTCATTTCTGTACTTGTAATGCGTGTCTTCTGTTTGTCCGTGAGTGGCCAGGATTCGCTTCCATACGTTAACGCTGAGTACACCACTTCCACTTTTGTTGCTCTTGGAATTTATGCTTTCCCAAGGAAACAGGCTTTAATTGCATTAAAGATTCTTCCGCCTACGGCTATACGTTCATTTATTTCATTATCAATTTTCCCAGAACTACTGATATATGCCCCTAAATATTTAAATTTGGCAACTTGTTCTACTGCATTTCCTCCTACTGTTATATCATGTTTCTTTTCTATTAGTGCTATAATCATTGTCTTTGTCTTTTCGATGTTATCATTTCTAACTTCTGCATTTCTCTTGCGTACATATCCACATTGTGCTGTAGCTCTCTTGATGATCCTGCTAGGGTTATTAAGTCATCTGCTTATAGTAGTTTTGATGTTTGTAGTCTTTCCATTCTTCGTCTGCCTATATTGTCTTTCTTTATATTCTTTTTGCATTCCTTAACCGCATACAATATTTGATTTATTTTTTGTCCTGGAAGTAAAAAGGGTGAAACGAATAGCATTTTTTCCGCTGAATTCAAATATGGTTTCAGAATTATTCTATCACGTAAGGATTGTTAGAGACAACTATTTTAATTTTACAACATACCGTATTTAAAATGCACTCTAAGTGTAATATAATCTTACCTAAAAATTAGTAGTGTTTGATTCTCTACGATATTTTGCGGCATTAACATCTCTCTTTAGGATCCAACAATAATCAGCTAGCATGCTCGGACCCCACTTGCCTGGGTACCGCTTTTCCATATCTTTGTTTCATGGTAGAGGAGAAGCCAACCAAAAATTGTGAGCAGAAAAATGTGTGTTGTTCATAATTGCTAAGTATGATATTTTCTGGTGGTTTAGGCACAGACAGTTCTTCACTGTAAGCCACAGGTATCATGGCAGATGGTAAATTAGGGTATGAAATAGTTTGCTTTGATTTTGAACTAATGCCCGAAATATTAGTCAGACAAAAGTAACAATCGGTGGCATGATCTTTTGGTTCCCGCCAAATCATTGGAACAGCAAAGTTCATATGCCGAGAACCCTTTGACCAGCTTGTAAGAAATCTGACACAAGTAGTACAATAAATGTGGGGGGCCCAATATTTGTCTTGGTCACCAACTTTGCAGCCAAAATAAAGCGCATTGCATTATTCTATGAGAGGAGTAAAACTACATTTTTGAAATTGAAATGTAATCTCACCACAAATGTAGCAAAGGCTGTCCGGAAAATTTACACAGTTTCTAGGCATTTTGCAAAATCACACAATACAAAAACACTACAAAAAATATTAGCTACATCCATGAATTCAAAAGATGAAATCAAAATTTAGAAAACGTCGTAACTGACAAACGTTTACACTGAACTTGTTATATCAGCACATACACACGAAATATGTACAGATGTCAACAGGGTGAACACTGAGTACAGACTGGCTATGGCTTGAACCAGTAACTCTCACAAAATAGTCAAATCACTTTGACAGACAATGATGACTAAGTCTGTAAGAAAGCCATCGTCTGACTCATTTTTCAATTGCATCATCTACCAGTTATGACTATAACTGCATTGTTCTATGCCATTGCAGACTTTCTTTCATAACAAACTAATAATTTTTAAATGCTTAATCCATACAATTTTTTTATTCATTTACGTATTATAATTGCGTAACACCATAACATAATTGTATAGTTTCCATAACGTATTGTAATGATATAAACAGGAGTATAAAAATCAATTTTAAAATATGATTAAGAATTACAATAGTTAAATATAATCAGAGTCAATTTAAATATGAATTGGTATTATGAATAATTAGTATGCAATTAGAAAAGAAAATAGAATTTATAATTCAATAAAATATGGCTAATTGAAAAACAGATGGATGCAAATATAATGTAATATTTAAAAAATAAGGTTTGAAGGTAATGACGAATACTTAATGGTAATAAATTATTATAAATAGTAGGTAGAAATCAAAAATAAGGATATATAGTGTTAAAAATAGAAAATGATATGGTTACGAACTTTTTGCTTTGATTACTAGGATACAAAATTTGAAAAAATGTGGCTGTAATTAATTTTGTGTAATAGAAAAGTATAAAATAAACCCTATCTTAAAATTAATATGTTTAGAGATTAAGAAGGTATATTTTTTGTAAGACTAAATTTGCGTGGTGATATGAAAATTAAATTTAATTGAAGAAGAAGAAGAGATATAAAGCTAAGGAAGCTTGCAAGTATGTGGTAAAAAACTAAACTGGGGGAAGAACTAATCTACAAAGGAGAACAAATAGAGAAAAGTACTAAGTGAAGTTTATTGGAGAATTACATTTGACATTGTATATCAATTGATTTGGATTACGTCGAGCTGTTGGTGCTAGGAGAGAATTCCAAGTAAGGACCATTGGTAGAGGAAGCACGTTTGAGGGATTTGGCGAAATCAGTGTTGGAGTTGGTTGGATGCAGCTACGGTGTATTTGATTCCATGCTGTGTAGGAGTTTGTGTCCCTGATTCTGGTCAGTTTGGACATGTTGTCTGTTATTGGAGCTGTATTCGAGGATTGAAGCGGTTCGGGTAGTAGGCGGAGTGGAGCAGATTGGTTGATATGCAGGACATTGATAAGTTCAAGTTAAAGGTGGGTCAGTTTAGATATTTGTGTAAGCACTAAAAGAAAATAAAGACTTAAAAGGTGAATTTATTATTAAAGAACTACTTACTGTTTGATATTGTTGTGTGACTAATGAAACGATCTGGTATTTGTCTTAAATTCTTAATCCAATGTTTATCCATTTTTCTTGCATTGCTCTCTTTTTATCTCATTTTTAACTTCTTTTCTTTTGTCCTTGTATTTTTCGTAATCTTCTTTTAACTTTGTAAGTATTTTCTCCAACTTTCCGCCTCTTGTTGTACTTTTTCTTTTGTTTCTGTTATTCACCGTTCTCTTGGTATGCTGATTACTGACTTTTATCGTTCCACAATTCTCTTCTGATGCGTCTAATATGGTTATTATTTCATAAAATGGCATTGTTGGGTCAAAATAAATTTAATTCAATTCCACCAGCGGCGTGCATCGGGGTGACCTCAGCTACCTTATTCTAGAAAAATCTGGCACGCCACTGTTTTTTAGCCAAAAGTTTTGTAGCTATTGTAAGATTGTTTGTTATTAATTTTTTTCTACGACCACCACTAAAAGTAGGCCTTTTAGCGCTAGCTTTTTTCACTAAAAGTGACGTTTTATAATTTAGCGTGTTTAAAATGAGATCAGCTGTGGACTTTTAGCACATGTGTTATACAGTGAAGTGAGATTATAAAACTACAATTTCAAACTGGAAGTGAGGTTGTAAAGTTATTCTCGTTAATTCTTGCCTTAGAGGTAAAGTGTTTTTTAAATAATTAAAGCGTTATGTAATGAATAAAGTCAAATGTGTACTATTATAATTACCTTTGATAACTGACTTTGATAGTACTGGCTCCACAAACATTCACCTGCGCGTCAAGGCCATCTCTTTATTATGACATAAATTATAACTGTCATAAATGCAAACTTTTGTTAAATCGACATTTATGGATTAATAACAGAAAATTTAAGGTCGTAGAAAAAATATTGTATGCAAACTCGTGCTAAAAGTGTTATTGCACCCGACTTTTTCATTCATTTGCTTGATCAACTTGGGCTTCGCCCTCGTTATCAAACTGTAAATTTATGAAAAAAGTACTTTCAAAACTAGTTGTACAAATGACTTTTTCTACGATCGTGTCAAAATAACAAATTTTTGCACTGTTACTAGTACCAAAAGCGACGTTTGCAGCACTCTTAATATTAGCGCCCGAAATAGGTCTTATTCGCACGTTGCCATTGGAGGCGTGTTTTAATACTAAACTAAAACACGCTTTGTCGTAAGTTTGAATGTCAACATAACCTAGAATACCTAAAACAATGTGACGGAAAAAGTGTCACCGAACTAAGTTTTCATATTTCTGTAACGATCGTAGAAAAAATAGCGTATGAAGGGGAAAGCCTTCGTCCCGATTGAGATTGTTAGGATGTTTGTAAATCTCAATAGCTTCGTAAATATTTCTGCTAAAGAAGAATGGGAATGTGCAGATAATGGAAGTTTCATCGAAAAGAATTTTAATAACACGGTCCAATCCCGGAAGTTGTTTGTTACTTAATGACAATGGCCGTGAAAGCCTCCGAAATCATCTCAATAAGCATTTTGTTTTTAAGGTATATTTCTTTGTTTCTAGTTCATGTAGAGGGCAGATCTGAGCAACATACTTTTAAAAAGTATCTAACTACTAAATACTAAATACTTTATAAAAATCGATTATATTTAAATACTAAATACTTTTTATGACCAAAAAGTAGTTAAATAATAAATACCTATAATATTTAATAGTTGAATACTTTTATAAGAGTAATTAAATACTTTAAAAGTATTTCAATATTTTAAAAGTATTTACATATTTTAAAATTATTTAAATACTTTTAGTTTTTAGATATCAGTAAAATGTAAAAAGACTTGTGAAATATTGAAATAGTAATGCAGCATTTATAATCTTTTTAGCAGTTTAACAATTTTTAAATCGACATTTACAGTAAACTTAAGGCCGTACAAAAAATATTGTGTGCAAACTCGTGCATAAACGTCCACTTTTAGCACTTGTTGCACAAATAGCTATTATTTTACTAGTGTTACCTAGGTAGATATTTATCCACCAGTTTTCTTTGTATTTGTGCCTATACCAGCTTGAATATATTATTTAGTTTTATATTTTTAATTGATATTTTGTTAGATATGTTAGCTATAAGATGTGTTAAATGTTAGGCATTTACTACTCTATTTCGGTTGGTTAGAACAGGATGTTATTTTATTTTTTGTTAAACGTTTACTTTGTATACTATAATTATAGATATACAATTCATTAAGTAAATAAATCCTTTTACAAGGGGGCCATTTTTATATTTGCTTAGGGGCCCAAGGTGCTCTTGCACCGCGACTGTATAAAGGTAACAATTTTTGCAACCTAGAAACTGATTTTTACTCCCCGTCGTGAAAAAATATTTATTTCGAACATGAAGAAATGTCGAATTGCATTTTGGATAGATTTTATAATGATAGTAGACAAAATAGCACGTTGAATATGTTAGACCACATTACTGCTGATCAAAAAATTCCATGATATGGTACGATTTTAAATCCACAAAAGTCCATCTCCGAAATATCCACCACAAAGCACAAGAATTATTCTATCATTCAATCTGTCCAAGATTGCTATTCCTAGAAATTGCCAAAATTTCCCTATTTTCAAAATTCCGTATAAAATTAATCCGCTCGCTTTGCTCCGTTCGCTCCTAAATTTAGAAAACTCTGACTTTTCTTAACTTGTAGATCAATTTACTATTAAATACGCCTAACATGAGGCGGAATGGCGAAAATGCTTAACTTACCTATACAAAGCATTGGCTTTCTTAATTGTTTGATAGCAAATTTTTATTTAGATTTTGTGAAGAACATTACATGATGATCCAATTGGCTCAACATGAGCATTTCTTGTTGGCTCAGTTCGACAATACTTGTTTACCTCTTTATCCAAAAGTGACATTTTCGGTCACCCGTTACGAACTTCCCGAAAATATACGTTTGGTTCCCTGGTCGATTTCCAACGGCAGCGGTAGGGAATACAATACATTGGCTCCGTTGCCATTAGAGACTAACTTCCTGCTTTTCATATTGTTTATTTTTGAATGCAGCTGAATACAAGAGATAGTCTCATCATAACATGTAAAAGTGTCATATGAATAACTCTGGACTACAATGTAATTCCCTCCTTTGCATGATTACAATTGATTACTGTTTTCGATAAAGTTGGGGAATTAAACTACATCCGCGGGCGGGAATGATACACTTTCTTCCTTAGTAATACAAATAGCTATAAAAAATGGTGTTAACTACCTTTTGAAATTTTAAAACAAAATATTGATTTGATGTTGATCAGGGACTGTTGAAATTTGACAGCTAGCTAATAAACCTAGTTGAAAACGGTTGATTGAAATAAGAATTCGTACATCAGGTACAAGAATAAAAGACATTTGCTCAAACACTTAACAATGAAGCCATTTTTACATTCAAGAAACCTTTAGATAGCAAACGGGTAAAAATGCGTATTTCATAAAATTACTGCCAACGTCTGCTCAAGTTGCTTTCATGTTTTTACGTAATATTCAAAAATCTTATCGACATCTTTAATAATACTTATTAATTTTATCAAAATATTTAATATTACTGATTAATTTTAAGTTTAGGGCAATAAAATATCTGAAATTAAGTAAATTGGGTCACTATGCACTGTTCTTTAAAAAACCAAAATCAAATTTTATGTTAAATAATTAGAGAAGTTAATATTTGAATGCCTCGTAATTTGGCTGGGGGTTTTGTATGTTTCGTCCGTCAACGTAGCACCCCGTATAACGTAAATAAGTAATGCTGGATGAGACGGGCGGAATTATAAGAAAGTCACGATTTTTATAAGACACTATTCCAGATTTTTAATAATAATCGAAGCTAACAATTTTTCATAGCCGCAAAGTTATGCACTAGTTGTTAGTATCAAAAGCAGCATATGACCATTACAAGGTAAGAAAGCGACAAAGACTGGATAATTTGCAAATGTTCAATGCCAGAATGTATAAAAGCCACATAAAATCTAAAAATGCCGTAAAAGATAAACTTATGCCGCGTTTTTAAATTGTATTAGTACCATACCCCATATCGTATTTTTTAGTCAAACAGGTAAGGAATTTCGCAATTAGGTACATTTTATTTGTGCCTTTTGGCCTTTTAGTTAAATTCATCACTCAAAAACGTATTTTTCTGGACTTTTTCACTTGCACGGCAGTATAGCTCTATGCTAGAACATCGTTTAAACAAACAAATTGAAAAGAATAAATAATTATTTATGTTGATCGTTTATTTATGGGTTGCATTAAGGTATAGAGAATCGTCTATTAATGACCCTTATTAATGAATGATTTTTTTATTAATGAACGATTTATAAAAATCTGCTAACCTCGAATTTGACATAGACTTACAGTGCCACCAACATAAACAGTGCCAACCTAAGAAAAAAATCACAACCATTTATGGTCACCCGGTACCATTAATGTCAGAAATGTAAGTGTCAAATTCTTTTCATGGAATAAAATTAAATTTTCTTCAAGTTAATAATAGTATACGATCAACGGAAAAATATTGTAACTAACGTTAAAATGTCTGGCTTATTAATCGCTCTCATTAACATACTTGTTTGTTAAATAACTATTATAAACCAATATCGTCTAAGGAAGCTATTTATCAATTATTATGGAAAAATGAAATTACATTTTTACAGTAGTTATTGTAATCTGTAATCTACTTACCTACTAATACATTTCACATCCACAAAAAACTTCGCCAATGCGCCAAATATTGTTCTCTTTGCTCGTGCACACGTCGTTAAAAATTGGAATGTTGCAGAAAACTAGCTGTTATCCTACTAGTCAGAGGAAATCATAAATTATGCTTTAGTTCAACGGGAAGACCCTATTCCGATTTCCTTAATATTTAACTTAATTAATACTTTATCTTATTCTTCGCATTGTGAAGATTTAGCACCCAATCAAGGTCAGTAATTCAGTCATTTTAATTACCACAAATAATTCAAATACTTGTAAAGTAATTTAAATACTTTACAGTAATTTAATTACTCAAAAGTAATTGAGCAATTGAATGAAGTAATTAATCACTTTCAAAAAGTAATTGGCAAGTACTTTTTAACAAAAATAGCAATTACCAATTACAATTACGGCATTTTGAAAAGTAATTCAATTTCAAGGCAAATAAACAAAAAATTATTTAATTAGTAACTTAATTACATAGTAATTAATTACTGCCCAGCTCTGGCCTCAACCAACGTAACTATTTTTCGTGCACCACTGTTTCTACCGCTTTCACATTTAATTGTTCCCCGTATTCCTAATTCTATCGTGTCTGGTTTTCCCTTAATTTTTTCTCCAAAATCTCATTTCTGTACTTGTAATTCATATTTTCTGTTTGTCCGTCAGTGGCTAGGATTCGCTTCCATACGTTAACGCCGAGTACACCACTTCTACTTTTGTTGCTCTTGGAATTTCTGCTTTCCCAAGGAAACGGGCTTTAATTGCATTAAAGATTCTTCCGCCTACGGCTATACGTTCATTTATTTCATTATCAATTTTCCCAGTACTACTGATATATGCCCCTAAATATTTAAATTTAGCAACTTGTTCTACTGCATTTTCTCCTACTGTTATATCATGTTTCTTTTCTATTAGTGCTATAATCATTGTCTTTGTCTTTTCGATGTTATGATTTCTAACTTCTGCATTTCTCTTGCGTACATATCCACATTGTGCTGTAGCTCTCTTGATGATCCTGCTAGGGTTATTAAGTCATCTGCTTATAGTAGTTTTGATGTTTGTCGTCTTTCCATTCTTCGTCTGCCTATATTGTATTTCTTTATATTCTTTTTGCATTCCTTAACCGCATCATCCCTAATACTGCTATACAATATTTGATTTATTTTTAGACCTAGAAGTAAAAAGGGTGAATCTAATAGCATTTTTCCCGCTAAATTCAAATATGGTTTCAGAATTATTCTATCACGTAAGGAGTGTAGAGCTTCTATTTTAATTTTACAACATACCGTATTTAAAATGCATTCTAAGTGTAATATAATCTTACCTAAAAATTAGTAGTGTTTAATTCTCTACGATATTTTGCGGCATTAACAGCTCTCTTTAGGGTCCAACAATAATCAGCTAGCATGCTCGGACCTCACTTGCCATGGTACCGCTTTTCCATATTTGTGTTTCATGGTAGAGGAGAATCCAACCAAAATTGTGAGCCTAAAAATGTGTGTTGTTCACCATCGCTAAGTATGATATGTTCTGGTGGTTTAGGCGCAGACAGTTCTTCACTGTAAGCCACAGGTATGGCAGATGGTAAATTAGGGTATGAAATAGTTTGCTTTGATTTTGAACTAATGCCCGAAATATTAGTCAGACAAAAGTAACAATCGGTGGCATGATCTTTTGGTTCCCGTCAAATCATTGGAACAGCAAAGTTCATATGCCGAGAACCCTTTGACCAGCTTGTAAGGAGTCTGACACAAGTAATACAATAAATGTGGGGGGCCCAGTATTTGTCTTGGTCACCAACTTTGCAGCCAAAATAAAGCGCATTGCATTATTTTATGAGAGGAGTAAAACTACTTTTTTGAAATTTAAATGAAACCTCAAATACACCGCAAATACAGCAAAAGCTGTCCGGGAAATTTACACAATTTCTAGGCATTTTGCAAAATCACACAATACAAAAACACTACAAAAAATATTCGCTACATCCATGAATTCAAAAGATGAAATGAAAATTTAGAAAACGTCGTAACTGAAAAACGTTTACACTGAACTTGTTATATCAGCACATACACACGAAAGATGTACAGATGTCAACAGAGTGAACACTGAGTACAGACTAGCTATGGCTTGAACCAATAACTCTCACAAAATAGTCAAATCACTTTGACAGACAATGATGACTAAGTCTGTAAGAAAGCCATCGTCTGACTCATTTTTCAATTGCATCATCTATCAGTTATGACTAATTGCATTGTTCTATGCCATTGCAGACTCTCTTTCATAACAAACTAATAATTTTTAAATGCTTAATCAATACAATTTTTTTATTCATTTACGTATTATAATTGCGTAGCACCATAACATAATTGTATAGTTTCCACAACGTATTGTAATGATATAAGCAGCGGTATAAAAATCAATTTTAAAATATGATTAAGAGTCTACAATAGTTAAATATAATCAGAGTCAATTTAAATATGAATTGGGAATATAAATAATTAGTATGCAATTAGAATAGAAAATAGAATTTATAATTGAATAAATAAAATATGGCTAATTGAAAAACAGATGGATTCAAATATAATGTAATATTTAAAAAAATAAGGTTTGAAGGTAATGACGGATACTTAATAGTAATAAATTATTATAAATAGGTAGAAATCAAAAATAAGGATATATAGTGTTAAAAATAGGAAATGATATGGTTAAGAACTTTTTGCTTTGATTACTAAGATACAAAATTTGAAAAAGTGGACGTGACTACCTCCCTGGACTTTCCCATACTGGAAACTGTTCATATCGTCTTTATTTAACAGTCTTTACAACATATCAAAATTTCAACTCGATGACTCACGTCTTCACCGTGATAAGCGTTTACACTTTCACGTAAATTGCGGGTAAATATAAAAGAATGTGTAGTTCAAAACGTGACCACCGAGCTTCTGTAGATGGCGCCAAGTGGACAAGCCGCCACTGTGCTAGTTTATGTATTATTTTCCTCAAAACGGCTGTAGCACCGAGGTGAAATTTTCTAAGTACCTGGAAATTATATTTTCTAGGGCATACAAAATCGATTTTTTTATTTTCGAGGAAAAAGATTCTTTGACGCAAAAATATAACAACCGTTAGAATAAAAAAATTATTTTTCAAAAATAGAGGGGGGAGGGGGCCGGTGCACTTACATATATCCACGAGTGTAATATTTTTTTGCATATTCATATGCTCCATTATGCACTGAGAAAATCAGTGAAAACCCCAGCTACCTATATTGTTTTGTTTATTAATTAAAGGGGTTTAAATTTTCAAACTTCAAAGCTTCGTAGAGGGCGCCACAGATAATTCATGAGATTCTTTAAAAAACAGATCGATAGCCCTTTTCGGGGTCTATCAGTGTATGAAGTTTAAACAAATTCCTGTGGGCAGTTTTTGAGAAATGATTTTTAGAAATTTTTCAAAATTTTGAAAATTTGTAATTTAGGCCCCTTAGTATTTTTCAAAACACTTTTTATATCACCTCATGTTAGCCTTCATATACTATTCAGAAAAAAAAATCAATTGAATCGATTCATCCGTTTTTGAGTAATAGGGCGTTAAACTCAAAATTTTCAAAAAATCATAGCGCCCTTCATTTTAAACCTAGTGAGTTCGGCAAAAAACTAGCAGATTTGTCTTATGACCCTCTATCGTTATCCGCGATAAAATTTTTAAAATTTTAATCACGAAAACAGTGATACCAAAAAAACATGCGTAACTTCCGCTTCCGGTTTCGGATTTTTTTGAAAAACTTATTTTGTCGATGAATTTTCGATACACTCCCGCATTCCAAAGCGCATCAAAATCGGAGCAATACTTTCGGCTGTAGGAGCGTCACCCACCCACACACCCACACACCCACACACCCACGCACCCACACACCCACACACAGACAGACATTTTTTAAAAACCACTTTTTTGGGTTCCTAGAGGCCCAAAACGGATATTTCTGTGAAAATCTCGATTTCCAAAATTTTCATGATTCCAAGACTTCCCTATACCTATGGGTATGGGAAAGTAAAAAATGTGGCTGTAATTAAATTAGGTTAATAGAAAAATATAAAATAAACCCTATTTTGAAATTAATATATTTGGAGATTAAGAAGGGATATTTGTAAGACTAAATTTGCGTGGTGATATGAAAATGAAATTTAATTGAAGAAGAAGAAGAGATATAAAGCTAAGGAAGCTTGCAAGTATGTGGTAAAAAACTAAACTGGGAGAAGAACTAATCTACAAAGGAGAACAAATAGAAAAAAGTACTAAGTGAAGTTTATTGGAGAATTACATTTGACATGGTATATCAATTGATTTGGATTACGTCGAGCTGTTGGTGCTAGGAGAGAATTCCAAGTAAGGACCATTGGTAGAGGAAGCACGTTTGAGGGATTTGGCGGAATCAGTGTTGGAGTTGGTTGGATGCAGCTAGGGTGTATTTGATTCCATGCTGTGTAGGAGTTTATGTCCCTGATTCTGGTCAGTTTGGACATCTTGTTTGTCATTGGAGCTGTTTGCTGTATTCGAGGACTGAAGCGGTTGTAGTAGTAGGCGGAGTGGAGCAGATTGGTTATATCCAGGACATTGATAAGTTCGAGTTAAAGGTGGTCCAGTTTAGATATTTGTGTAAGCACTAAAAGAAAATAAAGACTTAAAAGGTGAATTTATTATTAAACAATTACTTACTGTTTGATATTGTTGTGTGACTAATGAAACGATCTGGTATTTGCCTTTTAATTATCAAATTTGTTTGACATATCATTTGACAGAAGTTATTTTTGACTTGTAATAAAATTAAAATCACAACATCAGATTTCATACTAAGCAATCTAGATAAAATAAATCTACCCCTGATTTTCAGGAACTAGCACAAAGAATAATTATTGACATTCAAATAATAAACAGAGCAATTTAATTTGATACAAAAAATTCATAAACATATAATAATAGGTTACAAGAAGTAAGAACCCGAATCAGTACAGATTAATGGCGCGATACGTGAAGTTGTAGCAGTATATAACACTGAACTAAGGGTAATAGAAGAATTCTGATAACATTTTTGAATTCAAGGGGAAAATACATATCGAACCACTTCTACTTGCTCTGAGACAAAATTTTGTATACCAGTGTAATTAGTGCGAACAGCAACGGGCTGAGCACACATCTTGTCTTAGATCTCTCGTTGTTTGGAACTCCTTTCACGCCTCATTCCTGGTCCCACTATATTTGTTGTTTTTTTATACTTACTCATGCCTATTTCTGTTGTGCGTGTACCCCTATTCCTTAATGTTTTCCAAATATCTTTCCTTTTCTTTCTGCGGAAGGCCTTGCATAGGTCTACAAAACCTAAGTGCTTATTGATTTCTCTGCAATTTGTCGCAGTATGAATGTGTTATCCTGTGCGCCTCTTCCTTTTCTAAATTCACACTGACTATCGTCTATCGTATCTTCTAATTTATTCTCTAACCGTGCCTCCCAGATTCTAGCCCAAACCTATAATTCTCCCCTATAATTATTGCATTCCCTGCTATCCCCTTCTTGACTAATGGCACTATTACCACCGTCCGCGTCCGTCTGTCAATGTTTTGGCGCTTTTCTGGCTCTGCTTTCATTCATCAACGTTACAATTTTTTCTTTTCCTACCTTTCCTATGTGCTTTAACATTGCCGGTGCGATATCTCTCCTAGCGGCTTTCCTCAGTTTCATCACTGTCTCTTTCAGTTCCTTCTCTGATATCATCTCGATATCCGTGCTTTCATTTACCACCATTCCATTGTGTTCGATTTCGTCACATTTCCTTCTCCTCCTTCTTCACTATCTTCCAATGCCTCTTCAAAATATCATCCCCATCGTTCCTGTTCATCTCTGATATTTTTTAGAACTTGAATTATTTTTTTACTCATTTCTTTTAGTGTGTTATAGAAAAGTTTTAGATTTTCTTTAAAGTTATCTTAAATTTTTAATCCAATGTTTATCCATTTTTCTTGCATTGCCCTCTTTATCTCATTATTAACTTCTTTTCTTTTGTCCTTGCATTTTTCGTAATCTTCTTTGAAGTTTGTAAGTATTTTCTCCAACTTTCCGCCTCTTGTACTTTTGCTTTTGTTTCTGTTATTCACCGTTCTCTTGGTATGCTGATTACTGACTTTTATCGTTACACAATTCTCTTCTGATGCATTTAATATTGTTTTAAACAGCCCCAATTGTTCTCTATATCTTTTTACTTTCGTTCTTTACTTAATTTCTTTTCTATTATTTCCTGATACCTTTTCCTCGTTTCGTGTTCCTTCAGTCTGTATACTCTAATACTTTTCTTTCCTACCTTTCTCATTTTATCTTTTGTCTTCTCTTCATAATTATTTTTACCAAATAGTTGTCACTTCCTATTTCCGATCCTTTTTAAACTATCACATCTTGTATTTGTCCCATATCTTCTTATCCTACCAGAAAGTATTTTATGAAAGATTTCTCCTGCCTTGATTTTACTTCTCTTGTGCATTTATGTTTGTCCTTGTGCTGAAATTTCGCGTTTTTCACTACTAAATCATTCTCTATGCATAGTTTAAGCATGCTGTTTCCATTGTCGTTTCTTGTAATTTCCCCATGTGTTGTTAGGTATCTCGCGATGCCTTTGTTATTATTTCATTTAGTTCGTTTGTTATTATGATTTTAGATATGCTTGAGTCTGTTTCTTTTTCTATAGATCTTTCCAGAAACTGTCAAAATAAAATTTAACAATTCATTGGCTAACGTGAATTAAGACTATTGAAAATGACTGATTTTTCGAATACAATAAGATGCGTCCATTCAATAGCAAATATCACTACCATGTCTGTTTCTTTTTCTATAGATCTTTCCAGAAACTGTCAAAATAAAATTTAACAATTCATTGGCTAACGTGAATTAAGACTATTGAAAATGACTGATTTTTCGAATACAATAAGATGCGTCCATTCAATAGCAAATATCACTACCATATAACCATACAATATAAATTGTTACTTCTACCGTCTTCTAGAAGTAAAGTACTTTTAACAAGTTAAAAAATGCCAATGTCTTATTTTGACATTAGTAACTTTTTGTAACTAAATATTGTATACACTGTTAAAAATGACAATAACTTGGGGAACTAATGGCGGATTTTGGATTCATCCAATAGAAAACATGACCACCGTATGGCCACACCGTGATCATAAAGTCACTTATCAAAACCACGGTTGCCATCAAGCAAGCTGTCTTCAGTAAAGTTTGTAGTCGACGCTTTGAAACGTCAAGAATCAAAGTCGTAAATATCAATATTCTTTATTTCTCCAAAACTTAACTGAACAAGAAACTACGTAACTAGCGTTTCTGAAAATACCCTCTCGTACTACAAAGCAACTTTTTTTAATGATCTCTGAGAGCATTTTCTAGACATTTTACCGCACCGGGATGCGTCAATACACCGACTTAACTGTAAAGTCGTAATTACGGTAAACATCGACTGTGTATGAATGCGTTGTTTACATGTTAGCATGCTAAAATAGTTAGTTAACTGGCAAGCTTAGTAAATTAGCCTTTATGGGCGAGCCGGATAATTTGCAGGGAGAGCAACGTAGGAGCGAGCCCTGTAATCCGGTGTTCCCAATAAAAGCTAATTGCAAGAGAACCGCGTACAACATTTTGTTTCCTCTTGCTGAACATCATAAAAGTTAATATTAGTGATTAATGAAGGATGTGATTATTAGAAACCAAGGTGCTTGTAAGGTTGCCAGGGCAACATTTTACAGACATCGGGTCTGTAAAGACTCGTTTACCAAGTCAGTTCCGACGACAGTAAACGACCTTTTAACAAGTCAAAAGGAAATAAAATAGTTTAATTTACAAAAAATGTTCACGGATTGAAGTCTGAAGCTGTTCCTTATCTCTTATTGGAACATGTCGATCTAGATATGTGTTGTATTTATATGTAGGTATATTTAATAAAATATGTATATTTATCAATTATGTAGCTATTTTGCCAATATCTAAATTGTCTTTCTGTTTTAATTGATTTAAATCAAATTTATTTACTTCTCCAACTTGCCATTGCCATTGTCTACGAACTTGCGAGTATTTACTTTAAATTGATTTTATGTCAAGAAAAAAATACCATATCAAATTTAAGATAAAGATTTACAAAATATGACAGCAGAAGAAATATTTAATTATTTTATTCTTTTTTTTTTATTTATTAAATATATTGCAACATACGTAGTTACGTTTAGTAATTTTTAATTGAAGAGAAAATTTCTACAACCAAACATTTTTGAATGATAATTAATGACATAACGTAATATGTTTTTGACTTTACAACAATGCCTAAAACTATTGTCTTCCTTATTGCAGTTGTAAAATTTATATTTGTTATCTTTAACTTACAATTTCCTCACGCCAGGAATGGAAGGGCAGTACCTCACACTTAGTTTATTGATCTAGTGACCTTACTAGCCCTCGTATTATGGCGCCATCTGTTGAGCGTTGTAGTAACTATTTTAATATTGGCATGTCATATATGTTTTTAACAGGTCTAGTGTCACTATTCATAGATCAGCACAATCAAATATACCAGCGTTTTGTATGGGAGTGGCCATTTTTACTCCCCCGGTCGGTTAATAGCCCATTAAAGAGCATTGAGTACAGTCGCTTGCAGTTTTATAAATTCGATCATAGGGTGTACACTCGAAGATATAGGTTTAAAAAATGTAGTACACTATCTGGAATGACCTTGCGGATCTAGATGTGGGGAGCTCCATTCTTTTTCAGATTCCAAAAAACAAGCAAAAAATCCGAAAGTCCGATTTTCGTTTGTTTCAGAGATACGTTGATTAATTGTAATTTAAAAACTAAAGAAAAATTCAATACAAAACTAACAAAACAAAACAAAAAAATACACAAATTGCATTAATTCACAACAAATTTTCGAAAACATCATCTCCCACTTCGCTACATTTATTTGCGCCTTTATAAATTGAACTAATGCTGCAGCTTTCATTAGAGCAAATCATCGTTTACTAAAACTCGCTACTAGTTGAATTTATAAAAGCGCAAATAAGTACATCGAAGTGGGCGGGTTTTTTTTTGAAAATTTGTTGTGAATTAATGCAATTTGTGTATTTTTTTGTTTTGTTTTCTTAGTTTTGTATTGAATTTTTCTTTAGTTTTTAAATTACAATTAATCAACGTATCTCTGAAACAAATGAAAATCGGACTTAAACATATGAGCTTATTTTGCTTAGTTTGGCTTCCTCGACATGTCCTCAAAATATTGCCACTTCCTCCCGAATCACCCTGTATATTATTATACTTTTGATAGCATTTTAACAAAATTCAGTCATAACCACACAACTTTTATTTAAAACTTTTTTTCTATATACAATAATAACGATGATAAGGGGTGGGTAATGTGTAATGAATAACCCTGTACAAGTCGTATAGCAGGGAGAGGTACAATCCTCTTGAAATCACAAGTTGGTGATTCCAGCTTTATAATCAGGTTAGCAAATGCGTGTTATGTTCCTAATTTTGAACATAAGCTGATTAGCAAAACCAGATTTGACATTCAAGGCTGTAAAACCGTTGGTTGTAACGGAATTAAAGAAATAACTGACAAAAATGGTCAGGTTATATTACGAGCGAAATTAGTTCACGGTTTGTATATTACTTATGGCAAACCATGTATTCGCAAAAGTGGTGAAAACCCTATTATAAGTGGATCCACAAAGTCTGAGCTTGCCTAGGGCATAGGCAAATAATTCCTTAGACCTCTAACCTAAATGCAAGGCCGGTCACGGCAAAGATATTATGAGAATCGTATAGTAGATGGAGCTGGATGTTTGTTTCTCTTAGGTTTCTCTCAGAGTCAGTGTCACTAGGAGAGTACCGCCACGTCCGCCATGTTTGTTCCTCTGTCATATGCGTCACTTTGGGGTTTGTAACACAATTCCGTCAATGTGACATTTATTGGCAATCCGAAATCTTACTTAAAATTGTCAACACTGTAAATCTATGTCAAATTCGAGGTTATCAGGTTAGGTTTTGTTTATTATTTAACACAGACTGACGCAAAACATAACCTGCTAACCTTGAATTTGACATAGATTTACAGCGTTGACAATTTCAAGTAAAATTTTAGACGTAACTCAATCAGTTATTGCTGATAGAAACAAAAATGGCGGCGATGGCGGCATTTTCACGGATCAAAGAATGGCGGTACTCTCCTATATCTACTGACTCTGGTTTCTCTAGTTACTGTACTGCACCAGGTATACATTCAAAAGAAAACTAAGCACCACTTGTTATCTTTTATAACAGGTAGAGAGATATTAGTCACCGCTCATTACGGCCGGCGTCGCAAATACTTTTACCTGTCGTTGTAGAAATGGTCCTCAACTAGAAAATATGGTTAAGAACACCAAAAATAAATAAAAATTTACAAATATTATATTTATTTTTATACATATATTTCCTTCTTCTTTGTAGTTAATGAAATTGTTTACCACAATCTCTTCACTGATTGTTTACTCACATCAACTCTAGTTTATTTTGTCACTTATATTCTTATTGTAATCTTGTTAAATACCTTCTTATTTGTATAAGGCCAATTATTTCCAATATTAAAGTCAAAATTTATAAGTTTTTATTAATTTTTTACTGGATTTATCAAAATACATCCTTTCATAATTTAATTTGTTATTCAATCTGCCCACTTCTTAAATTACCTAATCTGAAGTATACATACTACAATTATATTATTACAGAGCAAGTATATTTGTCTCACACTAACATTATCTTTTCGTCCAATCACCAATATGAAATACTCAAATGTTATAACTTTTCAAGATAAAATTACAATTTACTTTATTTAATCTACATTTCCAAATTCAAATCAGCCAACAAACCTTTTTTAAATTTTTCTAAATTTGATTGTATCAACATACCAACTTTATTTCTTTTAAATATTTCTTTGCTATGATTGACCATACCACTTTATGTATCATGATAATATGAGCTAAAGAAAAGTTAATTTTACAAATATTTCATTCGTGATGTATTTTACGAATTTTTGAATTAGCTTTAAACCTATTTGTATGTTTACGAATAAATATGGTTTGCTTTTGTAAGCGCACCAACAAACTATATTGAATTATAAACTTCCTATGTTATTCGCATGATTGAATAGATGCCAGAAATGTAGGCATTAGGTTGTTTACATGGTTTTCGGCAATCTTACATAAATTGGTTAATATGAAACAATTTTTCGCGCCGCTTAATTGTTTTCTCCATTTATCCAATTATTTCTGGTCTAACCTGTATATTTTTATTTGAATTATAATCCATTGTATTTCGAATTATTTCAATTTATTACTTCGCTCATTTCGTACCGATTCTGGAAAACCCAAAAATTTCCACGTGCTTATCGCGAGGTCGCAGCGTTCAGCTGTTTTTCGTTAGTGGCCGAATGCACTAAGATTCTTTTCCTGCACCTCGACGAATCAACTTATTTCTAAAAGGTCCCGTTCGTGCTCTATTACGCTATGACGATTAATTTTGGAAGGGCTGATGGTTTTGATTCAGCTCTTATTTGACAGTTTCCCTGACTTAATTTTCAACACCGGCTAATGTTCTACCTAACCTCTGCAATTTGGAGTGGCTCTGCTTTAATTACGGGCGCATCCAAGGTGCTTTTAACCACAGGGTATAGCAACCCCCGGCCAGCATTTGCCTGTCAGCAACTTACGGGCGTTGGAGGTTCGAGGTTAATGTTACTTTTGTGGTGAATACCGCATTAAAAGTGGATGGTCTCCCTGCTTTCAAGCTGATTCGCACTGGCTATTCCGGGATTAATATTATATTAAATTATCTTCGATTCTTAAAATTTAAATTCGTATATTCCATAACTATCAGTATTTGAAATTTAAATTTATATTTTCCGTTATTTCTAACATGTAAAGTTTAGACGCATACGTTCAGTTTTAATATTTGAAGTTTAAATGCGTATACTTAATTACAATTAATATTGAAAGCTACAATTTATATGGGTAATCAAACATTTGTAAAAGGAGCATTCACGTTGTTTTTGCTTTCAATAGCCTGAACAGAAAGGTTTTTTTTAAATGACAGCGATATACATATCACTCGATTTATTTAATAACCTGAAAGGGGTTCTTGATCTTGGTGCGTGTCGCAACCTTCAATTAATTTGCACATTTCTATTAATATTACATTCTTTATGACCAAGTTATTCTAATTATTTAATATTGAGTTACCATTATAGACTGCAAGATTATTTAGAGTTAATAAATAAATGCTAGTCACTTGTAGTTAGTAATATTATTCGAAATCATCTGATTTCTGGCGCCCATATTTTTTTAAGACTGCAGGGTACACAGCTGGTGGTTTGAACTCACGACCTTATCGCCGAATTTGAGCTAGTTCGGCCTGCGCGGTAAGTAAAAATTGTTAGAGCTTCCGTGTAGTGCGTACTTTAAGAAGGTTCATCTGTGATTTTTTACTACCATTGATTATTTTAATTAATTAACCGCAGGTCAGCTTCTTTATCGTTTTAAATACTGCTTGCTGGCTTTTCATGTTCGGATAAAATTATGAAAATATCTTTAAAGTTAATTGCACCACATCGTTTGTCATATTATTTGATGGGCATAGTTTTCCAAAAAACGGATATGTTACAGGGATAAGCTTTTTGCTTAATTAGTTCTGCGTCGGATCTTTTGGTTGTTCGTTTTTCACGAAGTTGTCGGGGATTTGATACACTTATCAGTTCTCTTTCACATATATATGATTATTTAATATTGAGTTACCATTATAGACTGCAAGATTATTTATCGTTAATAAATAAATGCTAGTCACTTGTAGTCAGTAATATTATTCGAAATCATCTGATTTCTGGCGCCCATATATTTTTTTAAGACTGCAGGGTACACTGCTGGTGGTTTAAACTCACGACCTTATCGCCGAATTTGAGCTAGTTCGGGCTGCGAAGTAAGTAAAAATTTTTAGAGCTTCCGTGTAGTGCGTACTTTAAGGAGGTTCATCTGCGATTTTTTACTACCATTGATTATTTTAATTAATTAACCGCAGGTCAGCTTCTTCATCGTTTTACTGGCGCCCAACGTGGGGCCCGATCTTTGGTAGTAACATCAGCTGTGCAAACCTGCAAATTGCTAAATACGTATTAAATTGTTTATTTAAGATGAATGTCAATGCGCTTAGGGTCGACGAGTTGCTATACGAACTGTTATTTAGGGGTTTTGATCGTGACTCTGTAGAGGTCATAAACGTTGATCAACGACGTAGATCTTTGCATGCCAGATTAATTTTAGAAAAAGCCGATCCCGCTATGCTTGGCGCTTATCAGTTAGCTGCACCTTTCGATGTTCAACTTGACGCTTGTAAAGGCAAATTGGTTGAACTTTCTGTGTTAGTGACGACCTTTTCTGGTGCACCTTCTGCATCGGAATTCGCGAGACTTGATACGCGGTTGAGTCACTTTTATTCACGCTTAAGTAGGCTGCAACCCTCATCTGAGTAAGAACGTGAGCATGCCACTCTTATTAGTCAATGCTTTGATTTGATGGATTTACTTGGCAACGACCACGATGACTCGCAATTACAAATCGTTCCTTCGGACGCAAATGTTGACGCCGCTATAATTAATTCTGCTGATCCAGCTACTACAGTAGCACCGCAAAATGTTGATCCTACCGAACGGGTAGCAAATAATAATATTGACACCCCTGATATCATTGACAATTCTAATCCAGCCGCTTCATCTACGTTCCAACGATCTCGAGTATCATTTTCTGTACCCTTACCTCCTCTTATACAACGTTCAAGTATGTCAGCCACTACTAATTTACGTAATGAATTAGATCGCATCCATTATTCAACGACTTCTCCTCCTGGACATACAGGCTTAATTTCTGTACCAGTATGTAAGTGGGGTTTATCATTTAATGGAGATACTACCATTACGGGGGTAAATTAATTTTTACAGGGTGGCGCGTAACGTTTCGTATGACCAATTGTTTTCTAGTGCCGTTGATCTATTTTCGGGTCGAGGGTTGGTATGGTTTCGTGCTATGCACAACCGGGTCTCAAATTGGCATGAGTTAGTAGCTAGATTGCGATCCGACATTTTACCTACTGATTTCGACGAAGAATTATGGGATGAGATAAAAAAGCGCAAACAGGGAAATGATGAGAAACCCACACCTTTTATTTCAGTTCTGCTTAATTTATTTGACCGGTTACTTACCAAACCTTGTGAATCGGTTCAACTTAAGTATATCATAAAAAACTTGCAACCATTTTACGCTACTCAATTATCTTTAACAGTAGTCCACGATGTGAACATCTTTCACTTTTGTGTAAAAAGCTCGAAGATATTAAATTACGAAATGCCAAATATCGCAATCCTGCTGCTGCTTCATCTTTGCAACTGGAACCTGACTTGGCTTACCATCCTACAACGAAAAAACCTGTGACACAAACTGCAAAAATAACTTCTAAACATCCTAGTCCTAATAAAGCTACGACTACCTGTTGGAACTGCCATAAATTAGGCCATACGTTTCACACTTTCACGGCAGATAAAGCAATTTTCTGTTATGTTGGCGGACACTCAAACAGTTATTTTGCCACCTGTCCTAAATGCCATCCAAAAAACGCAAAGTAAAGGGCAGATGTTCCAGCCGATCTATTCCTTATCCCTATTATACCAAGACTGATACTTTATCTTGGTAATCTTGGTTAAGGACCGTTCATGAATTTTGTCACTTAACTATTAATACTTCGGTTACATTTATTAAACAACTTTCTGACAATCGTCCTTATTTAACTATCTATATTAATGGTGAACCTATTCACGCTCTCTGCGATACAGGGGCCAATCAAACTTTAATTGGACGCAAAGGGTTATATTTACTTCAGAAGCATGATCTCTTGTTGTGTAAAAACCATTCACCTCTTACGTTGACTACTGCTGAGGGTCAGCAACAAAACATTTTAGGTACTGTTGCATTACCTATTACCGTTGATGGTATTACTAAGTCCATCGATGCTGTTATTTGTGACTCAATTCCGTCTACACTAATTTTAGTTGTTGATTTTTGCTATGCTTTTGGAGCGAAGACTGATTTTGTCGCTAGGCGCTTCGATGTCGCTGAAACTTTTTCGTTACAGACTATTTGTGGTACTGTTGATTTGTCAGTACAACAAAAGCTTCTTTTAGACCAAGTTGTTAGAACGTTTGCTGAAATTGACGCAACTCCTATTAAGCAAAGATATTACCCTTTGTCTCCTGCTATGCAAGTTCACCCTGATCGAGAACTTGATCGCTTATTAGAGATGGGTCTTATTCGTCCCTCGAAATCTCCATGGAGCTCACCAATGATGTTAGTTAAAAAGAAGGATGGTTCTTACCGACTTTGTTTCGACGGTCGAAAGTTAAATTCAGTTACTAAGAAGGATGCTTATCTTTTACCTTATTTGAATAGCATTCTTGATAAATTACGTGATGCGCGATACCTCACATCGATCGACCTTAAGCAAGCTTTTCACCAAATCCCTTTACATCCTGATTCATGCGAGAAAACTGCTTTTACAGTTCTTCGTCGTGGATTATTTTAGTTTACTGTCGTCCTTTCGGTATTGCGAACGCATCTGCTAGCCAACAACGACTTATGGATAACATTTTTGGTCCGCTACTGGGTGAAAATATCTTCGTGTATTTAGACGATATTGTTATTGTGTCTGGAACCTTTAAGAACACCTTGACACCTTAGATCCTTAGAACAAATTTACACTCATCTTAAAGCCGCAAATTTAACTGTCAATATTGACAAATGTCAATTTTGCCTTCTCAGTTTTACGTACCTTGGCTTTGTTGTTGATGCAAATGGTTTACGCACCAACCCCGACAAAGTTTTGGCCATACTAAATACCCTCAACCAAATACAGTGACTGAAGTCAAGCGCTTTATTGGCTTAGCTTCTTGGTATCGTCGCTTCGTCCCAAATTTTGCCACTATTACTTCTCCTATTTCGGACCTAATTAAAGGTCGCATTAAAAAGCAACGTGTGCATTGTACTGATGATGCTCTTAAGTCCTTTAACCAAATTAAATATTGTTTGACCTCTGCTCCTGTTTTGAGTAGTCCTAATTTTTCAATACCTTTTACCTTACAGTGTGACGCCTCTAATTTTGGCCTTGGTTGTGTTCTTACCCAAAATATTGACAATGAGGAAAATGTTATTGCTTATGCTTCTTGTACCCTTAACAAGGCTGAACGCAACTATTCTGTTACGAAGAGAGAGAGTGTTTAGCTGTCATCTTTGGCATTGAGAAATTCAGACCATACATTGAAGGTACTCATTTCACAGTATTAACTGACCATTATTCTTTATTGTGGCTTACCAATATAAAAGACCCCAAGGGCCGCTTAGCTCGTTGGAGTGTTCGTCTGTCGCAATATGATTTTACAATTCAACATCGACAGGGCAAGCATAATGTAGTTCCCGATGCTTTATTCCGAGCTGCTATTCAAGTTTCCGCTCTAGATCTTGTCGATGGCGACTTAGTCTCCTGGTACTTAAAAATGCTTGAACGCATTAGCCAGAGTCCTAATCAATTTCCCACTTGGCGAATTGAAAATCACCGACTTTTTAAGTATGTTCCCAACCGTCATGGCATCGTTAGCAATTTAGTGGAATGGAAACAAGTTATACCTCGTTTTCGAAGAGCTGAAATTTATAAACTTTTTCATGACAGCCCTACATCTGCTCACTTGGGTGGTTATAAGACCAGTTGTAAGATTGCTGAACAATATTACTGGCCTAAAATGCGTGCCGATGTCATCCGCTACATACGCCATTGTGAGACTTGTGCTGCTAGTAAAGCTAGTCAACTTGCTAGACCTGGTTTAATGAGCAAAAATAAAAATATTTTATACCCTTTTCAATGTTTGTCAATTGACATAATGGGTCTTTTACCTCGTACGAAGAATAGTAATACTTCTATTATAGTCGTATGTGATTGGCTAGCCAAGTTTACTCTAGTTAAAGCTGTTCGCGCCGCCACTGCTAAAACAGTAGCCAAGTTTTTGGAAAATGAAATCTTTCTCATTTTTGGCGTCCCTCAAATTTGTATGGTTGACAACGGGCCACAATTTATAAGTTCCCAATTCAAGGCTTTGATGAAACAATACCAAGTTCAACAAGTTTGGTACAATGCTTCTTACCATCTCCAAGTTAATTTTGTCGAAAGAGTTAACCGAGTTATCGGTACTGCTCTTCGTTCTTATGTTTCGGATAATCATCGTTCGTAGGACGAACATCTTTAACAAGTTGCACACGCATTGCGTAACGCCGTTCATGAGGTAACGGGTTACACCCCTTCTTTTTTAAATTTCGGGAGGACTGTATCAGTTTCTGTGACTTATTACGGTCGTCTTAAGAACTTCCAAGAGGAAGAGTTGTCTTTAGAAACTCGTGAAGATCTGGTTTCAGACGTTAACCAACTTTCTGAACTTTATCAAGATATTGTTAAACACCTCAATAATTCATATCAACGCAATTCCAAGCATTATAGCTTGCGTAAGCGTCCCTTTAAATTTAACTCTAATGATTTAGTTTGGAAAAGAAACTACGTCCTATCTGATGCTTCCAAGTCCATCCATTATTTGGTGGGCATAGTTTTCCAAAAAACGGATATATTACAGGGATAAGCTTTTTGCTTAATTAGTTCTGCGTCGGATCTTTTGGTTGTTCGTTTTTCACGAAGTTGTCGGGGATTTGATAGGTACACTTTTCAGTTCTCTTTCACATATACTACATTTAAATTTGTGAAGACACTTTTGAATTATAAATCCTGCTGTGTATCTCACGGCGCAATCTTCTAACGTTGCATTTTGTGTAGTAGTATTCTTCATATCTTCAGTGCTGCTACCAATTTGATAGCCATGTTCGTAAACACTTTTAGTAGTTGTCGCAACTGCACAAGAAGTTGTGACTGGTTATGGCGTATCCCGTACATTAAAAATAAATTGTCGCTCATCATTTTCACAATTAGACTTCATCGAAATCTTTTTTAAATTTGCGTAAAACATATGCCGAAAAGAGAGCCTAAAACTTTTGGCAGTTGGGTTATCGTTATTACCACCCTTTTGACGGAATACGGCAAATGTATTTTCTAACACATCTTGCGTTAGGCACCTTGTTAATAAAACTTAACCTTGTATTTTTTTTTAAATCTTTGTGCAACATTAAGCAAGCTGCAATGGATTGCGTTAATCCCTTAAAACACGGGGGAATTTTACCCGCGGCGGTTTTGAGATGCGAAACTTCCTGTAAGGCCTTTTCTAATATTCTCTTGATGTGAATATTTTTATCTGAAAGCGGTACTCGCTTTAGATTGTTTGCACGCAAATTGGAGCTGTTCAACGCATCCCATAAATCCTTTACGAATTTTGTAAAATCAGCTGTTGCGTCATATGACGATGGTAATTGTCCCATAGATATTTCTGTCCGAATGGCAGCAGTCATGGAATCGCTGAATACATTAAAGGCTAATTTACATCTCATTTTTTGAAAGTTGTTGGGAAACATATGCATGTCTGATAATTTTGGTAAAGACCTTGCCGTTTCACTTTCCTTATCCAACTATCCAACTATTTTATTGCGGAATATAAAATTATTCGTAATAAGTTGATTCCTAATGCTTTTTATTAAGTGCGGAACATCGTAAAAAAAGTAAATTTTTTCGTTCTTAATTTCTAAAACTGGATTTTCCGATGTAATATTTAATTCTGCGATTGCCGATCTATTATTTGACCCTTGATCGCATACTATAGCTTTAATTATAAACCCACATTCCTTAAGCTTTTTAATGCAGCTAACAACCAAACTTTTTAAATTTTCAGCTTTTGTACTGTTCTCTGATAAAAAATAGGCCTCTGGAATTTTCAATTTCTTGCACAAACCAGATACCATGAAGACGAGAGCTTCTGAAGCATATAAGTTACTCCTTCCTAATTCTCCCAAATCTTGAAATCCTTCGATAAGGTCATGCTTTTTGTTGTAATAAAGCTGTCTTTTTATACAAATTCGTCAAAAACTAAAACACAAAGACGTTGCTGCATTGACCAGTTTCTAATTTTTATCTTCAATCGTGAAAAAATGTCGGTTGCGAATCCAGGAAGTATAACTATAACTATCCGTAACCCTTGACTGGAACGCAAAAATTCATAAGACCATTTCTATTGTAAATTAAATGTAGATTAATTTTGTAGAAAACAAAGGTTGCGCTAAACCTCATAGTTAACGAGATATTTGCGAAAAACTGTTGAAACCTACCATTTTACCACCTTTCCACCCCCCTACCGCCTAAACCTGACGCGCGGAGTCGTGTGACTTTTTACCACTTACTAAGAGGGGGTTACTAAACAGTTTGCCGCTGGGTAGAACTTTTTTTTAATGTTTGGGTTAAACCGTAATTTTACTGTACTATTTATGCTTTATAATTTTAAAATATGCACGACACCAGTTCAAAATATTTAAACACCCAACACAAGTAATACCGTTCACCTTTCGCAATGCTTTCAACCAGAGTAACAGAACAAGGGTTCCAGATTTCAGTAAACCAGTGGCGTCGCTAGCATGTCATTTGTTTTTCAAATCTCTTTCTGGTTGAATGCTCCGAAAAACAAATGACATGCTAGCGACGCCACTGCAGTAATCCATCCCTGATGGTATACCCTCCCTCTAAATATCTGGTTTGTAGTGACAAAGAAACTGTGTTCGACAGTTCGAGTCAATTTTTTTAAATTACTGATTGAAAAAAAAATTCTATATGGGTACTTAAAATAGGTAAAAAATGTTACTAGTATTACTGAATTTTATTTATATTTCACAAGATCTATTACTTGTATTACCAAAATTAGCTTAAAACTGAATAACTGATTGCAATTTACTTCAAAATTGTAATAGTCCTACGTTTTCAAATTAAAAATAGAAAGAAAAAAATTCTCTAATTTTTACGTTTTTCTAATACTTTACGCGTCTAGTAGGTTTGCGGAGAAATTGCATATAACTAAAATTGTAGAAAATTAAATTTCCTATTATGTATTGTTATATAACCCTTTTTCGAACGGTTATTACAATTAGTAAATTGGATATCTACCCTATTGCTTAGTTAACAGAAGTAGTATCGAAAATAATGTATTAAACACTTACCTTGTTGCTTTTGAATTACTTTTAAAATTGACATATCTCAATTATGAAAATATATGATTGAAATTATGTCACTTGACTATTATTTAAAATTACCTCGGCTAGTCAGTTTATTGAGCAAATAAGAATATATCTTCCTCAGCTGAATGAGTAAAGGTTATAATAATGAATCTCTTTATAATTGAATACTGAATTACAAAATTATTATTGGATTGACTTCTTTGTCAATCACACTTCTTAGTACTTTTAATAGAACCTTCTTTTAAGTTGGATTGTATTATTATGCTTGGTTTGACATTACAATCAATCAAAACTAAATGTTGTCAAATTATTTAATCAAATTACTTTTTCCAAATTGAGGTTAAAATTCGTTACAGATACCTAGACCAAAATGATATAATTTCTACTTATAATGGCCGAAAACGTCGAGTACCCGAATCAAAGCAAATTTAGAGAACTTAATATTCTAAATTGCGCTCCAAACCTAAATTACAATGCTTTTCACTAATTTTGTCGTACCAAACTTGTTAATAAAAATACACTAACCTTCACGACGACTCACTTGTACTTTGAGTGTATTTTCTATCAGCTCCTAACTGATTGGCAGTCGTCAAACACCTCCCTTGAGTTGTTAAAGACCCAAAATAGCTCGTTGCAGCTCTCGTACCTCTTAATACCTTGATAAACGGTAGTACAGCATGCCACAATCACTCTCACTTTCACTTACTGATTGTTTAAGTACCAATTACCACTTCAAATGGTTTCAAACAATCTTGAATTTATAATATGAATAATAATTGTGACCTTTAGTTAAATTTGATCGTGAAGAAGGCTATCTTGCTATTGAAACAATAAAGAAGCCAACCTGCGATCGATCACTAATGATAATCAATGGTAGTATAATCGCAGATCAACCCCCTTATCATTTATACACCACGGTAGCTCTGAAATGTTCTTACTCACCGCAATGACCTAGCTAGCTTCAAATTCGGTGGCCTTGGGTCGCAGATTTCTATCATCAGCTGAACTGCTGCAAGCTCTTTTAATAATAAGAAAAACACAGGGCGCCAGAAATCACAGATTTCGATAAATAAATAAAATTACAGCAACAATTAGGTTTATTTGGTTAATAAATAATAGTTGCTTGCAACATCGTAATTAGGTCTGTAAGTTATTTATCACAAAGTTTAAAATATAGTATATAACTAATGCTGAAAATGCAGCACGCACAAAAGATATGTGAACCTCTTTTGGGCTCTTGGATTGAATATGATTGCAATTCAATGAAGGAGTAAGCTTACCACTGTCATATGTTTTAACCGTTATCTCGGTATTGATAATAAAATGGCGTGAGGGCACTTTTTACAAAATTCTTAATACGTATTCATTAAGCAAAACTTTAAACTTGTGAATTGTAAATTTGGGAACAATTAATACATTATGTTTTAAATTTGTAAAACATCGATTTATGAATAATTAATACATTACGTTTTAAATTTGTAAAGCGTAGTTTAAATTTGTAAATTGTAAATCGGAAGCGTGGTTACAATCGATTCAGCCAACAATTCATAGGTGGACGTGGTTGTCAACAAAAGTTGAAATAAGACTAACCTGGGTGGTGGAAAAAAACGTTGCCGGCAGGCACCGAAGTGGTCCAGGATTAGCTTAACGTAAGCCGACAGCAATCTCGAACTCGTGGCCGAATTTGATAATGGAATAGACGCTCCTTGTACCACTTGGCAAGCTCAAGATGACATTCCAGAAAGGAGTTGCGGGTCAAAGTTATTGATTAGGGTGTTAATTAGGAAACCCAAATAAAGAGTCGCCTAAAAACGGCATCTAATAATGGCGTTTAAAAGTGACGTTGAAGAATATCGTCTAAGAGCTAATAAAAAACGGGAAATTACTAAAATGAATATCAAACAAGTAGCGTAGACATACCTGATTTTAGTCATCAGCTCACAAACGAAGTTAATTAAAAATTGGTGCGGCAGCGGAAAGCCTACGTAGAAGGAAGTTACTTCAAGCGAATGCAGAAATAGAATGCCCGCAAAACAACGGAATTGCGGCTCGCTGGCGCAAAGCGATAACAAGTGAATTTCGGAAAAACCAAAACCAGCACTTTTGCGCGGACAAGATTTGATATCCTTTGAAATACAGCGAATAATAATTCAAGTGAAAATAAACAGGCTGGCCCGGAAGTGAATAAATGGCGAAACAAATAGCAGGAGCTAAAGATTTGTTTCACTATCACGTACCAAATATACAATATTACTCTCACAATTAAAGGAAAGTTAGCCTTTTAACGTGACTTATTAAACGTATATTATTCAAAATTAAAGAAGTTTTTTTCACTTGCAGTAAACAACCCCTTGGTTGCCTATTCCTACTACTACCAGTAATCTATTACCAACTGTTATCACATGATACCCTTTAGATATCTGGATATTAATATTGAATTAATTAAGCATCCACACAGCATGCTACATTACAGTATACTATTATCAAAATTTCGATTGGACTTCCGGTTCGTCAGATATTAATAGATAATGAGTGAATTCAATTAAAATCTGCAATTCGGAAACTTCAGAGGATCGGTGGCACATGTTAATACTGTTCGATTGGGCTCAAAATTTTTATGGGTTAGTTTTTTCGCATTGGAACGACTTTAGGGGGTGCGACTAACAAAATTCCGAGGTTGCAAAATTATAACCACCCTATACCTATAGCCTGTTCACTCCATTTGTGATTCTGAGCAGGCTTTGCATGTGCATTCTTTTAACGGTGTAGGGCACAGTTGTTAACAAAAACTTACCAAAGCTAAAGCAAAATTTGACAGTTCATCATTCTTCATTCATCAAGTGAATTCAAGTTGTTGAAAATAACATAACTGATCCCTCTAGTTCAACAGGATGCCATGAATTGGGGTTTTCTATAACTGAAGTACTGAAGTGCATTCCAGAAGTTACAAAATGTCAATGTCATTTTGACATTAGTAACTTTTTGTAACTAAATATTTGATACACTGTAAAAATATTCGCATTAAAGGCGTTCAGAATCACAAATGGAGTGAACGGGGTATACACATACCGGGTGTCCGTTCTCAAAGTCGAACATAGGCGATTAACATTGTATTGAACGTTTTTGCCGATTGCTGCTCGCCAATTCAACTTACAGGGAAGGTAATGGTATCAATGGAAAGATAAAAGTATTACGCATCAAATGATACTAATAATAATACTCAAGATGCAATTTTTATTTTAAAATACTAATTTAAAACTTGGAAATTTTTAAATACGCCTTGCCTTGCTTTTCAAGTTCGATAGCATTTGTCAAAAAAATTGGTAATTAGTTGGCGTAAATCAGGTATTTTCTGCCAACATCTGTTAAAATTATCTACAGAAAAATGAATTATTTCAGTGAAGAACGAGTGAATGCACTAATGTTAATTGCCTATGTTCGACTTTGAGAATGGACACCCGGTATAATTCACAAGTGCATAATGTTAAATTATAATAAACGGCATAATAGTTATTCAATTAACAGGTTATCAAATATTTTAGCAGAAGTTTGTACACAGCATATACTTATGAAATACTCGTTCCGCCCATAAATATATTTCATGCAAGGAATTAATTTTATAGAATGCCCTCCGACCCCCAAACATTAAAGCATCTTAAGAATACTGGCCAATGTTTGCTCTTTAATTTCTAGTTACATGCCTAATTTATGATAAAATAAGCTGTTCTGATTCTGGCCACTGATAATTACTAATTAGTAAGCGTTGAAATAATACGCAAACTCAAAATCAAGAAGAAAAAGCACTAAAGTTCTGCATTTACAAGTTCCACCACTATCCGGTTTTTCACCAGTATGAATGTTTGCATCTATAGCTCAATTATATTTAGCGGCCATTTTTTTATAATAATAATGATAATAATAATAGTAATAATGTTTATTCAACAGATTACTTTTTTCGTAGAGATTTCAACCAATCAGAAGGCTGGATTTAGTTAAGTTATCTTGTATAATTTCAATTATACAAAATCGATTATACTATAGTAACTTCACTAGGCAACGTAATACATAATTTTTGTCAACTTGATATTGTTTTCATGGAGATGACTTTCAGCTAGGTTAATACAAACAAATCGAGCTGCCAATAAAATATTTATTTGTTCCTAATATTAAGATTTACTCAAAAAATAATCAAATCGAATACAATGCGAACTTCGAACAGGTTATACGTCTCAAACTTCCTGCACAATAACAAATCGTGTCAGTTTGACAGAATAGTCCAACCGCGTTAGCACACAAACTGACACTCTTTTATTATTGTGCAACAAGTTATCGACATATAACCTGATAATATCGAAGTACTTATAGTATTACTTCTGATTATACCATTCACAAAGTATATACTCAAAAACAACAGCCAAATACAACCATAGTTAATATCTACCATATAAAAAAAATAAAATTAAAATAAAGAAATAAAAAAATGTATGCCGGGATGCTGGGTTACATATCAAATAAAGATCTTATATACCTAATAAAAGTGTTAAATGGTAGTTTTTTGCATATATGACATTTTATATGTGTGACTAAATTACGTTTGTATACTGTTGTAAATCCACAAACAGAAAAGCACTAAGGTTTTTCGCCTCTATGAGTTTTCATATGTGTGTCTAAACTATTTTTATGGGCCGTTTTAAATTCGCAAACTGCACAAGAATAAGGTTTTTCGCCTGTATGGGTTTTCATATGTGCGATTAAACTCTTTTTATAAGCAGTTTTATATTCACAAACAGAACAAGAAAAAGGTTTTTCGCCTGTATGACATTTTATATGTGCAACGAAATTACGTTTGTATACTGTTGTAAATCCACAAACAGAACAGCAATAAGGTTTTTCACCTGTATGAGTTTTCATATGATCGACTAAAGCATGTTTAAAAGCAGCTTTATATTCACAAAATGAACAAGAATACGACTTTTCGCCTGTATGAGTTTTTACATGTCCAACCAAACTCTCTTTATAAGCAGTTTTATATTTACAAAGTGAACAAGAATAAGATTTTTCACCTGTATGAGTTTTTATATGCCTAACTAAACTATGTTTTATACCCGTTTTATATTCACAAACAGAACAAGAATAAGATTTTTCGTTTGTATGAGTTCTCATATGTCGAACTAACTGTGGTTTTTGTGCCGTTCTATATTTACAAACAATACAGAAATATGGCTTTTCACCTGTATGAGTACTTACATGTCCGACCAAACTCCCTTTATAGGCAGTTTTATATTCACAAACTGAACAAGAATAAGTTTTTTCACCTCTATGAGTTTTAATGTGCCTAACTAAACTATGTTTTACGGCTGTTTTAAATCCACATTCTGAGCAACAATAAGGTTTTTCGCCTGTATGAGTTTTCATATGTTCGACTAAATTATGTTTAAAGGCAGTTTTATATTCACAAAATGAACACGAATAAGTTTTTTCCCCTGTATGAGTTTTCACATGCAAACCTAAATTAAGTTTGTAGGCAGTTTTATAATCACAAACAGCGCAAGAATAAGGTTTTTCGTTTGTATGAGTTCTCATATGTCGGACTAAATGTGGTTTTTGTGCCGTTCTATATTTACAAACAATACAGAAATATGGCTTTTCACCTGTATGAGTTTTTACATGTCCGACCAAACTCCTTTTATAGGCAGTTTTATATTCACAAACTGAACAAGAATAAGGTTTGTCGCCGGTATGAGGTTTTACATTTGTAACCAAACTCTGTGCTGTTGAGGTCTTCATGGCTAGTTTAAAGTTGACTCCGGAAGTAATACTTTTTGCTCAATAATATGCGATTACGGAAACATCTGGGATTGCAACACCTGGAACAAGTAGGTACTATTAGAAGTAACTGATGTATTAGCAAATTTAAGATAATTACATTTATATACTGTTCTATAAAGTAAACTGGAGTTATTTTAAAAAATATATTTTAAACGGAATTATTGTTGCAATAAAACTCCACTGCTTAGAGAGAGTACACTAATCGTCAATGTCAAGTGATTCTGGTTATACTATTTATCAACAAACTTACGCATTTAGGCTATTGTTGTGGAATATTGGTTCTTATAGGCAACGCAAAGGTAGTACAGTATCTGCTATAATTCACGGTTTGCTGTGTCATGGTGGCAATTCTGAACAGTTTGTTCATTTATTTCTTTCAGAAGTTACGAAACATGAATAATATATACATAGTTAGAATATTTTTAAACAAAATTCACACTTGAACACTATAAACTGGGTAGAAAATCAGTCTTCAGTGCGGAGCAGGAATCAAAACTTGCAAATCATATTCCTAGCTTATCAAGAGCATTCTATGGACTTACAGCTAAATTCAAATGCCAGCTCGCTTACCAGTTTGCAGAAGTAAATGGATTAAAACATACTTTTCCAGAAAAAAGAAGATGTGTGGAAAGATTGGCTTTTCGCATTTATGCACCGCAATCCCAATTTCAGCTTCCACAAACCAGAAACTACAAGTCTGGCCCGAGTTATGGCTTTTAACAGAAAAGAAGTAAACTTATTCTTCGATAATCTACAAAAACTTTATGAGCAATATAGATTTGAAGCACATCGCAACTTCAATGTCGATGAAAATTCATACTTCAACATTACTTTTCTAGTTGTAATTAATTATCAAAATATATAATTGAAAGATTTCATACTATATCATTTATTCCTGCTTCATAACTTCTACAATAAATAAATAAACAAGCAGTTTTCATTTATCATTGTTATTGTAATTATTTAAAACATAGAATAGTACTTAGTAACTATACCTGTCAACTTACTATATATATGTATAACCTCAATTTAGAAGTATTTTGTTGCAGATGAAAATCAAGTGTAACTAAACAGCGACTTCTAGCTTCAACGTTGTTAGAGAATTGAAGCCGGTCATTTCATTAGATACTAGGCGAGAAAGACGAATTCATTAATTAATTACACTCATATTTTCGTTTCAAAGAATATCAACCAAACTTTAAGCAATATATGAACACCACGGTCTATCTACAATGTAATACAGTCAGTGTTGCCAACTCTTGATCTTTTTCCGTAATAGAAATTTTAAAAAATAGTAACAGATTTGGGAGTTTGGGTAATAAACTAATAATTTAAATTATACTCAAATCCGTCAAAATCATCAGTTTTTACTTCCTTTTACTACTATAAAGGAAGTATTGGATTCACCCCAAAAATTCAAAATTGAGTTTTCAACAGATCTTCACGTTTTAGAGTCCCCTGATCCCAAAAAACATATTTTGTCTGTCTGTGTGTCTGTCTGTGTGTGTGTCTGTGAACAGAATATCTCAAAAACGAAAAGAGGTATGGCATTGAAACTTCATATATAAGTTTTGTGTACTATGTAGATGAGACAGCAAGCTTTTGAAGAAAATCGCATCACCGCAAGTAGGTGTTTACTCTTGTGATTTTTCAGTTTTTTTCGATTTTTTCAAAAACGGCTCTAACGATTTTTTTTTTAATTTTACATTTTTCTTACATTTTTAATGTGTATTGCTGTGATATAGGTGATTTTCCAGTTGAATACTTCTAAATTGGGTTTCTTTTGTTTTTTTTCTATTTTTTTTATTAACTCCTATTTTAAATAAAACACCAGGTATATTATTACATTTTTGAATTCACCTTAAAATTCTAGAGAAAATTTGTCTCTTCAACTAACACTCGATTTTGTACCGTTTTTGTAGAATTTGTAATTTTTGAAAATTTTTAACAAATGGTTAAAAATTAAAAATGAAATTTTTGACTAATTATAAGATCACTGTAAAAGGAAGTTGTGTGAGTGTATCACACCAGATTTTTTATGTTAGCGTTAACTTTTGAACTCGGTCTTTAACGTCTGTAGACGAACTATGGAAAGTTATATAGCCCATTTTTACTTCCTTTTTACTTCCTTTTACTACTATAAAGGAAGTATTGGATTCACCCCAAAAATTCGAAATTGAGTTTTCAACAGATCTTCACGTTTTAGAGTCCCCTGATCCCAAAAAACATATTTTTTTTCATTGGTCTGTCTGTCTGTGTGTCTGTCTGTCTGTCTGTCTGTGTGTGTGTCTGTGAACAGAATATCTCAAAAACGAAAAGAGGTATGGTATTGAAACTTCATATATAAGTTTTGTGTACTATGTAGATGAGACAGCAAGCTTTTGAAGAAAATCGCATAACCGGAAGTAGGTGTTTACTCTTGTGATTTTTCAGTTTTTTTCGATTTTTAAAAACGGCTCCAACGATTTTTTTTAAATTTTACATTTTTCTTACATTTTTAATGTGTATTGATGTGAGATAGGTGATTTTCCAGTTGAATACTTCTAAAGTGGGTTTCTTTTGTTTTTTTTTCTATTTTTTTTATTAACTCCTATTTTAAATAAAACACCCGGTATATTATTAAATTTTTGAATTCACCTTAAAATTCTAGAGAAAATTTGTCTCTTCAACTAACACTCGATTTTGTACCGTTTTTGTAGAATTTGTAATTTTTGAAAATTTTCAACAAATGGTTAAAAATTAAAAATGAAATTTTTTACTAATTATAAGATCACTGTAAAAGGAAGTTGTGTGAGTGTATCACACCAGATTTTACTATAAAGGAAGTATTGGATTCACCCCAAAAATTCGAAATTGAGTTTTCAACGGATCTTCACGTTTTAGAGTCCCCTGATCCCAAAAAACATATTTTTTTTCATTGGTCTGTCTGTCTGTGTGTGTGTCTGTGAACAGAATATCTCAAAAACGAAAAGAGGTATGGCGTTGAAACTTCCTATATAAGTTTTGTGTACTATGTAGATGAGACAGCAAGCTTTTGAAGAAAATCGCATAACCGGAAGTAGGTGTTTACTCTTGTGATTTTTCAGTTTTTTTCGATTTTTTCAAAAACGGCTCTAACGATTTTTTTTAAACCTTACATTTTTCTTACATTTTTAATGTGTATTGATGTGAGATAGGTGATTTTCCAGTTGAATACTTCTAAAGTGGGTTTCTTTTGTTTTTTTTTCTATTTTTTTTATTAACTCCTATTTTAAATAAAACACCCGGTATATTATTACATTTTTGAATTCACCTTAAAATTCTAGAGAAAATTTGTCTCTTCAACTAACACTCGATTTTGTACCGTTTTTGTAGAATTTGTAATTTTTGAAAATTTCTAACAAATGGTTAAAAATTAAAAATGAAATTTTTGACTAATTATAAAATCACTGTAAAAGGAAGTTGTGTGAGTGTATCACACCAGATTTTTTATATAAAAATGCAAATAGCGAAATTCTAAGATAACAATTGGCAACAAGCATTATCACTAGAGTGATTTGTGTTGGTACATTATTTTTGCAGTGAAATTAGGTTTCATGTTGTGTGGTTGACATTTAATTATTTTAAATTTTAGTTGTGCCTATTATTAAAATCTGATTTTATAAATTAGGACTGAGGAAATATTCAGTTTATAACAAACAATTCTACAATTTAAAATAATTAAGATATCAACCAGTCAACATGAAACCTAACCTCACTGCAAAAATAATAACCAGAAACGTATGCACCAACACAATTCTATCAAGTGGCAATGCTTTACCTGCATTGCGTATTAAAAAAAATTACCATATAATAGCGATGACTATTTACTTTACACAAGAGCCGACACATTTTTCAAAAGTTTACTACCCTGCGATTTCCCTATACCGAGCATCGTTCAAAAAATAGTACAAGGTAATAGTGTTAAATTGACCCTTTATTATAAAAAACAACATAAATTCATACAATCTATTAACGTTTAACTAAAAACTATTACCTACAGATTTTGTTCCAACATACAAAAAGAAATTTAATAGAAACGTAATAGAATAGTAATAGAAATTGCAAAACGTAATACATTTTGCTTTAATAAAAGTAATAGCGTAATAGGCGCGAGTAAAAAGTAATAAATCTGTTACTATAGTAATAGCGTTGGCAACACTGAATACAGTGTTACCGGTGTTGCCAGACGCATAGTTATAAATTGTGGTAAGGGCAAAGTCATATTTATGGTATTTTGGAACAAATTATGGTATAGCAAGGCTTTTTTCTCATGGAGTATTTTTAGCATTAGAAACATTATATATTGCTATAGCCCCTGGCTTGAATCTAGTTTAGCGACCAACTCCGATCAACATGTGCTATACACCATTCGACGCGTCTCGTCGAGCTGAACAATATTGTCCATGGGGACAATCGGGGCAGACCAATGGTTACTGAGATACAGCACTCTAAAGTTTTTTTTTTTATAAATTTTTTTCTTCGTGGAAAACACTCTGGAGCCTTTGGCGGGGCGCCGCACAGAACTTCGCGCAGCGTACCTCACCAAAGGCTAATAACAAGTCACACTGCGCGCCACCTAACCTAACCTTACCTAACATAACCTAACTTAACCTAATCTAGTTTAGCGACCAACTCCGATAGACATGTGCTATACACCATTCGACTCGTCTCGTCGAGCTGAACAATATTGCTGCTGGGGACATTCGGGGCAGACCAACGGTTACTGAGATACAGCACAGTAAAAATTAAAATGTCCCACACTAAGTCTATGGCGCCTTCGCTTTAAAATGTATTTCTGTTAAATCATGTGTGTTGGGTTGGGTTGGGTAGGGTTGGATTGGGTTGGGTTGGTTTGGATTGGTTTGGTTTGGGTTGGGTTGGGTTGGGTCGGGTCGGGTTGGGTCGGGGCGGGGCGGGTTGGGTTGGGTTGGTTTGGGTTGGGTGAGGTTAGGTTAGGCTAGGATAGGTTAGGTTAGGTTACGTTAGGTTAGGTTAGGTTAGGTTAGGTTAGGTTAGGCTAGGATAGGTTAGGTTAGGTTAGGTTTGGGTAGGTTAGGTTAGGTTAGGTTATGTTAGGTCAGGTGAGGTTAAGCAAGGTTAGGTTAAGTTAGGTTAGGTTATATTAGGTCAGGTTAGGATAGGTTAGGTTAGGTAAGGTTATGTTAAGTTAGGTTAGGTCAGGATAGGTTAGGTTAGGTTAGGTTAGGTTAGGTTAGGATAGGTTAGGTTAGGTAAGGTTATGTTAGGTTAGGTTAGGTAAGGTAAGGTAAGGTTAGCTTAGGTAAGGTTAGGTTAGGTTAGAATAGGTTAGGTTAGGTTAGGTTAGGTTAGGATAGGTTAGGTTAGGTTAGGTTAGGTTAGGTTAGGTAAGGTTATGTTAGGTTAGGTTAGGTAAGGTAAGGTTAGGTTAGGTAAGGTTAGGTTAGGTTAGGTTAGAATAGGTTAGGTTAGGTTAGGTTTGGGATAGGTTAGGTTTGGGTAGGTTAGGTTAGGTTAGGTTAGATTATGTTAGGTCAGGTGAGGTTAAGCAAGGTTAGGTTAGGTTAGGTTAGGTTATGTTAGGTTAGGTTAGGATAGGTTAGTTTAGGTAAGGTTATGTTAGGTTAGGTTAGGTAAGGTAAGGTTAGGTAAGTTTAGGTTAGGTTAGGTTAGGTTAGGTTAGGATAGGTTAGGTTAGGTTAGGTTAGGATAGGATAGGTTAGGTTAGGTTAGGGTAGGCTAGGTTAAGTTAGGTTAGGTTAGGTTAGGTTAAGTTAGGTAAGGTAAGGTTAGGCTAGGTTAGTTTAAGTTAGGTTAGGCTAGGTTAGGTTAGGTTAGATTAGGTTAGGTAAAGTTAGGTTAGGTTAGGTTAGGTTAAGTTTGGTTAGGTTAGATTAGATTAGGTTAGGTTAGGTAAGGTTAGGTTAGGTAAGGTTAGTATAGGTTAGGTCGGAATGGGACGTTTCGCCGCCGCCGTTTCGCCACCGTCGGTTCGCCACGGCCGTTTCGCCGCCAAGCCGTTTTGCCACCAGCCGTTTCGCCGCAAGGCCAGTTCGCCGCCAATGTTAACGATTTCAAATTTACAGAATGTTAATGTCAGCATTTAAGATTATTATCAAAACAACAAATTCCGGGTGAAATTCGGTGCACGGTCCGGTCTATTCCGCATGAGCTGCCAGTGAAGTAAGGTTTATGGTACGATCAGCGTCCGTCAAAATGTTGTGGGTGCCGCTATCGTCTGGTAATTTTTAAAGCAATGTTGTTGCGCTCTCGGCGGTGGTTCAGGTTAATGGTTTATGTTAGTTGTTAGGTCTTGATGATTTTTTTAGAGAAAAAATACGAGAGAGAGTCTGTTCAACGTTACATTTTTCTGTCCACTGTTACATTTTTGTGCATGCGCACTAGACCGGACCGTCCACCGAATTTTTACCCAAATTAGTTAGTTTAGGTTAGGTTAGGTCATGATCATGTGTGTATCTATATGTTATTCCAAATATTGAAATTGTTCTGGCGGCGAACTGGCTCGGTGGCGAAACGGCAGGTGGCGAAACGGCAGGTGGCGAAACGGCCTGGCGGCGAAACGGCCTTGGCGAACCGGCGGTGGCGAAACGGCGGCGGCGAAACGTCCTAGACCCAGGTTAGGTTAGGTTAGGTTAGGTTAGGTTAAGTTAGGTTAGGTTAGGTTAGATTAGGTTAGGTTAGGTTAGGTTAGGTTAGGTTAGGTTAGGTTAGGTTAAGTTAGGTTAGGTTAGATTAGATTAGGTTAGGTTAGGTTAGGTTAGGTAAGGTTAGGTTAGGTAAGGTTAGGTTAGGTAAGGTTAGGTTAGGTTAGGTTAGTTTAGGTAAGGTTAGGTTAGGTTAGGTTAGGTGCCGCGCATTGTGACTTATTATTAGCCTTTGGTGAGGTACGCTGCGCGGCGCTCCGCCGAAGGCCTCAGAGTATTTTTCACGAGAAAAATTTAGAAAAAAAAACTTTATAGTGCTGTATCTCAGTAACCGTTGGTCTGCCCCGAATGTCCCCAGCAGCAATATTGTTCAGCTCGACGAGACGCGTCGAATGGTGTATAGCACGTCGATCGGAGTTGGTCGCTAAATTAGATTAGGTTAAGTTAGGTTATGTTAGGTAAGGTTAGGTTAGGTGGCGCGGAGTGTGACTTGTTATTAGCCTTCGGTGAGGTACGCTGCGCGAAATGCTGTGCGGCGCCCCGCCAAAGGCCCCAGAGTGTTTTCCACGAAGAAAAAAGTTTATAAAAAAAAAACTTTAGAGTGCTGTATCTCAGTAACCATTGGTCTGCCCCGATTGTCCCCATGGACAATATTGTTCAGCTCGACGAGACGCGTCGAATGGTGTATAGCACATGTCGATCGGAGTTGGTCGCTAAACTAGATTCTTACCTAGCCCCTATTTAAGGAAACTATGCCTTCAAAATAATTCTGTTATATTTTTAATAATATTTAATATAATCAAGACCTCTTATCTCATTGGGCTGGGTTCATCAAATCTAGCATGCTATCTAATATTGCAATGAAATATTATAACCTCAAATTAACTTTATATTTGAATGTCAAAATTTACTTTTCAAACTCTTCACACTAAGGTGTACTGACAACTATGCTTTTACATTTGACTTTTTAACATTTATTGACTTTTCTAGATAATTTTGCTTCAGTTTCCATTAATTACTTTCAACATTTGACAGTATTCATAACTTCAATATAAACTTATTTTAACAAACCTGTTTCTGTTACTTACGTCCTCACTAAGCACAACACTCACCACCAACAGCCTTCTCGAACAGGTAACACCTTCAAAACCTCCAACAGCTAATCCTTCCTTGGTCCTATAACCCGATACAAGCTCCAACCTCCTGCAGCTGCCAATGTCAGACTTTACAACCAGCTCCTACCTTTAGCCCTGTAAGTTACTGAAAAGAACACTTTTTTTCAGCAGCTACCGCTTCCTCTAGTCCAATCACCACAGCCACCAGTTCCTGTTGTATGCCTGTACCATCAATCCAATTTCTGTCACTATCCTGCTCGCTCGCTCACATCAAACCAACTCAACTGCCTCCAAAACCTCGTCCTAGTTACTGCTACAGTCCACAATCCTGCTATCACACGATCTATTTGTCCAGGTAAGTTTCTCTCCTTCTGTTATTTTCAACTATTAACTTTGTCCAATTATTTTCAGGTATGCTGACATCTCAAACTTGATGTTCCAAGTATCGATCTAATTCTTCACATAATCAATATGAAATTACTTCCCATCACTTGTAGTTCAATGCAATAAATCCACTTTCAATCGATGATGATTATTTTTGTTTACCAATATTTCAATAACTGTTTTTCTTTGCCTTTAATCTTACTATTCATAATACCATATTAAATAAATAATTATTGCAGTTATTCCAATTAATTTTTAATATTTAATTTTCCATAAATTTTCTTACAACTGCCTTTATGAGTACTTATTTGGTAACTGTTTTATAAACAACTTTTTTTATATACTAGTAACAATTATTTATGAACACTATTTAATTAATTTAAAATAATACTAACAATACATAATTTACATTATTTATTTCAATGCATTCAAATCAGCCTACCAGTATTTTATGAATCCCAATGAATAATGCAATCAAAGTTGATCTTCATCAATTAATGTTAAATTTTTTTTATTTTATCTATTTAGACTCAATTTCTGTAACTGCTCAAATTTACTCGTTTAATTGTCAACATTCCTTTATTATAATCTCTGTCCATATCATGTATCATAACAATATACTATCTACTTAAAATCAAACTACGCAAATTCAGTCGCTTAATACACAAAAATAAAGTATAAACTTAATATGCCCATATGTATTGCTTTTTGCAAAAAACTGGGCACTACCTTTATTTAACGATATTATACTAGTGGACCCGTTACAAAATATTTTGCAAGTTACAAAACTTCTTTGTAACGTGTGGCAGGATTCATTAGGTAAAATGTAGATTTTTAAGTTTTTAAAACTACTCACACATGATATTGCTGCATATACTTGACCATGGATAAATACTGGTTGTGGCAAATACTATATATTCCCACTTTATCCATAGTTTATTTTTGTGATTTATTAATTGTCATCGCAAATGATAGGCGCACAGAAAAATGTCTTTTACGAAGGCAAAAAGGTAGTGCAATATTAGAATGCGTTAATCTATACGCGGTAATAATACTCTTCTGCCTGGCTTGTGACTTGTCCATTTATACCAAATCTAAGCAGTTCTCAAATAAATTGCGTACCATTACTCTTATATCATCTATTAAACCAGTAGACACATTTAAAATGTTGAAGGTAAGATCTATTGATCCCGTTAAGCAATGTGGATATACTCCACTGAAATTTAATGAATCTAGAAATTTAGAAAATTATAAAATGTCTTTGTGTGATACACTCAATATTGTTTTTCATATTCGGCCAAGAGAGATATAATTGTGTTGTTGATTTCATCGCAATATTCGTTTTTAGGAATAAAATTGAGAATTTTGACGGCCGCTGGTAGGGTAGGAACGGTTAGAAAATCGTTTAAATAAGCGACATGCACTTCACGCGAGAGCGGACAAAACTTCAAAATAACTCGCCCCAAGAACATGGGCCATATGCACGGAAATTTTTTTGCAGAAGCTTGTTTGCAGCTATCTCCGCCAATTAGCGCGGACTTAAATGTCCAAATATTCGCTTCTACACCAAAACTCCGCCAAACGGCGTGGGGGCACACAAAGAATCAAAAGCAGCCTAACTTCCCCATCAGATTATAGAAAAATCATTCAAGATGCTAACTTCGCTGTAAAAATGAAACAAAGGCCGAAGCGCAATGAGTTTGCAAAATCCAAGCACCACAAAAAAAGTGATCGCCAACCTAACGAATTTCCATGCGCGCGAACCGAATATCGGCATTAAAGGTTTGTTCACACAGTATCAACCGCTAACACCCTTTGGCGGTGAATTCCAAAAATCCCTGAAAATGGTTTGGCCTGCTTGTAATGAAACCATTTTTTGTGCCGCTTAATTGTTTTCTCCATTTACCCAATTATTTCTGCTTTAACCTGTATATTTAATTCAAGTAGTAATCAGTTCGTATTTCGAATTGTTAATTTCCCAGTTTCGTCCATTTGTATACCTGCCTGATTCTCCGCTCACTATCTGCCGAGTGAAGCGCTTTTGTTATCTTGTCTTTCCCAGCGTCTTGCAATTTGCCCTAAGCGCATTCTTCTTTTGGCAACTCGGCCTAGCGGCCGCTGAACGAGGAATCGTGTGCTTAATTAAGCATTATATTTTGAGAGCTGAGAATAAATCAGGTATGATGGACTTTCAAGTTTTATAATTCCCATATTAATTAGTCGCTTTTAGCTCTTTTATAGTAGCCTTTGGAACAGGCGTTATTTTTCTCGACGATTACCCTACGAGGGAATAACGCGCCACCATTGACCTGTGCTCCTGCGGTGCGCGAACTGAAGCAAGCTATTCTCCACATTCCAATTCCGACAGCTTAATTGAAGGCGCCAAGTGCCGTCGACGTCGGAATTTCCGTGAATGGCAGCTCGCAGCTGACGCCGTTTTTCGATTATTCACCAAGCGCCAGAGGTTAGTGTGGTAAACTTTATTTCTTTGCGACGCTAATTCATGAAAAGTTACGCGCTATTAATATGTTAATATTTTCTTAAAATTCTTAATTGCTATCATAACATTGCATGTTCAAATTTATTGTAAAAGGCGCACTCACGCTTGGGTTATCGGTGACCTGGGATTAAAGTATTTTTTACTGACAGCGATGTGCACATCTCTAGATTAATCCGACGAGTTTAAATGTCCATGGAACTTTGAGACATTATTGAGTAAACTAGATAACTTAATAAACTATCTACTTATACCGTTTTGTGGTTCAACCAACCTTTTTATGTTTAATAAATTCTAGTCAACCGTTGTTGGTTTATTTCTTACGGAATCACTCTGATTCATGGCACCCTATTGCGTTTTGTAGCTGCTTGCAGGTTGCACCGCTGAGCTCCAAATCCACGACCTAAAAAGCGCCGAATAGAGCTAGTTCGGCCCACGCGGTAAGTGCGGTTAGCTCAAAAAATCAGTCGACCTGCGTTCTGGCGGTTTCAGATTTTTTTATTCTAGCTAAATCGCAGGTTGGCTCTTTTTTGTGACAGTAACACGATCTAGTATGCCAAATTTTAACTTCGTATCTGTAGAAGTTGGCTCATTAAGGCAATCGTTAAAAAACAGATCTGTCTTATTTAACTTACTTATTTGTAAAACGAACTAATTGGCGAATTTCGACTTCCTGCCTGTATCTATCTCGTGACGATCTTTAAAAAAACACATCTACCCTATTTAATCCCTTTGGGAGGATATACATTTCGAAAAACCCTGGAAAGGACTTAATTCGATATGTAAAACAAACTACCACAGTAGTGGCATACCGAATCAACTTTCTACCTACAGCAGTTACCGTATTATGGCAATCTTTAGAAAAACACATCTACCCATTTAACTCTTTCGTGATTTGTTTTTGAAAAAGCGTGACATTGATTTGACCTAATTTATAAAACAATCTAATATACCGAACTTCAATTTCCGACCTGTAGTAGATCATTTGTCGTTATTTTTAGAAAAACACTTCTGGCCTATGTTCCCCAGTTTGAGGGAATGTATTTCGAAAAACCCTAAAAATTATTTCCGATTAGTAAACAATCTAAAATGTCGAATTTCAACTTACTGCCTGTAGTAGTTTTCCCGTGGACATATTTGACCAATAGATTTGTTTCATTAAACCCCTTTCGGGGATGAATTCTCCAAAACCCTAAAAATTATTTGACCCGATTTGAAAAATGTTCTAATATGCTCAATTTCAACTTCCTATACTTGTAGTAGTTTCCTTGTGGCGATATTTAGAAAAATAGATTTGTCCCATTTAACTCCTTTTGGGGATGAAATCTGCAAAACCTTGAAATTTACTTGATCTAATTGGTAAAACAAACTAATATGTCGAATTTCAGCTTCCACCTGTAGTAGTTTCCTCGTTGTAGATCTTTAGAAAAACAGGTCTTACACAGTTAGCTCCTTTGGAGGAATGAATTTCGAAAAGCCTTGAAAATGATTTGACCCTATTTGTAAAAAGAACTAATATGGCGAATTGCAACTTTTTACTTTCCCCAGATTCTGTTATGTAACGATCTGTGAACTAAAAGTCAATCCCGTCGAATAGAGGGTAAAAAACTAAACTTCTTTGTAGACGATATTGATTAGTATTCTTAGTATAGTTTTCCCTTCTGGTTTGAGCACCACTAAGTTTTTTGGAGAACTGACCCCCTAAACCGTCTAGATAAAGTTGACCGAGAGAAAAAGTCTTCCCTCAAGTCGACCTCAGCCTGATTCAGCGACTGTCCCTGCACTTGGTTGATCGTCATGGCGAAGTAGGTTTTGACGGTAAATTGCAGTCTCTTAAATTGAAAAGAATAGTCTGAAAGAATAAGGGGTATTCCAGGAATGAAGACTCTCTCCCCTTCTTCAAACCCTATGAAAATGTTGGCCTCAGTGACGTTTCGATGCGGAGGTTTCACCTGCAGTCGAGTTTGAGAGTCTTCACGTTTCTCAGTAGTATAATGGGTGCTCTAACTTTCAAACGCAGGCGATTTGGAACAAGTCCGGGAGGCATATACGTAATCTGCAGACGCATAAGGTATTATGACAACTGTTCGGCTACAATCGGTATAATTGATGAATATGGAGCCAATGAAAGTTGACGTAAAGTGCAGACACAGAGAGGTGTTAGACGTCTGCAGTTTACTTAGTGGTTTCACTTTGACTTGCTATATCGTATTAAATGTACAATCTAAAATTACTATAAATTATTGAAATATAGAATGTATGCTCCCAGAAGGCTAGGAGTACAATTTGTAAACGACACAACTGTTTGATTAAATCTAACTACCAAAGATGAAGTTGAGGTTAGCTTCGCATGTTTATCTTTCGACCAACCGACCGAAAAAATGCCGGTAGATATACAAACTGTATCTAACCAAATTTAGCGCTTACAAAATGTAATTTTTCGAAAATAGTTAAAAAAATCTGGTCTGATACACGCACATAACTTCCTTTTACAGTGATTTTATAATTAACCATAAATTTGATTTTAAATTTTTAAGCATTTGCCAAAAATTTTCAAAAATTACAAATTTTACAGAAACCGTACAAAATAGAGCGTTAGTTGAAGATACAAATTTTCTCTAAAATTCTCTGCTGAATTAAAAATGTAATAATATAGCGGGTGTTCTATTTAAAATATGAATTAATAAAAAAAGAAAAAGAAATAAAAGAAACCTATTTTACAGGTATTCAACTGGAAAATCACCTATCTCACATGAATCACATTAAAAATGTAGTGAAAATGCTTGACAAAATCGTTAGAGCCGTTTTTTTTTAATTTAAAAAAAAATAAAAATCACAAGAGTAAAAGCACCATACTTCCGGTTATGCGATTTTATTCAAAAACTTTCTGTCGCATCTAGATACGTCATACCTCTTTTCGTTTTTGAGATATTCTGTTCACACACAGACAGACAGACCAATGAACAAAAACATGTTTTTTGGGTTCAGGGGACTCGAAAACGTGAAGATCTGTTGAAAACTCAATTTCGAATTATTGTAAAAGGTGACATTTTCATTTTATTTTTAGTGGATGAAGTGATTCCTTTTCGTATACATAACAGGACGCAAACTACTTTTACGTTCTAAACGCGTCCAGCGACGTTTGAATTAATTTAGTGAATAAAATGGATCAGGATATTTACCAATTTATTATTTCAACTTAAACAGTTAGTTTTAACCCTATAATTATATTAAAGTTAATTAATTACATTAAATTGCAATGTTAAAATGACATAAATTTTATAATTACTATTCATAATCTATCAAATAAATTCATGTTGACAGTTCTATCATTTTTATTTCAATTTTGCTTAATATGAATTCAAACATTTTATTTGTATCTCGTGTTTTTTTAAAGAAAAATCATAAAGAAAGTATCACTTTTTTAACAAAAAAATCGTAAAGAAAGTAATACGTTTTTAACTATTTTATTGAAATTGCGAATTGTCTATTTGACAGTTATAAATGTTGAAGTCTTTTTCGACCAAATTTCGAGTTACAAGGGATTACTATACAAAAAATAACGTGCGCAACACATATGAAAACAACTTTTTTTACTCATTTGTAGTTGTTTTTGAATGACTACATGTATTCACATACATTTTCCGATGGCCATCCCACACGTGTGTTTTATTAACGAGGGCGAAGCCCGAGTTTAACAAGCAAATAAGTAAAAAGAAGTTGTTTTCATACGTGTTGTACACATTATTTATTTGCATAGTGATCGCTGGTAACAAGAAATTTGGCCGAAAAGCAGTCATATTATAAACGTGCTGTAACGTGATAAAATTCTTATATCAAAATTAATTAATAGAATCTAATTACATCTGACCAAATATCTCTCATTTAATTGGAATAAACCAAACATTTCAAGAGTCTGTATTTATCAACTCAAGATACAATAAATAAGAAATAATAGTGGTCACGGTGCTTGCGTAAAGTGCAGACGCATTATAATTCAACACGTCTGCAGTTTAGTTCTGTTCTGATTGGCCGTACGACTTCGGAAAAAACGATGTGATGGGTTATACCTTATGCGTCTGCAGATTACGTATATGCGTCCGGGAGGGTCGAGAGTGTGGAGAAACTCAGCGTGGTAGTGCACCGTGGCATCTACCTCCACCACAGTGTTAATAGACTGATAGATCTTATCCTCCGAATGAAAGGCTCCGAGGTGCATGTTGTTGATTTCTAGTGCCTTGTCATTCTTCAGAGTGATAATCGCCCTTTTTTGAAGCCAGGACACAGGTTTTGCTGTTATGTTCTCGATGTGAGAATATATTATGTTAGTGAGGTTGGCGATATCTGTCACGGCTTGACATAGGTTTTTGTTGCCGAGTTTCAAGAGAAGTTTGGAAAACTATTCGGCCTTGGAATATCCTCTCAGGTGAACCCTCATATAAATTCAAGACAATATGTCCTTATTGTACTGATACTGCATTTTACAAAATCACTGTTATAACACATATTTGTCTTGAGAGCAACTGCATGTTTAAATATCATCGTCGAGCGGGTAAAATCACAGTAAATAAAAAACCACCCATTTCAAAATGTTTTGCAACTTATAAAACTTCTTTGTAGACAATGTTTAACGTGTGGCACGATCCATTAGGTAACATTTTAATTTTTGAGTTTTTAAAACCGCGCACACGTGACATTGCTACATATAATTGACCATGGCTACATACTGGTTGTGGCAAGTACATTCCTACTTTATCCAGAGTTTGTCCTTGCGATTGATTAATTGTCATCGAAAATGCTAGGCGTACAGGAAACTGTCTTCTACGAAAGCGAAAAGGTAATGTAATATCAGAAGGTGTTTAATCTATACGCGGTAATAATACTCTTCTGCCTGTAGCTTGCCGATTTAAGACTTCCAAATCTAAACAGTTCTCGTATAATTTGCGTACCGTTAATCTTGTCCCATTTATTAAACCAGCACACACTTATATTTTTCAAGAGAATAACAATTGCCGCTATTTTTAGTGTTAAGCAATGTGGAGGTATTCCACTGAAATTTAACGAATCTAGAAATTCCGTAGGAAATTGTAAAATGTCGTCACTATTTGCAATATTGTAATCACACTCAAATATTTGTTTCTGAGATATATAGTTTTGTGGTTAATTTCATCGCAATGTTCTTTTTTGACGCTAAAATTGAGAATTTTGAGATACTAAGGGTGTTCTAAGAGGTGAGAAACTATTACCAAACATTTCTGTAATGATGTCCACTCTGGTAATTAGTGCAGATGGTATTTTAATTGTATCCTCTTCACCTGCAATCGTGGGATATTCTCGATTTCCAATTTTCAAGAGAATGGGCGATGTTTAGGTACATTCGATTAATAATGAACTGATGTACAGTCAAGATTTACTCACACACGCTACTTTTCGAAAGGAAAGATTGAAATTTTCAGTAGAAATATAACAAGTGCTTGAAAAATTTCCGGAAATATTTGGAAATTTGTTCTGCAGCTATTTTTTCAATAAGTTCATGAGTGCATGCCAACTGAAAAAATCCCGACTCCAAAGAAGGAGGGATTTTTTCTTGGAGGGATGCACGAATGCTTTTGTTGAAAAAAATAGCTGCATAACATATTTCCAAATATTTCCATAGGAATTTTTTTAAGCACGCGTTATATTTTGATAAAGAATATCACGAATGAAAAAACACAAAAGAAAACATTTTTATTAGAAAAATTACGAAACTAATATCTAAGTACTAATAGTTTACGGTTTTTTGTGATAACAGTGACATAAGTGGAAATTTTCCGGTAAATTTTCGATTATCAATTTTCGCCGTTACCATGGAAAATTTCCAACTAAATTTGCATAAGGCATATTCTCTTTAAAATGCGTTGTTACTGTACATGTACTTTAAAGTTTCTCATAACATAGCAGGCGGTATTTTACTCGTTCCACTGCTACGTGCTGCAAAGCTACGTCACTTGCGCGCGACAATATTTTGGTTTTTCTCTAAAAGTTAAGCAGTTATTTGTAATTTAAGACTTTTGTGCACATCTACACGGTGCCGGCTTTCATTTAAAAAAAGAATTATCGAAATCGGCCAGGTGGAAGTCTCAAAATAGATGTCGAAAGAAAACGCTTCACGTTTTAAATAATTATATAGATTGCCCGTTTGCACCACTCTTCCTTAACTTTTAAGTAAAACTTAAAATTTAAATTGACGGATATTGCATTGCACCAGATTTTAAGGTAGAATTATGTCTCTTAAGTTGCACTTATCTTTAAGTACCAAAACTCTGTGACTTAAGGTTCAACTTAACCTAAATGTGACATTTTAAAAACATACCAATTGAAAGCTGTCCTATTATTTATTAAGAAAAACCTTAGAAAATGGAAATGATATATTGATTATTGAAGATTCTCAAAAAAGAAACTGAAGAAAGACCCTCACTAAAATCGTTCCCGATTATTTTGATTTGGGCACTTTGCAAAAAATGATTCATGGAATGCACACTGTGGAAAATATGTGGAAAAAAGAATTTGACCATGTTTTACATATAAGAGAAGAAATGTGGAAAAATGGCTTAATAGACGAAATAAATCATGATAAATCAGTACAGATAACCTCCCAAAGAAAAGAAATAGTACGCTTATGCATTTCACCTGCTCAGGTTTCTGTGAAGTACATACTGGATACCTACGAACATAACGGGCAACATCGACATTCATCTTTGGCCAGTAATAACGAGCAGAAACACGCCTAAGGGTATCCTCACAACGGGCCTGGATGGTCGCCGGGATGGTCGCCGGTGGACTAGGTGGTAGCGTTAAAAACCGCTAGATACTCGCATGTCGATACACGTAGATTGTAGATGGTAAGACGGCAATCAACTCGCGGAGTGTGTATATTATGTGTGGTTAAAATGGATGATTCAAGTAGTGACAGTGATGAGTTTTATTTGTTGGAAAATAATGCTACAAAGTGGTTCTTACAACAAAAAGCTGAAAAAAGGTTTACGGTACATCCTATTAATTAAAGCAGACAAGAATTTGGGGAGTACCATCATTTATTCAAAGAATTGTGTAATTATCCTGATCGCTTTTTCTCATATTTAAGAATGCAGAGGGAAACTTTTTATTACATATTAAGGATGATAGCCCCACGTCTACAAAAACAATGGCTCAACTGTCACAATCAACCAATTTTACCAGAAGAGCAACTTGTGACGTTGCGGTAAGTTTTTTGTTTTTGATTTTTATTCTCAATACATCTTAACAATAAATAATGCTTTTAGATATTTATGTACAGGCGCATCATTTGTACACTTAGCATTCGAGTTTCGAATGGGAGACAATACTGTGGGAAAAATTGTGAAAGAAACTGTAGTGGTTGGTGATTTGGGAAGTGTTACAACCCATTCATATGCCAACCCCTAAGGCTGATGATTTCAAAAAAATTGCTAAGGAGTTTTACGAAATATGGAATTTTCCAAATTGTATGGGTGCCATAAATGAGAAACATATACGTGTTGTATGCCCGAAACATTCAGGCACCATGTATTTCAATTACAAACATTTCTATTCGATTGTATTGCAAGGTGTCGCAGATGCTCGTTATAGATTCATCATTATAGAAGTTGGCGGATATGGGAAGCAAAGCGATGGAGGTACATTTAGATCGTCCGCAATGTTTCAACTTTTATCAAAAGGTCGTTTAAATATTCCTCCAAGTGATTTTCTGCCTGGTACAAATGTAGAGATGCCTTACGCTTTTATTGGTGATGACGCCTATCCGCTACTGGATAATTTACTGAAACCATTTGGAGGTGAACATCTTGATTTTGAGAGTGAATATTTTAATAGTCGGTTGTCAAGAGCCCGAAAAACAATTGAATGTGCATATAAAATTATTACAAGTGGCGTTTGGTATCCAAAGCTATAGAAACAAATGAAAAAGTAGCCGATCACATTATAAAAACGGTGTGTTTGTTACAAAATGTGATAATAGATAAAGAAGGATTTGAAAGACATTTGACAGAGGTGGTACCAATTCCAGATGAATTAAATAGATGTTTTAGTATTATGAATGCCGGCCGACCTAGAGATACTGCGAAATTCATCAGACATACATTTAAAACCTTCATATGTCGTAATCGTGTTGCTTACGTAGGAAAATAATATAGCTAAGATTAATTATGCATTTATTATTACTCAGTCTTAAGTACCATTACATAATTAATGACATTTTTGTATTAGAAAAATAGTATCAGTAAGAGATAAATAGTGAATAAACAGTATACTTCCTAATCCTAATCAATATTTTACTTTTATAAATTTTCAGTATTCGATAACCAAAACGTCATATTTTGGCTCTCAGAACTTGTGGGCAACGGGCTACTGGGACTTGCTAACGAAGTAGAATGGACTCCAGTATTAGTAGTATAATTCCATGCAGTACTTGTATCATTTGGAGAGACATCCAATGACCTGTTAAAGGCAAACTTTTGTACAAGTTCTTGGACTCGACTTCGAAACAATAATTTTTCATGAGAAGGTATCTTTGACACGAATGGTAGCAAGCTCTCAAAAAACATTTTGTCATCATTTGACTCTGGAATTGTGATTTTTTTTGACATCTTCTGCTTTAGATATTCCAATTTTTCTTTCTCGATATTCAGCAAAGCTTTACCATAGACTTCGTTTGAGCGACTGCGCTTTCTGGTCGCCAAAGCTACTCTAGGTTCTTCAACTGTTTCGGCACGTGGAGACAATGAAATTGCTCTTTCTGGTGAATCTTCTCTCATTTGTTGGTTATTCTGCGATTCTTCCATGATTACTTCACTATTCTGCGACTCTAAACCAGCCGCTTGTGATTCGTAACTTTCTTCGACGATTTCGCCCGGTTCGGTACTTGCCTGGCTACACCGTAGGTTTCCATCAGCTTTTCTATTTGCTAGCTGATCCTTTAAAAACAGCATTAGTGGATAAAACTGCCAGCTTGACTTTACTATGGTTCCTCCTGCATCCCCTGACCTCTTTTTGGGCAATTTTGCCATCTCATTTCTCATGTAGTCACGTAAGTATTTCCATTTTTTTGCAACAATATTTCCTATAAAATTTTGGTAATTTATAATAATGTCACGAAAATAATCTAAAATTTTAACTTACGATTCACATTCATTTCTGCGGCAATACCATCTCATAATTTACCCACAACAAATCTATTTTGATGGTCCGGATGTGCCTGATTCCAGAGAGGTGGTTTGCTGTGCACAAGACTTATCAATTTTTCCACATCCATCTCGCACGCTGGTCGCTTGAAGAATGCAACATTTCATTCTTACAGCGACCAGTGTCACGGCCTGCTAGCGTACCAGCGACCAGACTTGCGCGCACGTGCTGTACTCCATATAAGAAACTACTCAGATAAAGCTTGCAGCCACGTGACCAGTTAGGCTACCGTCTACCATCCAGGCCCGTTGTGAGGATACCCTTACTCTTCAACTCTCTCAATGAAAGCATTTCTCGCCTTTTTTTCTCGCCTGAGATAAGAGTTTTTTTTAAATGGATCAATTTATAAGAGATTTTGTTGATATGGAGACTAGAACAGAGGAATTAAATGATGCAGACGACTATCTTAACTTTATACAATCTACGAGAACTAGCAAACAGTTTTCTATTTTTCACAATAATATTCGAAGTATAAATAAAAACATGGATGAAATGTTGGTGTTGTTGAATAAACTAGATTTTACTTTTGATTGTATAATCCTTACTGAAACTTGGAAAATTGCCGATCCGCCTTTTTTCAATATACAAGGCTACAAAATAATTTATAATGAAGGTGATGTAAATCAAAATGATGGGGTAATTATGTATATCAAAGATATCTATAACATTAGCATTGACATCTTGCATATAGGTGAAATAAATGTAATTAAAGCTACTATCGCTATTCCGGGAAACACAGTTGTGGTGAGCGCTATCTATAGACCTCATACAATATGTGTCCATGAATTTAACAACAATCTACAAGCATATTTATCTAATGTAAGTCAAAGCAACTCAAAGTATCACTTTATCGTAGGGGACATAAATATCGATATTAAATCTAATTCTGAAGTTTGTCAAAATTATCTCAACATTATGGCAGAAGAAGGATTTAAACCATTAATTAATTCACATACAAGAATTTATAAAAATTCAAAAACATGTGTTGACCATTTTTTTTTTAAAGTAATCGGTATGACGTTTGTAACTCGTATGTGATGAAAACTCTGATTACTGACCATTATTCTGTCATAGCACATTTGAATCTGGCAGTTCCACGGCAGACTTCAGCTGCAAGCTTTACTTTAAAAAAACTGAATCAAAATAAATTAATAGATAACTTAAAAACGGAAACGTGGAATGAACTATACGGGTCAGATGACATTGATTTCGCTGCGAATTTCTTCATAAATATAATTAAGAATGCGATCGACAACGCAACTAGTACGGTACGGTTAAATAAAGTACAACACAAACGAAATCCTTGGATAACCCGGGGTCTTTTAAAGTCAGTTGCGACAAAAACGGAATTATATAAAAAATCTCTAAGGCAGCCTGATAACGCACAACTTTTTGAAAAATATAAAAAATATAAAAATAATTTAACGAACTTAATAAAAATAACAAAACATAATTATTATAAAAATAAAATAAATGAAAATAAAAATTCAAGTAAGGCCCTATGGAACGTAATTAAAGAACTTACAAATCGAAATGATAATAACAGGGAAATAACTGAAATTAAAGTGGATAATCAAATAATTACAAATAAGAAAGACATCGCAAATCAATTCAATAAATTTTTCGTTGAAATCGGATCAAAAATGGCTAAATCTATAGTTAATACAAATTCCAGGACAGTCAAAAGAAATATAAATAATCACTCAATACACTTGTACCCGACTGATCTAAATGAAGTATCTAAATATATAAATGAATTAAAAAATTGTAAATCGCCTGGTATTGACAACATAGCTTCCGAAACTCTTAAAATAGCCTTAGACTATATAAAAAACCCGCTCACATTTATTATAAATAAAATTTTAGCAACTGGAAATTTTCCATCTGCATTTAAAGAGGCCGTAGTAAAACCTTTATTCAAAAAAGATGATAGACTTGACATGGCAAATTTCCGGCCGATATCCCTGATATCAAATCTAGCTAAAGTGGTAGAAAAAATAATCAAAAACCGCATGTTGCTGTACCTTAACAAATACAATTTGTTGTCAGATAAACAATTTGGTTTCAAATCGGGGATATCAACTGAAAATGCAATTGTTCATTTAACAAACAATATTTATAAAAATCTAGATAAAAATAAACAGATACTATGTGTTTTCATGGATTTGGCCAAAGCTTTTGATACCGTAAATCATGCAGAGCTAATAGAGACGGTTGAGGATCTTGGTTTTCGCGGTGTAGCGTTAAATCTAATCAGAAATTATTTAAATAACAGAGTTCAATATGTCAAAATTGGAAATGACCTAAGTGACCCGGTTATAGTCGAATGTGGTGTTCCACAAGGTACTGTTCTGGGACCCATTCTTTTTAACATTTATATTAACAGTTTATTCTCATACAATACAGTAGCCCAAGTGTCGGCTTTTGCGGATGACACTGTGATACTATATACCGCAGATAGTTGGAATGATCTTAAAGCAAAAGCAGTAAATGATTTAGCAAACATTAAAACGTGGTTTGACCAAAAATTACTATCAATAAATTTCAAAAAAACTAAATATATACATTTTACTTGTGCTTCAAATAAGATACAGACGTTTGAAGATTTAATTATTACTAATAATCATAATCAGTCATACAACATACAAGCAACCAAAGACATGAGATATTTAGGCATTCATATTGACCAACATCTTAAATGGGATATCCACGTAAATAATATAACAAAAAAATTAAGATCAGTTCTATTCAAATTTAAACAGCTGAGGTCTGTACTGGAACTGAAGCACCTAAAAATTATTTATCACTCGTTAGTTGAATGTCACTTATGCTATGGAATAGTTGGTTGGGGTGGCATATTGAAGAATCACCTAAAAGGTCTAGAAATTATTCAAAAATGTTTTCTCAAAATTATATTTGGCAAAGACCGGCTATACCCGAGTGATTTATTATATAAAGAAAGCCAGTTGTTTGACCCAAGACAGCTATTTTGTTATAGGATGCTTTGCTTGCAATATCAAACTAAAGACGATTTAACAGATATAACCCATTATTATCATACCAGGTACAAATGTCATACCGAAACTACAGTAGAAAAAGCAGATAAAACTATTGGCCAACGATCTTATAGCTATATTGCACCTCGAATATACTCGACACTACCGAAAGATATTAAAAAAAGTCAAAATATTTACAACTTTAAGAAAAAAATAAAATCTTGGCTCCAGAATACCCCTAAATATAGTATTCATAATTTAATAGACATAAAAAATGCTTGATCAAAACAATTTATTACTGTCTTAGAGAATTGCAAAGTGTTGAGAAATGTGCTTCACTACGTTTTCATATATTTCAATTCGCCCACGCACAAGTTTTACTTCTGTGGGCTAAGTCCTTTCATCATTTATTTCTGAAAGTTCTAGTCATCTTAGATTATTGTGTATTCTACATATGTATACTCTTCTGAAATAAATTATTATTATTATTATTATATATTATTATTATTATTATTATTATTATATATTATTATTATTATTATTATTATTATTATTATTATTTACGCTAGGTCCAGTATTATCCCCACTGAAAGAAATACCCCACTTGTGGACTGGTACAACCTTACAGCTAGGGATGAAATTATTCGAAGGCTAACATTAACAGAAGCGCCGGAACTCCCCACTCCTACTAAAACTAAAGGCTCTACCGCAGGCTGACCTAATTTATCTAAAGCGTCTTCGATAGTATTAAGTTGATCCACCGTGGTGTTGACGTCCATATAAGTGACGAAGTTTGGATGAGACAACTCTAAACTCATTTTGTTCTGGAGACCTAATTGTATTAACCAAATCTGTTAACTCGGTAGTCTTCTTATCGCAGATTTCAATATCTTTCGCAACATTTGCCACAAAACTTGGTGCTACTGGAAGTTCCCCAAACTGTTTCTTGCCTAAAAATTCCTTCAATTTCTTCCTCATGGTAGCAACAGTCTCTCCCTTCAAGCTGGTACAACCCCTAACGGTTAATTCATAAATAAGCTCGTCGCAAGCTAGACGATGAGGATCCATGATCAAAGCCAATAAATACAAACAGAAACTTCGACTAATCGATTATATATATATATGTACCTTAACCAAAGCATGCACCGCCAAAAGTTCACCAAAATCCCAAATTTACCTACATATACCTAAATGCTAAAAATCCAATATCTATCATGCACCTAATAGTTATAGCAAAAATATATGGTCTAAATGCCAAATATGCTACCAAGCAAAAATCTAAATATTCGTAAGGATGGAGAAAGTCCTAAACAAATCTCGAGTTAACGACACGAGTAACTCAAACCTGAGATAGTGTGCATGGAAACGCAGCCCCTGCTGAGTAAATATAAATGTTACTTTCCAAACTGGATTAATTTAAACTTTAAAATAGACAAAGCAGTTAATTTTGAAGCAAACCGTAAATGCTATACGTTACTGCGTTCCACACGTAGTGATTCAAATTCATATCGCGAATAACCCCACATTCAGATATCTGCATGTTAGCCGGTATACACTATGATATGCGGCGATCGCTTTTCCCAGCCAGCAAACTTGATATGGCGATAATTATAGGGAACAAACGTAAGTGGTGTAACCATCCACTCAGCTAGTTTTTAGCATACGAGGCGACGTTATCTATTCTTGAATTAAACTCAGCTGGAAGCCGGCGCTGATTTTACATAAAAATACAATTTGATTACAAACGGTGAAGCCGTTAGCAATTAATTCGATTGCATATGAATTTATAGATCAAATAAATAGAAAGCCGTTAGGCTCAAACCCCAATCTGGACATAATCTGTACATGCAGCACGAGGTAGAGGTGACGTTAAAACCAGCTGCTTCTGCCGGCACGGAAGGAGGATACGGTAGGCTGGTCAGACAATGCCCGTTCCATTCAGGAGCGGCGAGGATAATTCCACTCGGAAGCTGCGAGCCCACCGGCTATTTTGAAGACTATGTCACTCTAATCGAACAGCTTAGCCCGAAAGGTAAAGGCTATATATCTATTTCAAATTAGCAAATTGAACACCAAAGAATAGAATGCCTAACCAGAATAACTGCCTATTCACACAACACACAACATCTCTGCATGCTTTTGGGTCCAAAATATGCCTAAATCGATCGTCCTGCATTAGCCTGACATAGCTAGGAATCCCACAAGCTCAACAACCATCTAAGGAACGCTTAAAACGGCCGATGGCGAAAGATCCGGCACAAAAGAGACACGAACGTCAAAAACGCCTTTATGAAATTTTTGGCGGACAGGAAGTGACGCCAAACTATATCGCCATCTAGCGACAGCTATTACTGCACTCAGCGGAAAAACTGCAGCTTGCAGGAGGGAACTGTACTAAGCAGAAAACTGCATTAAGCAGAAAACTGTATTCGACAAAATAGACGTTTGCAGAACCAGTTGCCTTATCGCTCGGCGTTGCGCTCTCCGTGGAGATTGCTAAATTTACGAAATGGACACTAAATTAGTCTCAATATATAAATAAGTAGTGCTTGTTTTTCAAAATAACGACTTCTACAGTTAAAGCTTTAGTCTAACTTAAGAACCACCCTATATATTTACAGCAAAATACGGTAATACGGAATAAGAAATAAAACACTATTAACGCAGAACATAATTTTGGATATTTCATTCGATATATTGTTACAGGACAAAACGTAAGTTAACTCACAAGACAAACAAAAACTAGGTTGTCACTTTACTAAAACTTGGATGCATACAATTTTCTCAAGGGGTGTCAAATCGAGTAAACGATTACTATAACGATCACACTCTTCCAAGCGATGATGTCTGGCTTTGCAGGCTTTGCACAAAAAGGAAATTGTTGACGCTAGCTGGAAGGAGAGGGTAAATAATTAGTTTTTAATACGTTGGCGCCACGAATTTTTAAGTCAATCACATTTAACACTTTTAAAATTCGAGGCAAGAAAAAAACAAACACTTTTTAGGATGATGTGTGCACCAGCACTTTGCCAACGGAAACCTACCTTTGTTGATTCTCGATACGCCAGTGCCAACTGCTGTACGTTAAATAAAATAAATACACAATAAAACAAAGATGGTAATTCTAACGAGCCATATTTAGTAATTTAACGCTCAAAATGACAAGTATCCTAATGCTAACCTGGGCTCATAGAGAACGCCTCAAAAAGAAAATGCCTGAAAGAGGCTCATGATCTGCTTTAAACTAGTGCACAAAATGTCGCTGAAAGAGCCGAACGTAGAGACAAAATTCTGTAGTTGGGCCAATTTACCCGAAACACCACATACAATTCATATAATTACAGTAAGTATAGCGACCTTGAGCTCGTGGCAGAGCGTTCTTGATTAACTGCACAGATTACTTTGCTACACGCGGCATTGTTCACACATTAGAGAGGATGGGGACAAAGGATGATGTCAGGCGAGAATATTAATTATGCGTAGGCAAGATCGAGACCAAATTATTTCGAAAGGCGAGTGCCAGTTGTTAAATCCCCAAAAGATTTTAAGGATAATTTAACCAACGGCACTCGTCACGTGAATCACCCTTCGTTATATACAACTAAAATTTCGATACGGCCCAGATCAATTTCCATAGCTTGGGCAAGAGCGCTATATGCTTGATGGCATGGTAAGACTCGACTGGCGATCAAAAAACGAAATTTGCAATTCACAGCCTCGAAACGGCAGAAAAATTGAAGTTCTCCATAAAGCTATGCAAACGTTGGTTGTAAGAAACATAATCTTCCCGATTACGAGCAAAAGGAGGGCGGAAGAAACGTATCTTATGTTAAACTGTATGCCTGAGTATGTTAATAATTAATTTGACCCTGTTTGTTAACCTTCCTAGCGCAGTATGCGTGAAACTCGTGAATACCTCAGTTATGGTTAAGAACGATCAGTATTTGCCAAAAACGGATATCTGTTCTGCAATTGTAGTATTCTCGGACTGAAGAAACGCATACGCTTAAGAAAAGCTAACTTGCTTACAGAAATAACGAGTATTTATTTGAATATGGACTCTAGTTAACTTTGTAACTGCATACGCCATTTCGTGCACTATATCATATAGTTGGACCCATAACCTCACATTTAATTCAATATTTGCTTCAAATAATACGCAAATTATGGGTAATGGAAGGTTATTAGTATTATTATAACAACAAGTAACTTAACATCAAACTTCTGCTCATTGCTATTGCTGGCAAAACAAGTTACAAGAAGTAGTTATGTGTCACGACAGTATTATGACCGTTAAAAATGTGCATATAGAATACGCTACGCCGTACATAAACAGCGATCACAGCTAACTAGACTACAAATGCAAATTAACGCTCTTTATATTGACATCAAAACGCACATGAAATCATAAAGAAAACAAGAGAAGTTAGGGTTAAAATCTAAAGTGATTGGCTATTCCAATAAAACAAGCATGGATACTCTACGCGCGATATACCTTGAATCTACTCACTTGTACACTCGTATTCAGAAAAAAACGTACACGTACTAAACGCAAATTTGACAAAATTTTATTAATGTAAATTGAACCTTTCCTAAACGTTACTTAGCAACATAGAACTGAAAAAAGTTACAATTGCATGTTTATGGAATTAATAATAAGTTTTCATAAAAATAATGTTAACATGATCTCATTTACACTGTGAAATACTAGATGTAGGATAAATATGAGTGTATAATTAATCGTACATAAAAGAGTGCTAAAAATGGGCATATATAACTTTCCTTAAAAGTGCGAAAGTTAAATTCTAAAAAAGCTCCCTGTCGAATTTTGTGCATAATTTTTTGCAATTGGTAATCTATGAAGCACATTCCTTTGTGCTCGCAAAAGCTTCCCACACAGCCGGGCGCGAACACTTATCGCGTAATTGACGCCATTTACTATATCAAGTTATATGGAAATTCTCGAGGTCTTCGAATTGCAACGTTGCGTATTAGGCTAGCTTTGGATTACGTAACCACTGAAATGACTCGTATGTGAATTCCGCATGAAGGCGTTAGGAAATCCCTTGCTCCTTGCTTTGGTTCTGGCGTCACTTGACCGGATGAGAGCACGGAACCTTCGGAACGTCTCAAAAATATATTTGAAGGCTTCACAATGTGCACTTACACTTAAAAATATCGCTTATTGCCAGCTTTCTTCGCCGCTTGCCACGATGTACTGGGAGTAGTTTACTCGCGTACGTCATGGACCCACGCCTACTAGCTAATGACGCTTAAGTTGAAAATCCCCACGAATGCCAATGAAACGATACACATGCGAAATTAATCCAAGCACGCATTTCATGGTCGAGCTCCTTCTTCTGTTATGCTAGAATTCAGCGTTTCTCAACGTTTTTGTACGGGCGGCCCCTATGTCATTAGCTGTAGCTTGGCAACCCTTTATGCCTCAGCAAAGTTTAAAATTAGAAATTTCTTCTAGTTTTTATGAATACAAAGCAAAAATTCCTAATAAACATGGGTCGGAAAATGCTTTGTTTCTGAGATACAGGGTGTTAAAGTTTTCAAAAAAATTCCGGCCACCCTTGGAATAAATAATTTAAATCTAAGTGTGCCAAAACATAATCATTAATAGGACCAGTAAACCTTAAGAGTTTCACTAAAATCGGTTGTGGGATTTTGAGATATTGAAGCATTTTAGTTTTTGTCTTAACAGGTACAGAGAAGTACAAAAATATGGGCTTTAATTTTTTTCTTGAAATCGAAGCGAGATCCGAAAAAATATCAGAAGACATTTTTAGTTGTTTTATAACAAAAGTTTATAAAAATTGCAAAAATCTAGTAGGCGTTATTTTTTTGTGAAAAAACCTAATCTATATGCACCGTGTTCACGCCCCTGGAATGACTACATCAACTGTAATAGGTCCAAAAGATACCTCATAAAGTTATAAACAAACTGCAAATATTTCATTAAAATCGCTCAAAGCGTTATTAGATAACATAAAAAAAAAGATTTAAAAAAACTTTAACACCCTGTATCTCGGAAACGAAGCGTTTTCGGACCCATGTTTATTAGGACATTTTTGTATTGATGGGATCTATAAGTGGGTAAAATATCCGAACGTATTTTTTAAACACCCTGTATAATAAAATATTGTTATTATACTTCATTTACCAAACATATACAGGAAAATTTGCAATCCAAGTTACAAATATCAGATGTCACTTGCTCAATAGTATGACTTGTTGGAAAATTCGAATCGGAAAGACATGGCCTTTTTGCTGCTTTTCTAAATGTCATATTCAATGGGTCATGTGTTTAATATAACATTTCACAATTTTAAAATTTCACGCTTTGCAAAGTAAGTTGTCAAAGTTGGCAAAAATGTGTAACCTGCACATTATACATCATGATATGATCTACATTTTAATAAAATCATATTAATAATCAACTTACTGCTAGTCAGGACATTTTTAAATTGTACGAACGTACGGCTGTGGCGTATTTTCTAAATTACGACAACCCTGCTTGTATATGGGTTTTTCGTATTATTCCGCTTGAATTTAAACATTCCGAATTATTTCGCTTACATTTGACGGTCTGAAATGTACTCACTTGGTGTTTCTCGGCTTTCGATCTGTTGGCGCGCTAAGTTTAGCCGTTGTGGAAATATCGATTTTGTCTGCAGACGCATTCTAGAATGTTTCGCGAGTTGAATCTAACAAACAACGGCATTGGGTGCGAGAGAGAGGGCCAGCCACAGTACGGCAGCCCCGAAACCTCTTTATCGATCACGCGCCATTGGGCGCAATATTCTCTGCCGGCTGGCATCCGGCGTCTGTAAGGGACAGTCAGTTTTTGAAGTGGGCTTAGAGCGAGCGCGCCCTACGGGGTTGCGCATTGTGTTGTTCAGTTTGTGTACGAAATACCGCCATTTTAATTGTCATTAGGACTTCCGTCGTTACAAAGCCTTTGGCCGTGCGTTACGCATTTCTTTTGGAGACACTGCTGTGTGGGGGCGTGAGTGTCAGCTTGGGGTGTCGAGTACCGTAAGCCTTTTGGGTTCCCGTTCTTGCCGCCGAGCCGCAGACTCCTTTATTTCCCGTCGATGAGACGGATTCCTTTGTTGGAGGACCCATTAGCAGTGTTTTGTGTTGGCAAAGCTTTCGTTGTCGGTTTGCCTTTCGTTCGAACTTCGCATCCCGTCTCGTACGGATAAATTTTCCAAGTGTTCAGCTTTCGCAGTGGCCGTAGTCCCTTGAGATGTTGCTATATGCCTTCCGTTTCGTTCCCTGCAGTATTTGGGTACCGTAGCCATCGCAGTAACATTGAGACATCAGTTATCGCACAACCAAACTCCTTACAGGTATCGTTTATATTGTTTACTTACATTTAATGTGCAGTTTACCATATCTACAGTGTGTTGCGTCGAATTATCGAACAGTTGTTGTAACGTTGTTATTTAGCCTTCTTTGTATACCTTTTTGTAATTGTCAAACCGTTGCGTGTGTGTATCTGCTCTTTACAGCTCATTTACCGTCAGTTAATATAGTTTACAGTCGCCCTTTACCACCGCTAGTTGTCTAGAGTTTACTATTCATATCGTTTTACGAAGTTATTGTCAATTTACGAAATTTATGTCAATAATTATAAGACGTTGCGCAATTTACCGAACTGCCGTATATACATTTCCTATTTACATGTGCTTTTTATTCCATATTCAAATATTTTTGGTCAATACATGTCATGATAGTTTAACTGTGGTTTTCTTTGATATTGTGCATGCGATTTGTGTGTTTATGTTTTTTTACAGTTGTAAGAGGAGTTTGGCCAGTCCCCCAAGTGGATTTTAAAAAGGTAGGTCCGATTGTGCTGAACTGGCTCGCTGTCCAGATTACTGCAAAGTGTAAAGTTAAAACGGTAGATTCATCTGCTTCCCTGTTCCTCAGTGAGCTTACCTGTGCATTCTCGTTTATCGTGATGGAATTGTGGTGGCTCTCAATGAATTTAGATCTGTTTACCGTTCATTAGACCGTTGCCCTTGTGTTATCTCGTGTTGGACCACCCCTCGCTCCGCTGCAGCCTAGTCGGCACCTCTTGTTATGGGCTGGGCAGCAATTCTATGTGAATTACATTCCCGATTTTGATAGATATTGTACGCGCTAATCGTCTAGCTTTTTCGTGGCTTTCCGTAAATACCGTTATGAGCTAGCGCGTTGTCGTAAATTTCGTTTTAGCCCATAACATGCTGATATTTGCAACTTGGTTTGCAGCTTTTACTATATTTGTTTGATTACCTTACCTTACCTAAGCAGAACTATCCTTATCAAATGTGACACCATTGTGTACTCATCTAAAGGTAATTATTAACATTCATTTTCAGTTACTAGTCTTTCAAATCAAAACCTGTTCTCAAGTTATAGTCAATTCTGTTCTAAGTTATAGTCAATCCTAATTAGAGATTCACGGCTTGACTTGATATTCAAGCTACTTGACTTGACTTGACTTGAAATCAAGTCAAGTTCAAGTCAAGTAGTAGTTTTTTAATGTCAAGTCAAGTCAAGTATTTATTTATCAAGTACTTGAAAAATCAAGTACTTCTATCAAGCTACTTGATTTTTAGCAGTTTTATAAATGATGAAAATAATGAGAATGAACGTTGCGAAAAACACTTTTATTTATGAAATTTATTGTATAAAAGAACCGAAAATATAAACTATTTTAAAATGGAAACACAAATTAAATCGCTATAAAACATAACAAAATGCAAAATATTAAAAAAAAATTGTTTCTTAATATTGAGAAACCTCCAAGCACTGTTTGATTTCATCATTTTCCATCCAGGATTTAAGGCACATGAGGCATCTTATGGATTTGTCGCCTAATCTATTGCGGGTTTTTGTAACAGTCAGAGCAGCTCTAGAGAACTGTCTTTCAACAGGAGCTGAAGATGCTGGCGTTGATAAAAAATCTTTGGCCATTTTGGCCAAGTTTGGAAAAATGTTTTCGTGCCTCTTCCACCATTCTAATATATTGCAGTGGATACGTGTGGATAATTTTTATCTAATTCAAATATCGAAACTTTAACTTGAATTATACTTCACAATATACATGATTACTCTATCTCAGGATGTGGTTCGCCAAAATCTAGTTAGTTGTTTGTTATCTTTATATTCTAATATTGAATTATTTTATATAAGTCGCTTGCTGTCAAATATTATGCAAAAACACAGCATTCAATGACATTGATATGACAGAACAAATTTCCTTACAAACGGTTTTGACTGTATGATATTACGATAAGTATTCAATTATATCTTAATAAACTTTTCTAATTATTTCTTATTTCAGAATTACCTCAAAACAGTTTAGTGTTCACCCACCTGGATTTCTTACTTTGCAGACCAACTCAGAATCACCTTGGTATGATCCTGTCCTGCTACCTGTAACCCTTCACTCCTTTGCTACGACACACTGGTCACTATCCAACTGCCTCCTTATCCGCAACACCTCAAGATACTGGCTATCACCTATTCCTTCTCTAGCCCTGCACAACTGTCACTCCTGAAATCTCCTTCTGTCCAGCTCCTCACGGGTCAGTTTATTTCCTCATATAATTGTAAATTAACTGAATACTGCCTTAGGTCCATCCATTTCCATCCACGTCATCAACCGTCAGCACAATCTAACACCTCCAAGATCTCCCCTTTGTCGATACAGTCCAACTGGTCTCCTCCAACTGGTTCCAATCCAATGGGTCTCCGCTTCCTCAGGATACGTCCACGAAAAACTCCAACCAATAATAATAATCCTCCAATTAATGTAAATCCTTGTCCCTTGTATTGTAAACTCCGTCAATTATATCCAATTCTTATTCTTCTTGCTTCTTTTACTTGTTAATATTGTAGTCATACCATATCACTCATTTATTTTATTAAATTTTCTTTTCTTCTCATATATTTCACTTGCTTTGGTTTTGTACACATTTATTAGTAACCCATTTATATTAATAGTATTTAAAATAAAATAAATAGGGTCAAATTTCAAATTTATATTCACCAAACTCTCATTTTACACGTTGTTTTTCAAAGTTGTTATTCTAATAATCATTCCAATTTTTTATCCTTATCCTAGACTACCATTATTCCTGCCTGCTAAGTTATAAATAAATTTGAATGGTGCTTACTTTATAAATTGTTACAAATAGAATTTTTTTCTGTCATACGCAACATCCAACTTTGTATTTATTATTAATTTTTGATACCATCATCAAGTATTACTCATTGTGAAATAACTTACTTTCTAAATTGTACTTTGAATCTTTGAGTTTCAATTATTATTCAATTAAATAAGCAATCATTATCATAATTTTTCACATCTTATCGTTTCAGTATAATTACTGTCTTGAACTTTTCATTTTTAAATTCATGTAAATAAATAAGTGTATTTAATGTCATACATGACCTCTATATACCATAGCAATATCTTCAGAACTGTTAGCACGTGGTTCAGACAGGAATTGGTCTATTTCATAACGCCAAGCCATTTCATTTGCTCGACTCACAGGAGATTTCTTGAATAAACTTAGGAGATCGATGTCAAACTCACTGTATTTATCCTTTGAAGATGAAGATGATGCTGTTGTGCTTGTGCTCTGTAGACCTGGCTGAAAATATTTTGTTTTAAAAATTTCTTCAAAGTGTTTGACTGCTTCCTTTTCCAAGTCCACTTTATGCCGGGGATCTAAGATTAATACAACACAGTACATCCAGTTGGTTCTTTGGTAATGTTTGATGATTTTATCTTTAGCCGCTTGAATACTGTAAATGAATTTTTCATCAATCTCATTTCTACTTGGATTATTATCGAGTTCAATAGCCCATTGTTCTAGCTTATCGAGGAGCATATTTATACCAATTATCACCATCGGAAGTGTGCAATATGTTTCACCCTCTAATGTTTTGGAAATTGTCTTGAAACTGTTCAGATATTTACAAACTCGATCTATCATCGACCACTCCGTGTCTGTAGGCTTCAAAGTTTTCATATTTTCTGTGTTATCACAAAGAATGTTTATAGACTTTTTCATATTGAGGCCCCATCGCAGCATATCCAAAGTTGAATTCCATCTTGTTATGACATCTAATTTTGGCATAGCCATTGTTAAATTCAGAGTAGTGCAAAATTTTTCGAAATCGTTGCGCAGATTTTCAGAATTTTTTAACTTCTTTCCAAGACAATGAATTTTTTTTTATTGGAGATAGCGAATTTAGATCTCCAGTTATTTCATCACTGTCCGATAGGGTAGCATCTGTCTCTGTCTCTTGAAACTCAGAATTCGAATCAAGTATTTTTATAAAATCTCTTGCCCCCAAATTTAAAATATGCGCAAAACATACGAAGTGACTATTTTTAGGGTCAATGTCGGAAATAAAGCCTGTAAGCTCTTTCATAAATGTGAAATTGCTGTTTGTATTATCGGTTGTAATTCCTTGCACAGAATTTTTTAAAACGTAGAATTCCAATGTATCAGCAAAAAGCTTTGCTATCCATCTGCCAGTATGTTGTCCATGCGCCGAAACAAAATCCAAAAGAATGGCATGCAGTTTCCAATTATTATCAACGAAATGAGCAGTAATTCCATAGTATCCTTTCATACTAAAAGAAGACCAACCATCTATTGTGAATGAGATTTTTGATTTATATTTCTTTAGTAAACTTTTGAGGGTATTCTGTGCTGACCCGAACATTTCCATTGCTAAAGAATTCATTTTATTCCTACCAGGCAAAATTGCGTTAGGATTTAAGTACTTATAAACTTGTAAACTTATTTCGTCCTCGAAAAAATTGAACGGTAGGTACTTTTTCACCATATACTCCACAAGTAGCTTTTGAAACTTATCTTGCTGTAAATCCTGAAAATGTAGGAAAAATCAAATTAATATATAAATATATTAATGTATTTACGAATTATAATTTTTAAGAAGTAGTAATAAGTAGTTTTTGTTTTAAGAAGGTAATATTCTTTATCTACTCCTACTGTACAATAGCCATTAATTATGATTCATAATTCACAGTTTGCAGCCAATCATAAAATTCTATTTTCATTATTCAATAGTTTGCAAGTTGCAACCAATCAGAAAATTCTATTTTCATTACTCAATAGGTTGTAGCCAATCACAAAATTCATTCTTATTATTAAATGACTTTTGAAGTTAACAGCTGCCACAAATGTCATAATTGGGAAATATGAACACACAACTCCTACTGCACAGGAGTAGATAAAATATCGTATTATATTCGCGATTATGGCCATTATTCACTCAGATGACTTGCGCCACGCGCCTTCGGCTTGTGGCGCAAATGTCATCTTCGTGAATAATGGCTGTCATAATCGCTCATATAATAATATACTATTTTCTACGACCACATCACCCGAAAATAACAAAATTCGCACTCTTTGGTTGTTTATAAACTGCTAAATTTCACACGTGCGCAGAAATATTTCCACACATGTGAGGAAAAAACCATGTTCGCACATGTGTGGAAAGTAATGTTGACATCAAAATATTTTCCACACATGTGTGGTAAATATTTTCCACACACGTGCAGAAAATAAAGAGTAATAATTACAAAATTTAATACAAATCTCGAAAAAAATTTATTGTGTTCGTAGGAAAAATAGTGTACACAACTAGTAAGAAAGTGACTTTCTTACACTCGTGAGATTTTCTCACTCGGCTATCGCCACGTTCAACAACATTCTCACTCGTGTGAAATGTATCACCTTCTACACTAGTTGTGTAATATACTATTCTGTGAAACCCTATTTCAGCGTTCAACGATAACCTGGCTAAAGGCTGATTATTGAGGGATTTGCATTATTTGGTTGCAAATTCCGCTACACAGTGGCATATAAGCAGCAGCGCAGTCTATGCAATCTTAATATATTCAATATTTTCTATACCTGCTTTTGAAGATAATAGATAATAGAAAATAACTTACCCTTTCATTTGTAGTACTGCCACTACCACTTATCCAACTTAAAATCGTACTTTCCTTATTGGTATTGGTGCTTGCAGAGGAACTTGCACGGGAAGTCGAATGTTCTAATTTCCCAAAAGTTTGTTCATAGATTTTAGTATGTTTGGATTGCAAATGCCTTTTTAATGCAGTTGTTCCACAATTTTTCATTTTTAGTACGGTGGGTTTCGTTGTGCAAAGCGTGCATTTCCCTTGCTTATCACTCTTTTTCGTACTCTTCGGATCTTGTTCAACGGTGAAATAGTCCGTGACTTTTTTCTTTCCATTAGTCTTAGTTTTTTTGTGTGCCGGCTCTTGCACAAGTTCACGATCTTCGGATTGAGAAGTATTTTCCTCTAACACATATTCTGACTCGCTGGTCTCTGATTCCATTATTTCCGATGAATTACTCATTTTTTTTCTGCGGGGCACAGGTTTAAACACTTATGTAATTTTGTGATGTAACAAGTCACACACTTGGACAAAACTACCATTCACCTAGGGAGTGTATGTATGCATAATAAGCAAGACTGCGCGATTGATTCAGTCAACTCGGAAATCGGGGAACCCCCGTATTTTGTCTAAGCGCGAGCGAGCTTGCAGAAATATACGCCGTGTGACACGTGCATATCAAGATCAAGTAATATCAAGTAGCTTGATTTCAAGTCAAGTAAAAAAGATCTCAAATCAAGTCAAGTCAAGTATGTAAATTGTCACGAGCTTGATTTTCAAGTCAAGTCAAGTAGTTGGTTAAAATATCAAGCTACTTGACTTGATGAATCGCTAATCCTAATCCATCTAAACCCATTTAACTTTTATATTAACATAGGATGTATCATTGGATTGGACAACTTTTATTTTTTTCAGTATCAACATTTCAACAATTAAACCATAACCAATCCCTTTATTTTTATTTAATTCTCTAAACATAAAATTATCAATTGAAGAGAATAGATTCCGGGTACAATACCATAGCAGTATATACATTTGTCCTCTACAGTCCTTGACACCGCAAGGTTGTGAGTGAATGGCGGAATAGATATTAACGATACAAGTTTGATTATGAGCATCTTAACGAAACGAGTTTGATTGCCAAAACGAGGCGGTGAGCCGAGTTTTGCGGCAATCAAACGAGTTTCGTTGTGTGCCATAAGCAAACGTGTATTGTTCAATATTTTATCTTCATCAATGAACTCTCGTTCACTGTATAAAAAGAGTGCGGTAATATTCATTACCGCACTGAGTGCGGTAATATCTGTCTATTACCGCACTGAGTGCGGTAATATCCATTACCGCACTCAGTGCGGTAATGAAGCTCTTAACGATACTAAAATTAATTTGGTTAAGACGCTATAACAACACGGATGAAGATAATAAATATTTACATTTATTGTTGCTATAGAACTGCTAAATAATGATCATGATGATGATCATTTATGTTATTACTTCCTACAATTTGTAAATCTAGCTTTTTTTTCCATTATCAAACCCAAATTATTAGCACATGGGGCTGCACATGCATAGACCTTGTCCATAACAAACAAACAAACAAAAGCCAAATTGTCGCCTCTGATGTGTTCAGTGTAGCGAGTTGTTCCTTTATAGTATGTGGTCAAAAGTTATTAGTGCACACAAAACAATAATAAATACAAAAAATGACAATAAGCAATAAGAAATACCAATATAAAAGAAAGTGATGTGATTTCATCTTTGCCAGTATATACATTTGTCCTTTACAGTCCTTGACACCGCAAGGTTGTGAGTGAATGGCGGAATAAATATTTACATTTATTGTTGCTATATAACTGCTAAATAATGATCATGATGATGATCATTTATGTTATTACTTCCTACAATTTGTAAATCTAGCTTTTTTTCCATTATCAAACCCAAATTATTAGCACATGGGGCTGCACATGCATAGACCTTGTGCATAACAAACAAACAAACAAACAAAAGCCAAATTGTCACCTCTGATGTGTTCAGTGTAGCGAGTTGTTCCTTTATAGTATGTGGCCAAAAAATCATTAGTGCACCCAAAACAATAATAAATACAAAAAATTACAATAATCAATAAGAAATAACAATATAAAAGAAAGTGATGTGATTTCATCTTTGTCAGTTTAAATTGGTGAAAGATACGTGAACAATTCTAGTTGCAAGCCTTAGTAAAGCACTTGCTCCGCTGTAGTTGTCTATACTAAAAAGCTTTAGATATGAGAGATCTGAAGATATTTTTATCAGTTTTGGCTATGTGCTTAACATTTCGAAACTCGTTACCTGAACGGAAAATTTTCAAGGTCTGTTTGTTTTTAATCTTTTTCTAGAACTACACGCCTGTGTTCAGTTTCAGCAGAATGACTACAAAATTCAATTTGAACGGCTTGTCTTGAACAATTATTCTGAAAAGTTCGTTAAATACGCAAAGATTGCCACTTTTAAGTACAATAGAACCTCTCCGGTAGTAAATGCAACTTTTATTTTTAAAGTCGCCTTGGGATACGATTTACAGGTAAAATGCAATCACTTTTTTTCAAAAGAATAGTTTGTCATGTTTATAACCTTTTAGGCAATAGTGCAAGCTTATAAATTCTTGAGTAATGAATATCGACTGTTTCCAATCCATTTCGAAGTCAATCTGTGCGACGCCCTAAGCACAAATATAATCGGTTTAAGAAACTCTTTTAAATGTGGAAATTTTACTGGATGTCCTGTTAGAGGGGTACGTATAAATTCTCAAGACACTAAGTAAGGCTTCTAGTAATAAGACCTCAAAGTATGTGTAATAGCTATTAACATATCTAGGAATGTTATGAGTATCATAACTGCCGCAGATGTTTTGAAATCCGAGCTCGTAGAGCGAGGATTTTAAAACTTCTAAGGCAGTTATGATTCATAACATCCGTGATTTGTTCAATAGTTTATCGGTTGCTGTATGGTTATGGTTGCCATGTAGGGTAATATTCTTTATCTACAATGGCCATTAATTATGATTCATAATTCACAGTTTGCAGCCAATCATAAAATTCTATTTTCATTATTCAATAGTTTGCAAGTTGCAACCAATCAGAAAATTCTATTTTCATTACTCAATAGGTTGTAGCCAATCACAAAATTCATTCTTATTATTAAATGACTTTTGAAGTTAACATCTGTCACAAATGTCATAATTGGGAAATATGAATACAAGACTCCTATTGCATAGGAGTAGATAAAATATCGTATTATATTCGCGATTATGGCCATTATTCACTCAGATGACTTGCGCCACGCGCCTTCGGCTTGTGGCGCAAATGTCATAATCGCTCATATAATAATATACTATTATTTGTTCCTCACTTGTAAACATCAATTTATCAAGTCACTGTATCAATCAAGAAAGTTTATTTTAACAAGTTACTAACTTGTAAAATCTTTACAAGTTAACTGTCAGTTTTACAAGCGTGTTCATAGATAAATGATAGCGTGCAAAGCCAGAGTTGTCTTCCTTAGTATGTGTCTTATTGATTAATTTAGTTGCTTGTCAGTTTGACATTTTGAATAAATGGCAAATTTATTTACAAGTGAGGAACAAATAAAATATTCAACAATACACGCAAGGTAACAGGTTTTACTGGCTCAAGAAGGTGACTGGCTCGCCTGCGGCTCGCCAGTCATATCCTTCTATTCGCCAGTAAAAATCCTCTTACCAAGCTAGTAATATTAAATACTATTAACCCTACAGATAAGTTATGACCTAGTTACCAGCCTACTTTTGTATATGTAAACAAAGGCTTAATATCCTGAAACCGATAAAACAATTTATTTAAGGCTGTGAGATAGTGACACCTTTTCTGTATACAGTAAGTAACCAATGTAATGTATCCAAGATACCTCACGTCGTGGTGATCTACACTCTATTTGAATAGCATCTTTTACTCTTCCATACATTAGCGCGGTTTTGCCGCTCACAATTTTTTACTCAAAGGCAGTTGTGGCAATTATATACCACCATTACATGGATAAATGGCTCTATATTGATGATAATGTTGACGAAGCCATCAAGATAATTGAAATTTGTTCCTATCTCCCAAGAAGTAATGGCTTCAATTGCTGAGAATCTTGAAGCTCAACCTACAAAAGATCTATATTTGACACCTAGTGAAAGCTTTCAAAGAGCTCTTGGCTTCACTTGGAATTCTAAATCCGACAGCGTCACCTTCAAACTTAAATTTCAAAATCGATGACTAGCTTCTGTTGGACAGAGACGTCCTTAGGCTTGTCATGTCATTTCCCATTTCTTCTTTTTCAGCTTACCGAATCAAATGGGTGATGAACTCTTAGGTGGCGAGTTGCTCAAGAGAAACAACTGCTTTCAAAACTTAAAGGTGGCAACTGAGGTAAAGATACCAAGATTTTTCCCCCTGTGGATTTTGCTATGTGGCGCACCTGAAATGATAGCACGAGACAAGTAGATGTGATGTTTATCACTGCCACGTCAAGAATAACTCCAACAAAATCTTATTCATTCTGTGGATAGAACTTCAAGTTAGACTTTTTGAGTTAGTGCCCGCTCAAGTCTTTGTGGACAGTTGGAAACATTTCAGAAATTATACTTTGGACCGACTCAATGACAATTTTACATTGGTTAAGAAAAGCTCATTGACGTTTCGAAAACTCACTGACAAGAGATGGCTACCAACAAAACTAGACGTGTCACACGAGTTTACTTGAGACTTAAAGCATGACGATTTGAGCTCGAAGAGTAGATGTTCAATGGTCCAGAGTTAAATTTGGCAAAGAGAACCTGAAATGACAGCTGAGAAAAAAAATAGTTTATCAGCTTCATGAATGTTTATGTTTAGTCGTGTCACATGATGGTGGTGGCTTACTACAGCCAAGTCAATTTTCTTCATGAAATCGACTAATTCCTGCGATGACCTGGGTCCTTGGATACATCACTCAGGCAAGACAGAAATCCAGCTGCAAATAGAGGGCACTCACAGCACCTAAATTAAAACTAGCAAAACTACTCTGTCTTAAGGATGCTTACATAGACAGACTTCCAAAAGAGATTCAACAAACGCTACCAGAGAAACAATTTGAAAAGCCAGCAGGTTATGTCACATTTCTCTTGTACTTGATGATGATTGTTTACTTAAACTAATGGGGAGAATTCAGCTGACTTGGAGCATTCTACTAAGAAACCAACCATTTTTGAAACGAGGCATCCTTTCACTGTGCTTTTCACTCAAGACTACCACAACAGAGCTGGACATCATGAGTATGAGTTGATGCTCTTTGGCAGAAAATGGTCATGGTCAAATTGTCCAATTTACAAACATTTAAGGATTATGTCAAAGATTTCTACGATAGATCCTCTTGAAGGGTTCAGAGTCACCCGCCAAGTGAGATTATTGAGAAAAGATTATTTTGGGTTCTATATCGGGACCGTTGGAAGACCAAGCGAAGATAAATATGGACCCGTTTTTACTAGCCTCAACCCTTAACATAAGGGCAGTATATTTAGAGTTAGTTGGGTCCTTAACTACACTCAACTACTTGCAACACGAGCTCCTGCTGGCATTTACACATCAAATTGCATCGGCTCTAGAGGAGGTTTAAAAAAGAATTAAAGGGAGCACTTAAGGATTTGGATCAAGACTTTCTAACTTCAGTATGGTATTTTATTTCTCCAGGATTACCAAACGGATTATGGGGTAAGTTGAGAACAATTAGTGCGATTGGTCAAAACTGCATTGTTTACGAGTTTGAGAATCGTTCTTGGTGTTTATGCTAAAGAAACTGGGAGTACTTCAGTAGAGACCAAGAATGTGCCTGCCTAGTGAGAGAATTTATGAGAGACAAGAAAAGAAAACGTATCTCACTACGGTAGCGTCGCTATTAAGTTTACAATTGTTTTTTTGTGAGACTGAGAGACCTCGATAACGCCACGTTCAAACCGAAATTGGTAAAATTGTTACCAAATATTTTTCTCCGACACTTTTTATCTACATATATTAATGCTGTAGACTTCATAATTTATATCACACGTAGATGTTTATTCCTTTTATGACAATCAAATACTTTTTGAGTGTTTGTTGCAACTGTGGTTAGGCTATATTACTGGTGGTCTGATTCTTATTTGTCAAAGTGAAAGCGTTTGTTCAGATAGTCCTTGATGATTTAAATTTCTCTCTTGTAAGCACTTTTATGGCCATCACTGTGAATGTTTAACTAATTATAATTACATACGTTTCAGCTATATTAAACTAGCATTAAAGCCCAATGAAGGTTTAATTCTATATGTTTATAGAATTTTCGGTATCATCTCTGCAATTGGTCAATCGACGAAAGTAAATTTCCACCGCTGATTCCTGACGGGAACTACAGATTCGATGTGACCGGAATATTCCATGGAGAAGATGTTGGAATTTTCAATATCTTTATAAAAATACATCGCCCGATTTCTATACCCCAATCTTAGTTGTTTGAGGTTGAACAAAATGTTTTTATTGCTAAGCACACGTGTTGTTAGTAGAAGATTGTGTTGAAATAAATTGTATTTTATCTACTCCAGTGAGATAAGTAACTCATTTGACACTATTTCCGTTAAGTAATAAAGCTCATTACACCACTAACTGAGTAGTGTAATAGCTTCATTAGCTAACTGAAATAGTGCCAAATGAATGACATAATGACATTTGCCTACTAAAATATTTTTGAAAATAATAGATCTGACATTTCTCTTATAATGCACTTTTTTCAATTTTAGGTAGTTGTAGATAATAGTTATTTACTATACAAGTGGGATAACAGCATCATTAATATACGTGTGTGTAAGTTACAAACGAGTGCGTAGCACGAGTTATGTAAGCACACAAGTATATTAATGATGCATTATCACACATGTATTGTACAAAATTTTATCTACGACTGCCTAAAATTGAGAAAAGTGCATTAAGAGAAATGTGAGATCTGTCATTTTCAAAAATATTTTAGTAGGCAAATGTCATTATCTCATTCATTTGACACTATTTCAGTTATGTAATGAAGTCATTACACAACTCAGTTGCGTAATGAAACCATTACATAGCTGAGTGGTGTAATGAGCTTTATTACCTAACTGAAATAGTGTCAAATGAGTGACGTAATGAGTTACTTATCCCACTGGAGTAGATAATAGTAGATTATATTATAAGTGAGAGAAATGCATCATTATTTGCGAGTGAGAATTTTGAATCGCGAGTGCCCCAGCACGAGCGATACAATTTCTCACGAGCTTATAATGGCATTTCGCTCACGTGTGATATACGACGTTTTATCTTACAGTAGCAATTCGTATGCCTAAAACAGTTTGAGCCGTCAGAATATGTCGCAAAACAGACAATAGATAGTTAGAGTAGCACCTATTACCATACATTATTTATACAACTGTTTTCAGTGATTAAAATGAAGTTTTATTCACTAGTGAGTATAATAGTAGTTTGTATACCAAGGCACTGAAGTTTAACTTTTTATCACGAATGTGGATTTAGTTGCCGAGGCCCGTAGGGCCAAGGCAAATAAACCACATGAGGGATAAAAAGGAACTTCAGTGCCGAGGTGTACACTATATTTTATTTGAAATCGAGAAATCGTGAAATTACAACATTTTAACCAACTTTTGTAGGTTATGCTGAAATCGGTTGACGTTTATCTGTCGCCTCGCCACCTACAAAAAAGTCGTAAAACAATGGATTACTTCACTGTCGATTTCTCGTATTTTAATGACGATTTCGGCGTACTTCACTGCCGATTTCAAATAAAATACATTATACAACTGTTTTCAGTGACTAAAATTAAGTTTTACTCACTAGTGAGTATAAAAATCTTTTTTCAGTGACTAAAATTAAGTTTTACTCATTTTACTTCATTTTAGTCACTGAAAACAGTTGTATAATGTATGGTAATAGCTGCTACTGTAAGATAAAATGTTGTACAATACATGTGTGACAATGTATCATTAATATACTTGTATACTTACATAACTCGTGCTACGCACTCGTCTGTAACTTACACACACGTATATTAATGATGCTTTCATCCCACTTGTATAGTAAATAACTATTATGTTTGTTAGTTGTAATTATAGACAGTTATTGACAGTAGTGTAAGTACAATAACTTTCGATAAGATTAAATTCAAAAATTTGGAGTTCTATGAGATTATAGTAAAATATAAGTTTGTGATAGTTGCTCTATGTAGTAAATAATGAATGATGGTAGATTCGAATTTGTATTGTAACAAATAATTGAACGTATATGAATAAACGTAGTGAGGTGTCAAATTGTGGTGTTTTACTGTTAGCATGATCATACTATAAGCAATGCTGAATTTAAAATTTTAAGAAGAGCAATGTTCAGCCAATAAAATACATTCGAATTGACAAGCCGACCGATATTGTAACTTAGCAGGGTAAACATTAAATTATAGTTGGAATTTCTAGAAAATAATATCCACTTTCAGAATTCGATCGAGCTTAAAGTGAATCACCAACCTTAATATAAAGTAGATGAGACGGTGCAAGCTTCTTATCGATATTTTGACACATAATAAATATCCTTAGTGTTATTGACCTGGTTTTTGTTTAGAATTTTTACATATTAATATTTTGTTGTTTTGACGTATTACCGCATAATTACCACTTCGGTAGTACTGAAGCCAGTGGGTTTCTGTTTGTCTTTAATTGAGTTATCGTCGGACTCCATAAATCGATCTTCATCCCACCTGATTCTCGCATCACACCAAATTTTCCCGATGACTATGGGTTTCTCTTCGACTCTGGCTGAATTACCTTCTCTGTGGGCCAGCAGTTCAGCAGTCTTGAGTTATCTGCCTCAGGGACAAGCATTTCAACAGCGTGTAGTAATGCGGCGTCACCGTTAATGCATCCCGTCCATAATATCATCTTGATAAAGAGCCAGTTCCAGCTGCCCGCTTATTATTTTATCTGCACTTTTAATGTGTTCAACATAAGGTATCAAGTTTTCACTGTATTTATATGTTTTTTGTAAGGCATATATGCAGATGCGTTTCAAAGTGCAAGAAGCACCAATCAGAAAAAGGGAATGTGAGTTCATCGAGCACATAAGACTTCAACATTTCCACGTCGCCTTGGGCGTCTCCTTTTGAGTTGGGAATGTTGCCAACAATTTTAGTCTAGAGCAATATACTCAATGGTGACCCACATACAATTATAAAGACTTTCTACGTCTTTACCGAATTGACTTTTAGACGTACACACCGACCCTTTTGAGTAAAGCCACGCCCATGTCCCACTGAAGCCAACCGTGTGCATTTTTGGTTTGGTTGCAGGCCGTAGATTAATTTTAATGTGTAACAATTTTTATATTTTCTGTACAACAATCGTTTTTAAGCTGCGAATGTAAGCCAAAAGGGAGAAAAAAGCGCAAGTGTTTGCGTTTAACTTGGTTTTTAGGTACCATCGAGTTGTTTAGTCAGAGACATTGTGAGAATGTTTGAAGTGTTTGCTGTATAAATCTTCAACTGCTTAGTGCACAAATCATTTGTAAGAGCGTTTGGAGTATTGCCGTACAGTGAAAGATAGAAACAATAAAAACTGATGCATCATATTGAATACACGGAAGTATAAGTAAATTAATCAGCGGGTAGCCGGAGCTCCCACTGCCAAGCTACTACAAAACTTCCAAAAGGTGTTATATTCTTTGGTAAAATAATTTTTTTAATATGGAAAAATGGCATTTAGCCGTCCCAGAAGAATAAAACTCAAACCTGGCGTTCGTTAGATAAACAGTTATCATTTGCATCTATGCAAACCACATAAATGTCCATTACAACTATGGCGCAACTATGGTATCTACGAGACAGGATGATATTCATGTAGGAATTACATCTGCGGTAACAAGACTATTATAGCGCAAAGCAGCAATTTATCAATACCAAGTCTACAGGTATGGCGACGTTCGCCAGAGGGCTAAGACAGGGCTGTGTGCTGAGCCCGATATTATTTGCACTAATTATGGATGAGGTAGTCAAAGAAGATAAAAAGAAAACAAAAAATATAAAGTAGGAAGGTGAAAAACGGAAACGGTACAAATGTCGGAACTCCTACATGCAGACGATATGGTGATAATAGCAAGATCAAAGAGAGAACTACAACACAATCTAAATATATTTAACAAATAGATGCAAAAAGCAAACATAAAAATTAACATGGAAAAAACAAAGACAATGATAACAGCAGCAAGGGAAAGAAGGTACAACATTGCAATGAAAAACAAAGAAATAGAGCAAGTAAGTGAACATATTCAAATATCTGGGAACATGTATTAGTAGCAATCAATGGGAAGATAGACGACGAAATAAGTGAGCGCACAGCCGTGGTAGGAAGAACTTTTAACATGACTATTTCCCGCATTTCCTATTATCCAATCAAAAGCCACGATTTTCCAAAATTCAATCAATCACGTGTTTTTATAGTGGTAAAAAATCTAAATTTCTCCCTTGAGATTTTATCAGTTTCTTTTACCACTTGTATCCATGGAAACCACCAAATCTGTTGTTTTAAGCAATGTGGCATTTCGAAAACGTCATTAAGCTGCCATTATGAGTCAGCATAAATGTCATATTCATTGTATACTAATAAAAAATAAACCCATATTTGGGAAATAGTTCACAAAATGTATTTCGGGTACATAATTTTGCTCGGAAAATGTTTTACTCAAGATTGGTTGTTTTTGATCAAGTTAGTTGTTTTGTGGCATTTCCAAAACAAGAAACTTTCGTAAAACATTTTTAGCGGCAAAATCATTATTACTGATAAAAAAACACCTTTCTGAGGAAAACCAAAATACCAATAGAAACAAAAGTAGAGGTAGTGAAAAAAGTGGTGTACTCAGCGGACGGTCACAGATAAATAGAAGAACAGTTAGACAAGCACAGAAGTGAGGTTCTGGAGCAAAATAGAGGAAAAACTAAACAAGACAGGATCAGGAACATAGCATACAGAGAACAACTGAACGTAAAGGCAGTGGAAGAAGTGGTCCAAGAAAGGCAACTAGGATGGCTAGGACATGTACACAGAATGAAAGAAGATAGAATGGTAAAGCAAGCACTGGAAGCAAGACCAGAAGGAAAGAACAGAGTGGGAAGACCAAGGAAGACACAGACAGGAGTAAAAGTAGCAGTGGAACGGAGACGACTAGAATGGAATACAGTGAGACAAATAGCACAAGATCGAAAAGAGTTGAAAAAATGGGGCCAAAAAATATCTATCGACATGGAGTGACAACAACCCAATTGACTTCAAGCCTGACACCTCAAGGTAGAAAAGCTCAGGATTATGTATGTATTATTTTTTTAACTTGGTTGAAAGTACCCCCTTTATTTAGTTGCCTAAATCTCCCTATCCATGGGCACCATTGGGCCACAACACGCTTTTTATAACATGGAGTTTTAGAATAAAAAAAATATGTTTCAGCAATTATTCTTGTTAACGGGTTCAATGAAACATACATTTATAACATGATTAAAATTAACTCAAGTAAATTAATATTTTTTGCAAGACAAATTCCCTTTAGGTGCCCAATGCTCCCCGAGTTCCCCTACCCACTAACCTCCCTTGTGTGATCCAACAGTTGTACACTAGCAGCTCCGCAAAAGTTCAGGTCGAAAATATGCTATCTAAACCTTTTGGCATATATACAGGTGTTCATCGAGGTTGTATATTGTTGCCTCTATTCTTCAATGCCTATGAGAATAATCATGCGAAAGGTTGTCGATGAATTGTCCTGGCTAAAGATAAACAACAGTTGGAACATCTCATGTAAGGGCTGAAAGTGAACAGCTAGAACTGTATATTCTTCTTCTTATTCTTCGTATCCTCTTGACAGAGGATTCGTGATCAGCTTTATTCATGAGGTTCAGTTACTCTTCTCACATTTCTAGAGATATGCGAAGTCTGATGTGCTGAGGTGTTAGCTTTTTCCTTTATTTGGTCAATCCATCGCTTCGGTGACCTTCGCGAGCCCTGATACCTGCCATTTTACCCTGTACCCTAAGTTTTTCAAGGTTATCTTCGTCCCGTCTTGCTATATGGCGAAAGTATTTAAGAATGCGGGAATATACTATTTGAGATAATCGCTGAGGCTCTTTGATTTCCCTTAAGATTGACTCATTCGTTCTTCTGGCGATCCAGGGGATTCGCAGTATTCACTGCCAACACCACATTTCTAGTGCGTCAATCTTTCTTCTGTCTTGGGTTTTCAGTGTCCAAGACTCTGCACCATATAGTAAAACTGGAAACACTAACGATTTAATAACTACTTTTTTTGTGTTTAAAGTTATATCACTGTCCGCCCATGCTTTGTGTAAGACTGCTTTACTTGACATCTCAAATCTGCGTCTAATTTCAGATGTAGGTACTAAGGCCGTCATTATATTAGTAATAAGAGCTCGTAGATACACATAATGGTTTACTACCTGGCATTTTCCCACTTGCCTTACGTTTGGCCTATTATTTTCTAATCTCTCAACTATCATAATTTTGGTCTTCTGATAGTTAATATCTAGTCCATAGTTGTTGTTTTCTTTCTCTAACAGTATTGTTAGTTCTTCCAGTTCTTCCGCTGATTCTGCAAGTAGCACAGTGTCATTAGCATAACGTAAGTTGCTGATTCGCTTTCCACCTATGACGATACTCCGATTCCAGTTTTCTAGTCTTTCTCATAATATATTCTCCATATATATTGAATAGCATAAGCGATAGTATACAGTGTGTCCCCGGATTGAGTTCACTATAGGTATAATCAACAAAAAATTTTACAATTTTATTTTTAATGTTTTGGGATCCCGCCCTGCTTGGTCTGAAAACAATTTTAAGCAGAGTTTTAATTTTTAGAAATTAAGTCGGCCATGAAAAATGTGGAAAAACTATTTTATATTTAGGTAAACTACCCTTTTTGTTCATGATACGGCAAAATTTTATTAAGAAAAGTTGTTTAGAATGATAAATTACGGCCCTATCCAAAATTTCAGAAAGATCTGTTGACTTAGAAAACACCGTTATTTTTTAGATAATTGTATTTTATTTTCAGGTAAACTACTTTTTTTGTTCATGATACGGAAAAATTGTATTAAGAAAAGCTGTTCAGAATGAAAAATTATGGCTCTGTACCAAATTTCAAAAAGATCTGTAGACTGAGACTAAACCGTTATTTATTAAAAATGACGGTTTCATCCATATATATAATACACATATATTGCTGATAGGGCCTGGAAACTTCAGAAAACATTACGGCGCCGACATAGTCTCACTTAGAGTATAACGCGTCTCGTGCGCATGCGTGAGAATTTGAACTCCGCCTTTAGAAGCGAATTTTAAACTTGACCACTTCCCCATTGGGCGGACGACGCCGCCGCGCTTGCGCACAGCTCACCGTATACATGAAGGAGTTGGTTGTGTGTCTCACTTCATCGGTAAGTTTCCCACTCATAGCCGCTAGCAATATAGTAAGTATTAGATATATGGTTTCATCTAAGTCAACAGATCTTTCTGAAATTTTGTATAGGGCCACAACTTCTCATTCTGAACAACTTTTCTAAATACAATTTTTCCGTATCATGAACAAAAAAAGTAGTTTACCTGAAAATAAAATACAATTATCTAAAAAATAACGGTGTTTTCTAAGTCAACAGATCTTTCTGAAATTTTGCATAGCGCCGTAATTTATCATTCTAAACAACTTTTTTTAATAAAATTTTGCCGTATCATGAACAAAAAGCATAGTTTACCTGAAAATAAAATAGTTTTCGCTTCCCTGCCAAGGCCTACTTGTTTTTCAAAAATTGAAAATATTCTTAAAATTCTTTTCAAACCAAGCAGGACCGAATCCCAGAACCTTCAAATAAAATTCAAAAATTTTTAGTCCATCTCACTTCTTGGAACATCAATCCTGGGCTGGGACACACTATTGTATTTTCTTTTCAGGTAAACTACCTTTTTTGTTTATAATACGGCAAAATTTTACTAAGAAGAATTGTTCAGAATGGGAAATTATGGCCCCATACAAAATTTCAGGAAGTTCTACCTACTTAAATCAAACCGTAATTTTTAATAAATGGGTACAATTTTAACGGTTTAATTTAAGTAGGTAGATCTTCCTGAAATTTTGTATAGGGCCATAATTTATCATTCTGAACAACATTTCTTGGTAAAACTTTGCCGTATCATGAACAGAAAGGGTAGTTTACCTGAAAAGAAAATAGTTTTTGCTTCACTGTCAAGGCCAACTTGTGTTTTCAAAAACTGTAAATATTCTTAAAATTCTCTTCAGACCAAGCAGGGCGGAATCCCAAAACATTAAAATAAAACTGTAAAATTTTTTGTCAATTATACCTATAGTGAACTCAATCCGGGGACACACTGTACATATATCCAGCGTACATACATCAAACAAGTAGAGACACTCATGCCAAATGTTGAAACCTGTCTAGAGTGCCTGGGACAGTAACTCGGGAGGTATTTCTAAGGTTGACTATCAGATGGCAGCACAAAATTCTACCAATTAGAGCCAGTTACTAGCTCTGCTACCAATCATATGCGGCCATGTATGCGGCAAAGGAGTGGCGCCATCTGTTAGTATTATCGGAAAGTACCCCCAGGGAGCCGTTCAAAGTCATCCAAATCGGTATTTTGACATCAAAGGAACCGACAGTGAGTGTCTCTACTTGTTTGATTTATATACGCTGATATATCCCCGCCTAGGGCCTTTTGTTTATTTTACTGTATATTAACGATTCCAAAACTAAGATAATGATCATTGACAGAGCTCATAACAACAGACCGAAAACCCAGCAAGTCATTGGATACGAAGACATTACTAAACCAACAATAATGCGACTCCTGCACATCTTGGTATTTTCAATTTTGTTATATGACTCGGAAACATCGGCTCTCAAAGCTACAGACCGAAAAAAACGACCGCTTTTGAGATCTGGCGTTACCAGAGACTACTTTGCATTTTTTAACATCAAACTAACACATCCATCCTAGACAAGCTAAGAGTCAAAAAGAGAATTCATTCTGTTGTTTACCAACGTTTACAGACAGGCCAGATCCTGAAGATGACTGAGACACCTGTCCATGAGACAATTCATATGGCGGTTAATCGAGAAGAATGGAAGACAACTGAAGTGGCAAGCGCCACATCTCTGTCAAGGTATAAGCATCAACGAGGAGGAATTACATTTGATTTAACAGGGTTCAAACATACCCTGAGAGACTCTTCTGGTTTCTCTGCAACGATTAGATTGTTAGCTCACTCAATGGGTTACACTGCTTTTTCGTTTATTCCAGAACTTTCCACGTCATCTACTGCTAAGGGCTCATTATTAAGAGTTTTATTATAAATATTATAAAACCAAGTTTGTTTACATAAAGTACCATGTTGTTAAATCTCTTGTTTTCTGTAAGTTATACTAGCCTAATTATAACTAAGCTATCTATTTCTCACATTAGCTAAATTATGTTTTAAAGAAATCAATTTCTCAACTCAATTATTTATGTAAAATTCCTTCCCTGATATCAGTTTTCTATTGTACGGCTATCAGAAATAAAACAATTAGAAAGTTATCTTCCTGCTGTATGTGATTTCAAATGTTTAACTAAAGTAAAGTTCCTTATTCACAAGCAGCACAACAGTAAGGATTTTCCCAGGCATGAATTCTTGCATGTACAGGTTGTCTCAGAGCGAAGCCGGTTTCTCGGCGCGGCCACTTCGGCGCGGCCACTTCGGCGCCGCCATCTCGGCGCGGGGCCATCTCGGCGCCGGGACAACTCGGCGCGAAGGAATCTCGGCGCCAACCGATTCGGCACAGAGCCATCTCGGCGCAGAATTGGTTTAGAAAATATACAACGACCACAAAAAAAGCTTTTTAAGGCAATAATTTGTGCTTGCCCGAAAACCTATTTAGCCCGTATTAGTTATATCGAGTGATTTTTACTTAGTTAAAAAATGGCGTCTTTCGAAGTTGTGTAAATCCAAAAAGTACAATTTTTCGGAAATTAAGCAAAATTTCAATACGATTTTTACTTCCTTTTACAATAAAGGTAGTATTGGATTCACCCAAAAAATTCGAAATTGAGTTTTCAACCGATCTTCACGTTTCAGAGTCCCCTGAACCCAAAAAACATATTTTTTCATTGGTCTGTGTGTCTGTGTGTCTGTGAACAGAATATCTCAAAAACGAAAAGAGGTGTGGGGTTGAAACTTCATATATAAGTTTTGTGTACTATGTATATGAGACAGCAAGCTTTTGAAAAAAAATCGCATAACCGGAAGTAGGTGTTTACTCTTGTGATTTTTCAGTTTTTTTCGATTTTTTCAAAAACGGCTCTAACGATTTTTTTTAAACTTTACATTTTTATTACATTTTGAATGTGTATTGTGTGATTTTCCAGTTGAATACTTCTAAAATGGGTTTCTTTTGTTTTTTTGTCTATTTTTTTTATTAACTCTTATTTTAAATAGAACACCCGGTATATTATTACATTTTTGAATTCAGCTTAAAATTCTAGAGATTATTCAACACTATAATGAACAAACCAATGAGAATTGTTCAATTTGTCAGAAACGGCCAATCATAATTGACTGTCATTGAAAACACCTAATGTCACAGTGTTTTCACGCGAGCCCGATTGGTTTCAATAATTTCAATTTAATGAGTAGCCTTTGACTGACATTTCACCAAAACGTCAAAGTGAAGTTTGCAAATCAGCGTCGTTCTAAAAACTCATAATAATCGTGTTGAAAGCTCCAGTATTGAATTAATTGTGGAAAACGTTAAAAATGTGTGCTGTCGAACACGGTAAGAGTCATCTACCCATATTGTCGAATAATCTTTCCAAATACCACTCAAGGCAAAAGTTTTTAAGAGAATTTTTTTCGTCAACATGCAAATTATTGCGTTTAAATTTCTCGAAACCAAAACTGCGTTAAAAATTCCGCGAGACCGCAGGTCGAGTGGAATTTGAGCAGTTTTTGTTGAACGAAAAAATTCTCAAAAAAGTTTCACCTTTTGTGGTATTACCCTTGAAAATTTGTTTCTTCAACTAACGCTCTATTTTGTACCGTTTTTGCAGAATTTGTAATTTTTGAAAATGTTTGACAAATGCTTAAAAATAAAAAATCAAATTTTTGGCTAATTATAAGATCACTGTAAAAGGAAGTTGTGTGCATGTATCACACCAGATTTTTTCTATTTTTTTTATTAACTCCTAGTTTAAATAGAACACCCGGTATATTACTAAATTTTTTAATTCAGCTTAAAATTCTAGAGAAAATTTGTCTTTTCACCTTTTTGTAGAATTTGTAATTTTTAAAATTTTTGACAAATGCTTAAAAATTTAAAATCAAATTTTTGGCCAATTATAAGATCACTGTAAAAGGAAGTTGTGTGCGTGTATAACACCAGATTTTTTATTGTGTGTTAGTTTTAGCTAACTCAACAATCTCAAGACCAGAAAATAACTTTTTTTGTAAATTTTGTCCCTATCTTGGCTAGTAAATACATTTTCGTAATTATTTTTAAGAAAATGTTGTATTTTACTGATTAACGGAAATCACGTGACAACTTTTGTTTTGGCCCATTTTTAATCACTTTTCAACCACTTTTGGTCGCTAATATTTGATTTTCTAAGAAAGTATAAATTTAAAAAATCCATTCGATGCCAGTTTTTTGACGATCACTTTAAAAGTTTGTATTTGCTTTTTGTGAATTAATTGTTTTTACCTAAAAAAATCTATCCTTAATTGAAATTTTGAAGACTTATTGCAGTGTAATGTAAAGTTTTTGATGTGGCAGTATAAGCTGCAAAATTATAAGGTCTTACTAATAAATTAAACAAAAGATAAAATATAATTTTATTAAAAACTATAAAATTATAAATAAACTTATTTACACATAAAATTTGTATACATAATAAAACATACCACGTAAAAAAGTTATGCAATCATTCCTGTTGTAAGTTTGAACTAACCTCAAAATCCTGCCATCCAATTCCCGATATTTCCTCTTTTTGCCTGTTTTATTAATTGTTTATAATAATTTTCTTATGTAGTGCACACTGTAGTTTGCGAATTTGAATTCGCGCCGAGATGGCACTGCGCCGAGATCACGGAGCCAAAGTGGCGGCGCCGAGATGTCCTAGACCCGTCTCAGAGAGTTTTGCACTTTTATCTTTGAAATAGCTTTTTAACCTCTTGAGATATAGTTGCGTCGTTTTTGGCATTGAGTAAAGTAAGTCTTGGAAATTTTCTGCCATAATTTAAATGTCACAATGGAAATTTTAATGCTGAACAACGTACGTTTTGTGTTCGCAGTTTCTATCAACAAAATTATTCTTACATCGCAGTTCAACGTCGATTTCGTGCTCCTTACGGCCTTCAACAACGTAAATGAAGCACCTAGTACGATCCTTATCACGTAATAGTGGTTAAAGAAAACAAGCTTCGGCTTTATATTTACACCGTATTTTTGCATCCTAAAAAAAGAACTTAAAAATACATCCATTTAAAACTCCATTGGTACAAAAATTAAAGAAAATGGATCGATTACCCTATACGATTGACGTTACCAATCAAATGTTGGAACGACTTGACGTCTTAGAAAATGTTATAGTTTTGTTGACCACTAACCATACACCAAATACATCATTAGAAGCTGTAAGAATTTTTTCATAAAAAATTACTTATATCAAAAATAGGCGAAATCAATTAGCCTCCCAGAAGACAGAACAGCAGCTGATTTTTTTAACTATCTCAGAAGTCGTCTTAACGCCCCAACCAATTTATTTTAACTCAAGAATTGTACCCGAAAAAAATTAAGCCATTCTACCGGACCTATGGAATCCAGTAATGGAAAATGTACGACATTGCTTACAAAAGTGCTGGCGCCGACAGAGGTAACGCCTAGGTGATTTAATTTTTCAGGCACGAATTTCCAATAAATGTAGTATTAATTTCTAATTAAAGTTATTGATAAAAATTAATGACACAGAAACACAAAAAGAAAAAAAAATCATTCTCGTATAAGTTTTGATGTGCAACTAAATGCTGCCTTAAGAAGAAAAACAGGTGTTTATACAGATATATTTTGGGTTAGGAAATTTACGACAGCGCATGCACAAATGTGTGTGTAAAATCGCACCTTTTATAATTTAAAAAAATGCTAATTAGAAACACCGATAACCACACATTTTATTTATTTATTTATTCAACGGGCGATAACCCACAAATTACACATATAATTAACAATACAATACAAATGTATACCTAATTAATGAAATTATAATAAATTATTACACACTACATTATGCGTTAGATCATATTTCAGATTAGACATTGAACATGTAAGAATATCCATTTCAACAGAGTTGGTTTGTAACATCATTCTATTGATGGCAGAGTGTTGTCCATATAATCTGGTGGTGTACAAAAGCGAAGGTACCGGATTGTCTCAAGGGCCTACTAAGTACATGAATATTTATCAGGCGTAGCAATTCAGGGCAGTCTATTTTGTTATCGACTAATTTGTAGACGAGAGTTACGAGGAGCGCTCAAAAATGAATTATAATTTGAATTTCGCGCCAAAACACAAAGACATGCACAAAAGTTCTATATACTAATTAATGCTCTAGAACAAGTCCTAACTCCATTCAGTCGTTAAGTCGTCACAACTCATTTTCGTTCAATTGACAAGCATAAGTAAAGTGGGAGTGCATTCCAGCGTCGAACAACGCATTATTAGTAAATTTCTTATCAACGAAGATATCAAACCATAGGAAATTTATGTAAGAGTTAAATGACAGTGTGATGCACAATCACTATCAGACATAGGCGTTAACAAAAGGATTAAAGCGTTTAAAGATGGCTGCAAAGGTGCCTAGAATGAACCGCATTCTCGCCGTCCAAAAACATTGACAACGGACGAGAATGTTGACAGAGTAAAATGCACTTATTTGAAACGATTGTTGAATTACAGTGAAGGATATTCCTTCTGCATTAAATATCAGTAGAGGTAACTTGAAAAAAAAACGCCAGTTCTCTGTCTGTGTTTTACAGGATAATGCTCGATCCCATTTCGCGCTGACTACGATTCAAAAATTGAAATCGACCATGCTGCCCCATTTACCATACATTTCGGACCTTGCTGCATCAATTTTTTATTTGTTTGGACCCTTAAAAAAGTTTCTAGAAGAAAAATACCTCGTTGTAATGAAGAAGTCATCGAAATTGATCGAGAATGGGTGTGACAGCAGCCAAACAAATTTTTTTTTGTGAAATACAGAAACTTCCGGAAAGATGGCACCAGTTTATTAAAAATCTGGTGTGATACACTCACACAACTTCCTTTTCCAGTGTTCTTATAATTAGTCAAAAATTTCATTTTTAATTTTTAACCATTTGTCAAAAATTTAAAAAAATTACAAATTCTACAAAAACGGTACAAAATAGAGCGTTAGTTGAAGAGACAAATTTTCTCTAGAATTCCAAGGTGAATTCAAAAATGTAATAATATACCGGGTGTTTTATTTAAAATAGGAGTTAATAAAAAAAATGAAAAAAAACAAGAAACCCACTTTCGAAGTATTCAACTGGAAAATCACCTATTTCACATCAATACACATTAAAAATGTAGTAAATGTAAAGTTTAAAAAAAATCGTTAAAGCCGTTTTTGAAAAAATCGAAAAAAACTGAAAAATCACTAGAGTAAACACCTACTTCCGGTTATGCGATTTTCTTCAAAAGCTTGCTGTCTCATCTACATAGTACACAAAACTTATATATGAAGTTTCAACGCCATACCTCTTTTAGTTTTTAAGATATTCTGTTCACAGACAGACACACACACAGACAAACACAGACCAATGAAAAAAAATATTTATTTTTTTGGGATCAGGGAACTCTAAAACGTGAAGATCTGTTGAAAACTCAATTTCGAATTTTTGGGGTGAATCCAATACTTCCTTTATTGTAAAAGGAAGTAAAAAAGAGGGAGACTGAGTACAAAAATGACATGATATACATTCAAGTCCTTGTGTTTGTTTTTGAATAAATATTAAATTATGATTTATATTGTACAGGACTGATTGTAATTTTTAATAAGCTTAATACTTACATCATGTACAAGACTGATTAAAAGTTAATAATTAATTGTATAAATAGGTTCATTGATTATAGTGTTTTGCCCCCTATAGTAATTCGCACATCTGCAAGTAAAGTTAATTATGGCTAGCTTTCAGTAGGCATGAAGACTCAAATCTGCAAGTTAGATTCACGGACATGTTCATATTTAAACTCCCGTGTTACGCCACTGGGCTGTGAAATTAAAAAGCAGCAACGCGCAGACTCACTACGCTGTCAATTTATCTATCAACAAATTGAATTTTCGTGCGGTTCGTTTCTGGTGTATTTACAAGTTAATTCAAAGGCAAATCTATGAACAAATTATCAGGTAATTCCAACCTCGCGCTTTATTAAGCGTCACTAGTCGTGTTTTGTTTTTAGATCGTTCGCGGCTTCCTGCGAATTCAATTGTTTTGAACGGGTCCTTTCATGTGACTATTTCCCACATCTCTGATTATCCAATGAAAAGCCATGCTTTTTCAAAATTCAACCAATCGTGTGTTTTTGTAGTGGCAAAAAATCGAAATTTTCCCTTGGGATTTTGTCAGTTTCTTTTGCCACTTGGATCCACGGCAACCACCAAATATGTTGCTTTAATCAAGGTGGTATTTAAGAAACGTCATTTAAACTGTCATTGCGCATCAGTGTAAATGTCAAAATGAACCGATATTTGGGAAATAGTCCACAAAATGTATTACGGGCTCATGATTTTGCTCGGCAAATGTTTTACTAACGATTTGTTTTTTTTGGCAATGCCCCTCGACAAACTAACTTTGACAAATTCCCTCGCCTTCGGCTCGGGAATTTGATCAAGTTAGTTTGTCTTGTGACACTGCCAAAACCAAAATACTTTCGTAAAACATTTTTACCGGCAAAAGCATTTGCCCTTAATACATTATTACTGAAAAAACATTACCTCATCTTATATTTTTACAATTTCTGCACCTCATGCTCTTTTTTGAAGTATTGTAAGACTGGGATCCGCTTCCTCTTATAGAAATCGTTCCTCATGGTAAGTTTCGAAACTCTAGCACGGATATTTGCTTTTAAACACTAACCTGACCTTTTTTAGGCTGCGGGAACTGGCTCGGAATATCTTCTCCTGATGCTCGCTGCTGGAAGCGGAACCCTAGGATGCTGGAACTGCTGCGGTGTACTCCTGCACGGCGTGCGGACGTGATGCTACCAAAATTTCAAACGCCTGACCTCAATTCTGCTCAAAATCTGATGATCGTAAACTTCTCGTCGTTGGCGAAGTGGTTCGGAAGGTGGTCGCAGATGAAAATATTTTTTAGGTGATGGATTTTCACACCCACATTCTCACATATGCACTACAAACTCCTGATCACGATATAATTATTTTTAATTTATTTCAATTGTAAATGGCTTAAAACTCAATTAATCTGGAGAGACAAGTTAGACTGTCATGTAATAATTTTTATTCAATTGTTTTTCTCCTCGGGTAGTTAACAACAATTGCCTATCTAAATTCATAATTGTTTGTTCACGTTCGTATTTAAACTAGGTTATAGCGCCACTCACTATGTTTTATTTGGATTGTTTGTTCACTTATGTCACTTCACTGACTCATTTTTTAAACCCCAATCTCGTTCATTTCCTGTTGTGTGAATTTCTTGTATTTTATAATAATTGTCTGCTTTTCACCATTCTTCAAATATTACCGTTCCATTTTTTTATAGCCTTATTTGATCTAGTATTGTGCTCTCTTTGCACTGTATTGAGAACATTCTGTCCTTCTTACCTTTATTTAAAAAGTTCCTAGAACTGTACTTATTCAATTATACTGATATGTAAATTTATTTAACACGCATGTAATAAACCCTTTGGTGATAGATTTGTTGCATTTTGATTGGCTTTACTTTGCACCAGCCTCTTAATTAATGCTAATTGATATTTCTGTGACTCTAATTTACGAATTGAGCTCTGCCTTATTGCCATTTATTCTGAAGTAATTCTATTTAATATCGGCAATGCTTTACCAATATAGTTATGAATTAAAATTCTGATGTAACTTCTTGCAGTTGCCTGATTTACCCCAGCTCTGTGCTTTATTGACTTGCTTTATTTATCTATGCTGCAAGCAGAGTTGCGTAACGGGCTAAATACCATCTCAATATTTGAACGCTCCTCGTATATCAAACGATTTTTGTCTCGGATGTAGTAGTTTCATGTTTAGCATATTGAATAACTCGTAATCAATTGATTCAAGTGGTATGACCAGCTTATATGCAATGTACCTTAGAAATTTGTGTTGCATTCTTTCAAGCTGTTCTATGTGAACTGCATAATAGGGAGACCAGACACATGATCCATATTCCAGGTGAGATTTAACTAGAGAAAATATTAAAATCTTTGGTACTTCTTAATAAAAATCTAAGCAGTTTTAGCGCCTTATTATATTGGATGTAGATGTGCTTCATAAATGTCAATTTTCTGTCACATAGGACCATTAAATCTTTTATTATTGTGACATTTTCGATGTTAGATCCGTTAAGATAGTAATGATTTCGATTAATTAAACTAGACCGGCTAAACTGAATATATTTACATTTATAAATATTTATATGCAGATTCTTTTGCATTTTTGACAGGATAAGTTGGAAGCATCAGTCATGATTTTTAAATCATCTGCGTACAGTAGCACGTCGCTATAATGAAGTTCGAACGATAGGTTTTAATGTTGTTTATTATTTGAGTGCAATTGATTAAGTACGAATGAATCCAAGAAAAAACATGTCCTGAAATACCATAACCAGATAATTTTCTTATAAGAAGCTTGTGATTAGCTCTATCGAACACCTTGGAGAAGTCCGTGTATATGACATCCACTGACGTGCCATTTTCCAAGGCTTCCGACAGAGTGTGATGAAACAGCAACAAATTAGTGACTGTGGATCGCCCCTGTGTAAATCTATGCTGCTGAGTAGCAATAATATTTTTAAACACAGGTGTCAAAAAATCCGTTATTATAGCTTCGAATATTTTAGAGAAATGAGAAGCAAGGGGTGTTATGTAAAAGGACGTCCATACAGAGGGGAATGTGCCAGAAGATATGGACTTATTAAATATTAACTAAAGTGGCCTCAATAACGCAAATGTGCAGTTTTTAATAAATTGAGGAGGAATTCCATTAGGGCCAGGGCCCTTATTTATTTTAATCGTCGATAATTTGTTCAACACATCTGTAATTCCAATATGAAGAGAACTGACGCCAACATTAGTATAACATTACACGCAAGCTGATCTCGAATCATTTCCACCTCTAGAAAAGCTGCTATCATATACCTTGGAAAAATAATCGGCAAGCAAATTGGCCATGGAAACGCCATCTGACGTAACGTTACCGTGAAAAATAGATGTAGGAATACCATTATATTTAGCACGGCCTTCTAGATTAGCGTGCCTGCCGGCTCTTAGCGGCCTGTTCATTTGCAAGCTTTTCGAGTAATCCGCGTGGCGCTAGTTACCCGGGGATTTGGAAGCGTTGGCTCGGCGTTTAAACTGCAGAAGGCTGAGCTGGCGCGGCGCATTCAACAAAATACTTTCGATTTTATCTTTTCGCACGCACAGTATGCTTGATTTTTGCGCGCAAGCACAATTTACAAATTTTGACGTTTCTACGTACACATTTTCGTTCATTGCAAATTTAGTTTGTTGCTTCTGTGAAAATCCATTTTGTATTTTTTTCGTACAAAAATGTAAAACTAACCTAATTTAACGTTTCAGTCACAGACACGGTGTCACGGTGGTATACACCGTGGTTACAGAACAATAATCTGACAGACAAAAGTTAAGTTTCAAACCGGCTGGCGTGGTTCTGAACTGCAATCCCCGGATATGCAGAGTCACAACTTTGTCATGCTATTTGTCGCAAATGAACAGGCCGGTGAGAGCCGGCAAGCACGCTGATCTAGAAGGCCGTGATATTTAGTCTTAGTATGAATATATTTCCAGAAGCTGTTTGGGTCGTTTTTAATGCCTTGTTCAATTTTATCGATGTAATTGGCGTAAGCCCTATAAGCCTGATCTTTACACAAGGCTCTTAATTATCTGAACTTATTATAATCTTGCTTTTGAGATTGCTTAAATTGCATATGAGCAAGTTTTTTAAGAATGTATTGCTTTTTAACTCGCTGTCGAACCAAATAGGAAACTTAAACTTATTTTTAATTTTAATCTTCGGTGAAAATTCACCAATTAATTTTCAAGTCACTTTCTCTCAATACAGCTCAAAGCAGCTCTGGGACAAGAATGAACCGAAATGTTGGAGGCTCATTTATAAAAAGGGGTTGTTAAACAGCAAATAAATATATTTGTGGGAAATTTCGAATAAATCGTAAACTTTCCAGATATTAAATGTGACTAGCCTTACTGCATTCAAGGAAGAATGTTAATCTGACCTTAGTTCCAGAAATCTCAGTACTTCCGTAATTACTTTTACAGATGCTCATAATGATGTACTTTTAACAATTATTGTTGTTCTTCAAAAATATTCTAGGTATTGAACCATTCAAATTTTGCCGCCTCATCGGCTACTCCCCATCCGATTTTAAATTTAATTCTGTCTTAAGAAATTCTTAGGACTAAGTTAAAAGTTAGGAAACTTTCAAGGTCAGGTCTTAGTATCAGCTGGGACTAATACCAAGTTAAGACTATATAAATGCGTCAGTGGCAACTGAATGATTCATCTTGGCTAGGATTAACACTGTGAGAGGACGCGACTTATAGGTTATGGTAATGGATACAAACATGAACAATTAATATTAGATGCTTAAGTTTTTCGTTTGAATTTGGTAATTACGATATGCAGAATGTGTTTTCCCAATGTAAGGAATTGTTGCACGTGCAGGCATATTAATGGATAGATTAAGGTTCGACCCACAGCTGCGACTGCGGGCGTATTAAGTTACACACACAGGGCCCTGGACCATATAGTTTTTTGCTTTCAGCTTAATAGTGAATTATGTGGCCACATAATTCACACTTTTCTTACAGGAAACTGCAGATATTTGGGTATAGTCTAATTGGGGAATTCGTCACGCGGCGAAAGCCAAATAGGGATTAAAGTGGCAATTTACGACTCTGGGTGCTAGTCACCCAGATCGAGAGCACCGAAAATATTATAATACGATTTAAATTGCGGTAGAAATACTGCCTCATAATGAAAACATGATTTGATAATTACCCAGCGGAAACGCTGTGATTGGTTACAGGGTGGAATCACCATTGGTATTTCCGAGAGGGGATATCCACTACGGGCTGCTATTTAAAGGAAAACTCGACAGAGTCAGGGCACCCTACTTGATCCTTAATTACGCGGTTGTTGCTACATTTGATCAGCGGGCGAGTCATCGCTACTGCAGATTAAGGGCAGACACTCGTAATTACTATTACCTTTAATTGCTTACTTGACGCTACATTTGATCGGCGGGCGAGTCATCGCTACAGGGGATTGAAAGCGGCGGGCGCATTTCCTTCACTGATAAATTTCCTTTACAACTCTCAAGTCCTTCCTTGCACTGACTAAGTCGCAGTATTGCTATTATTACACCAACAATTGAAGAGTATTACATTTCCCATTAGACTGTGCCCACTAAAGAAAGGTAAAGGGAACAATTTGGTTGTTTAAATTTAGTTTTATATAGGAGAATATAGGGTTTATTGGTTTAATAAATGTATAAAGCGTTTTTGGCTTTCGATTTCATCAAAGTGTGTGTATGAGCCTACTTAAATGAAGAACTTGCAGTTACGAGGGTTATAAGAACCCTAAGGGTTCACAAGTTACGAGAACTTGTTTAAATCATTCATAAAATCTGTTAAATTAAAACAAAGTGATGTACACAACGTAGAGGGTTATAGATCACTAGAGGCCATCAGAAGACACCGGCGTGCGCATTTACACCACAAGTCTCTCTCGTTACAATACTAAATAGTAATGTTAGGGCTAAGAATGCTATATAAACCAGCCTTAAACGATCTCTTAATGCCAATTTAAATATGGAAACAGTAGCAATAAAGCTATTTATTTATTTATTTATTTAATTTGCACTCAGCCAACAGCCGTTAGGCCAATTACAGGCGTCGCTGTGCAGTTATGAGGACTGCCAACCCCACTAACGACTGTCATGATGTTGTATGACCGCCGGGACCAACTTTTTTTCGTGATAGACGTACCTGTATGAGTTTTCATCTGCATAACTAAACTATATTTTTGGGAAGTTTTATATCCACAAGCAGAACAAGAAAAACATTACTGTTTTCCGCCTACATGAGATTGCATATGTCTCACTAAATTACATTTGTATGATGCTGTATAATTACAATTAGAACAACTAAAGGGTTTTTCGCCTGTATGATATCTCATATGTGTGACTAAACTCTTTTCGGAGGCAGTTTTATATTCACAAACCGAACAGGAAAATAATTTTTCGATACTATGAGTTTTCATATGTCGAACTAAATATTGTCTTAGTGTCGTTCTATATTTACAAACAGTACAAAAATAAGGCTTTTCCCTAGCATGAGTTTTGATATGCCTAGCTAAGTTATGTTTTACGTCCGTTTTATATTCACAAACAGTACAAGAATAAGATTTTTCGCTTGTATGAGTTCTCATATGTCAAAGTAAATGTTGTCTTAGTACCGTTCTATATTTACAAACAATACAGAAATAAGGTTTTTCGCCTGCATGAGATTTTATATGTGTGACTAAGCTCTTTTTGTAGGCAGTTTTATATTCACAAACAGAACAAGAAAAGGGTTTTTCGCCTGTATGACATTTTATATGTGCAACTAAATTACGTTTGTATACTGTTGTATATCCACAAACAGAACAGCAATAAGGTTTTTCACCTGTATGAGTTTTCATATGTTCAACTAAACTCTTTTTGTAAGCAGCTTTATATTCACAAAATGAACAAGAATAAGATTTGTCACCTGTATGAGTTTGCACATGTCCGACCAAACTCTTTTTATATGCAGCTTTATAATCACAAAATGAACAAGAATAAGATTTTTCACCTGTATGAGTTTTCATATGCCTAACTAAATTATGTTTTACGCCTGTTTTAAAGTCACATTCTGAACAACAATAAGGTTTTTCGCCTGTGTGAATTTTCATATGTGCGACTAATTTATATTTATGAGCAGTTTTATATTCACAAACACAACAACAATAAGATTTTTCACCTGTATGAATTTTCATATGCCTAACTAAACTATGTTTCATGCCCGTTTTATATCTACATAAAGAACAAGAATAAGGTTTTTCACCCGTATGAGGCTTTATATTTGTAACCAAACTCTGTGCTGTTGAATTTGGAGCCAAATAATTTTGATCTTTAATTTCAAACTCACACTTAGTATCAATTTCTAAATGATTACTTATGTCATTGATCGGCAATTTAATATCTTCATTGCAATCGAAGTCTCTTAATATATGCAATGAAGTTGGAGTTGAACCATAAAAATTACCATCTGCTGTTTCTTGATTGGAGATCATCATGGCTAGTTTAAAGTTGACTCGGCAAGTAATACTTTTTCGCTCAATAATATACGATTATGGAAACATCTGGGATTGCAACACCTGGAAGAAGTAGGTCACATTGCAAGTAACTGACATATTAGCAAATTACAGATAATTACATTTATATACTGTTCTATAAAGAACACTGCAGTGATTTTAAAAATAATATTTGAAACGTAATTATTGTTGCATTAAAACAGAATCACTGCAATTAAAGTCTATACCAACAAAAAACTCCACTGCTTAGAGAAGTACACTAACGGTCAATGTAAGAAATTCTGGTAATCCTGTTGATCGACAAACTTATACATTCAGGCTACTGCTGTGCGATATTGGTTCTAATAGACAATGCAAACGTAGTATAGTAACAACTATAGTTGCTTAGAACAGTTGACAGTGCGCTGTGTTTGTTCATTTATTTATTTCAAGAGTTATGAAACATGAATAATATAAATAATTGGAATATTTTTAATAAAAATTCGCACTTGAATATTACTATTACAGTTGCAATTACTTTATTATCAAAATATATTATTGTGGTCTTAATGCTATTATTTTTTAAGAAGATCGAGTTTTTATATTTACACAATACCTGCAAAGTGATTTTAAACTTACTATTAAGTTTATATTTAGGAGGAGACATAAAACAGCTCTTTAATATTTGACAACGGCATAACATGTGTATAACCAAACATTTCACAATGACATCAATTGACAACTTAGGGATCCACACTAAACCTTGAATTTTAGATTACATTGACACGCGATATCAGCGCCTGTAGTTGTAAATTTAGATGGAATGGACTTGATATAAACAATCAACTCAGATGACGATTTAACTGTAAATAAGTAACTAAAATACCACAGCACACTGGGAACTGTTATAAAGAACTGCAAATATTACTGTACTACATTTGCATTACGAACAAGAATCAATATAGCGCATTAGGTCGTCGAACAATAAGATTACCAAAATCTCTTGACACTGGCGATTCATGTACTGTCTCAAGGCAGTGGAGTTTCTTGTTGGTACCTACGAACTTTTCCAATCTATCGTTGATTTACTAGGTCATTAAAGCAGATTCAACAGCTTTCAAAGAGTCGGATTTATTTTTTATTTGTTCTGTTTATGTGCAAGAGGTCTATTTGGTAAATTGGTATGGCTGTTATAAAGTAAGTCAAATTTTAAAATTTTCGACGTATTGAAATACTCTTGAAAGTCAAAGTTGGCAAGTATGACATATATCAAGAGTACGTGTGAGCTTTCCTGTCATCTGTCAAAAATGGACCAATAAAAACGTCAGATTTTGCATTTCATAGCCAACCAAAATAAATTGCACCTAGTGACCATTGTACTAGTACTGAATTGCAACTATTGTAGTACTCAAGTGACTATTTTGAACAAATTAAAATATTTATTGAAGATGTTTACACAAATTGTATTTCAATGTGTAACTAGGTATCGAGTGTTTTTAATTTGGAAAATGTGTTTGGTTCACTAAATAGTCCTCCGAATACTATTCGTAGTTAAACTCGTTCTATTTGTACCCACACGCAATGAACCTACTACCCCAAAATAATCGACAGTGATTATTTACACCAACTTTCAGTGACAATTTTAAATTTCATAACCTCTTTTACCCTTTTGGTTGTCGAGATCAAAGTTGTACTTACATACGAGAAAACTGCGGTACCAATCATGTATTTCGAATTGTACCTAATGTTGAGTGATTTCAATTTATCTTAAATAAACAACAAGTCCTTATACATTGGGTAGATCGGTGTAGAGCTAATCCAATAATAAAATTGTGGTCCTTTAAACCATCTATAAAGTAAATAATACTACTTCATAACCAACGGTGAAATCGTAAGATTCATACCTAACCTCAGTTTCAGAAGTGTTTTGTTGCAGATGAAACTCAAGCATAACTAAACAGCGATTTCTAACGTCAACGTTGTTAGAGAATTGAAGCCAGTTATTTCATCAGATACTAGGCGAGAAAGTTAAATAATTACACTCATATTTTGGTTTAAAGAACAGCAACCATGCCAACCACAGTGTATAATGTGTATAATCTATGGAGCAGTGTTGCCAGATTGTGAAAATGGGTTTACCAGAATATAACTATAAAACTACCAGAATTTACAAAAAATTAACAGAAATTTAAAAATGTGTATCTACACACACCCAAAGCATACAAAAACTTTATATTATGTGTAAATAGTGTTATTTCAAATAATAATTTGTTCGCATTCAGACTCATCAATATTTACGTCTACGGCATCATCTGTAAAGTGTTTCTGAATTTTGAATGAGTGATATAATTTTTTCATTTGGTAAAAATTTTATGCAATTTTCTGCATCTTTAACACATTGTAAAGTTAGTAAGAGACTATTAACTGTCTCTGTTATTAATTTATTGCGCGTTTTGATTTTTATTAAGTTAACCTTTGAAAAAATGCGTTCACATGTTGCATTAGAGTGAGGGATGCATAAGACATTTAAACAAAAGTCAGATACATTCTTGCATAAAGCTACGTTAATTCCATCCTGAAATGTCCTTAAAGTATTACAAAATGCGTCTATTTCACTATCAGCATATTGCTGTAATTGTGTTACATAAAGTAATTTACCTTTCACAATAATGTTTACATCGATCGGCTCTTCTAGGTTCTAGCTTGTAGCCTAGTTAATTCACTCCGCCGTCCGTCCTGCATCCTACTCCTACCGGTGATTCCCCTGCTTACTGCATCTACTAAAAAGTGCATCGCACGGAGATACAAACAAAACAGAATTTTTTTTCTCTTTACAGTCAAAGATGTCGCTAAATATTTTTGCAATGAATCAAAATTAGACATCTTTTAAATTTCTTGAAAGATTACCGTAGATTACTTGTTTACCAGAAGCTCATAACCAGTTACCAGAGTGCATCCAAAATTACCGTAGATTCTGGTAATTACCAGTCATCTGGCAGCACTGCTATTGAGTGATACCCGCCAGTGTTGCCAGATGCTTAATTATGAATTATTATGGTTTTTGAAATAAATTATGGTATGGGCATGCTTTTTCTCGGGAAGTATTTTCAGTATTAGATCAATGATTATATACTATTTACTTGAAAACAAAATACGCAAATTCAATAGTTTCATACACAAAAAAATTAAGTATAAACATAATATACCCATATACAGGGTGATTCATAACTGGTTGAACTAAATGAACAGGCGTTTACAGCATCATATTCTGGTTAAAAAATGCGAAATAAAATTTTTGCCGATCGGGTTTTGTTTCCGACTTAGATTAAAAAGAGTAAGGAAGGAGGGTTTCTGCGAGTTAGCCTAAGACATAGTTATACGGATATGACGTCACGCAGTGTTGCTCTGCTTGTTACAAATGTAACAAAACTGTTACATTTTACACATTGTTGTTACCTTGTTACTACATCCTGAATTCGGCTTAAAAGTGTTACACTTCTACAAATAGAAATAAGTTTCAAAATTTTAAAATCATGAATATAATTTAGTGAATTTGTAATTCTAACGCTGGCAGTTGTGGGTTGGTAGTTCTGAAACACGGTAACTATTGCATATATCTAATACTGTAAATACTGTAATGTTATTTGTTTGAACCATCAAACTATCTCTTGCGCCGTAATCTAGATGAAAATAAAAATGTGAGTGATAACTTAAACTTAACCTTTCAATTGCAATGTGTAAACAAATAAAAATGATATAGAATATCTTATCTTTAATTACATTTATATTTCTTATGTGTAATAGACGTTATATATTACTTGTTTTATATTATTAAATTACATTTATACTTTTTATGTATAATAAACTTTATATATTACTTGTTTTATATTATTAAATCTGCAAAATATGTGGTCAATATTTGCCGATTTGTTATTAAGAGTTTATATGGATATAACTGTATTTGAATTTTCCACCATGTTACAAAATGTTACGATTTTGGTTCTCAAGTTGGTGCTATTTAATTTTAGGCAAGAACAACACCACAAGTGGTCACCCTTAAACTAGTGGAAAACTTATTCTTTCTAGATTCAGATGATGTTAAATTAATCTCAAAATGATTTTTAACAAATGCTACAGAAATTGTTTAAACAAAGAGTACATGGAATGTGCGGTATAAATTTCAGCATCGAGGTATTTTGAACACTATTGCACATAAATGTATACTTCTAGCGTACGTTATGTGTACAAAAGAATGACGACATTTTTAGTGAAAGAATTATCTGCATTAATTTATTGTTATAAAAAATACGCCCTGTTGTCTGCTGCGTGTTTTGATTGATACGAGTGGCGCTCCTCGCCGGTCACTGATTTGCACCACCTCTTCAGCTATGGCCCTCGAATTTTCCAGCTGCGGTCCTCCAATTTGTGTTTACCGACAACCCGGGCTTCCATTCGATCTCAGACCAGCTCCGATTGTAACTTCCATACACACCGACGGCCCAACCTGCTTCGCCAGTGCAACGAGTGTATAAAGTTTTAGTGTTCTGACCCGGTTTTATACGCACTTCAACCGTAAATTATCTGCATGTTTAGATTTAAGAGGTCACTTTGATGGAAACACTGAATCGTAAATAAACGTGTCAAAAATGTTTTATTCTGAGCCAACTAATACTAACATTTGGCTCTTTAGGTAACTAAAAAATAGGATCTCCAGGCGAATTTGGACTGGTTTTACCAAAACATAACCCCACATTTTATGAGGTGAAATGAATTTTACATGTGTGCTTAACTTGATTCCAACTATGAGTTATATGGCTACTACATACAAGAATCTTCTATGTTTACTCTTAAAACAAATTATGCCTTAAATATGACTATTTACACCAGTCCAATAAATTCTACGGCAAGAATCTGTTTGTGTCAGCAATTTTCAAGCAGTCGAGTTTCTCGATTATTGATTTTTCACGGAGCGCCTTCGCGGGATCTAAATTAAAGGAACAGGCCAAGACCGCTCTTGTTTAAACAAATGAAAACCGCTAGCGCCATTGTTTTCTTCACGAACGACCGTAAACAGCTTTGGTAAGAATGCCTCTTCTAGTTACATTTTGCATACTAATTTCGATATTTAGGCCGGTTCCCATGCGGCTGTCTTGAGGTTATTCTACAGTTTCTCAAGGAATAACTGGGCCTCCCGTTTTTTCGCTTCTACGTGCGAGCTCGTTAGGATCTCCAGAAGTCATGAGGCAACTTTTTGCCGCAGTTAACTGCTCTCCTTACTCGTTGGTGTCCTTGAGTTCTTCGAAATAAAGCAGCCAAATCCTGCTTAGAAGCCTTATTTGTCAAGATGCAACATACCACGATCATCCCCTCACGATCTCTGGACATAACATCACATCAATCTGTAAGTACATGCATTCCTCAGCGGTTTTATCGACAAAGGCAGTTGCCGCAAATATACTCAGTTCTTGCAAAGGCCTTAGAATATCCAACTGAAGCGTGTTAAATTACTCCTTTTAATCAATCAGTTTATAGCGCTACAAGCGTGAGTAATTAATCTTTTCAAAATTGCTGAAATACGTATATACACAAAACTCGCTTCAGAAGCGTCCTTTGGACGTGGGCCCACATGTCAATGCTCAGTGCGATATCTTGTGATTAAAATAATTGAAAGTTGATTCCTAAATGTTGTTTCTGTTTGGCAATTTTACAAATTTCAGGCAGCTGGCTCGAACAGCTTTTAATATGTATGTGTTCTTTGTATTGTCCCGATTTTGAAATATTCCAAATTAAATGTGCGTGTAAGTTGGGCGACTCCAAATGATTTAATTGTGTTTATTGTTGAATATAAAATATTCTCTTGACTGTTACTGTTTGAATTTTTTGTTGGTCGCATTACTACCCTTTCTTGAACCTACTAGTGTGCTTTTGAGATTTAGATTGAAGTAAGAAGCTTACAAGGTAGGTGTTGATTTGTTTTACTAGCTAGGTTTGTTTTTGGGTTGTGTTTAACGTCAAGGCGCCCAAATTGTGCTTTACTTGAATTTATTTTGTAACCCTAAGGATCACTGCCTAGTGCTTACCCACGCCATATTCTACTGAGAGTTCGTAAGCTAGCCCAGGCTGTGTCCACCCTTCATTTAAGGGATCTGTACACTAGGTTAATCGTATGCCATGCACATAAGAAAGAGGTATGCGATTTAATTCTTACTATGGCAATGAAAACAGTCTAATTAAACAACTTTTCCTCAGTTATTGTAAGTATTTAAACTAAAAAAGTAAAAAATAACCTTTTTAACATTGAAAATTTGAACAAGTCAACTGTGATTAACTTGTTAAAGTATCTTATAGATAGCGCCACGTGGAGTACTAATGACCTACTTTCTCAAAACTAGTGATGGACCTATCCGGAATGAATAATCGGAAAGTTTCCGATTGTTCAAAGAATCGGAAGGTTCCGATTATTTCGGAACGTTTCGGAATTCGATTATTTTACTGTTCGGTGCACAAAATTCGGAACTTTCGGAATTCGATTATTTTACTATTCGGTATACAAAATGAGAAAACGAAATGCCAATTTGAACTGAACGAAATACGGATTGTTGTGTTGACTCACTTGACTGCTATATGCTGGTTGGCGAATGCCGACGTGTCGCGCCGTTTGCGCACGTGCATGATTCGTGAAAGGCACTAATGGCAGTGGTATTTCGTAGATTAATTATTAGATAGTACACCTTACAGACTTCAAATTCATGTATTGTTTTATACTATCTATTATGTACTTTATGTGCCATTAAACTTTAAAATATCACTACCATTTTCCGAAGGTCTATTAAGGTAACTACTGTAATAATTTGAAAAAAATATTTTATTTCCTGTTATATCCCACTGTGCGACTCAAACTCATAAATTATTTTACTGGCCGTCCTGCAAACCCAAACAATAGATGCCAACGCAGATAAAGGCTTACGGCGCAATGGCGAGTGTTATCGCAAATTTGCACGTACTTCATCTTCCTTCCGCTCGTTGTTGTTTCGCTCGTTTTCCCTTGCTTACATTTACGGAATGTAAAATAATCGGATGATATTCCGATTTTATAAACATTCCGAAATGGAACATTCCGATTATTGAAATCATCCGATTATGCCCATCACTACTCAAAACCCACGTTTAGATGAATTGTAATGGCTATGTAACGCGTTAGCGGAAACAGATAAAGCAGGCTATGATATTGGTGCCAAATTGATGCTGTGCGACTAAACTGTAGTACACATGTTAAAAAATGTACCTTTCCATAGTTTTCCTGTAAATAAATATAAAATTACATTTAAAATGGAAAAACTCGAATTAATAATACTGGTATAACAACAATTTAGAAACTAATTTAATTTATTAAATTTACAATTATACATATGCATACAAATATACCTACGCACATATTGCACAACTGCAAAATGTTAAAATTAAAAATTACAATAAACAAAAGCATGATAAACAGATTGTCAAACATTTTAGCGGAACGGTGAAAACATCATATAATTATGAAATACTTGTTCCAACCGTAATTATATTTCATACAATGAATTAATTTTGTACAATGCCCTCAAAACCCCGAACAATTAAGATATCCTAATAATACTGGCTTTTATTCTGGAATTTATTTTAAAACTGTCTGTGCACACACCACCAAGCTTGTTTATATACATAATGTTGTTAGTTTTCTGTTTCCTGTAAGTTCTACCAGCCTAATTATAACTAAGTTATCAATTTCTCCCAACATTAGCTAAATTATTTTTTGAAGAAATTAATTGCTCAATTCAATTATTAATAAAATTCCTTCCCTGATATGAGTTTTCTATTGGGTTTCAATCAGAAATAAAACAATTATAAGGTTATGTTCCTATATGTGATTTCAAATACTCTGAATTATAGTTCTTTCTCACTAGCATGCATTTTCGCATGTGAAACTAAGTTATATTTAGGGGCTGTTTTATAATCACACGCAAAACAAGAATAAGGTTTTCCACTCAAACCAGTCTTGATACGAAGAAGTAAACGATCTCTTAGTGGTAATGTAAATTTACAAATAATACAGAAATAAGGTTATTCACCAGCATGAGTTTTCACATACATAACTAAATTACATTTTTGGGCTGTTTTATATTCGCAAACAGAACAAGATTAACGGTTTTTGTTCATATGAGTTTTCATATGTTGAACTAAATATCGTTTTAGTGCTGTTCTATATTTACAAACAGTGCAGAAATAAGGTTTTTCCTCTGCATGAGATTTTATATGTTCGACTAAATTGTGTTTGTAGACTGTTGCAAAGCCACAAACAGAACATGAATAAGGTTTTTCACCTGTGTGAGTTTTTATATGAGCAACTAAATTATGTTTATGTTTTGCTGTATATTTACAAATCGAACAACAAAAGCCTTTTTCGCCTGTATGAGATTTTGTATGTGCGACAAAATTCTTCCTGTATGCAGTTTTATACTCACAAATAGAACAAGAGTAAGGTTTTTCATCTGTATGAGATAGCATATGTGTGACTAAACTATGTTTCTTAGCTGTTGCATATTTACAAACAAAACAACAAAATGGTTTATCACCTGCATGAGATTTTATATGTGTAACTAAACTATCTTTGTATGCTGTTGTATATTTACAAACAGAACAACAGAAGGGTTTTTCTCCTGTGTGAGTTTTCATATGTCTAACCAAATTTTGTTTTTGGACTGTTTTATATTCACAAACAAAACAACAATAAGGTTTTTCGCTCATATGAGTTTTTATATGCCTAGCTAAATTATGCTTATCACCCGCTTTATAATCACAAACCGAACAAGAATAAGGTTTTTCGCCTGTATGAGATTGCATATGTGTGACGAAATTACGTTTGTAAGCTGTTGCATATTCACAAATAGAACAAGAATAAGGTTTATCGTCTGTATGAGTTTTCATATGTGCGACTAAATTCTTTCTGTAGGCAGTTTTATACTTGCAAACAAAACAAGAATACGGTTTTTCGCCTGCGTAGCGCTTCACATGAGTAATCACACTCGGTGCTCTTGAATTTTGAGCCATATAATTTTGGTCTTTAATTTCAAACTCACATTTAATATCGATTTCTGAAGAATTACTGATGCCAATACCGCTTTCAGTAATTTCTTGTTTGACAGATAATTTCTTAATATCTTCATCGTCATCTACGTCTCTTACGATTTGCAGCGAAGTTGTTGTTGAATTATAACAATTATTGCTAACTGCTGTTTCTTGATTAGTGGTCATCATGGCTAGTTTAACATTACCTTGCGAAGTAATACTTTTTTCTCTTAATATAGAATTACAGACACATTTGAAATTGCAACACCTGTAACAAATAGGTACTATTAGAAGTAACTGATTTATTAGCAAATTACAAATAACTACATTTGTATACTGTTCAATCAAAAACACTAGTTATTTTAAAAGTAATATTATAAACACGAATATCGTTGCATTAAAAACAGAATCTCCGTAACTACCAATCTATCGTTGATTTACTAGGTCATTATAGCGGTATCGAGCAGCTATTTACCTTAAATAAACATGGAGAAGTTTTTATGGATTGGACCTAGAACTACTCCAATAATAAAATCGTAGTCCTTTAAACCATTGGTAAAGTAAACAATTAATAATAGTTGATACCTATTCTTGTAAACACACACACTTAACCTCAGTTTTCGAAGTGTTTTGTTGCAACCAGAGACAAGCTTGTCTCTGGTTGCAACGGACAATCAAGTGTAACTAATCAGTGATTACAAACGTCAACTCTATCAGAAAATTGAAGCCGGTCACTTCATCAGATACCTGGCGAGAAAGACGAATTGATTAATTAATTATAGTCCTTGTAATGAAATTTCAGTATCACGTAATTAAATTGTTATCACTTATCAAGCAGTGTTGTCAATATTGTTTTTCAATATTATGTCACAGGTGTTTTTGTTAATTCTGGGTTATGTTACTTTTATGCATGTTCGAAACTTAATATAATCAAAGAGCATATAATGATATAATTATATGCTCTTTGATATAATTTTAATGGGGCGTATTCTTAAACAAGTGGACAACTGAGACGTTAAATACGAGAATATTTATTACAAAATTACTCGTAAATTGATGTATTTGACACTAAAAAAAAATCAAACAAACGTATAGGCCATTCAGTAAACAAAAAAACATTTTTTTAAGTTGGCATGTACGTAAAATTTTTGTGCTAGGGATTCTGTATTTTGTTTTGCAAAGGTTTCCACACCTGCATAAAGGCGACTTTGAATTTAAAAATAACAATTAATAAATCTCATTATTTCAGTGTCAAAGTACACTTGCTTTCAAAACTTTCGCGTACACCTATTTTTCGCTGTATTAAATCAGGGTTGTAATTAATCAACTCTGACATTTAAACTTTTGAAAAGTTGACTGACAGAGCAAGGCAAAGTTTTGATGCTGTCAATGTCATCTTTAACCTAATCTCAAAATTACCAGTTCACACAACTAAAATTTTGCAAAATCGTTGTTACTTGATTTTGAATGTGTACGCGAAAGTTTTGAAAGCAAGTGTACATATTATTCTGGAAATTCTTGTCTGAACTTTTATAAAATGTAATAAAAATACCTATTAATTAATGCTACGTCAATAGTATCCAACAGTATTTGTTTAACGTCCTTAAAAGTAGTTATGACAGATGCTAATTAAATGTCACACTCTTGACATTTTTGTTTTAGTAACTTTTTGTAAGTACATTCCTAGACAAAAGATGAATTTTGGAAATACACTCATGAAATTTTAGAAATCAAACGCCACTTTGTGCTTTTATGTTTAGTGAACAGACTATAGGTGTCAACATCAAATGTCGTTGAAAAACGGCCACCCTAACTTTGGCAACCTAAGCCAGAAAAGTAACAGTACCTACATTTCAAAAATCTATATATTTAAAACGTGAAGCGTTTTCTTTCGACATCTATTTTCAGACTTCCACCGGGCCGATTTCGATAATTCTTTTTTATTTCGTCACCATGTAGATGTGCACAAAAGTCCTAAATTGCAAATAACTGCGTACATTTTAGAGAAAAACCAAAATAGTGTAGCGCGCAAGTGACGCAGCTTGCAGCGCCGCGCACCGTAGCAGAGGAACAAGTGAACTCTCGAAGTCGGTCCGCGGTATTCTGGTGATTTTTCCACTGAACCACTGTACCTGCTCGAATTTGTGTAAAATACGGCCTGCTGCATTACGAAAGAAAAATCAAAGTACTATGCTAGACAAAAAGTTAATATGGTCTGTTTTAAATGTGACTCCTTAATATGTATTGCTAGGTATTTGTAACTCAATCATCAACTTGTTTAGACGTTGCTATGAAACAAAATTATTATAGTAAATGTAACTGTTGCAAGCCTCGTTTAAGCTAATAAAATAATACAGTTTTTTTTGTCTTGCATGGTACATGTACAGTGACAGTGAATTTTTAAGAAAATTTCAATCTTTCCTTTCAAAAAGTAGTGTGTGTGAGTGAATCTTGACTGTATATCAGTTCATTATTATATTAAATGTACCTACACATAGTACAGATTCAGTAAGGTATTTTTGTGCTTAGTCTGAATATCTGAATGTTCTTATTTATAGGCTGGTTTGCTCCACCGAAATTCCTTACCAATACCAATACTTTAATATTGTGAGGAAGCATGTCTCATAGGGTAAATCATTTTTTGCAGAATTCATCCCCGAAAAGGGTTAAATCGCCATGAGGAAACTACTATAAGCAGTAAGTTGAAAATCGGCATATTAGATCATTTTACCAATCGGAAATAATTTTTAAGGTTTTTCGAAATTTTTCCCCTCAAAGTGGTTAAATAGCCACAAAGGAACTACTAAAGACAGGAAATTGAAATTTGGCATATTAGATCGTTTTACAAATTAGGTCAAATCGATTTCAGACTTTTTCGAAATTAACTTCCGAAAGGGTTATTGGGGGTAGTTGTGTTTTTCTAAAGATTGCCATAATACTGTAACGGCGGCAAGTAGGAAATTGATTCGGCACAGTAGTTCGTTTTAAACATCGCCATCGAGTTATTTTTAGAGTTTTTTGAAATGTGTTCTAAAGGTCGCCTTAACGCGGTAACTACTACAGGTAGGAAGTTGAAATTGAGAAAATCAGTTCCTTTTACAAATCTGGTAAAATAAATTTCAGGATTTTTTTGAAATGCATCCCTCAAGGGGATTAATTGGGGTAAATCTGTTTTTCTAAATATCGTCACGAGATAGATACACGTTAGAAGTAAAATTGGGCAAATTAGGTCATTTTACAAATCAGATCAAATCATTCTTAAGGTTTTGGAGAATTCATCACCGAAAGGAGTGATACGAGACAAATCTGTTCGTCAAAATATCGCCAAGGGGAAAGTACAGGCAGTAAGTTGAAATTCGGCATATTAGATCGTTTTACTAATCGGAAATCATTTTTAGGGTTTTTCGAAATTTATTCCCTGAAAGTGGTTAAATTGGTCAGAAGTATTCTTCTAAAAATAGCCACAAAGGAACTACTACAGGCAGGAAATTGAAATTCGGCATATTGTATTGTTTTACAAATTAGGTCAAATCAAGTTCAGGCTTTTTCGAAATTAACTCCCGAAAGGGTTAAATGCGATAGATGTGTTTTTCTGAAGATCGCCATAATACGGTAACTGCTGCAAGTAGAAAGTTGATTCGGCACATTAGTTCGTTTTACACATCGAGTCAAGTCATTTTCAGGGTTTTTGGAAATGTATCCTCTTAAAGGGATTAAATGGGGTACATGTGTTTTTCTAAATATCGTCACAAGATAGCTACAGGTAGGAAGTCTAAATTCGGCATATTAGTTAGTTTTACAAAACATGTCAAACCATTTTCAGAGTTTTGCAGAATGCATCTCCTCAAAAGAGTTAAATGAGGTAGATCTGTTTTTTAAAGATTGTCTTAACGAGCGAACTAGTATAGATATGAAGTTTTGCATATTAAATCGTCCTACAAATAGACCAAATCATTTTCAGGGATTTTTGCAATTCACCCCCAAAGGGTGTTACGATGTAAATTTTCTCTTGGCGGTTGGTACTTTCTGAACAAACCTTTAGTGCCGATATTTGGTTCGCGCGCATCGAAATGCGTTAGGTTGGCGATTGCTTTTTTTGGTGGTGCTCGCATTTTGCAAGCCATGGCGCTTCGGCCTTCGTCTCATTTTTACAGCGAAGCTAGCAGCTTGCACGGGTTTTCGCATTCTACAATCCAATGGGGGAGTTAGTCTGCTTTTGATTCTTTGTGTGCCCCACGTCGTTTAGCGGAGTTTCGGTATAGAAGCGAATATTTGGACATTTAAGTCCGTGCCGATTACGGGTTAGTTGCAAACAAGCTTCTGCAAAAATAAATTCGTGCACATGGCCCATATTCTTGGGGCGAGTTATTTTGAAATTTGGTCCGCTCTCGATTAAGTGCATGTCGCTTATTTAAACGATTTTCTAGCCGTTCCTACCAGCGGCCCTCAAAATTCTCAATTTTAGCCCTAGAAACGGACATTGCGATGAAATCAACAACAAAATTATATTTCTCTTGTTTGAATATGAAAATAGCTATTTTTGTTAGAAGTCCCTAAAATAAAGTTTTTTCGGACGAATCGTTGCTGTTTCCAGATGAGTTCGCAAAAACTTTTTAGGGACGTGTAACAAACAATGTTTTTTTGTTATAGCTCCCAAAATTTTTAAATAACAAATATTCATTCATTCAGTATTCATTGTGATCAGAAAAACACCTTTAGAAATAATCCGCAAAAGGTTACTATGACAACTTTTAGGGACTAGGCCGTAAATATACCATTTTACGGACTCAAATGAGAAATAATCTGCAAAAAGGTTGCTATGATAACTTTTAGCGACTAAGCCGTATATGTACCATTTTACGGACTCAAATCGGTCCCTAAAATAGCTATTTTTGGGAGCATATACAAAAAACAATATTTGAGTGTGAATACAATTGTATCACATGACATTTTATAATTTTCTATGGAATTTCAAGATTCGTTACATTTCAGTGGAATATATCCGCATTGCTTAACACTAAAAATAGGATCAATATATATATTCTCTCGACATTTTTAAATGTGTCTACTGGTTTAATAGATGAAATAAGATTAATGGTACGCAATTTATTTGAGAACTGCTTAGATTTGGTATTAAATGAACAAGTCACAGGCAATTACCGCGTATAGATATTGCACTACCTTTTTGGGGGAAGACATTTTTCTGTGGGCTTATCATTTGAGATGACAATAAACAAATCGCAAGAATAAAGTGGGAATATATCGTATTTTCCACAACCAGTATTTATACCAATTCATTTATTATTTCGGTTTTATGTAAAGAATGGACATTTGTTTCTTTATCTTTTATTCTCAGAAGTTCTTTTAAGACAAGATCATATAATCACGGGCATTCTGCAAACTTACAAAAATCAATTTCCTTTTGCAAATACCAAAACAGATGTTCCACGAAAAGGTATATTTATATTTATTTCAGCTAGTGCCTAAACAATTTGAAACAATCTTTGAAAAATATATTTCCAGTGCTGTATTTCTTTTTCAAAATTTAGTTGATATTCTCAATCAATAGTTAAATTTAATTGTTTTCCGTTAAGAGGTTCCGACCAACCATTAAACGATTCCATACAACAAACTTTTTATGTTTATTAATTGTATACCCTACGTTTTTCCAATCATTATACCCTGTTACAAATGTGGTATCTAGTTTGGAAAACAATTTATAACAAAAACAAAAAATATGGGTGATGGAATAAATGTCACCTCTAGTGTGTTGTGATTCGTGGTATACGTTTGGCAATACTGAAGTGTATTGTCAGTCTATGTCAAATTCGAGGTTAGTAGGTTAGGTTTTCTTTATTTGACACAAAGTGAAGCAAAACTTAACCTGAAAATCTCGAATTTGACATAGACATTCAACGAGGGGGCCTAGAGGAAACGTTCCCTAAAGCACACACAGCGGGCTCCAACGGCCGAAGCCGTGGAGGCCGCTTTCACAGAATAATTCGGCTTGGCTACGTGAGGTCAACTGCCATGAGAAAAGAAGCCGCGCTACGGGGATTAATGGGGGGGGGCGAGATGTAGCTGCAAGAACATATGGTCAACTGTCTACACAGACGGCAATGAGGTGAGACAAGTACGTTTGCGCTCTTCCTTCCACTCAAACAACCGATTCATTCTACAGCCGCTTTCCGGCAGCACCTTTGCACTAAGCAACGGTCCGTCATAGGATCAACATAGACTATATTGACGCACGGGGAAGCGGTTGCAGGTAGGCACAGAATTTGAAAATCGCTCTACGAGACCGAGCGGTCTGAATTCGGAAAGGACACGCAGGATTTTCACCTAGCCTTAACAAAAGCCTACAGATTTTAAGATGATACCTGCAGACTATTTTATCACATCCTGGATTTCACTATGTCATCGCCATTTTCTTTACCGCAATTTAGACAGCAAAACTTAAATAATATTCTATATTAATTTATATATCAAAAATTCGCAGGAATAGCAAACACGTTTTACTCGCACGACTGCATGAGTTGGAGTTTTGCAATATTATTTATCACTTAACAAAAAAGAAAAATGGCACAGTGACGTTTTTAAAATTTAAAAATGCGGCAAAAACCCTACAGTATGCCATCTTTCGAGATACAAAATCTCTTATAGCAATCGAATACTCTGAACTCCGCCTTTGTTGCATTTATTCTTTGTTCTATCTTTTTTGTATTCTAATGTATCTGTGTGACAATGAAAACCTTTATTATTATTATTATTAACCCTCGATATCCTAATACAACGCCATCGAGAGACGGAATTTTAATATTTTCAAAATATTTGGTGGGAACAATTGCGTTGCTTTGTTGCATCCGCAACTCCGGCATTAGTACTTTAAACACAAGTACAGTAGAACTAGCTCGGGTATAGCGAACTCAAAGGGGAATTTAAAAATGTTTGCTATAAGCAACCGTTTGCTATATAAGTCAACACTTATTCAACGTTTATTTACTTAAGTTTAGACACATTTAAGTTTGCCATCCCTATTACTTTTACGTTTACTCTTTTTCATTGTAGCGACCGACGGTTGGTTTTGCCACTTCAAATTTGTGACATATTTTGCTACTGGCCCCACCTTTTTCCAGTTTTCTTCAAATGTAGGTACTCTTCTGCGAGTACCGTGACGCAGAACTCCGGCATTCGATTGTTAAATAAATTGTCTTCTATATTCGTATTGTTTCAACACTTGCACTGAACGCAGAAATCTAATTTTAGAAGTAGTAAATGAGCGATTAATTACTACGCGACGATACAAATAAACAAGTGGACTATAAACAAACAAAATTACGTCACTTACCTTTAATCCTTTCCAGATACAGGTAACAGGGCTCGGAGGTACGTGGTTTCGTAAAGCTAAAAAGGGGATTCAAACACCCATTACAAGATACACGTATTTCACGACGAGAACAATGTATGTACACAAAATTGAATTATCCGGCGACAACAAGCAAGAGATGTTCGCTCTTCGACGGGTGGAGACTAATTAATTTTAGGAACAAAGGACGTTTTTCGGGGTTGAACTGGAGAGTTCTAAGATTTTACGGTTTTTAGGACAATGGACCACATGTTAGACTACAGGAGTGACACAACTACAAGAATACAGTCCACTACAAAAATAAATTTAAACTAAAACGCGAATATATATATATATGCGAGTCTTTTACGGCTCTCGCCGTTTCTCGCTTCTCGACTTCCAACGTTTTCTATCTAGCCAATCTCCCTGTTGAAGACCTCTGGCAGCCATCGCTTCATGGACATCTTCCCTCCAAGATCTTGGTGGTCTGCCCCTTTTTCTTCTTTCTTGGGGAGTCCATTTCCATATTTTCTTCGGCCACCTGGTTTCCTCCATCCTTTCGAGATGCCCATACCAAAGTAAACGCTTGGTCTCGATAGTATCCAGGATAGTCTTCTCCACTTCCATGGTTTGTCGAATTACTTCGTTTCTGATATGTTTGAGCCTTGATGTGCCACTACTTCTTCTCCAATAATCCATCTCGAGTGCAAGAAGCTTGTCTTTCTCTCGTTTGTTCAGTTCCCAAACTTCTGATCCGTAAGTTGTTATACTTTCTACTATAGAGTGAAATATCATATGTTTAGTTTTTTTTTGTTATTTTATTGCTCCACAAGACAGAGTTTAGTTGTCGAATAGTTTGTTTACCTTGCCCAATTTTATTTTTAATTTCTTCTGCACTCTTTCCATTTGATGAGAATGTTACCCCAAGATATTTGAATGCCCTACAACCTTTTAATGTTTCATTTTCGACTTCCAAGTCAGTCACGTCATTTTCTCCTACTGCCAAATACTCGGTTTTGGATATATTAATAGTCAGGTCCCACTTTTCATATTGTTCCCTGAGCTTCCTGAACATGTAGCTTGCGTCCTCTGCGTCGGAGGCTATTATAACCTGATCGTCCGCAAAGAGTAGCGTATATAACGTTTCATTGCCAATGGTGATTCCCATTCCATGACACTTGCGTTTCCAGTGTTTAAGTGCTTCCTCTAGGTAAATTTTGAAAAGTGTTGGAGCTAGGGTACACCCCTGTCGCAATCCCTTAGTCACATAAAATTCGGACGATATTTGTGTACCCATCTTTACTGTGCTGGTGCACCCAGAATAGAAGTTTTTTATCGCTTTCACATAGATCTTACTGACACTGTTTCTTGGCATGCTTGTCCACAGCTTATTCAGTGGAATTGTGTCGTAAGCCTTCTGTAAGTCCACGAAAACTAAGTGCGTAGGAAGAGATCGAGCTGTTCTTTTTTCTATTAGGTTTCTTAGGGTAAAAACTCCATCAGTGCAGGAGCGACCTGATCTAAAACCATTTTGCTCTTCCGATTCTAATGTTTGTTCGTCTATCCGTTTTTTCAAGACTCTACCGTACACTCTAGCTATTGACGGCATAACGCTAATACCTCGATAATTTTTGCACTCTTTCCGATCTCCCTTTTTATATATGGGGGTAATAATGGCTTTTTTTCCATTCGTCAGGAACTTCATCCCCTTTCATGCATTTATCAAACATGTGAGCAAGAATCTCAAATAACCTGGTTGTTCCCGCTTTTATAAGTTCAATATTGATATTTCCGGGGCCGGGAGCTTTCCCATTTTTCATTTGTTTGACCGCGTTTATTACTTCCCCGTCACTTATTGTCGGAACATGATCGGACTCTTCTTCTTCTATTACGATGGGGTGCAAATATTCTGTCCTATCTTCTGTCAGCAGGTTCTGGAAATATTTTTTCCATCGTTCACTGTTTATTAAATTTATTCCTGCCTTATCCTTGTTTTGCACTCTCATACCTTTCAGTATTCGCCAAGCTTAAACGCTAAAACGCGAATCCTAAACTTTAAATAATACACGCTACAAACAAACAATAAATATTAATTAAAACTACAACTAACATAACCGCCCACCAAAAAACAATGTATTTTCAAATCAATTATTGTGGGGATGGTAGGGGGCAAATTTTTACCACGGAGCGTTGCAGTAACCCCAATTTAGTCTGAATGGTAACAACTAGGGCTGAGCGATATATCGATATAATAAATATCCATATTATTTCCATATCGATATATCGATATATGGAAATATCGGATATCTATATATCGAATATCGTTATATCGAAATATCGAATATCAATATATCGATATTTATCAAATATGGATATATCGAAATATCGAATATGGAAACATCTGATATCGATATATAACGAATATCGATATTTATCGCTATCCCCGTAATTATTGATATCGCCATAATTATCAATATCTCCATATTATCGATAAATACATATATATCGACATTTATGGAATAGCTGTCAAATTAGTAGTTTCCACTTGTCTAATCCAACTATTGTCAGAAACTGGTCGCCATGTAAATGTTCACATTGGTTTACGATAACTTTTTGTATGTATACAGTATACCATGTATCTGCACATGTACACTTGCTTTCAAAACTTTCGCGTACACCTATTTTTCGCTGTATTAAATCAGGGTTGTAATTAATCAACTCTGACATTTAAATTTTTGAAAAGTCAAACTGCCTCGACTGACAGAGCACATGCTGTCAATGTCATTTTTAACCTAATCTCAAAATTACCCGTTCACACAGCTAAAATTTTGCAAAATCGTTGTTACTTGATTTTGAATGTGTACGCGAAAGTTTTGAAAGCAAGTGTACAACACAATCTGAATTCGGAGTGCCATAAATTCAATTTGTTTTAATAATCCTAATAATAATACTTCATGATCTATTTTACATATTGACCTATTGTAACCACGCAGAACCAGATTTTACATTCATAAATTGTCTTCAAAAATCGATATAAACATGGGTGCACTAAAAACGACGTTTCTGTTAACTATTAGGTAGTGTTTAAAACATTTGAATGCTGTATAACCATTTTCCTACGACTGCCTCTAAAATCAAGCTTTCCGCCTTGTTGACGTACGTCAAAAATTGATTGTTTTGAATCAGTTCATCGCGGCAGCCGTCATACGTAAGTATATAATCGTGAATCGTAATACATAGCAACATACATAAATTTTATATAAGCTTTCATGATTATATACCTAAGTCGGCTAGTGGTCAGCTATTTGAAAACGTCAAAGTTGACAGCTGTCACTGTGAATTTGATTTAAACCTTTTTTCGCGATTTAAAGCTACTTGTGCTTTATTTTGTGTATTGTCGGTGTTTAAGTGTCAAGAAAAATAAGAAATGGGCGATAAAATATCCAATTCTGATGTAAAAATTTGCACGTCGCTGGAAATTTTAGAAATGGCAAAAAACACCAGTTTAAACCTATTTTCGAAAATTTTACAGTCGTAGGAAAAATGTTGTATGCAACACGAGCGAAAAATGCATTAGGCGTTCGTTCGAGTTTTTTCGGACCTCGCTTCGCTCGGCCCGAAACTTTCGAACTCACGCCTAATGCATCATTTTTCGCTCTAGGTACATAAATAACTATTTCGAACATAATATTTTGCGTTACTACTGTTCATCTAAACTGAATTTAGCTATTCAGAAACTAAAGTTATAATTACCCATTGATTGTGGACATACACATCTCATGTTACAGTAAAATAAATACCTAATATTTGTTAACGCTTTACTATTAACGCATATAATTAGCAAGATAGAAATATACTTTATACACATTTTTTAACACATATTTTAATAAGTACAATTTATTTGATTAAAAATAATGCAATAAGTTCCCAAAATTTTTTGAGTGTTGAATCTAGAAGGGAATCTAAAAATACTATAAACGACGAAACGATTGCAGGAGATTTATGAGCCACTGGACCCATCATGATACACCCTAAAACAGTGGTGATTGCAGTGGGTTGAGTGGAATTGCCTACAATTTTCCCATTTTGAATTAATTCCGGGAAAACATCAGCTCCGAGTAAAATGCCAATTTTACCGGGAGTGAAGAATTGTAGATCCGCTAATTGGATGCCGGAAATGTAGTCCCAGTTTGATACATCAAGGTGATTATTTGGCATGGAAGCGCAAATATTTTCTAATACCACAAATTCAACAAGCGATGAAAAGTTGCGAATTTGTGAACGAATTTCACATCTAAGAGTACTGCTAAACCTAATTTATTTATTCGCAACCATATATGTAATAAGATCATTACTGACTTTTAAAAAGTTGGAAATGAGTTATTCCCAACTTGTAACTTTACCAACCGGTCGGAAAAGTGATTGCCGTCGCAGAGGTTGGAAATGAATCAATTGCCGACCGCTGTGTAGCTAGGGACACTGGGATTCTCGTTCATCCATTCATGCGCGTCACAACCTGTCGTATCAAAATATAATAATTTTTCCAGTTGTTTAGAATAAAGTGGTTGCGAATAAAATAGTATACATACCACGGTGAAAAGTTTCATTCCTGTCTCGAGATAAAGTTGACTTCGACGCTCCTCCTCTCGGTTAACTACTTAATCTCTCGACAGGAATGAAACACTTTCCACCTCGGTATGTATTATGTATTATTACACACTTCGTTGTAATAAAACTAGCTTGGCTCGCACTGTCTAATAAGGCGCGAACCGTACGAGGATTGCTCCAAACATCAATAATATTTATTAATGCGGTGGACAGCAAAATTGTAGCACGTCCATCACCAGTGTTTGTAAGAACTGTTTGCATGCATGCATGTTTGAGGGATTGTTGTTTGATCAGCAGCAAGTCGGTACTATTGATTGAGCAGTAGTGGGAATAATAAGTTGCTGGGCAATTGTTGGCGAAGTTGAATTCTCCGTGGTTCTAGAATTCGAGTTAAAATGCAACGGCGAATTATGGGCTGAACGGCACGTGTGACATACAAACGCTGACGTACAGCTCTTTTGAATATGCGAATGTGAAAGACAATTTAAGCACAATTTTCGATCTTTTACAAATAAATGACGGTCATGCGGAGATTTTTTTAAAAATTGGGGACATCGTGATAACGAGTGATCGGCATCACATTTACACATGTAATTTCCTTCCACCTTATTCAAAACAAACGATGATTTAGGTTTTGCGAAATAATGTTTGGCGGGTGCAGCTTTGGGAAATTTGGAAACTGCCAATTTAGAAAATGGGTAATCAGTTCTAGATAATGCATCACAAAGATTCGACGCAAAGCTCCACGGAAGCTCCACTGTACTGTGCTCCTTCTCAAAAGACCTACGTGTTTCCCCATCTAATTTTTCCAAAAGCAAATTAAACAAAACGAAATCCCATTGCTCAACGGGAAAATTTAATAACTTTAGGACTGCGAGATTATCGATGAATATATCTAACAAGTTGCGCATGGAACCCGGCGATTCGCTGGATCATGGGGTGGCATTTTGAATTTCTTTCCAATAATAAGTGGCCAACGGTCGCGTTTTTTGGTAACGTTCAAATAGCGCCTTATAATCCTGAGGATAGTTGTCGTTAGTTACCGGTAAATTCGAAACAACGGACAAAGGAGTTTTGGAAAGGGACATGATTAAATATTGAAACTTTTGTATATTTGACAACGACTCATTGTTATGAACGAGTTGGTGAAATAAATCTCTAAATGTGCCCCACGCTTTAAAACTTCCGTCGAAATTCGGAATGGCAATTTTCGGCAATCGGACATTATTTTGCGAAGTTGATTTATTATTGTTACGTAATATGAGGGTTAGAAAAAACAGTGCATCCATTGTGCAATTAATATTAAAAAATGCATTATCTGCTTGCTTGCGGATTATCTCTTCCGCACCCAAGTCGCCTTTTAACAAATTTAAAATTTCGACGTGAACCGACATAAATTCATTTAAATACGACTCTGTATATTTCGCGGGCATTTTTAGCATTGGCCCAAATGAATTGTCATTCATGGCTTCTTGGGCAATTTCCTGTGCCTCGCGTAGGCGATTTAAAGCAATGTTTCGTTGCGCTTTCAAATGCAGCAATTTACTCATTTTTAAAAATGGGAGAAAGCAATTCTATCTTAAGCGAACAAGTGACAGGGATTGACAAATAGCGGTCAACCCAGGTAGTTGTTTCGAAAAATTAAGTTGCAACCGAGGGTCGAAATGACGCTGTGAATCAACGAAACTTCTACGATATACGAATGTATTTTGGTGGGTAATTCGATTACGAATATAATTTTGCGATACGAAACAATAATTTTGATTAATAATCCGCCGCTAGAAAGACCAATAAATGAGCGATTAATTACGACGCGACGATACAAATAAACAAGTGGACTATAAACAAACAAAATTGCGTCAGTTACCTTTAATCCTTCCCAGGTACCGGTAACAGGGCTTGGAGGTACGTGGTTTCGTAAAGCTGAAGGGGGCATTCGAACACCCAGTACAAGATACACACGTATTTCGCGAGAACAATGTATGTACATAAAATTGAATTAGCCGGCGACAACAAGCATGAGATGTTCGCTCTTCGACGGGTGGAGACTAATTAATTTTAGGAACAAAGGACGTTTTTCGGGGTTGAACTGGAGGGTTCTAAGATTTTAGGTTTTTTAGGACAATGGACCACATGTTAGACTGCAGGAGTGACACAACTACAAGAATACAGTCCACTACAAAAATAAATTTAAACTAAAACGCGAATCCTAAACTTTAAATAATACACGCTACAAACAAACAAAAAATATTAATTAAAACTAGAACTAACAAGTAGCTAACTCATATCCACACAAATTTCTAGGAATCACGCACCGGCATGGTGCTCCACGTGGTTAATGAGATAATCATTTATGACTTAGTCAATTATAATTATAACCCAGCACTTTGTCACTTCTTATCATTATAAAAAAATGTAGGAACATGGCCTGAGACAAGAAGAGTCAGGGTCGCCGTAATCTCTTTCCAAAACCCAGTCATCTGGCACACCGTTACTGGCATACTGGGTGATGTGGTTAGCATCACGCCCGACGACTGCCTTACTTTCCCTACTTCCACAACTGTGGTTTCGGTACCCAATTTTTAAAGCGACTGGGTGAGACGCCCGCCAGTTGCTTATCATTATAAACAAACCTAAATATAAGTAAAAGCATAGGGCTTTAATCCAGACTTTCATTTTTGTACGTTATAACATCATAAGCGAAAGATCGTTATATTACGGGTTCGCTATATCCAAGGCTGTGTATTAAAATTTCAATTTATTTTTGAAATGCAGTAGAAGTTTCTCAGTCGCATACTTGTTAATGACTATGAAAAACACAAAAGTTTATATCATGGCTTTAATCATTTACCATCTTCTCAGCAATAATTATATAGCCCGTCTCGTGAACTGTCGACCGTATTCATAATGGTGAGATTTTTATCAATAGCAAAATCTAAGAGGCGTTAGCCCCTTTCGTTCCGTTGGCCTATTCCATATTTACCTACAACACTTTTCATATGATCATTTATGGTTGTACTGTCCATTTTAGCATTAAAATCACCGCAAATTATGGTGAATTGTCGGCTAGGAATTTTCTGTATGGTATCATTACGATGATGGTAAAAGTTGTCCAACTCGTCATCTCTGGAGATGGCCGTTGATGCATACATTTGAGTATAGTTTAAGTTATGAGACCTGGCATTTAACTTGATCATTATTGACCTGTCATTAACCGCTTGGATCTCTTGTACATGTTTCGGTAATCCAGCTGAGATAATAATTGCCACTCCTGTAAAGTTTTGCTAGTTTTTGCTATAAAATATATGTAGTTGTTAGGACTCGCTTTGAAATATCGCTAACCTATCCAGTCGGTCTCTGCGAGTCCAGCTAATTCGATGTTATATCTGGATTATCTTTCAACCACCGTTAAATTTCCTGTGTAGCTTTTCTATATTCCATGTACCCAGGATTAAATATTTTCTTAGTTGCAGGGGGTTTGGTATATTATTCATTCCAGTCGCTGAATTTTTGCATGATGCCTTCGCGTCGATGTTCGGTGTCCACTTGTTAGGCTTCGTGGTGGGTGAAGCGCCAGTTGGCCGAATCATATACAGTGTGTCCCCGGATAGGTGAAACGACTCCTGTAAAATGTAAAAAATTATCGATTTAAATTTTCATTTTTTGGGGTTCAGCCCTGCTTGGTTAAAGGCGAATTTCTAACAGCATTTCAGTTTTGAAAAATCGAGTATGCCTTGGAAATTTAAAAAAAAACCTATTTTTCTGTAGATTCGCGTGCCTTTTATGTAGCAAATACGACAAAAAGTTATTAAGAAAAGTTGTTTAGAATCAACATCTAGGCCCTTATATATATATATTGTAGCTGTTTGCAGGCCGTTTAGGCCCATAGCTTAATTATCCTCTTCCATTCCTTTCTGTCCTTAGCTTTGCTTTTCCAGTTTCTTACTTTCTTCTCACTTAAATCTTGTAGTACGGCCTCTCTCCACCTTCTTCGCGGTCTGCCTCTTTTCTTCTTTAATCCTGGTTCCCTCCATGCAATTTTTTTCACTATTCTGTCTTCTGGCATTCGTTCCAGATGCCCTAACCACTGGAGTCGTCGTGCTTTGACCACCTCGTCGATCTTTGGACTCTTATATAATTGGTACACTTCCTCATTCGTTCTTCTTCTGTATAAATCCCCTTCTTTTTTCCCTCCTAATACTTTCCTTAATATTTTTCTTTCCCATGCCCTTAGCCTCTCTTGTACTTTGTTGTTTAGGGTCCAAGTTTCACACCCGTATAATGCCGTAGGTCTTACTACGGTTTTGTAGAGTCTTAGTTTTGTGTTTATTGTTAGATGCTTGGACCGTAGAAGGTGATTTATTGTCCCTACACTTCTGTTCGCTTTCAGTAGCCTCGCCTCAATTTCTTTTTCTTCGCGGCAGTTATTTGTCAGTAAGGCTCCCAGATATACAAATTCTTCTATCTCTTCAAACTTTACCATTTTATTCCCAATCTTCCACTCTCTAACTTCTTCTCTTTTGGTTCCTATTCTCATAATTTATCTCTAATCCCATTTTTTGTGCCTCTTTTGCTAATATTTTCGTTAATTCTTTTAGTTCCTTGATGCTTCTTGTTACTAATGCAATGTCATCTGCGTACCCAATCACTTGATGACTTTTATTAAGTATATGCCCTGTCCTATTTAATTTGCTTTCCCGTATAATAGCTTCTAGTGTTAAATTGAACAGTAACGTGGCTAATGGGTCGCCCTGTCTTAGACCGTTTTTAATTTCAAAGTCTTCAGTATTTTCTCCGCCCACCCTTACGTTGCTTTTTGTATTATTGAGTGTCATTTCGAGCAGTTTTACTAGTTTTACTGGTATTTTGAATTCCTTCATTATGCTCATCATCATTCTTCTATTAACAGAATCGTACGCCCTTTTAAAATCCACAAAGAGTACTACTAGGGGAATTTGGAATTCGTAACCGGTTGTTAATAGCTCCTTTATCAAGAAGATTTGATCAGTTGTCCCTCGGCCTTTCCTGAACCCTGCTTGGTACTCCCCAATTTGTGGGTCTACAATCTTCTCTACCCTCCTTTTAACTAAGCTTGCTAGGCCCTTATACCAAATTTCAAAATCCTCGGCTAACTTTGATCTCTCACATTTTCTTTTATGTTTAGGTCCCATATCAAAGAATTTTATTTTTAACAAAAACTGCTGTTAAGGACTTTATAAACTTTTGCCGCCTCTCTTGCATTCTGAATTCCTACTGTGCGCAGTAGACTGCCGGGCGGTCTTCCGCTTCTAAAAACTCACTTACGTTCCTTCTGTCAACGTGGCAGCATGCGAACCGGTCCGCTCTGCGAAAGTAATTATTGTTCACATGTTTAAATGTTAAACTGTTCGTGTAAATTTATAGCAAATAAATTACCTACTTTGCTTTCAACGAGTGTATAATTTAGTGAAGAAATAAATCCATACAGTCCATTAAATTCCAAGGCGAGCTAGCAATCAGGAATTTTCCAAATAACGGAAAACTGAGAAGGCTCCCCATCATTGGTCCATCGATCCGGATTAGTACGAACCCGGAAAAGCCACATTGTTCTTTCGAGCCGCATGGTACATCGGCCCGGAAAAGCAGCCTAAACAGGGCAAGTAAGTGCAACACGCATTTTCAATCGTGTTAAATTCGTCCCTAACGAGAGGAACGAGAGGAAGGAAGACAGCAGACGGTGCTAGCAACGTGAGAGCGAGATAGCCAAACGCCAAGTCTCGCGCCAAATTCGTGCAGGTGTGGAGCCAGCGGCCAGCTGCAGACGAGACGGCAGTTCAAGCCACAACAAGGAAACGGCGGCAAACACACCAATATCAATGTAAGCCTAATTTCCTATTTTTGCAATTCCTATGCATGAATTTGGTTTTCTATCATCTGTGTTATGCATGTGCATAATTTCAGCTGCGTATTATTGCGTAAACAAATGGTTTATGAGTCATATAAACATTTTAATTGCGTGAAATGCCAAGCTATTACGTTTGTTCGCGATATCCCATGCATGTTTCATACTGCAGTCGAAGCAGTCACAAGTTAATAATCTCGCGTTGTACCAGGGTCGTTTTCTGCGTCGTTAGCGCCAAGATTTTCGCGTCGTTATCAGCGCTGTCTGCGTTGTAAGCAAAATTCCGTACCAGGGGCGTACGAGAGTTAGTTCTATCCGTTAAATTGTTTTTAATTTCAACAATTATGGATTCGCTTGTAAGAGATTACGTTTGTTCGCGATATCCCCTGCATGTGTCATATTGCAGTCGAATCATTCACAAATTAATCTCGAGTTGTAACAGGGCCGTTTTTTGCGTCGTTAGCGCCAAGTTAATCTCGCGTAGTTATCAGCGCTGTCTGCGTTGTAAACAAAATTCCGTGCCAGTGGCGTACGAAAAGTTAGTTCTATCCGTTAAACTGTTTTAATCTCAACAATTATGGATTCGCTTGTAAGAGTACGAGGCTCTATCAAAGGCAAGCTTACGCGTTTCGCAAATCACGTGCAATCCTTGCAAAAATTCATGATGAAGATCAATTCTTATCTAGCGCTCAGATTATTCAATTGCAAAAAAGATTGAATGATACAGCCACCTTGTTATCGGAATATTATGCGGTTCATGAACAAATTTCAGAAAACAGTAAGGATACAGAATCTGAAATACAGCAATCAAATCATTAGCTACCGAACGCGAGCTTCTTGATGTTGTTATCATTTATGTCGTTTCTAAAAAACTGGACCCCACTACATTCCGTGAATGGGAGGTCCTTAGAAACCGGTCAAGTTCTGACCTGCCTAATCTTGACGAGTTCAAGGAATTTCTGCAAAACACAGCAAATCTTCTAGAAACTCTGGAAGTAAAAAATATTAAGCTTGTACCCGAAAAGTCTTCCAAGGTACATTCGAAATCATTTGTGTCAGGTACCCCTTCGTGTCCACTTTGTAAAGGATCTCATTCCTTGTACAAATGCGATAAGTTTGTCAAGCTGTCTTCACTTGACAGAAATTCAAAGGCAAAAGAGCTCCGTGTATGCTTTAATTGCCTAACTCAGGGTCACCTTGCGAGCCTCTGTAGCTCCAAATATACGTGTAGAAAGTGCAAATCAAGGCACAACACCCTTCTGCATGAGGATAAACCTCAAAATGCTTCTTCTAGTCAACCAGGATCTGCGATGTCGGCAGAAACCCCTGTTGAACTAAACCAATCGATTTCGGCATTCTGTTCGAATGCTTTGCAGGTACTCTTACCTACGGCTACCGCTAAACTCATCGCTGATGGTACGCCTCATGTTGTGCGAATCCTGCTGGATTCCGGTTCCCAATCGAACTTCATACGTTCAGATTTGTGTAAAAGGTTGAAGCTTCCAACTCGCGAAGTCAACGTTACTGTTTCTGGCTTAAGTAAAGCTACTTCTCAATGGGTGATTCATTGCAAATCGCTCAGAAAAGATTCTTATCAGTAGAGAATATTTCAGATTCTGCAAGTAGTAAGGCTACCACGCGTAGCATCTTGCCTGAAATATCCCAGATTTCAGATTCTACAAGTAGTAAGGCTACCAATCGTAGCAGCTTGTCTGAAATTTCCCAGATAGTTGACCCACTGGGTCTGTCAAGCCTTTGGTGGCACGGTACCACCTGGCTATGCGAAAGTGAGGCATCTTGGCCTACTTCCATGTTCAATATTTCAGATTCTACAAGTGGTAAGGCTACCAATCGTAGCAGCTTGCCTGAAATATCCCAGATTTCAGATTCTACAAGTAGTAAGGCTACCAATCGTAACAGCTTGTCTGAAATTTCCCAGATAGTTGACCCGCTGGGTCTGTCAAGCCTTTGGTGGCACGGTCCCACCTGGCTAAGCGAAGGTGAGGCATCTTGGCCTACTTCCATGTTCAATATTTCAGATTCTACAAGTGGTAAGGCTACCAATCGTAGCAGCTTGTCTGAAATATCCAATATTTCAGATTCTACAAGTAGTAAGGCTACCAATCGTAGCAGCTTGTCTGAAATATCCCAGATTTCAGATTCTACAAGTAGTAAGGCTACCAATCGTAGCAGCTTGTCTGAAATTTCCCAGATAGTTGACCCGCTGGGTCTGTCAAGCCTTTGGTGGCACGGTCCCACCTGGCTAAGCGAAAGTGAGGCATCTTGGCCTACTTCCATGTTCAATATTTCAGATTCTACAAGTGGTAAGGCTACCAATCGTAGCAGCTTGTCTGAAATATCCCATATTTCAAATTCTACAAGTAGTAAGGCTACCAAGCGTAGCATCTTGTCTGAAAGATCGCAGATAGTTGACCCGCTGGGTCTGTTAAGCCTTTGGTGGCATGGTCCCACCTGGCTAAGCGAAGGCGAGGCATCTTGGCCTGCTTCCAAACATGTTCGTGCTGAGCTTCCAGAATTCAAAAAAGAAGTTCAGAGTCTTCCTGTAACCTCTGTTGAACCATTTCCGTTCAATCAGTATTCAAGCTTCGCTCGCTTACAACGAGTTACAGCTTATTGTTTTGTCACAAAGGCAGTGCACCTTGAATTGGTCGCTGATCTTTCTACTGAAGCCTTCTTAATGGCTTTTCGCCGGTTTGTGGCTCGTCGAGGCAAACCGCTCCATGTCTATTCTGACAATGGCACTAACTTTGTAGGCGCTAATTCCGAGTTAATCGAATTAGGCAATTTTCTCGCGGAGCAAAACCCTTCTATTTCCGAATCAGTCGCGAGCGACGGAGTAGCTTGGCATTTTATACCCGCGCACAGTCCCCACTTTGGCGGATTGTGGGAGGCCGGAATTAAGTCCTCCAAACATCACCTACGGCGCGTTATAGGTAACGCTAGTCTAAATTACGATGAATTTTGCACTTTGCTAGCACAGGTGGAAGCGACCTTAAACTCCCGACCCCTGTCTCCTTTGTCCTCTGATCCAAACGACCTTCAGCCTTTGACTCCTGCTCATTTCCTGATTGGTCGTCCGTTGGTGTCACTGCCCGATCCCAACGTTACTGAGATAGCCGAGTCTCGGCTGTCTAAATACCAGAGAATACAACAGCTCCACCAGAATGTATGGAAAAGATGGAGCAAGGAGTACATCTCAGAACTCCAACAGCGCACCAAATGGCGCACACACCTTTCGGACCTCCAGCCTGGTTCCATGGTCCTCATCAAGGATGACAATCTACCCCCTCTGAAGTGGAGGTTAGGCCGGGTCACCGAGCTGCACCCTGGCCTTGACGGCGTTACGCGTGTGGCGTCAGTGAACACTGTCAGGAATCGTGAAACGATCCTTCGCCAAATTGTGCCCGCTACCTAGTGTTGTGAACTAGTGCGTTAGCGTTCAGCGCAGTGTTCGTAAGGCCTTTTGGCTCCCCATTGTTCGGGTTTTCTTGTACTCGATTAAGATCCATGTACTATTATGCTTTGTATATGTGTGTGTTCATGTTGCATGTTTTACTCTAGCTGTTACATGTCAACTCTGTACTGTTTTATTTGAAAGGTTACCCTTTCCAAGGCGGGCGGTATGTTAAGGACTTTATAAACTTTTTCCGCCTCTCTTGCATTCTGAATTCATACTGTGCGCAGTAGACTGCCGGGCGGTCTTCCGCTTCTAAAAACTCACTTACGTTCCTTCTGTCAACGTGGCAGCATGCGAACCGGTCCGCTCTGCGAAAGTAATTATTGTTCACATGTTTAAATGTTAAACTGTTCGTGTAAATTTATAGCAAATAAATTACCTACTTTGCTTTCAACGAGTGTATAATTTAGTGAAGAAATAAATCCATACAGTCCATTAAATTCCAAGGCGAGCTAGCAATCAGGAATTTTCCAAATAACGGAAAACTGAGAAGGCTCCCCATCAACTGCCATGGAATTACAAATATTTTTAACAGAGTTTTTTATTTCATAATAAAAAAACCTTGTTAAATATAAAATTCTTTGATTTGGGAAATAAACAAAAGAAAATGTAACAAACGACTTCCGCGATTGGACCGTGCCGTGATTGAGATCGAAGAACTCAACGTTTCGCCCACTTTCGTAAGGGGCTTCATCAGGAGGAAAAAAGCAAAAGAGCACGGTAACTCAACGTGTTAACCACGCCAGAGGCGAAACTCTTTGCAGGGAAGGGACAGAAGAGCACGGTAACTCTCGTCTTTCTTCTTCCGATAGTCAGTCGAGTTTCGTCTCTGACGTGGTTCACACGTTGAGTTACCGTGCTCTTCTGTCCCATCAAGAAGACTCTACAAGAAGGGGAGTGCAGCGATCCCTCCTACAAAAGACCAATGACCCGTAGACAAGATAGTTGTTGCACGGCCCTCCACGAGGCTAAGCGGCAGCTACACATAGGCTGCTAATAAACATCTCCAAGTAGCCACCAATGAGAGAAAAAAACCCATGGGGCAAGCTGACCTGTGCACAGACTGAGGTTTTACAAACTGGAGAAGTCGTTGGACAGTTATATCTGTTATCCCTTCCTGAAGGCTCAAATGCACCAACCTTCAAATACTGACTGTACCCAGCCGAGTTCCTTCAACAGCTAATTAAGATGGTTGGTAACCTCCCACTTTTGTGGGAGGCTGCATGTCTAGATGTGGTTCAGATGGATCGACTCCCAAGACTCTTGAAGGCAAAATTACGTATTCCAGGTGGACAAGAACTTGCCTCAAAACAAAAAGTGCTGTGTGACTAACATACGTTAGAAAATCTACGAGCCCCGTCCCGCTTCAGTTGGCCCACCCGTTAAAATTTCAATTAGTGGCGTGTATTGAAGATCATTTAAACTAGTAGAGGTATAATTATCCATTTTTATTTTGAAAATAACATTTTGAAAATATATTGCCCAAAAATAACGGAACCAATTACAACATTTGGAACTGATTAGGACTAAAAAAAGAAAATAAAACGAAATTTTTGATTTTCAGCTATATGATATAGAGCATTCTACCACTGAGTAACATCACCTGTTTTACAATCGAAACATCTGTCACTGTCATTTCCGTCAAAAAAAGAATTGTTTCCATAGCCACCTTAATCCTTATCGTTAGCAATAGTTAGGTAATGGAATTCAAGAAAAATATTTTTTTCAATATTTTCGATTTAATACACGCTCCATTGAACCCAAATCTCTTCTATATTCCTCTACATAACATATGTTGTCTTATATGGTACATTGTATCGGCTAGTTTTGCTCCTTGAGCGATAAATTCCAACAACACTGCAAATTTTGTGTGTGGGCCAACTGAAACGGGACGGGGCTCGTATCTTTCCATAGTTTTCCTGGAAATATAGGATTAAATTTAAAAATCTGGTGTGATATACTCACACAACTTCCTTTTACAGTAATCTTGTAATTAGCCAAAAATTTGATTTTTAATTTATAAGCATGTCAAAAATTTTCAAAAATTGCAAACTACAAAAACGCTACAAAATAGAGAGTTAGTTGAAGAGACAATTTTTTTCTAGAATTTAAAGCTGAATTCAAAAATGTAATAATATACCGGGTCTTGTATTTAAAATAGGAGTTAATAAAAAAAATTGAAAAAAAAAACAAAACAAACCCATTTTAGAAGTATTCAACTGGAAAATCACCTATCTCACATCAATACACATTAAAAATTTAATAAAAATATAAAATCTGAAAAAAATCGTTACAAAAAAATCACAAGAGTAAACACCTACTTCCGGTTATACGATTTTCTTCAATAGCTTGCTGTCTCATCTACATAGTACATAAAACTTATATATGAAGTTTCAATGCCATACCTGTTTTCGTTTTTGAGATATTCTGTTCACAGACACACAGACCAATGAACAAAAATATGTTTATTCGCAACCATATATGTAATGTTAACATTCCTGACCTCATTTGAGTGGGAGAAGTCGTACATTTCAGCCCGCTACTTCCCGCACTCGCTTCCCGCTCAAGTGCGGGAGTACATTCCAGACCGCTGAGTAGGTAGGGACACTGGGAATCTCGTTGATCCATTCATGCGCGTCACAACCTGTCGTATCATAACATAATAATTTTTCCAATTATTGTTTAGAATAAAGTGGTTGCGAATAAAATAGTATACAAACCTCGACAGGAAGTTTTCTTAGTCTCGAGATAATAGCTGATTTCAACACTTCGCGTCTCAATCAGCTAACTAATCTCTCGACAGTACCTAATGAAACACTTCCCATCTCGAGCTGTAATATACTATTTTTGGGTTCAGGGGACTCTGAAATGTGAAGATCTGTTGAAAACTCAATTTCAAATTTCTGGGGTGAATCCAATACTTCCCTTATCGTAAAAGGAAGTAAAAATGGAAAAACTCTGTAATTAATCATGTTGGTATAATAACACTTTGGAAATTAATTAATTTATTAAATTTACAATTACACATATAACATATACATATATTTACACATATAATTCACAAGTGCATAATATTAAAGTTAAAAATTCTAACGAAAGACATGATTACCATTCAATTAAGATTGTCAACCTTTTGGCAAATGGGTGTAAATATCATACTTATGCAATACTTGTAACCAGCCTAAATATATTTCATTTCATACGACACAACATGGAACGAATAAATTTTATATAGTGATCGAAAAAACTTCTCCTCAAGGTGTATCTTGGAATTTGAACAATTACACGTACAACATACATTAAGGGGGAGTCAACAGTACGGGAAAGCTCGATTGCACTTAAGCCGTTAAAGTTCTCCAAATGAACCAAATAAGTTATGATGCAGTTTGTAAAATTAGTTTTCGTTATGCAGGGTGCTCTATTTTTTCAGGGCAGTACTCACCTTAATTTTTTTGAATACAACACCCTGTATATTTTAAATATATGGATTTATTTTTTTATTAGACTTTTAAAAGTTTACTTTTTGAAATTTGCTTGAAGTTTTGAACAAATTTCTAATCGATACCTACCGAGTATGCCATGGAAAACAAATGAATTATAGCTTGACACATGTCATAATCGCACTTGTACATTACATTTTTAATTTATCAACAAAAAATAAAATTAACAAAAGGTGTATTCAGGGAAAGTAATAGATACCCCCCCTTAGAAGACACACAAAAGTTAGATCTCTGAAAAGTGCAAAACATGTTTTTAAAATATCCAGAAGCATACACAAGTACCCAAAAATGAACAATAATAAGGAACTTATTTATTTATAGCAAATAGCACTAAGAATTACATAACATGTTCAAAATGACGATCTCCTTGGGTTATATAATAGTCAATCGTTCTTAAAAACGACACATTCAGGGCTTCAAGTGTGGCAGCGTCAATGCTATGAAAAGCTTCTGTAATTATTTGCTGCATATTTTCCTTAGTAGTGACTTCGGCTTCATACACCCGATCGTGAGCGAAACCCCAAAAGGAAAAATGTGGTTTCATTAGGTCAGGCGACCTCGGAGGCCATGACACTGGACCTCCCCTGCCAATCCAGCATCCCTCAAATTCGCCGTCCAAATACTCCCTTACAATACGACTTTTATGCGATGGAGCACCGTCATGTTGAAACCACATTTGTCTTCTCCCATCCAAAGGCAAATCATCCAGATACAATTGAAAATAGTTTTGAAGAGTGCAAATACGATTCTTCATTCAGTGGGCCATCGAAGAAATACGGCCCAAAAACCCAACGACCCAATATACCACCCAACATAAGCAATCATCGATGTTGGTGGTCGAGCGTTCGAATGAAATGGGGGTTTTGAGTGTCGTAGTAATGAAAGTTGTAAATATTAACTTTTCATCATTTTAAATGTTGCCTCATCCGTAAATAGCAGGTTATTAAAATAAGTGTTTAAACAAAAATTTTGCCTGGCAACATAGTCGTCTTCATTTAGGTGCTGTACTATAACTGGACATGGTACGGATGGAATTTGTTTTTGCTGATAATCCTGGAGACACTGGTTTCGGAAATTTACAGTTGTTGACATACATGTTTTCTATAACACTTTGCACAGCCAGATCTTCATTTGCACCCTCGGTCGCTGGGTTTTGCCGACGGTGTTTCTCATACTGGACACTGCCCGTTTCTTCAAATCTTGCTTGCACATTTCCGAAGTTTCTTGCTCTTGGATGCCTCCTACCAGAATATCTTTGCACATAAATTCTAGACGCCAGTAACGTGTTTGCTCACTTTTACCTAATACATAAACCATATCCACCATTTCATCTTTTGTTAATTTCACTTTCCCGACAAATTAAAAATGTGAGGTAAAACTAGTGCAATTTTGACATGTGTCAAACAATAACTCATTAACATTTGTTTCCATAGCAAAAAATCCGAATTATCTCCTAAACTATCAATTTTTGGCATAGGACATGTGGGGCATAAAAATTGTAAAATGAGACGCTGAATACAACTAAGCAATAAAATACAGAGGGTGCCATTTGAAAAAATAAAGTTATGGCCCTTCAACGTTTAAAAGTTGTTTAGGCATGAGCAAAATCTCAATTAGATATCTCTACGATCAAGTGCCTTGTGATTTTTTGAATTAGTGTCTGAAAGTGCATGTTTTTACAGAAAAAATCGAAAAAACGGCTAAAGCAAATTTCAAAAAGGAAACTTTTTTATAAGTCCTACAAAAATATAAATCCATGTATTATTACAGGGTGTTCCATTTAAACAAATAAAGTTGAATACTGCCCTGAAAAAATGGAACACTCTGTTTATAGAAGAATAGTTCTACAAACTGCAAAATAACTTGGCTCATTTCGATATCTGCAATTGAGCTTTCCCCTACTATTGATTCACCCTGTATATACCTATAGACCGTTCACTCCATTTGTGATTCTGATACCCAGTTGGTTCACCAAAGCTAAAGCAAAATTTGGCAGTTCATCATGCTTTATTCATTAAGTGAATTCAAGTTGTTGAAAATAACATAACTGATCCCTCTACTTCAACAAGATGCCACAAATGGAGTTTACTATAACTGAACTACTTTCCAGGAGTTACAAAATGTCATTGCATTTTGACATTGGTAACTTTCTGTAACTAATATTTCTGGTAAAAATTTTTGCATTCAAGGGTGCTCAGAATCACAAATAGTGTGAACGGGGAATACACTATTCACACATAATTCACAAGTACATTAATGTTAAAGTTAAACATTATAATAAACAAAGGCAGGATAATTATTGAATTAACAAATTACTAAACATTTTAGTGGTAAGGGTATACACAGAATATACTTATGAAATACTTGTTCCACCCTTAAATATATTTTATCTACTCCAGTGGGATAAGTAACTCATTACATCACTCATTTGACACTATGAAGCTCATTACACCACTCAGTTACCTAATGGCTTCATTACCTAACTGAAAGAGTGTCAAATGAATGACATAATGACATTTGCCTACTAATTTTTTTTTAAATGACAGATCTGACATTTCTCTTAATGCACTTTCTCAATTTTAGGCAGTTTTAGATAAAATTTTGTACAATACATGTGCGATAATGCATCATTAATATACTTGTGTGCTTACATAACTCCTGCAACGCACTCGTTTGTAACTTACACACACGTATATTAATTATGCTCTTACCCCACTTGTATAGTAAATAACTATTACGCAAGGAATTACTTTTATAGAATGCCCCTCAACCCCCAAACATTAAAAACTCTTAAGAATACTGGCTAATATTTGCTCTTTAATTTCTAGTTATATACCTAATTTATGATAAAATAAGCTGTTATGGTTCTGGCCACTGATAATTAGTAACCACTGATATAATACGCAAACTCATAATTATCATTAAAAACAAGAAGAAAAAGAACTAAAATAAAGTTCTGCATTCATAGTGTTCTACAACTATCAGGCTTTTCACCTGTGTGAACTTTTGCATGTATAGCTCAATTATATTTAGGGGCGTTTATATTCACAAACAGAACAAGAGTAAGGATATTAGTTTTGATATGAGAATCTAAATGATCTCTTAGTGCTAATCTAAATTTACAAATAGTGCCTACAGCAATAAGGCTATTCACCGGCATGAGTTTTCACATGCATAACTAAATTATGTTTTTGAGCCGTTTTATATTCACAAACCGAACAAGAATAAGGGTGTTTGCTTGTATGAGTTTTCATATGTTGAACTAAATATCGTCTAAGTGCTGTTCTATATTTACAAACAGTACAGAAATAAGGTTTTTCGTCTGTATGAGATTGCATATGGGCGATTAAATTATGTTTATATGCTGCTGTATATTTACAAACAGAACAACAAAAGCGTTTTTCGCCTGTATGACTTTTTATATGTGCAACTAAACTCTTTTTGTAGGCAGTTTTATACCCACAAACAGAACAAGAATAGGGTTTTTCGCCTCTATGAGTTTTCATGTGTGTGTCTAAACTATTTTTATGGGCTGTTTTAAATTCGCAAACTGAACAAGAATAAGGTTTTTCGCCTGTATGGGTTTTCATATGTGCGACTAAATTACTTTTGTAGGCAGTTTTATATTCACAAACAATACAAAAATAAGGTTTTTCGCTCATATGAGTTTTCATGTGCTTAGCTAAATTATGCTTTTCGCCCGTTTTAAATTTGCAGACTGTACAAGTATAAGGTTTATCACCTGTATGAGTTTTTATATGTGTGACTAAATTATGTTTGTAAGCTGTTGCATATTTACAAACAGAACAAGAATAAGGTTTATTGCCTGTATGAGAGAACATATGTGTGACTAAATTACGTTTGTTGGCTGTTGCATATTTACAAACAGAACAAGAATAAGGTTTATTGCTTGTATGAGAGAGCATATGTGTGACTAAATTACGTTTGTTGGCTGTTGCATATTTACAAACAGAACAACAAAACGGTTTGTCGCCTGTATGAGATTGCATGTGTGTGACTAAATTACGTTTGTAAGCTGTTGCATATTTACAAACAGAACAGGAATAAGGTTTATCGCCTGTATGAGTTTTCATATGTGCAACTAAATTATGTTTGTGGACAGCTTTATATTCACAAACAGAACAAGAATATGGTTTATCGCCTGTATGAGATAGCATATGCGTGAGTAGATTACGTTTGTAAGCTGTTGCATATTCACAAACAGAACAAGAATAAGGTTTATTGCCTGTGTGGGTTTTTATATGTGCGACTAAATTACGTTTGTTAGCTGTTGCATATTTACAAACAGAACAACAAAATGGTTTTTCACCTGTATGAGATTTTATATGTGTGACTAAACTATCCTTATATGCTGTTGTATATTTACAAACAGAACAAGAAAAGGGCTTTTTGCTTGTATGAGTATTCATATGTCTAACCAAATGCTGTTTTTGCACCGTTTTGTATTCACAAACAGAACAAGAATAAGGTTTTTCGCTCATATGAGTTTTTATATGCTTAACTAAATTATGCTTTTCACTCGCTTTATATTCACAAACCGAACAAGAATAAGGTTTTTCACCTGTATGAGATGTCATATGGACGACTAAGCTATATTTGTAAGCTGTTGTATATTTACAAACAGAACAACGAAAGGGTTTTTCACCAGTATGAGATTTTATATGTTTGACTAAACTATGTTTGTGGGCAGTTTTATATTCACAAAAAGAACAAGAATAAGGTTTTTCGCCTGTATGGGATTTCATATGTGTAGCTAAATTCTGTTTGTATACTGTTGAATATTCACAAACAGAACAAGAATACGGCTTTTCGCCTGTAGGATTCTCCATATGAGTATTCAGAATCACACTCTGTGCTGTTGAATTTTCAGTCATATAATTTTGGTTTTTAATTTCAAACTCACATTTAATATCGATTTCCGAATCATTATTGATGTCATTACAGCTTTCAGTAACCTCTTGTTTGACAGATAATTTATTAATATCTTCATAGTCATGTAAGTCTCTTAATATACGGAGCGAAGTTGCAGTTGAACTATAATAATTATCATCTGCTGTTTCTTGATTGTACGCCATCATGGCTAGTTTAACGTTGACTCGGGAAGTAATACTTTTTTCTATCAATAATATATGATTACAGGCACATTTTAGATTGCAACACCTGCAACAAAAAGGTACTAGAAGTAATTGGTGTATTAGCAAATTACAGATAAATACATTTATATACTGTTCAATAAAAACAACTAGAGCTATTTTAACGCTAATATTTTAAACAGAAATAATATTGTTGCATTAAAAATAGAATAGCCGCAATTACCAATCTATCGTTGATTTACTACGTCATTATAGCGGTTTCAACCAGCTTTCAAAGACTCGCATGTTACTGTTTATTTGTTGTGTTCATGTACACGTAGTCTATTTGGTAAATGTACATAGTAACAGTTTTGCTTCTAATATTGACTAATTGCAATTGATCTTAAATAAAGAAGTAGTCTTTATACATTGGGCGGAACATTCTAGAACTATTCCAATAATAAAATCGTAGTCATTTAAAGCTTTAAACCATCTGTAGAGTAAACAATAACACTTAATAACTGTTCTTGTGAACGCACACGACACTTAACGCCAGTTTCAGAAGCGTTTTGTTACAAGTTACAATTATCAATTAACAGATTAAAACCCTCAAGTCAGTGTTGCCATCTCATTTTTTAGGCGATCGGTAGCTTTTTGCGCTAATTTTCGGTAGATCCTAAAAATTTTCGGTAGACATAACATGTGTTTTGTTGTACCTACTTACATTTTGCAATTGCCAAGTTTCAGTAAACCGGCATTTAAAAATTTATATTTCACTTTGTAGTTAAATAAATAAAATCAATACGAAAACCCAATTATTTTATAGAAGAACTGTAAAACACTATTAACTATTAATTCATATATGCAAGTACAATTATAAATAATACATGAAACATATTTTAAATGTTTACGTATAAAATATGACTATAAAATAGTTAATTATACGAGTACAACAAGCAGTTAAAGTAACACTTTTTTGCAGCCTTAAGAAAGTTTAAAGAATGAGCCGAAATGATTTAAAATGAGTGATATATCTGCATCTGATGATTACGACACCCGCGAAGAAGGGACAAGTAGTGGAATACGAAAAAAGAAATTGAAGTATTCGCATGCCCATAGCAAATCTTGGGAAGAGTTACCCGAATTTAAAGGTTGGCTTTTTGCTATCAAAAAAGGGCCAAAATATTCGCTCTGCAAATGCTGTAACAGAGATTTTAAACTGCGCTGTTAAGAATTTTAATATAAACAATTATGGATCTTTTAAAAAGCGATGCCGACTAACAACAAGATCATTTACTAATTAACTTAATGTGTTATGTAACTATTTTCTCGTAAACTGAAGCTTACAAATTTACGAATATAAACTAGAATGTCAGCGTTTAGCACTGATATCTAGAATCCAAGCACGTGAATGTAAAATAATAACTCTCGTAAATTTAAGATGTGATTAATCGAATTTACTCTGGCGGCACCTATACTGGTCATTATAGATTAATTTATGAATCTCTTTGTAAACACTCCTAAAATATAAATTGTTCTGAATACTATGTACAAATAAAGGGTTGCTGATGTTTTTTTTTGGGTTTAAATAGTACACAAGAAAAATGTTACCTATGATTATACGGTATATCAAAAATTCCGTAGAAATAATCGACAATTAATATTGTATCGGTCTCTGTAACAGTCCCTGAACTAAATGCGGGTAATTTAAAATGCTTATTATTTCAAATACCTACCAGTAGAAAATCTTTTTTTAAATTGTTAGTGTCATTTACATGCTAGTTGTTTGTTACAACAAAATACAATAACACTAAAAAATTCAAATAAAAACCTTAAAAAAATCTAATAGGTAATACAGAATTCAACTTATAGTTATTTATTATTGGCAATTTGATACTCTCATATGTACAGCTGCGGAAATATAAAGCGGGACACTAAAATATGCCTAAGTTAAATTGTCTGAATGAATTCATTGTTGGTGCTACCCCAAGTTGCTTATATTGCATCAACAAGTTCTTTTTGGTTCATTGGTATGTGGTAGATACGATTTCATGAACAATTAGGAAGGCAAAATTGCAATATTCAAATTGTGAAAAAATTGTCTTACATGACTTGTCCCGGTTTATGTTTCCGCGACTGTACATCATTGTTGCAATAGAAAATACTAATACAAAGCAGTAAAATATTAAAAGGAATTTTGAAACAATTTATGTACCTAGTAATAAATAACGAAGTTAATGTTTTTACAAATCTAAAATGTTACTTTGTTAATTATTATACAATATATCTGTTTCGCAAATATGTATAACCCTCATCGCTATTAATTATAATCAAAGTTCTAAATGTAGGTATATTAAATAGTTTATCTACTCCTATTAAATTATATTCACATTATAAGGACATCTTTGAATAATAATAACAGTCATAATTTGCAGTAGTGAATTATGAATTCATAATTCACTGCTTTCAACCAATCATAAAATTCTATTTTCATAAATTCACTAGTTTGCAGCCAATCACAAAATTAAATCTTATTATCAAATGACTTTTGCAGTTGACAGTTGTCACAAATGTCTTAATTCGGAAATATGAACACAAAACTCCTCTTGTATAGGAGTAGATAAAGTATCGTATTGCATTTGCGATTATGGCCATTATTCCCTCAGATGACTTGCACCACTTGCCTTCGGCTTGTGGCTCAAATGTCGTCTTCGTGAATAATGGCTGTCATAATCTATATACAGTGCGAGTGTAAAGTCTGGAACTACCGAAATAACACTTTTATCAAATGTTTTTGCAAGAAACCCTCGAATACGTCAATTTTCATTTAAAAAAACACATATTTTACTGTAATTGTCACTTTTAGATTGTCTTTTGTTTTTGAGTTATGACGTTTGCGATAATTTTTTTAAATGGAAACCCGAATTTTTTATGATGAATTTGGACAGAGCATGAAATTCTAAGACCAAATATTCCAAAAAGAAGCATGAAAAAATTTCAATTCGTCCATTTTCACTCAAATATCGCACCATTATTTATTTAATTAAGAGCACACAGCAAAAACAGATAAACAAACTATGAAAAACTCATATATATAATACACATATATTGCTGGTAGGGCCTGGAAACTTCAGAAAACATTACTGCGCCGACATAGTCTCACTTGGAGTATAACGCGTCTCGTGCGCATGCGTGAGAATTCAAACTCCGCCTTTAGAAGCGAATTTTAAACTTGAACACTTCCCCATTGGGCGGACGACGCCGCCGCGCTTGCGCACAGTTCACCGTATACATGAAGGAGTTGGTTGTGTGTCTCACTTCATCGGTGAGTTTCCCACTCATAGCCGCTAGCAATATAGTAAGTATTAGATATATGGAAAAACTGTTATAATTTTAGGGCTAACTCATTGTTTCATGGCTACTTGATTTTTATTCGATTTCTGTTTTAATACTTTAAAAGCGATTTTCTCGAAAATTTGAAAATACAGTATCATACTTTTTAGCGTATTTGGTCTTAGAATTTCATGCTCTGTCCGAATTTATCATAAAAATTTAGGGTTTCCATTTAAAAATATTATCGCAAACGTCATAACTCAGAAACAAAAGATAATCTAGAAGTGACAATTACAATAAAATACGTCTTATTTAAAATAAAAATTGACGTGTTTCGGGATTTCTTTCAAAAACATTTGATAAAAGTTCCCACTGTATATAAAAATCAATCGCCGTGTGTTAGTAACGCAAAAACTCGTGAACGACTTGACCGATTTGGATGATTTTTTTTTGTTCGTCTTACTCCCGATGTGGTTTGACAAAAAAATTCGGAAAAATACAAAGGAAAAGACGGAAAATTGGAAAATATCGAAAGTGTGTCTTTCTATCTGCAGTCATTGCTTTATGGTTTGAAGGGTTTTCCCCATCATGTCATAATCCGCATCAGGTAACTGAAGGCGGAAGAGATAAGACACTAATAGCAATTTATGAGCAGGGGGTAATTCCAAATGCCTTACATAGGTCGTCGCAGTCAGTCAGTCAGTCAGACATTCAAATTTGGTTTGTGTACAAGTAATTGTGAAAACACTTCCGTGTCGTTTTATAGTGTCCCTTACAATCAAAGGCACGACGAGCTAACATAGGTCGTCGCAGTCAGTCAGCTGCGCGGGTATATACTTTACGTGCGAACCGCAATGAGGTTTTTTGGGACGTTGATTGCGAAAATGGCATTTACTTTTAAGTCCAAGACAATGGACATGACATAAAATTAAAACTCTATAGTGGTGAAACCGGGTTTCAGAGACAAATTATTTTTGGGCAGAACAACGTTTGCCGGGCCAGCTAGTCGCTCATATAATAATATACTACAATATTGCATTGTACAGAAATCAAAATGTCAATAGTATTAATGATGTGAAATGTTACAAGAGAATGAAAGGTTCTAATAGTTATTTATCTATTTTGATGTCAGAATATGGTTATTACAACACCGAAAACAGTGCTACAATGGAGTCCATTATAACACTATTTTTGGTAACTATTTGTTTTAGAAGATTGGTGCCATTTGCTTTCACAAGCTCATAATACGATAAACGTCAGATGTCGAATATCTACATAACCACAATCTCTGAACTGTATTTATTAAATTTATTCTAATCAAATATAATAACTGAAGGTACTGTTTAACGAATTAATTAAACACAATTATTGTTCTAGGTAAAGCGCTCTTTGAACAGCACACGAAGCAAAAAGCTTGCACCAAATTTAAACTAATTCAAATGTCAGAGCATAGCCAGCTTCATCAGTTTCCGCTAACGCGTTACATAGCCATTCCAATTCATCTAAAACTGGGTTCTGAGAAAGTAGACTATGGGTGCTCCCCTTGGCGCGATCTATTAGACACTTTAACAAGTTAATGGCAGTTGACGTTTTCAAATTTTGATTGTCAAAATAGCTATTTATGCAACAAGTGCCTTCGGCTTCGTTTCATAATTTTCATGTCTCGCGCATAAACGACTTTTAGCACGCGTTGCATACAATATTTTATCTACGACCTTAATTTTACCGTTATTAATCCATAAATATCGATTTAAGAAAGGTTCGCATCTGCGACGCTGCGTCATAATGAATAGTAGCCTATGCCGCTGGCGATTGTTTGGCCACGCCCGTGCTGTCAAGGTGAGTTGTACGAAATGTAATTATTGATACTCCACATATGACTGTATTCATTACATAACGCTTTAATTATTTCAAAAACGCTTTACCTGTAACGCAAGAAGCAACTAGAATAGCTTTACAACTTCACTTGCAGTTCGAAATTGTAGTTTTGAACCTCGTGTCACTTTTAGCACATGTGCTAAAAGTAAACAGCTGATGTCTTTAAACACGGTAATAGTATATTACACAACGAGAGCTGTAGGAAGCATATTACACGCGAGTTGGAAAAGTTACGCACAAGCCGCGTAGCGGCGCGTGTGTAATTCCACGAGCGTGTAATTGCTCTATAGCCCGAGTTGCGTACTATACTTTTTCTACGGTCACACTCATTTCGTTAAACGAAAAAGAAATATTTTATTAACTGTCAAACTATCTGTCACACCATCTTAAAAATTAGGCGGCTGCAGTCACATCCCTACACCGCTTCGTACAAACAACAGAAGCTAACTGTAACGTAATAAAAAAAATTACGTGTTAGTCATTACGTAACACTGTTTGTAACAACGAATTTACTAATCAAGTAAACAGTGCTTAATGAGCAATTTACTAATAAAGGAGTAGAAAAACTATAAAACGTCACTTTTAGTGAAACAAGCTAGCGCTAAAAGGCCTACTTTTAGTAGTGGTCGTAGATAAAGGTAATTGTTTTACTTTTTTAGTTAAAATGCGTGTTAAAAATGAGGAACAGCGGTTTAATTTTAATGGTTTCATTGCCATCGTAAGAATTAAATTCCATTCCTCTTTCCTATGTGTAGTACGATTAAACAATTCTTAAACAAACCAGGTTGCAGAATGTCTTTGAATTTTTGGCAGGTAATTTTAATAGTTAAAAATTGCATATGTTCTTGTGTTATATCTGCTATTTTCTAAACAAGTCCAACAAATAATTAATTTAGATATGTTAAATTTCCACAATTTTGGAAAGTTATTAATTGTCATAGGTAAAATGGTCCCCAAATGATGTAAGTAAGAAGAGGCGTGATAGAAGTTGCAGAGTTATTTTCTGTTGCAATTTCAAGATGATGTACCCAGCAAGCAACGCCACAGAAGCAGAATAAAAGGTGCTGTCACGTTAATAATTAATTTCTAAATATTTCATTCTTCTGTCAATAGTACACTTTCTACATCTGTAGACGTAGTGGGAAGAGAATTATTACCAACTGGAAAAGAATTACACAACTAATGCTGTTTGCTATGTTTCCAGATGGCGAGCATTTCGCATTACCACAGCGTAAAATTTACCGTAAAGCAGCTGTGGCATCATGTAAGCCACCTTTCAAACGTGTAGGTATGCAAAAATGTGGTTTCTGCTGCTTCAGTGCTAAAATAACGAGTTAAAACATAATAGAATCCAACCAGCTGCAATAGTATATTACAGCCCGAGATGGGAAGTGTTTCATTACTGTAGAGAGATTAGTTAGCTGATTGAGACGCAAAGCGTCGAAATCAGCTATTATCTCGAGACTAAGGAAACTTCCTGTCGAGGTTTGTATACTATTTTATTCGCCACCACTTTATTCTAAACAATAATTGGAAAAATTATTATATTATGATACGACAGGTTGTGACGCGCATGAATGGATCAACGAGATTCCCAGTGTCCCTACCTACTCAGCGGTCGGGAAGTAGCGGGCTGAAATGTACGACTTCCCCCACTCAAATGAGGTCAGGAATGTTAACATTACATATATGGTTGCCAATAAAAGAAATTTCACATATAAACTAGTGCTTTTTGTTGTAAACTTTTTGAGCATGCCGACACTGCACAGTGACAACTGATAACATCAATCACAACCTCATTTAACAACTTTATCAGGTTATAAATGACAGCTAATAGCAAGAGTATAGAAAGAAACTAGTGGTTTGGCTTGAATAGTAGTTACTAGAGTGCTTTAAGTACCTTAGTAGTTACACATACACCCAGCGAGGGCTCTGAGGGGAGGACCTGTCAAAAATTAAAAAAATCAAATTGGAGCGGCCATGACCATGCGTCAGCGGGTGTGGATGAAGCTGGCCATGGTCAGAGCAGCGAAATTTATACTTTGTCCAATAGACGGGGACTATCAAATATCACTTGTAAGGTCACTATATCAATAAGGTACCGCCATTCCATTCCTCGCTTGAGAATGTGAGAAAATTGTGAGATAAGGATAACAAATACAAATTTCCCAAGTGCAATAGGGAAGACACTAGTTTTTGGGAATTTTCTTTTTGGTGTAATGGCACTTGTAAAGTGAGGAATCTGTTAGGTTATGTGTTTTTATCCCCAGTTGGAGAAAATTGTGCGACAAGGATAGATATAAAAAAATCACTAATATCGGTACCTTATTGATATAGTGACCTTAATCACTTGACAATGTCGTCGTCATTACGCTCAAAAATCCCTAGATTGTAATGCATATGCATATATGTATATTTAGTATCCGAATTTTAGAATTTCTATAAAATCAGCAATTCAAAGTAGATAAAATAGTATATTATACTCGTTTAATAAGATGCATTGTAGCACTTGGTCTATTTGAGCACTCCTCGCTGCGCTCATCGTGCCCCAAACCCACGCGTGCTACAATGAGGCCTCTTATGAAACACATATAATAATATACTATTATCTTCATCGGTGTTGTTATAGACCACTAACCAAATTAATTTTAGTATCGTTAAGAGTTATTACCTGATTCAGTGCAGTAACGGATAGATATTACCGCACTCAGTGCGGTAATGAATATTATCTCAATCTTTTTATATAAAAAAATAAATCGAACCGGAGTTTATTGATGAAGATAAAATATTGAACAATACACGTTTGCTTATGGCACATAACGAAACTCGTATGATTGTCGCAAAACTCGGCTCACCGCCTCGTTTTGGCAATCAAACTAGTTTGGTTAAGATGCTCATAATCAAGCTTGTATCGTTAATATCTATTACGGTACAAGTGTGTTATATTACAAATAATCCACGAGAGAAAAGTTGAGCTCACGGGGAATGCCAAAATATTTTATCGAATAATAACTCATTACATACCAAAAAACCTAAATTTTGTAATGGCGGTTGTGAAGTTAGTGGTTAGTGACAAATTAATTGAGAGTGAGCTAATATTTATTTATAATACAAGTGCTTAAAGCTAATCCTGTGTACTACAAAGTTAAAACACGAGCGTGGTGAGCTTATTAAGCCTCGCGAGTGACTAAAAATGTTTACGCATGTGTATTGTACAATATTTTCTTTATGATAGAATCTAGAAAACACATGGTAAATATAACAAATTACTTTAAATGTAAATTAGGATTACTACATTAAATAATAGGTTTACCTTGATAAAAAAAACTTGACCCTAGCAATCAGTCGTAATTTTACGTGGTTTAAGGCGCTGCATGGAAAATTGATATAAACTTCTACTTGGGACAGTGGAGGCAGTGTATCCCCTACTGGACTTGTCAACGGAAATCTGATGGTAAGCAGACTTCATATCCAAAGTTGTGAAGCAGTCTATCCAAAATATGGATAAAGTACGGAAGAGAATACTCGGATACTCATCTTGGTACTTGATTGATTTTACGATAATCAATGCAGAAAAGACATGATCAAGCGAATACAGAAAGTTCGGCAATCGCTTTCTCTAGCATCTCATCTATTTCAATGTTCAAATGTTTCTGAAGTGATGATGAAATGGGAGAATATCGTTGTTTAATAGAAGGAGGTTGGTATTTTCATGCTCCGCCAAATCAGTACATCCGAATCCATTCCCTATCAACCCAAAAGTGTCATTAACAACACGTTCCAGTTCAGCCTGCTCGTCATTATTAAGATGTTCGGTCAACTTGATCGCTGAGATACCTCCTCTGGTGGGATACCAGAAAAAATCCATTCCCTATGGCGAAGGCTCAGTATAACGGCCATCTTCCACCAAAAATCAGTGCCTAATATGAAAGAATGAAGCAAAGTTGGTATAATAAAAACGTCGAATATTTTAGTGCGGTCCGTAAAACCAATGGAAACAATGAATATTCCTATGCTATGACATTGTTCGCTGTTGGAAACTGTGTAGGTTGTTTCATTTGTGATGGTCAAGTTGCAGATATAGCAAAATAGTGCAGGTGGCTTCGGAATGTAGGAGTTTCAACAATTCTTTCCCACAAATGGATACACGATAACACGAAGGTACGGGCGTTCGTCATTTGACGCATGACTGATAATAAAATCTAAGAGCACCCGATGATGAGACAGTAAATTGTCAACAATAGAGGGCTCGATATTGGCCCTCAACTTCTTAGCAAAGGAAGACATCAATTGGCTGCTCAATTTCTCATTTCCCGAGCAATTAGAACAGCTACGAATGGTAAAATCTGATTTACCACAGCGGAAGCATTGCAGCTTAGGAGGTGGACGACAGTCTCGTATTTGATGGTCATCCTTTCCACAATTCCCGCAGGAACCATTGGTCTTGACAGACAAAACATCATGTACAGCAGTGGCTTCAGTATCAGTATCGTGCGGATTTAATCCCATAAACTTAACTCGTAGTCGCAAGGTCAGACAGCTGTCTTCAATGTCAGGACTAGCTCGTTCGAAGTTCTTACAGAATCGCAGATAGGATGCTACTAAACTCGAGCCTGATGTGTAAGTAATTCACTTGTGGCACTAAGCAATTGTTCCCTGCTTACATTTCTAGCAATCCGGGTCTCTTCGACCTCTTCCAAGAAGCTTAAAAGTCATGAACTACCTAAAAGATAATTCGCCATTTGTTAATGGCTAAAAAAATTGGCAGAAGCTTCGCGACGGCTTGAAGTGCAATCAGGTTGTGGAACGTAATCATTATGCTAAGCCTGTTCTAAATGAAGATTGTTATGATAGATAATCATTAGTATAAGCACGTCTCTGTATGATACATGTCCATCGAAAGTTCTAATAAATGATACAACATGGCGCAGTCGGGGAAATGAACAACAAGTAAAAAACGGTTGTAAAATCGCAATAAGTCGATTGAGAACCAAAAAAAGTGTCTATTGTGACTACCAGAAAAAGCTTTTGTGCAAGAAGTAATGGTCTTTCCTCTGTAAGCCGCGTAACAAAAATTTGGGATAATGGAGGTTCAAACAAAATTTCGAGATCTACTTGCTGGCGACAGGAAAAAATGAGAAAGACACCAAGGTAAAATATGCTATTCTATTAAATATAATTGGCGAAGAGGGTGTTGAAATCTACAACAATTTAAGATTACCAGATGATAAGAAAACTGACTACAACACAGTTATAAAACAGCTAGAAGCCTATGTAACCCCAAAAAAGAATGTAGTCTATGAAAGATTTTTATTTTACATGCGAAAACAGGAGGAACCATTTTCGGGGAAGCTACCTAACGCTGAATCAGAGTCCCAAGAATAGGGTGGCAAAACAGATAAATGAGGTCAATGTAATAGATTTCTCCATGTGACGATGTTGCTGTAAGAAATGAGAACAGTAGCGAGACTTGAATCGACAGCAAACATAGCCATATTGGTAATAAAAGGTACCACTTCGAGTGATTTCCCAAAATAGCTAGAAAACTCGGATAGATTCCGTTTTCGGCTCGCTTTCGCTTTGCGCGGCGTCTTCAGGTTCCATTTGTATCGCGGACCGTAAATCAGTTCAGGCTCCGTACATTTCTTTACCAATGGACTTTCCTGTGTCGCCAGGTCGTATTCTTCGGTAATACAGTCTAACCGTTGTTGAAGGTGAGTCAAACGTGTAGCCAATCTCTTTGTCTTCATCGTCAAGACTGATAGACGTACAACTGTCAACTTGGGATATTGAAATTATTAAGGTATATTCCGGATTTTACAACACTGGCCCTCACATACCAACGGTAGGAAAGCCCCTGATTTTCCGCGGTTAGGTAGCGGGAAGGGGTGGTCCTCGTAGAGTCAGGCCATATTTCAGGATAGTTAAAATGGCGAAATGACAAGACGCAACTGTGAATTGTCAAACCGCTGTAATAACTGTCCTGTCCACGGTCAAACCAGTGGTTTCTATTATACCATACTTCCGTAAAACATTTCCTTTCAACTAAGGCCTGATTGCGTTAGTTGGCTAAGTTCGACTTTTCTTAAAATGTTTAGAATGGTTTAATCAATGACTCAATTCAACGTTTGAATACAACGCCCTTAAGGAAACTTTCCTCCATAGCTTAACTAATTTACACTTTTACTCAGAGAAACACAAGTCACTTAACAAATGCGATTTATTGATTTTGAAACGACTGGAGTTTGCAAAACAGACACAATAAACACATACAATGTAAATACACATCAAAATCGTAAAATGTAATACCACAAATATAAATACGAGGGCTTCCTAGGAAATAAAATAAAATTGCACCAAGTGTCTTAATTATGCAACTTTGTGCCCATTTAACCAAATGTGTATCTCTTACTATTAACGAGGTCCCCATACTAGCCCTGCTTATCTTAGACATTGTAAACTGCTACCATGATTACTTTTCCGATTTCGTTGCTGCAACCTGCTTTGTGTGACTTTCTTTCAGAATTAATTTAGCATTTGGATTGCCTTATTTGAGTTATGAGTTCCCGACACTATCTGGGCACCGTTGTCATAATTAAATATTTGTTGGCGCCCTTAATAATTAAAAGTAGCATCTGTAGTTCATTTGAAACCCAGTCATCTTCACTGAGTTAGCTGGTCGGCGATGGTGCTAACAATGGACAAGGTCTAGGTATGCAGAGTATGGTCATAGTCCTACTAAGGAGTTCCAATCTTTGCAGGGAATCTTTTATATGATACACATCGTAGTAACATGACCCGTGGCTTTAAATCTCTTTCGAATGGTGGCCTTCTATGGAGCCTCTTAACCGCATTTTGTTATTTTTTATAACTTCACCGGGACTGGGAATCGAACTCGCTCTTAGTCAGAATACTTAACCACTGAGCTACCGACCTCGGAAATACACTAAGTATAGGTACAGCCATTAGTAAATTTTTATATCTATCTTTGTCGTACAATTTTTTCAAAGTGGGGATTAAAAAAATAATTTGATATAACTTTGACAAAAACTTCCGTGATCACGATCGATGCAAAAAAGAAAAGTTTGGCCATACATGGCTTTGTGTGCCGTGAGATACAAATCTACTTTGTAAGTACATAAAAAAGTGTATAGTTTTTCTTCTGTTTGGTGTTTATTTGGTAAAATATTATTTTAATGTATAGAAACCAAAAATTTTAAGCGGTTGAAGCCTGAAGTTGTTGCTCATCTTTTATTAGAACATGTCGATCTACGAGTAAGTATGTGTCCTATTTATGTGTATATTTAATAGAGTACGTATATTTATCAATTATGTACTTCTTTTATACAATATCTAAACTGCCTTTCCCTGTTTTAGTTGCTGTATATTAAATTTATTTACTTTCCCAACTTGCCATAACATTGTTTAAGAACTTGTCAATATTTATTTTAAATTTTAAACTTTATGTTGACAAAAAATATATCAACTTTACGACAAGGATCTGCAAAATGTGAAAGCAGCAGAATGGGAATGAGAAGAGCAGTTCAAAATATTTAATTTTTCTTCTTATTTTAAAAACCATTAAAAATATTGCAACCCAAGTATTTGTTTTATTAGAAACCTTTGATTTACGAGCAAATTTCTGCAACTAGTAAAACATATTTTTAATTAAAAATTTTTGAATGATAATAAGTGACATATTTTTACTATAAAGCAATGCCATTACACCAAAAAAATCCCGAAAACTTTTATCTTCCTTATTGCATTTGTAAGATTTGCTTTTCGTATGTTTATCTTACAATTTTCTCATGTGAGATATGTAGTGGCAGTACCTCACACTTAGTGTATTAATCTAGTGGCTGTAAGGCCTCTGTATTAAGGCTTCAAATACAATTTTACAGCCTTTATGACAAAGAAACAATTTTTGCAACGTAAATACTCTTTAAAACTAAACAGTCAGTTTGTTACCACATAAAAAACCTACATCACGACAAAATCGGGAAAATTATACAGATTCGTTGCCCTACCTCCGTTACGATGGGCGTAACAAAGGTTTCCGGCTAAAACGCTCAGTGAGAAGGGCGGGTTTTTTACTACCTTAGAATAGGGTTACGATCCGGTAAACGAAATACAGATGTTAAATGTTTAGCGCCACCACTTTTGTTAGAAAACCCGTCTACGTAAAAAGTGGAAACCATACACGGAGCTGAAAAGGTGTCTGCAGTGCACGATTTCGACCAGCGGCAGCCTCAGTGACCTTACTTTTCGTTTATTACTTCCTTTTACTATAAAGGAAGTATTGGATTCACCCCAAAAATTCGAAATTGAGTTTTCAACAGATCTTCACGTTTTAGAGTCCCCTGATCCTAAAAAACATATTTTTTTCATTGGTCTGTCTGTGTGTGTGTGTGTCTGTGAACAGAATATCTCAAAAACGAAAAGAGGTATGGCGTTGAAACTTCATATATAAGTTTTGTGTAATATGTAGATGAAACACCAAGCTTTTGAAGAAAATCGCATAACCGGAAGTAGGTGTTTACTCTTGTGATTTTTCAGTTTTTTTAGATTTTTTCAAAAACGGCTCTAACGATTTTTTTTAAACTTTACATTTTTACTACATTTTTAATGTGTATTGATGTGAAATAGGTGATTTTCCAGTTGAATACTTCTAAAGTGGGTTTATTTTGTTTTTTTTCTATTTTTTTTATTAACTCCTATTTTAAATAAAACACCCGGTATATTATTACATTTTTGAATTCACCTTAAAATTCTAGAGAAAATTTGTCTCTTGAACTAACGCTCTATTTTGTACCGTTTTTGTAGTATTTGTAATTTTTGAAATTTTTTTACAAATGGCTAAAAATTAAAAATGAAATTTTTGACTAATTATAAGAACACTGTAAAAGGAAGTTGTGTGAGTGTATCACACCAGATTTTTTTCTCTAAAACTCCCCACAACACAAATACGTATGTAGCAGTTGGTATACGAAATAATAATGCATAAAGTACTTAATTAAATGAAATCTGTTGAGTTAAAACATGTGAAATAATTGCACAAACCCGAAATCCAATAACTGGGTTGGTACCTTTAAAATTACTTGATAAAACAAAGTCTATCTACAATAGCGGCATCAGTAATCGTGAATTTAACAACAAAATTTACTACGGCGATATTCCTTGAAAGTTCGTTAAAGGCGAAACATAAAATCTCAAACTAGGTGCGCATCGTACGGTAGCTTACATTACGCACACACATCTTCAGAACACCGTCACACAAAAGGGTTTAAAATGCACTACAAATAACTAGGCACATATACCTGGTTTGCAGAATCCAGGGAAGTCAACATTGATGTCAACCGAAGTACTGCTTAAAAGGGTGTTTGCGGGAGGCGGAAACAGGGCTTCGAGATGATGGTTAGAAAACCGATTTTTTTGTAACGTTTTTTATTCCATTGTTTCCTGTTACAGCATCCTCCTAAAATTCAGCATTTCTGTGCATAAAATTGTTAATATCTCCAAAATAGTTAACTTTAGACACAAAATGTTATATTAAAAATATTAGCCTCTCGACGTAATACTTTTAAGCAATATAATATATGGCGCGTTCTGTTAAAATAAGTAAGGTAGGTTCACCACACTTTTCTCAGTCGCCTCGTATAATCAAAAATATTTTATTGACGTGCACTACCTTTGTATCTACAACTTTTATATAAGCAAATGTTATGTAACTTTAATGCTTTTAGAAATGTCTTCCTCTCCTCTATTTTCGGCGGACCCTATAATTACTGTATTGTTTAGGCAAGGTTGACCAGGGGGTGTATATTACTATGTTTATATCTAGCCTGTAAATATGTTTGTTCAGTATATGAAACAAAACCAAATAGATGTTGATAGCATTTTAAGAAAAAAGGCTAGAATTCAAAAATGTAGGTAAATAAAACTAAAGAACTTTTCTATAATATTGTATAAACACAACACGTTTTCTTCCTGTACATCGAAAACTACGTTAGAAAACATAAAATAAAAAATAAAAGTAATTTAAGCTCTTTATCATTATGCAAAACATCTAAAATTCATGTCAATGCTATACTTTTTATAAACGCAGTCTAGTAATTAAGAACATTTCATTAATTTAGGTACCTGCTTACTTACCTATTACTTTTAATATCTCAAGTCAGTAATTGGTAATCACTGTAGTCAGTCAGTAATTAAACAATCAACTAACGAACTAACCGAAAACCTGAACACTGCACGACTGCAAGGGTTACAAAACTGCAATTAAGCTTTTTATGGGGACTGGCGGCTACATGTCTGGAATTAGATAAAAATAGAGGTACTTATTGCGCAGTGTAATGTACTCGAGTACCCGAAAAATATTCGAGTACCCGGATATGTACTTGAGTACACATAAATGTATTCGAGTACACGTAAATGTATTCGAGTACCCGAAAATGCATTCAACTACAGAGATATGTGCTCGAGTACACGTAAATGCGTCAAATACAAGTACAATTACATTTTAAAAGATGTACTTGTAGACTGAGTACCAAGTACACTAAAAGTACTCAGAGTACAGTTACTGAGTTACTCGAGTACCGCACAGCTCTGTCAAACTGACCCCAAATGGGGCAGAAAAAGGCGAAAACACAGAAAATTGTCCTCACAAAGAGTGTTGCTGACTAATTGTATCGAGAGATTAAAAAAAACTGATCCTCAGTGGGCTGTGGAAATTCAAACGTATGAATAATATGTTGGTGGCACTGTAAGTCTATGTCAAATTCGATGTTAGCAGGTTAGTTTTCATTAGTTTTGACAGACTGACGCAAAACCTAACCTGCTAACCTTGAAATTGACATAGACTTATAGTACCACCAACATATTATTCATAATGTAACGACCTTGGGATTAGGCCATTGCGGACATATGATTCAGCGTTTCGATCATTCGAGAGCGGCCTGGGGCGGGGGCAGTGTCACGACCTTGAGCCGGTTCACGTGCGAACGGGTGAGTCACATCCTTCGAGAAACGACCTTGGTGACTCATGCGCGCGAACATGTCAACGTTGCGGGAAGGATTGAGCAAAGTCTCAACGTTTCCGGAATGACTCATCCGGCGCATATATAAATACGCGAAAAAGAAATAAGAGGACAGTCGAAGTCGAAGTGGAAGCCCGAGTGCCGACTCCAGCCTGGAAGAAGCTATAAGTAAACCCGTGTGTACATAAATCTAGCAAAATAAATAACGCGTGTGTAACAAATAAATATAGCCATATAAATCACTAATGTTGAAATCGCGTATAAATAAATAAAGTATATCTGTTGTTAGAAATAGTCCTGTTAGTTTATAAATAATGTGTGTTCCGCCTTAATAGTTCTTGTGTTGTGTAAATAGATTAAGATACATCGTTGTGAATAAATGCTTAAAACAGAAGCGGCGTATAATTTAAAATAGCCCAACAACGTTAAAATGTAACAGTGGCGTCAGGTGTCGGGTTGTACCAGGGGCTATAAAAAAATTATTGGACAAACATTAAATAAACTAATTGACTAACAAGTACCGATAAACGACAGTCATATAATAAATTTAAGTGTGTGTTGTGGATGCCTCTGACAAGATCCCAGAGCGGCAAAATGGAGGCTCAATTAAGCCAACTTTTCCAGCTGATGCAAGTTGGCCAAGAGACGGCAGAAAGGGCGCAAGAGAAGGCAGAAAAAGCACAAGAGGATCTTAAGGAAGAATTGAAAGCCGGCCAAAAGCAGGCAGAAAAGGCGCTAGAATTGAAAGCCGGCCAAAAGCAGGCAGAAAAAGGCGCAGGAAGTACTTACGGAAGAGCTGAAAGCCGCGCAATAGGATCTTAAAGAAGTACTTAAAAAAGAGCTGAAAGCCGCGCAAGAGGATCTTAAAGATGAACTTAAGGGAGAGTTGAAGGCCTGGCGAGGACTACGCGGGGGACCGGAAGAAGAGAATGGAAGAGTTCGGTCTCTGCTGTTGGATACTGGAGCCACGAATTCCATCGCCAGGTCTGACGTAATACGGGACGAGGGTCAGCTGCTGCCCACCAGGACACGCCTTCGCACTGCCACGGGAGGCGCAGTGACCACACATGGGGAAATTGATTCGACATTGAAGATTGGGAATCAAACCTTGAAGCATCGGGCCCTGATTGCTGACGTTGCGGAAGAGTTCATCCTGGGAATGGATGTTAGGAATGAGTGTGGGTTCACTTTAGACTTGTTGTCCGTGCATGGGGAGGAGTTTTTCCTACACCCAAGAGAAGAGATCGCACTACGAGTGGTATTGGCGGAAGATGTTACTGTGCCGGGACGAACCGAGAGGGTCGTGGATGCATACCTGGATGGCGATCAAACGTAGTGCGCAGGATTGAACGCGATTATGACAAGGAGGTCACTCATGATATCCTGGTTGGGAAGACGTTGGTAAAGACTGGGCTTAAGGTTCCAGTAAGGATGATGAACGTCAACAGGGCACCGGCAACCGTCAGGAGAAACACAATCCTGGGAAGGGGTATGAGCCAACAAGAACGAAGGAATATCGAAGATCTGGTGGCCCGGTACCAAGACATCTTCGAGTGCGGAGATCATCCCAGCGGCCGTACCAACATAGTAAAACATAAATCATTCGAGTTTGACAGAAGAGTCTTGCTGAGGACCGACCATGCTGCTCTAAGATGGCTACTGCAGTTCAAGAACCTCGAAGGACAGGTGGCTAGGTGGATCAAGCGCCTACAAGAGTACGACTTTGAAATAAATCATCGGCCTCGCACAGCCCACCGCAACGCCGATGCGTTATCCAGGAGGCCCTGCCCTGCGGACTGCGGCCACTGTTCGAAGCTGGATTGTCGTGCGGTACCCATCAATCATACCACTGTAGTCGACGACTCGTGGGAGCTAGACGAGTTGCAGAACAGCCGACTTAGGCACGGTTATAGCCTGGAAGCGAGATGGCCGTCGACCGACCTGGCAGGAGGTCTCCGCCACCAACCCAAAGGTGAAAACCTATTGGGCGCAATGGTTCTCCTTGCAGCTGGACAACAACGTCCTGACCAGAATCTTGGAAGATGAGGACGGTAGGGCAACGAGATCACAACCGATGGTTCTAAGGAGTAGAGTGACCGAGGTTCTGCGCCACCTGCGTGATGGCTCCTCTGAGGGACACTTTGGATTGAAGAAGGCGTTGCAGAAGGTCCGAGAAAGGTTCTACTGGGCGAGCTTCAAAGATGACCTCCGAGAGTGGTGCCGGAGGTGCGAAGCCTGCGCTACAGGAAACGGACCGGTTGGAAGACGTATGGCTCCGATGTGGCAGTACAACGTCGGTGGTCCGTTCGAGGGGATAGCCATTGACATCGCCGGACCATGGCCCGAAACCGAATCGGGAAATAAATACATCCTGGTGTGCATGGGCTACTTCACCAAGTGGCCCGAAGCGTACGCCCTTTCGAATCAAGAGGCCGGTACTGTCGTTGATGATCTGGTGAAGGAGTGCTTCAGCCGTTTTGGAGTCCCCCTAGAGTTACATTCCGACCAGGGCCGGAATTTCGAGTGCGGACTGTTCCAGAACGTCTGCAAGTTACTGGGGATACACAGGTCCCGGACCACTGCCCTCCATCCTCAATCGGACGGCATGGTGAAAAGGATGAACCGAACCATGGGGAAGCATCTGTCCAAGATGGTTTCCAAGCATCAGCGTGACTGGAACCAGTGCATTCACCTGTTCCTGATGGCCTACCGATCGGCAGTAGAAGAGACAACCGGCGTCCAGATCGAGGTCTGCTGTTACAGCCGTTGTGAAGCATTGAGCCCACGGTGGACTGCTGCTTCTTCAGCCAATCCATGTGCAAGAAGGGCACCGCCTGCAAATACCGCCATCGACGCAACTCGTTTTGGGACAGAACGACCTAAGGCGGGGGCAGTGTAACGACCTTGGGATCAGTCAATTGCGGACATATGACTCAGCGTCTCGATCATTCGAGAGCGGCCTGGGGCGGGGATAGTGTCACGACCTTGAGCCGGTTCACGTGCGGACGGGTGAGTGACCCCCTTCGAGAAACGACACCTGTGACTCATGCGCGCGAACACGTCAGTGTTGCGGGAAGGATCGAGCAAGGTCTCGATGTTTCCGGAATGACTCACCCGGCGCATATATAAATACGCGAAAAGGAAATAAGAAGACAGTCGAAGTCGAAGTAGAAGTCCGAGTGCTGACTCCAGCTTGGAAGAAGCTACCATGTAAATAAACCCGTGTGTACATAAATCTAGCGAGATAAATAACGCGTGTGTAACAAATAAATATAGCCATATAAATCATTAATATTGATATCGCGTGTAAACAAATAAAGTATATCTGTTGTTAGAAATAGTCCTGTTAGTTTATAAATAATGTGTGTTCCGCCTTAATAGTTCTTGTGTTGTGTAAATAGATTAAGATAAATCGTTGTAAATAAATGCTTAAAACAGAAGCGGCGTATAATTTAAAATAGCCCGAAAACCTTAAATCGTTACAATACGTTAGAATTTTCAGAGCCCGCTGAGGATGTTTTTTTTTAATCTCTCGATACTTCACTTAGTTAGAAAATGTATCTTCCCATAGATTTTCTGGAAATAGAGAATTAAATTTAAAATGGAAAAACTCTGTAATTAATCATATTGGCATAATACCACTTTGGAAATTAATTAATTTATTAAATTTACAACTACCTACACATATAACATACACATACCTACACACATAATTCACAAGTGCATAATATTAAAGTTAAAAATTATAATAAACAAAGGCATGATTATTATTCAATTAACAGATTGTCAAACCTTTTAACAAAAAGGTGTAAACATCATACTTATGCAATACCTGTAACCAGCCTAAATATATTTCATATAACACAACATGCAACGAATTAATTTTATATAGTGATCGAAAAAATGTCTCCTCAAGTGTGCTTGGAATTTGAACGTGTGTCGTCACTGTTGTCAGTATAACCTCAAATTAAATTCTTGACAGAAGCTAAACAATATTATTGAAAGCTGATGTTTAACGTTCAATATTTTCTGAATGAAGCTGCAACATTTTTTATAAGTCACTTGAGAAGATTTTTTTCGATTGCTTGTTAGAATGTTCTCCTACCTCCGAACAACTAAAAAATCCTAATAATACTGGCTAATGTTCTTTCTTTAATTTCTAGTTATATACCTAATTGTCCTAATTTATGATAAAATAAGCTGTTGTGATCCTGGTCACTGATAAAATTTATAACCGCCACAAATAATACACTTATAATTATTATGAATACCATGTTGTTAGTTTTCTGTTTCCTGTACCAATTCCTCACATTAGCTGAATTATTTTTCGAAGAAATTAATTTCTCAATTCAATTATTAATAAAATTCCTTCCCTGATGAGTTTTCTATTTTTCACCTCTATGAATTTTTGTATGCACAACTAAATCACATGTAGGGGCTGTTTTATATTCACAAACAGAACAAGAATAAGGTTTTCCACTCGTATAAGTTTTTATATGAAAACTAACTGACCTCTTAGTGCCACTCTAAATATACAAACAGTTAAACAATAAGGCTATTCACCTGTATAAGTTTTCACATGCATAACTAAATTATCTTTTTGGGTTGTTGTATATCCACAAACAGAATCACAATAAGATTCTTCACCAGAATGAGTTTTCATATGTGTCACTAAATTCTGTTTGTATACTGTTGCATATCCACAAACAGAACAACAAAATGGTTTTTCACCTGTATGAGATCTCATATGGACAACTAAACTATATTTGCGGGCAGTTTTATATTCACAAACAGAACAAGAAAAAGATTTTACGCTCGTATGAGTTTTCATATGTTGAACTAAATATTGTCTTAGTGCCGTTCTATATTTGCAAATAGTACAGGTATAAGGTTTTTTGGTTGTATGAATTTTTATATGCTTAGCTAAATTATGTTTTTCGCCAGTTTTATATTCACAAACAGAACAAGAATAAGGTTTTTCACCTGTATGAGATTGCATATGTGTGACTAAATTATGTTTATATGCAGTTGTATATTTACAAATGGAACAACTAAAGGGTTTCTCACCTGTATGAGATTTCATATGGATGACTACACTATTTTTGTGGACCGCTTTATACTCACAAACAGAACAAGAATAAGGTTTCTCGCCTGTATGGGATTTTATATGCGTGACTAAATTCTGCTTATATACTGTTGTATATTCACAAACTGAACAAGAATAAGGTTTTCTGTCTGCATGAGTTTTCATATGTGCAACTAAACTGTTTTTATGGGCAGCTCTATAATCACAAACAGAACAAGAAAAAGATTTTTCGCCTGTGTGAGTTTTCATATGTCTGCCTAAACTCTTTTTGTGAGCAGTTTTATACTCACAAACAGAACAAGAATACGGTTTTTCGGCTGTATGGGATTTCATATGTGTGACTAAATTCTGTTTGTATGCTGTTGCGTATTCACAAACAGAACAACAATAACCTTTTTCGCTTGTATGGGATTTCATATGTCCAACCAAATTATGTTTTTGGGTCGCCTTATATTCACAAACAGAACAAGGATAAGGTTTTTTGTTCGTATGAGTTTTCATATGTTGAACTAAATATCGTCTTAGTGCCGTTCTATATTTACAAATAGTACAGAAATAACGTTTTTCATCTGTATGAGATTGCATATGGGCGACTAAATTATGTTTGTATGTTGCTGTATATTTACAAACAGTACAACAAAAGAGTTTTTCGCCTGTATGAGATTTTGTATGTGCGACTAAACTCTTTTTGTAGGCAGTTTTATATTCACAAACAGAGCAAGAATAGGGTTTTTCGCCGGTGTGAGTTTTCATATGTGCAACTAAACTATTTTTATAGGCGGTTTTAAATTCACAAACGGAACAAGAATACGGTTTTTCGCCTGTATTAAGCTTCATATGTGTAACCAAACTCTGTGTTGTTGAATTTTGGTCTTTAATTTGAATGTCACATTTAATATCAATTTCCGAATAATCACTAATGTCATTACTGCTTACAATGATTTCTTGTTTAATATCTACTTTCTTAATATCTTCATTGTCATCTATGTCACTTAATGCATGCAGTGAAGTAGCTGTTGAACTATAAAAATTGTTATCCGAGGTTTCTTGATTAGCGGTCATCATGGCTAGTTTAATGTTTGGCGGATCATTTGAGATTGCAACACCTGGAACAAGTTTATATTATTAGAACTGACGTATTTGCAAATTGAAGATAATTAAATTTGCACACTGTTCAGTTCACATACAGAAATAGTTGTGTTAAAAACAAAATCACTGTAACTACCAATCTATCGTTGATTTACTACGTCATTGTAGCAGTTTCGAGCAATTTTCAAAGAATCGGATGTTATTTTTTATTTGTTCTGTTCATGTGCACGAGGTCTATTTGGTAAATGTAGCTACTGTTTTGCTTCTAATTTTGGCTGATTACAATTTACCTTAAATAAACAAGAAGTCTTTATACATTAGACGGAACAGTTTAGAACTACTTCAATAATTAAAATGTGGTCCTTTATACCATCTGTAGAGTAAAGCATATTACTTAAATAATAACTAATCTCACCTGCAATAGTGTTTTGTCGCAGATGGAGTGTAACTACACAGCGATTTCCAACGTCAACGTTGTCGAAGAATTGAAGCCGGTAATTTCTTCAGATACTAGGCGAGAAAGACGAATTCATTAATTAATTACACATATTTTCGTCTGGAAGATCATTACCAACCACACTTTCTGTTTTGATGAAACTAATGCACAAAACAATAACTAATAGAAGCGAATCCCCCATGCTAAACGTTGGCAACACGCCACCATTTTTTGTTTTTTCACAAAGCTGCACCCTCGTGACGGGGTGGCAAATTACACAATAAGCGGTAGATTTAAACGGCGCGAGCGGAAAATTTAAATGGCGCGTATAGGCAACCCTCCAATCTAATTAATTTAAAAAATATTTTGTGAATAAAATTTGATTTAAAAAATAATTCATAAACTTTAATTGCTAATGCAGAATTAGGCATTAGCAATTAAAATTTACAAATTATTTCTTAAATACAAATTACAAGAGTACAACTTTTAATGTAAACAAAACAATTATTTAAGGACAGCACAAGTAAAAAAAACTTTATTAATGTAGTAAATACATTCAGCAGAAATAATATACAATACAATAAATATTAAATTCTAGAACAAAAAATAAATGCTTATAAAACAACATCGAATTAAATAAAAATATACGTATTATTTATAAACATAAAGAATAAATAACAACCTACTTTCCAGCCATTTTCTTCCGATGTTCTTGGGTAATGGAGGTATTCGGCTTATGCTTCTCCTTCACAAATTTGAAGATGTGGGCATCGTCAGCGCAGTTTCTCCAAAACCTATTGATGATTTGTAGAACTGTTGGAAGTTATTCTCCAAAGTAGGTTGAAAATCGGTAACAGAAAGAAATGCATATAAATAATCCTGAATAATTTTGATAAATAATCTAAGGTTGATTATTACACACGATTGTGACATGACTGATATCATCTTCAAAATATAAACGCGGGCAACACACTTACATATCATTTTGCCCGTGCCAAGACTCATTGTGCTGATTGCCCTTAGAAAACTGCCCTCGCAACAGTTTTCATTGCAACCAGCACTCAACCCTTGGCGTGTGCAAAATTATGGGTAAGTGTATCTCGCTCTTGTTATATTACTAATGAAAATTATTACTGTTGCTTATTTCATTATTTTATAAAGGAAACAAATTAGCTGATACGTCAAAACCTGTACATACATTTGAAGATGTCAAAGGCTGATCATAACATGAACATAAAACTGTATTAGCTTCTACCACATTTGCAGGAATACCTAACGATTACTTCTACTGCTTCGGAAGTTAAAGAACGCGGTACAGAAATTTATGAAAATTCTTACACTGACATGTAGTACCAATTTCTTGCAGCCAGGAAAACAGGTATACTTCTTTTTCGTGCAGACCATTAGCACCGTGCAAAGGACATTTATAACTGCAAAAATTTAAATATTTTATTTAATGGGTACATGACGCAATAGGTATTACAAAATTAACTATGGATGTTTATTTCGCTAGGTCGCTGTAAACAAACTAAGAATTCAAGAGCTGAATCAACGTAATAGACATTAGAATTAACAAGTATTTAAACAAAATATAGGCAATACTTACTGTTAATTAGCAAAACGATGCACTTAACCTCAAAAGCACACAAATACGGCGTTGGGAAACGCAAGGTTATGTGACGTCAAAATCGATATTCTTGTCTGCGACTGCGTATTACGGTTTGTAAATTTCCTCGCCCCGAGCCGATGGGGTGCCCACCAAACTTTTCTTGTTGCGAATACTTACGTCTCAGTTTCACCCCTGTGAACTAATAAAATCAGGGTTCAGGGTTGCCACTTTAAAAATCTTTATAATTCCGAATAAGCCGGCAGTACGGCTGAGTGGTGTTGCACATCTCAGGGCACTTGTAAAAGTTAAGCGCCGGTCTGCTTGGTCAGTACTTGGTTGGGTGACCATCTGGAGAGTGGGCGTAGTGTTCTAGCCAGACAGGCTCCACTACCTCAAGTACTTCCGCCGAATTTAAAAATGCACACACCCTCAGCGGCTCGGTGCACCCGGCACACTGTGTAAACGGTATAAGGTGTTACAAATTAGATATATATATACATATATATATAATTCCGAATTGAATTAAATCATGGCCAAGGCCGTCTTTAGCAGGGGTGCAAGGGATACACGGCACCCGGGCGGCTCAGCTTTAGTGAGCGGCAGCCAAGCCTTCGTTGGATAACTGTTTTACTTCTAAATTTCATGTTCCCCTCTACGGCCTAGAGAAACACCTAATAAACGTTTATTATTTCTGTAGGCTCTACGGCTATTGGTGGATTTAAAGCGCCGTAACCAACGAGATAACGTGACGTCACGCGCAGCAAAATAAATTGACAGATTTTAGAACAAATCACAAATGCAATCGATTTACAATAAAATAAAGATTTTACAAACCTATCTCAAATCTACCGCATCTTCAGTAGATATTTTGAAATACCAAGGACACTGGCTTAATAATCTACCTAATATAGGGGTAAAAAGACTAATAAGCACTAATTATTTCTAATTTTTAAATATAGTTACCACCTAACTCTATACACTTTTTCGGGAGTTGCGATATTCCCATTATAACATAAGTACTTTCTCTGTTCAGCAAAACAACTGCTAACAGCCTGCTAAAGTTTTACGTCAGAAGAAAATCGGCGACTTACTAGGTTTTTCCTTTAAGTTTCTGAATAGATAATAGTTGTAGCTGTCGGCTGTCCTGATCTTGAATCGTCCTCTATTAACTCACCCAATGTAACTCTTTTGATGAGGATTTTATTTCATACAGGCTTGTTCCATTCTCACTATACACTGCCAGCATCCTTTAACGTATATTTTTCAGTCCCTGGCTCTCCAAAATTAAGAATTTTAATACGCTTTGATATTCTAATTTAGCTAAACTCATCTTTAATGATAAATGAATACACCAGAAACCCACAACACGCCATGATAGAATGGAATTGTACACAATAACTATTAAAACGTAGTGTATATATTACGATACAATGATGTTTGCTGGAATGCTAATTTATTTAATAGCTAGGTTAGGTAGATTATTAACCTAATTTATCGATTGATTTACACATTGTTTTATGTGATTGTTTATATCACATGAAAACACATTTAGCTCTCGATCGTTTTGGGAAAAGTGGAGCTCTATTAATTCGTTTACACGAAGTGGTGAGCAGTGGAGATCGCCCAGTAGAATGCTGACCTACATTTAGGCTTTACCCTTGCCGTTGCGCCCAGCGCAGAGGGTAATAACTAAGCCAGCAAGCTGCAAATTCTGCTTTTTTATCTTTAGTCGGGATTTCCTATTCAAGCCAGCTCGTGGCTCTTGATTCCCAATTATTATCTGTTGAATACAATTTTTACTTTCTTTGGTAAGTAATAGTGCTTCTTATTATTTAACCCAACTTATTTATCTACTTCACTTCTTGTGTTTTATCTTTTGATCTTTTCTATATAACCTTCTCTACTGTTTCTTCTTCTGTGCTACGTGTCACTACTAGATCATGTAAATGCTGGTTCACTATTAGTACAGGCGCCAGGGAATTTTTACATGCAATTCTTGGTACCTGCATTTTGTGTTAATGGGTGGGTGGGGGGCTATGCTCTGAGTCTAATTTTAAGTTTTCGGATCGATCGGAGAAATTGTTTTTCCGCAATATCGAAAGAAGTGTTGAAAACGGTTTTTCAGCAATTTCTCGTTTCCTGTTGCTCTGGCACTGGAATTGCATCAGTACAAGTTTGTAGTTTATGGAATTCCCCACAACTTTTGGAAATGCCTTTTTCTTGTGCGCTCAACAATTTAAAAGTTGTTACCATATAAATCCAACAAATTAAGGGTTGAAATGGGTTTTACGTAAATATATCGCTTTCAGTTAATCCTACGATAAAAAATACTCTTATATTTTTTGTAGAAGAACTAATTTGCATAAAATTTGTGTATGAGTATTTTTCCATTTGGACAATTATTTACCGTTCTACAGCGCCGCAAATGTCGCAAGTCACGTAAACCGTACATTTAGTGTGCACTTTCGAACGGCCCTGTTCCTTCGAGTGTGTCGCACCAACTGTTTTCCACACCACCTTTGAGGTACAGCTTGTGTCGCGTTTTCTTTTACGTGGTCTTCCCTATAGGCCTAATCCACGAAGTGTATTTCTACACTTTCCTTGGTCTTTTTAATGGGCCGTTTCTGCATCGTCAATTCCAATCATTGCAGAATTGTTGATTTTGTCGCCCTTGTTAAGTTGTATTTCCGTTGAAACAAACTCGGGACAAGAAAATATGTCATCGTCGCAGCTGGTGTGGTATTCGTCTTCAACTGTAGCAAGCATTCTGGAGATTTCTTGCACGTTCTCACAGAATTCCCCGGCGCATATGGAGCAAATGGCGGTGCACTTTAATCCCGCTTTGCGGCAGCCACAAGCCTTCCCACATTTGGTCTTACACCCGCATGAAATTAATTTAATTATTGCAGTAGGCGCGGGAGGCTCAGTGCTGGCACCGGTGTAAACGTACGGCCACGTTTCTTCCAGCCCCATCTTTCCGCGGGTAGAGTGTCATTTCCAAGCCAGGATTGAACTTGATGGTATGTCCGGAATGCGTGCATCCTGGCAGTGTCTTTTGTAGGTGGCAGGGATGCCAGAGTAAACGTTGACTTCGCAAGGGATTTCGCGAAGTGTTTGTATCGCAGCAAGTTGATTGACTTGTCTTTATGGATGTCTCCACCGTACAACGCAATAAAGAATTGCTCTCCCGCTAATGCGATGATATCCGCGTCTACATCTTTCTGTACAAAGTGATTCACTGCAGATTCCAGGCTAGGTGTCTTTTTTAGGGTTTTAAGAAATTTCACTTTTCCCTTACCGTAAGCAGCCGATGTTGTGTCACAACCAGAAAATGCATGCAAAAACAAGATATGCTTTGATACAGCATCGCCGTGTTTCACGCATGATTTATCCTTCGTATTCAGTTTTCCGGGCTTGCAAAGAAAAACACACTACAGTCTAGATTAAAAAAATTAATCAAATAACAGAATAACCGAGTTGACTGTTCTTCACATGGTGAGTCGTGAATCGTTCATTTTGAATATAAATTTTTATTTTGTTTAAGTTTAGTGACACTCTACCCACGGGAATATGGGGCTGAGAGAAAAGTGACCGTACGTTTACACAGGTGTCTAGTACTGAGCCTCCCGCGCCTCTTGCAATAATAAAATTAATTTTATGCGGGTGCAAGACCAAATGTGGAAAGGCCTATGGCTGTCGCAAAGCGGGTTTAAAGTGCACCGTCATTTGCTTCCCGCCGGACAATCCTGTGAGAACGTGCAGGAATTCTCCAGAATGCTTACTACAGATGTTGACGAATATCACATCAATTACGACGACGACATATTTTCTCTTTCCGAGTTCTTTTCAAAGGAAATACAACTTGACAAGGGCGATAAAATCAACGATTCTGCAATGAGTGGGATCAACGATGCAGAACCCGGTTCATCAAAAAGACCATGGGAAGTGTGAGACTGTTAGAAATACACTTCGTGGAGTAGGCATATTGGGGAAACCACATAAAAAGACGCGCTACAAGCTGTACCTCAAAGGAACAGGGCCGTTCGAAAGTGCACATTAAATGTACGGTTTAAGTGACTTGCGACATTTGCGGTGCTGTAGAACGGTAAATAATTGTCCAAATGGAAAAATACTCATACACAAATTTTATGCAAATTAGTTGTTTTACAAAAAATATAAGAGTATTTTTTATCGTAGGATTAACTGAAAGCGATATATTTACGTAAAACCAATTTCAACCCTTAATTTCTTGGCTTTATGGGGTAACAACTTTTGAATTGTTGAGCGCACGAGAAAAAGGTATTTCCAAAAGTTGTGAGGAATTTCATAAACTACAAACTTGTATTGATGCAATTTCAGCATCAGAGCAACAGGAAACGAGAAATTGCTAAAAAGCCGTTTTCAACACTTCTTCCGATATTGCGGAAAAACAATTTCTCCGATCGATCCGAAAACTTAAAGTTAGACTCAGAGCACAGCCCCCCACCCACCCATTAACCCAAAATGCAGGTACCAAGAATTGCACGTAAAGCCCTATTAACGATTTCCCTGGCGCCTGTACTATATTGTCACCTCTGAATATTTTAAACGATTCTTTTGGATCACGCAGTTACATTACAAGGATACAGTGTGGTAAGAGTTGATAGAAATGATGGTCGTATAGGTGGATGTGTATGTTTTATAATAGCTATTTACGACATTAGGCCAGTAGCTAAGCATTTATGAACGAGCTAGTACATCACGGTCGAGGCCACAAACACAAATACCGCCGTGTGTCGTATAACATTTTTTGTATGCTGAACAAGAACAAGAATAATTTTGATTTAATCAAAGAATTATCCTAACCTATTTGCTTGTTGTACGTTTGGCAGTACTGAAGTGTATTATTGGTGACGCCGTCTATGTCAAATTCGAGGTTAAGTTTTGTGTTAGTTTGTGTCGGACTGACAAAAAACCTAATCTGCTAACCTGTCGAATTTGACATCAACTGACAGTGCCAGCAACAATATACTCAGTACTGCAAACATAACATGAATCACAGGTTGTTAAGCCTTTTTGCCGTCGGCAGTAATTTGATTTAAATTTCGCGCCTTTAGGGTAGCATATTTATATTTAAAACCCGTTTCCCGCCATTTAAGCGTTTCATCGCAAAAACTCACAAATACCGAATCCTTCTCTCTAAATTTCGACCACCCTGTAGCAAGTCTGGATTTCGTTCCGCTTCGATAACTCGCTTGTTAGCCAAGAATCTTAGCTGTTGGTGCAACTGCGAGGCGCCACTTGCTTGTCTTGGCATCTTGTCGTGTGATTGGCTGGTTGATATCGCGCGCATCTTTTTACCACAGCTGTGCGAGTTTAACGGTCGTTTCTGGGCAGTTGATCGCAGGCCGTGAACAGGGCAGTTAGTTATTGTGTTGCCGCGTTGGGCGTCCTCGGGCGTTTCGGCGCTGGAGGGCGCCTGCCTTTGAGTTTGTGCCGTGGCCGCGAAGGCTATTGTTGTCGTCGTGCTTTCCCGCAGATGAGAGTCCGGTAAGGGCTCGCTATACAGTCTACACGTGTGTAACGGTTGGTGCTCTCGGTGCAACGAGTCGCCGCAGGAATACAGCAACATGCCGATTTATTAGCTTAATAACCGCAGTTCTTTGAGTAAGCGTGCGGGATAATAATCGCTGTGTCCATTTATTGCAACGGCGACGTCCTCAAGTTCTGCATAACCTAGGTAGGTCGTCGCAGACTTCTCCCGACAAGGGGACTCGTGAGTAAGCCAGCCATTTTCGCCTTCCGCATCGTTTGAGTTTCGCCGCAATGCCAAGTCCCGCATGCCATTTGCTGCCAGGGAAGTTTCCCCATCTGCAAGATGGCCGAGCTAGCCAGGTAACGCTTGAAAAATAACATTTGTGCATACTGACGCTTGCTTTGTTCAACTAATTTTGTGAGTACCGCTTCTCGCATACAAATTGCTGCAATGCGAAGCCAGAGCGTGGTACACTCCTTGTAAAAGTAGCATTTGTGCGTACTGACGCTTGTTTTGTCCAACTAACTTTATGTGTGCCGCTGCTCGCTTGCGAGCTGCTGCAGTGCGGTGCCAGAGCGAAGTAACCCCGTGGTGAGACTTACTGTGGCGTGCCCACGCCGTCTCGAATCATAATCGCACGTTGTGGGCGGAACACTTTGTGTGAAAGAGTGCAGTGAAAGTACACTCTGCTGGAAAATTCAGTGGTGTGCGTCAGCTCACGCGCCGTTAGCCCACTTAATCGATAGCGCCGTCAGCGCCTAAATTTAATATTAACTATCGTTGGTTTGTGCCGCCAGGCAATTTCATCACGACCTAGTACAGGATGTTCAGAGGTTTCGGGCCCGAATTCAGGTTTTGTTTGCACGCGTAACGGCGACCAGCCGTTGAGTTTAAGCCCACGTTTACCCATTACACCTGGCCTGGATGAGGTACCCGACTCGACTGTACGCCAACCCCTTAGGCATTAAGCGCTTTTCCCCAGCTGGGCTTAACCATCAAGTTCCTTTTTAAAACCATGATGTTTTGTAACCTGTGTATATATGTATGTATTTAGAACACCCCCAGGGATCCAATAGACGTATTAATATTATCGCCGTTTTGTTTCTTCTTGACATTATTGTGTTGGTGTATACATATTACAGGGCGACTGTGTCGCTGTGCCACTACAGCTGTGAAGCGAGGACCAGATGCGGAGGGTAGGCCTTCCAGGTAGGTGGTTGCGGCTGGCATTGTTCGGCGATTTTCTCGAAATAGTTATTCGCGTATTTTCTCGAAAGTTATTCGCGTATTTTCTCGAAATAGTTATTCGCGTATTTTCTCGACATAGTTATTCGCGTTTTTTCTCGAAATAGTTATTCGCGTATTTTCTCGACATAGTTATTCGCGTACTTTCTCGAAATAGTTATTCGCATATTTTCTCGAAATAGTTATTCGCGTATTTTCTCGAAATAGCAATTCAGGTGCTACTCGAAGTAGTACTTGATTGTAACCCCGCCCCGTTCCGCCGTCCAGTTCCGGCAGAACGTGGAGATCCCGAGTCAGAGCTGGTGGCGCCCATTCTTTGATAACCTTCAACACGTATTAAGTGACGCTCGCCCTGTGGCGTATCGGTGTTAACCCCGCCCATCTCCCTGAGCGCATTTAAGCTGGGGCCTTTACCCTGTTTTATCGATTTTCCAGGGTGAGCGCGCCACATTTCTCGGATTCGTCTAGCGATCGGTGCCTGCCCATCGGCAGGAGTCATAAGAACCGTTTGATACCGTAACAAGGTGTTGCTAAGTGCTACCGGCCTAGGCCATAGAAACGTACCTACCGGACTCGTTGCTAAGCCGGTAGATAGTTGCTACAAAAAAGATACTTATAGTACTCAAAGGCTTGATGTCCATAATATTTATTGTGAACAACTATGGTTGAAGGTTCGCTTACGTAAAATGTATATTGCCATCGGAGTGATATGACGATTGCATAATACTATTTTTTAAAACTTGTAAAAATTGTATAGAATCTAGTTAGCTTTAAGTTTCATGTACCTAGATAAAACAATGGCAATTGGTTTGGCCTTAGAAGCCAAGCCTGTGTTAAAAATTTTGTTGATAATCAAACAAAATTTGCATATGAAATTGAGTTTTATTCCAAACCGGAGTATTGTGAGGTGAAGCGGAGTTCCAAGGAGGTATTGGAGCACAATTTCAACAACCAAGAGCAACACCCAGGTAGATTACCCATCAACACAATGTGGCAGCGATTCAGAAAACAGAGGTACATCAACCGTTACTTGAGGGGTTACTACGAAGAAAATTCGTAGCAGCAGATCACTAAGGTGATCGCATACGCAAGGCGGCATACCGCTAGCAGATCTGCGAGATTTTATGACATCTGTCTACGAGGGAACTTTCGAGAGGCCACTCTGAACTACGAAAGGAGCGAATTCAGCAGGGTTGCAGCACTTCCAGTTCAAAGGAGCTGTAGGATTTCGGGCCCGCATCATTTCAGGTAGCAGTGAACTGGACCAAATACCACCGTCAAGGGCGTCAAGACTATCTCAATCCAGAGCTGCAAAATTTCGTGCAAACATCCAACGTTCCACTAGGGGTACAACAAGGGAATTATACAAAACAGCGAGAGTAGAACGCAAGTACACCACCAACATTCTATCATTCATTGCAATAAATACCTATACAAATATTTGCATTATCTGTTATTTGCTCCAATAATTGCAAGAATCTAGCAAGTTAAAAACAATAGCTTCACAGCCATTTTCTCAAATAAATCCCACCAGTTAAATCTTTCTCACGCTGCGTAATATCGACAAGCATACATCTCACAGGATAAAAATTACATTTATGTTCGGTGTAGAAACTCAAGCTGGGATTAATTACACTTGTAATGGGCTAAACCGACATTTACGACCACGCCTCAGTTTGTAACGGTACGACACGGTATTGATGAAAAGCCAAAATAAAGCTAACATACTAGCCCATACAATAACTCAAAATTGGGAATGTAACTCATAGGACCGATACCCCACGCTCGCTACAAAAGGGTTTGCCGACTAACTTCAGCTCAGCGAAAGGGGGGTTCGACACGAAATAACACGGCTTATAAACGGTAAGCAGATCTAAAACGATAAGGCGCCACCACATTTCCTATACTAGAAAAATGCATAAGTGAAACCGCTGATAAAAAGTGGAAGCATAACGTGTTCACCTTTCAACTTTAATCTTGGCAGTATTCTGGTCAGCGAGCCGGTTCAGCACCACTCAAAAATCTACTTGATCAGCTGGCCAAACTCCTCTTACACTGTAAAATAGAATACGCACAGCGCATGCACAAGAGCAAAAAAAAAGTTAAAATAAACATGAAATGTATTAGCAAAATATTTGAGTATATACAGGGTGTCCCTAAAATAATGGGACACCCATTAATCATAGATTCCTTACGTCATAATAAATTGATTAAACCTAATATACTTTAGTACAAAGTCTCTTCAGTAAGAAGTTATAGGGCCTTAAAGTTCAATTTTTTATTTTTTATTTTTTTGTTAATTTCCACAAATGTAAAGATGTCGATCTGAATTTTGGTATACCTGCTTACTATTATGTACTGCACTAACAATTTTTTTTTCATAAATTAGACTTGACTGTAAGAGGCACTTTCCTATCTTTGAAAACTTTTTTAACTCTAACTTCGTTATCTGTAACATTTTTCAAATTTTAGGTTATTACCTGAAAGAGAATTGAAAAGCACAAAAATAATGTACCCTTAGTTCTTAAGCCTAAAAGCAACCGTTTACCTTAAAATGCCCATCAAAGGTTTTTGGTTGTCATTAAGACGTGCAATTATCAAGTAGCCATGATCACAAAATCAATGGTCATCTAGTAAAATCTGTCACAATGAAAATTAATGACAGCTCAGCTAATGTCACAAATCTAACTTAGATCAGCTAACTAGATCAATCTTAAATACTGTATCATAGTAATTATCACGGCCTGCTGAATTGTGTGACAAATGTCACGACGTTTGTCAAACAATTCAGCAGGTCGTGGTAATTATATGAATTGAATATCAATATAAATTAGGTAAGGACAAAGGCCCTCGGTTAGTACACTAACAATCTTGGGCTCTTATTTTACTCATAATGCCTTTGGTACCTTAATAACTATATAACAATATTTATTATGCTTTAGCAATTACGTTTGACTTTTCTCTTTATTTAGTTTATTTTTAACCAATTCTCTTTTAACAAATTAATGTAAGTAGTTTATATGCCCTTTTTGTTAAATTATTAATTATCAGTGTTACAAAATATTACTAGCTCCAGTAGAAAACAAGCACTCTTAATACAATTTGGGATGTCACATTACAATACCTATTGTTAGAGTGCTGTATTAACCCTATTGTTATTTCTGAAAATTGCTTTTTGTCTTAATGAAACCTTATTTCAAAATAAAATGACAACTTTATACTTGTCAATGTCATTTAAAATTCTGAATGTGGAAATTAATCATAAATACACATTTGTTACAATATGTCGTTCAATAAACACTAAAAACTGTAAGTAATTCCTTTTTAATTATTTAACTTCACTTTTTTAATGCTTTTCTTTCAGTTCTTTATATAAATACCTGTAACTGTCACTTGTACAAGGAACACAATCCGCTCCCTTCCGGATCCAACAGCATTCCTGCCGCTCACAGCTGTTTCCTAACCTTACACCAAACCCAGTATAAATGCAATCAGCTACTAGCAACTGCATAAATCCTACAGCAAAACACGACAGGATTCCCATTACTTCCACCTGGATACTCAACAAGACCCACCAGTAGCAACTAGCAACTGCAATGTCTCTCTTCAAAATCCAACAAGCAGTCATCAATCCAGCAAGACTAGACCTGACAAGGTCCGAGCAACAAGATGTCACTCCAAGAAGATGCTCTCTCTCTGGCCTCCTCTATTCTTCGCCTCAATTCCTCTCTATTTCTCGCGGTACCCTGCCAGTGGTTTGTTCTTAATAGATTTCTGGCGTCTTCCTCGATTGCTTGCTCCCATCTTTTCTTCGGTCTTCCCTTCGGTCTTCTCCCTTCAATTTTTCCATATAGTTTTCCATATAGTAGTTTGTCGCTCTTGTGTTTGGCATTCTAAGCACATGTCCTGTCCGTTGTAATCGTCGCAGGCTTATTGTTCTTGATATTGAGTGTTCTCCTATCATCTGGTAGATTTCATGGTTATATCTGCTTCTCCATATGTCGTTTTATTTTACTGGTCTCAGGATCCTTCTCAGAACTTTCCTCTCAAATATGTCTAAGCGATTTTCCATTTTTTGCGAGAGTGTCCAAGCCTCGCTCCCATACCAGAGGACTGGTAGTATGATGGTCTTGTAAATCCGCATTTTTGTTTTTCTGTGTACATTGTTGGATTTAATTACAGCAAGTAAGGCAAAATATGTTTTTTGGCTAAGTTTATCTTTCTTTGAATTTCATTTTCCTCTCTGTTGTCGCTTGGGATGTTGGCTACTAGGTATATAAAATTATCTACCCGTTCTATAGTATCCCCGCTTATTATCATTTGCGGGTCTAGCCTACCCTTCCTTCTTTCCTCGGTCAAGATCTTTGTTTTTTCTGTGTTGATGCTCAGTCCTACTTCCTTTGCTGCCTGCTGTAGGTGCATGTATGTCTCCTCCATTGATGTATGAGATCTAGCTATTACATTTACGTCATCTGCGTATGCGACTATCTGGACAGATTTGTTTATCACTGTACCCCTTGTATCAACGTTGAGCTTCCTGATGATGTATTCTAGCGTTAGGTTAAATAGAACTGGAGCGAGTCCATCCCCTTGCTTAAGTCCTTATATTATTTCAATGCTTTCTGTGAGTTCATTCTAAATTCGTACCTGTGCTTTGGTGTTATGCATCGTAGCCTTCGTTAACCTTATTAATTTTGGTGGATATTGGAATTCGTTTATAATAAAGTATAGCTTTTCCTCACCACACTGTCATATGCTTGGCGGAAATCCACAAACAATTGGTGAATATTGATATTGTGTTCCCATCCCTTTTCCAGAATTTTTTTTACTATAAAAATTTGATCTGTGGTGGATCTACCGGGTCTAAAGCTGGCTTGATATTCTCCGATTATATTTTCAGCCAGCGGTTCCAATCTTTTCCTTAAAATGTACGTGATATCTTGTAAGCTGTACAGAAAAGCGATATACCTCTGTAGTTTTTACAAGACAATCTATTTCCCTTCTTGTATATGGGGCAAATTATGCTATTTTGCCATTCTACCGGCAGTGTTTCGGTCTGCCATATATCTGTTATGGGTTGATGTAATAGTTTTGCCATATGCTCGCCGCCGTATTTGAATACCTCTGCTGGCAGTTCGTCTGGGCCTGAGGACTTCTTGTTCTTTTGTGCTTGGATAGCTTGTCTTACTTCTTGTATGGATGGTGTTTATGTAGAGGGGTCGTCTACATCTGCTTCTGTCGTTTCTGCTACTTGAGGTTCTTGGGATATTGTTGATTCTGATGTTAAGAGCTGCTGGAAATATTCTTTCCATACTTTCCTTATTGTTGCTGTGTCACTTACTATGTTCCCGTTTGCATCCCTGCAAAGGTTGCTTCTAGGTTTAAATCCTGCCTTCAAGTTTTTTATTTGTCTGAATGCATCTTTAGTCTTGAAAGTTTTCTTCCATTCTTAGCAGTAGATGGTTTAGGTGTTTCCTTTTCTTCTGTCAGCTTTTCTTCTTAGTTTTTGAAATTTTTCTCTCTTCGCCCTAGCTGGCCTTTGTATATACACTTTATGTGCTGCATTTCTCTCCCCAATCACTTTTGCGCATTCTTCGTCATACCACTCTAGTGAATTTGGCTTGGGTTGGGGGCCTAACATCTTTCCTGCCGCCTCCAAAGTTTTTGTTTTTAGTATGGTCCACTTCTCAACCGGCTGTTCCGCCGTTTCTGGGATACTTTCTTTGAGTTCTCTTCTTAGCTGTTGCAGTATTTCTGGGTCTTCTAGTTTTTCCAAATTAAATTTCTTAGCTGATTTCTGCTTACCGTGTTTATATCTGTTGACCCGGCATCGAAATCTTTCCTTTATCAGGTAGTGGTCGGATCCGCGGCATGCTCCGCGATATGTTCTGACATGTAATCTACTTGTGGCAGCTCTCCTTTCAATTGCGACGTAATCTATTTGGTTAGCTGTTCCACCATCTGGTGAGACCCAAGTTGCCTTATGAATAGCTTTATGAGGGAAACAGGTGGAACTTATAATCATATTTCTACTGCCTGCAAAGTCTATTAGCCTTCTGCCCATTGTCATTGGTCTCCATGTGAAGACTGTGATTTCCAATGATTTCTTTATATACCTCCTCTTTTCCAATCTTTGCGTTCATCTCGCCTATTAGGATTTTTATGTCATTGGCTGGAGCTGCATAGTATACCCTTTCCAACAGTTGGTAGAAGTCATCCTTGATAATATCATCTTTGTCTTTGGTAGGCGCGTGTGCGTTACGATGGATAGGTTGAAGAATTTTGTTCTTATTAGAAGTCCGCATAGTCTTTCATTTATCAGTTCAAAATTAATGTTATTTTTAAACTTATTATCTACAACAAACGCCACACCAAACTTCCTAATTCAATTTTGCTTGCTACTCTATAGGATGGTATCATGTGGACCACTTCCAGAAAATAACCCGCCAGTTATTCATATCATATGATGTAACCATTTAATAATAAACGAAGTACAGTATCCAATTCTAATAATTACTTTTGTAGCTAATCTCTGTATGACATAGTATTCCTACCATATCCATTCTTCTTCATAAATTCACCATATCTTCTTATTCTTAAAATTTATTTTCTTCTCTTTCTCGGTAATTTTTTATTATGTAACCCCTGCCGAAGACCAAATAGATATAAAAATCTTATTACAAAAAGGTTTAATTTCAAAATTTTGCCATTTACAAATTAGTTTAACATCTTTTTCAAATCAAATTTTATATATTAATTAATATTAAAAAAAACTTTTAACCTATTTCTAAAAACTTTAAAAAAAGGTCTAAATGCCAAAAACTAGTGTTCTAACTCAACGAACACAGGATATTCAATGGGTTCTGTAATTTACCATTTATGAAAATTCGTACCATTAGGGGTGGATTAGGGCAAATTCCTAAAATACGTTTTTTCTACGGTCACCTTTAAAACTGACTATTAAGCGCTCACTATCAATGCGAAAAGTTAGCGATTCACACATTTTTTCCTTAGTAACCATTTTAGCATCGCAACCACGTAAACAATGTCTTAATGAAATAATTGCGTCACTTTATTTTACTTTACGCATCGCCATGGCTAACCTGATTATTAATTTAATTCGTCATTTTTCTGGAACTGGCTAAATTATTGACAATTGCATCAAGGTGCGTCCATCATCACGCAACAGATTTATTGAGTTTGTGAGTTTTTGTGAAGTTGAAAATGGAATCTGAAGGTAATTGCACCCGGCCTGAAGTATTTGAAGCGACCGAGACAGCACAATGAGTTGTTGCCGGCCAAATCGCGCGGCCTTTATGAACGGCGGTACAACGACTTCATCAAATGGTGTGTATCGAAATTTCAATTATTTAACAATTTTGTTATTTATTTAGGACCGTAGAAAAAAATGTGTACCCATGTATTTCGAGTGTAAAGAGCCATTTTGGTATTCGGTTGCTTTTTCGCGCCTCGCTGCCGCTCGGCACGAAACTCGCATCCTCATACCAAAATGGCTCTCTTTACACACTAAATACATAAATATCTATTTTCTACGGTCACCTCTAAAACCGACTATTAAAAGCTCACTGTCAATGCGAAAAGTTAGCGATTCACACATTTTTTCCCTAGTAACCATTAGTAACCATTTTAACATCGCAACCACGTAAACAATGTCTTAATGAAATAATCGCGTCACTTCATTTTACTTTACGTATCGCCATGGCTAACCTGATTATTATTGTAATTCTTCATTTTTCTGGAACTGGCTAAAATTATTGACAATTGCATCACGGCGCGTCCATCGTCAGGCAACAGTTTTATTGAGTTTGAGAGTTTTTGTGAAGTTGAAGATGGAATCTGAAGATAACTGCACCCCGCCTGAAGTATTTGAAGCCGCCAATACAGCAACCAATGAGTTGTTGCCGGCCAAATCGCGTGGTCTTTATGAGCGGCGGTACAACGGCTTCATCAAATGGTGTGAATCAAAATTTCAATTATTTAACAATTTTGTCATTTATTTAGGACCGTAGAAAAAATTTTGTATGTATTTCGAGTGTAAAGAGCCATTTTGGTATTCGGTTGCTTTTTCGCGCCTCGCTACCGCTCGGCACGAAACTCGCATCCTCACACTAAAATGGCTCTCTTTACACACTAAATACATAAATATCTATTCAGACATTATAGGAAACCTTTGCAAGTAAATGCCAAGTAGATATCTTATCGAGTTTAAAAGATGTTAAGGAATTTGTGAAAAAGTTTTTCCCATTTCAGTTCCTTAGGAGGTAGAATTTAGAAAAATTCTTTTTACCAAAGTTCATTTTATCCTTAAATAAATCCACAGCGATACAATTGATAATTTTAACCCCCTACCCCTTTCCATTTTACCCTTTTAGGGGTATAATTTTAAAAAACCCTTAAACCACTTTTTAATGAATTTTAAAACCACATCTACAGTATGTCCCCGGATTGGGTTACAAAGAGGAGAAAAAGTTTATTTTTGACTTTACAAAAAAAAAGACTGTAAAAAACCCTGCCTATTCTCAAATTTACACATTGCACGAAATAATAAACTTCCTGTATATAAAATAAATAGTGTAATTAATTATTTTTCAGAGGTTACCCTCTATTCTCAAAAAAGTCAAATTTTGTTTTTCGAATAGAACACCCCCTGTATTTGTAAGTAAAGCGATAGGAAATTAAATTATTCATAAGAATGCTCATATGAATTTTTTAATGAAAATGTAGGTATTATGTTAATCGAGATTATTCTAGGTATCAAATAAATTTATCAGAAACATGAAATATCGGCAAATTAGCATTAAATATGATTTATTGATTTTCTATGAAGAAATACACAGTAATGTGCTGTTTTGTTTCCCTTTGTCAGTTTTCATGTTTTCTAGATTTTGCATTTTATGAATGAGACTTTGTAAATTGTGTATTAAAAGTAAACTTATGCGATTTAATTTACTTGTTCGGTTATGTTTAGATAGATAATAAAAACTAAACTTGGATGATATTTTTATATTTAATAATTGCAATTTTTCTAGAGTAAATTGTTTTAGAAATCAATAATAAAAGTTTGCACTTGTTGCACTTTTTGGGAAAATTGTACATGATTTAAAATTTTCACATAGTTGTATTTAAATAAATTATCAAAAAACATACGGTAAAATAGTAAAAAAGGGGTACAGTACCAAAATAAGCCTGTAACGGTATCAAACGGTTCTTACGACGCCTGCCGATGGGCAGGCACTGATCGCTAGACGAATCCGGGAAATGTGGCACGCTCACCTTGGAAAATCGATAAAACAGGCTAAAGGCCACAGCTGAAATTCGCTCAGGGAGATGGGCGGGGTTAACACCGATACGCCACAGGGCGAGCGTTACTTAATACGTGTTGAAGGTTATCAAAGAATGGGCGCCACCAGCTCTGACTCGGGATCTCCACGTTCTGCCGGAACTGGACGGCGGAACGGGGCGGGGTTACAATCAAGTACTACTTCGAGTAGCACCTGAATAGCTATTTCGAGAAAATACGCGAATAACTATTTCGAGAAAATACGCGAATAACTATGTCGAGAAAATACGCGAATAACTATGTCGAGAAAATACGCGAATAACTATGTCGAGAAAATACGCGAATAACTATCTCGAGAAAATACGCGAATAACTATTTCGAGAAAATACGCGAATAACTATTTTGAGAAAATGCGCGAATAACTATTTCGAGAAAATCGCCGTACAATGCCAGCCGCAACCACCTACCTGGAAGGCCTACCCTCCGCGTCTGGTCCTCGTTACAAAGCATCATGGTTTTAAACGGAACTTAATGGTTAAGCCCAGCTGGGGAAAAGCGCTTAATGCCTAAGGGGTTGGCGTACAGTCGAGTCGAATACCTCATCCAGGCCAGGTGTAATGGGTAAACGTGGGCTTAAACGCAACGGCCGGTCGCCGTTACGCGTGCAAACAAAACCTGAATTCGGGCCCGAAACCTCTGAACACCCTGTACTAGGTCGTGATAAAATTGCCTGGCGGCACAAACCAACGATAGTTAATATTAAATTTAGGCGCTGACGACGCTATCGATTAAGTGGGCTAACGGCGCGCAAGCTGACGCACACCACTGAATTTTCCAGTAGAGTGTACTTTCACTGCACTCTTTCACACAAAGTGTTCCGCCCACAACGTGCGATTATGATTCGAAACGGCGTGGGCACGCCACAGTAACACCCGTATGCATAGTCGTTCGCCAGCGGCTCGTCGGCGACTCGCCGGAGTTTCGTTATGAATAGTATGTTGGCGGCACTGTACGTCTATGTCAAATTCGAGGTTAGCAGGTTAGATTTTGTGTCAATTTCTATCAAAACTGACGGAAAACCTAACCTGCTAACCTCGAATTTGACATAGACGTACAGTGCCGCCAACATACTATGCATAACGAAATTCCGGCGACTCGCCGGCGAGCCGCTGGCGAACGACTATGAATACGGCTGTAAGTCTCACCACGGGGTTACTTCGCTCTGGCACCGCACTGCAGCAATTTGTATGCGAGGAGCGGCACTCACAAAATTAGTTGAACAAAGCAAGCGTCGGTACGCACAAATGCTATTTTTACAAGGAGTGTACCACGCTCTGGCTTCGCATTGCAGCAATTGGTATGCGAGAAGCGGTACTCACGAAATTAGTTGAACAAAGCAAGCGTCAGTACGCACAAATTATATTTTTTACAAGGAGTGTACCACACTCTGGCTTCGCACTGCAGCAATTTGTATGCGAGAAGCGGTACTCACAAAATTAGTTGAACAAAGCAAGCGTCAGTATGCACAAATGTTATTTTTCAAGCGTTACCTGGCTAGCTCGGCCATCTAGCAGATGGGGAAACTTCCCTGGCAGCAAATGGTATGCGGGACTTGGCATTGCGGCGAAGCTCAAACGATGCGAAAGGCGAAAATGGCTGGCTTACTCACGAGTCCCCTTGTCGGGAGAAGTCTGCGACGACCTACCTAGCTTATGCAGAACTTGAGGACGTCGTCGTTGCAATAAATGGACACAGCGATTATTATCCCGCACGCTTACTCAAAGAACAGCTAATAAATCGGCATGTTGCTGTATTCCTGCGACGACTCGTTGCACCGAGAGCACCAACCGTTTCACACGTGTAGACTGTGCCCATGCCGACTGCTGCGATCATCGCGTGCGTCCGGTGCCCCTGAGCTTCATGGAAAAAACGCTCAGCCAATCCTAACACAGAATTTCCTAGACACGCAACTTTTGGCGCGAGAATGGGCACTACCCCTCCTTGTCGCACTAGCAGCGTAATTTCTAGAAGGTTCGAAAATCTTGCGAGCGTTTACACACGGCTATCAAAGCACCAACAAAGGGGTGCCCCAGATGACGAGAAATACTGCGCTTGGGGGCCAGAGATGTCCAAAATCATTATTATGGAATTATGCGATGAAGCCAAATAAGTACCTAACTAAAAGGGTTTAACATACGGGCATGCTGCCCTAAAGCCTAAGTGGCTAATTAAATACGGTTGGGTGCCAAAATGACCTGACAAACTATTAACAAAGTTAACTTACTTTAAAGGAGCCTTTTCATAATCAGTTTTTTACTTTTTCTAGGTTTAGACAAGCATAGCTTGGCTTTGGCCATGGTAAATTGATATTTATGAAAATTTGCACAACACAAGACAAGAGGCCACACTGCACTAAAAGTACAAGGGAAACCAAAGAAAATCCCTTGTGTCTTTACTTTAATATAGGTAGTAGATATTTATTGTGAACTTAATTAGTCATTGGAACTGCAATTAGTACCTTCAGACATATGGAATTTAGAGATTTTCATTCCAGTGCATCATTGGTTACCTAATTTTTCAAAGAAAATATTTAGGGTTGGCGAACCAGACAAGCTAATTGTGACGTAAACATCGTTAAATCTAATTAAATTGCGTCTAATTACAATAATTACTTATCCAGATAAAATGGTATATATACATTTGTTTAAGGTAATATACGTTAGGACATATTGGGCCACCTCGTTTATAAATAGAAACTTTGTTTTAGGTAATACCTAGATTAACAGATAAGGTACTTACTGAAATAAGCTGCTTTCAGCATTCTATACAAATCGAAGTGATGTATCTACAGTTGCCTAAATATTTTGCTTTCAAGGCGCAAATGAAAAATGTAGCCCGCTCGATATAGAAATGCATGAGCTCTCCTTAGCCGCCTTAACCATCTAACTTTAGTGTAGTAAAGGTCAGAGAACTCGGTATCGGTGGATTTCAGACATTCTTGGAATTGACGATGGGTTAAGCCCCGTGAACGTATTGTGTTGATAAGGTTAACAACCACACTAAGAATGGGTTGAATATCGATGGCTGCTTTGCACAATACATTTTGGTGTACTAAACAGTCCAGAAAGACACATTATGATTAGGGCTTTCTTTGCAAAACACACCCATGAACCCCAAATTACTGCCTACCATCTGTGGTTACGTTAGATAATTTGTTCACAGGAAAGTTAAACTTGGAAATACCTTCAAAACAAGAATCATAAATAATTTGTCCAGTTGTTTTTTTTTAAGGTTTGTAAGCATGCTAATTCTCTGAATCAATCCCCCTGATAAAAACCAGTAATTGGGCAGTATCACTTATATCTGTGCTTTCGTCCATGGTTTAACCATCGGGGGTACTAAAGAACAGGTGTATATAATATCTTACCTTTCGGAACGTGAAGTTATGAAATTTATATAAATAAATGTCAGCAAAAGCGTCGTGGCATGTGTCACGATTTATCAATTCACTGTGTGTGGGTATTGCGCGTGCGAACGTGCGACTCGAGTAAAAACCAAGCTCCGACTGGTACGGGTACGCGATATCAGACCGCGCAGCCGGGGTATAAACCACCTCCCCCCCCTCTAACAATTGAATAATGCGAGCGAGACTGCCCTTTATGCATTTTTATTTCGTAATTTATGTTATGTTATTATCTACTTCTGGGTCGATGTCGCGGGCCGGATTGCAACCATTCGCGAGCCGGAGATGACCGCTAGCAACACGTTTACAAATTAACTAAATTTCATCATTCGCATTTATTTTGCCCTAATCCTCAATACATTAACGCCTGGCTAGTTAGGCAACTTTATGTGCTTTTGTTGTTAACAAATTTCTGGCTTGATATATTACAATTGCAGTGTTGTTTTTTGTAGTTCCTTTTGCCAAAAATTTTGGGGAGTTTTGATAACCTGGATTGTTCAACATGTGGTTGGTTTCTCAGGTTCTTTTTTCCATTTGAAAATTCGTGCAGGCAAGCTGTATGCCCCCTCGGCGTAGTGCTTCAATTAAGAGTCAATTGATGTGGCTAAACTCCTGTGGTTGTATGGAGGACCTGGAAGTACAAATGCCCTTTTAACATCTAAATTATTAGTTTTGGTTAATATTCTTACGTCTGGCGCTCCGGCGGATTTATTTGGGCCGATTTTACCCATGCACGTTCACATCTGGCTACCCTACAACATCAGCCAACTTTCAACTAGATTTAACAACCATTCACACCTGGAATTAACAATTTGCACCTGGAATTAACAATTTTCAACTGGAGTTCACAATTTTCCACCTGGATCCCGCAATTTGAATTGGAAAGCGCTCTGCGGAAGCGCTAGAAGCATCGCCTGCCTGTAGTCTGTTCGCTGTCCTCTGGTCTCAAGGCAAGGCCCCCCTGACATCTGCTCTCCGTGTCCTTGACGCCCCAGGTATTCCGGAGGAGCTGGTGGGCTGCCCATTCGGGTCTGTGCGAATCGCACGAAAAGGTCAAATTAGGGTGTGTACATGTACTAGCAATAAGGCATTTTATGCAATTCGTCCCACCTTATGTATTTTTAGTTTAGCTTTAGTGGCATTAGCATTATTTGCGCTAGCCATTCCTTGAAAGCTGCGTTGGAAGTTAATCCGTCTCACCTTAATATTTCAGTTTATATTTAGGGGTAACTGCATCGCTCGTGATAGCTAGTAATATAGTATTTTGGGGTCTTGGTATGGACCATAAAGTTATTATAGGATGTTCGTACTTACCTAGAACACGTTTTAGCTGTGGTTCTCGGCAGAACCGCTGTATTTTAGGGGCCTTTTGCGCGGGTTCAACGTCCACTATTTCTAGGTTAAATGTGAGAATTCAGCAATAGATTGTGACTAACGGACCGCTCGTGGCAACGTATCGCCCAAAATTTAAATATCCGTAATATAATTTTGCAATTTTTAGATAACATTGTTAGGAGCATATTCAAGCCGTAGTTTGAACAATCATAAGCCTGATGAATATAACATAGAAATCTCTTCGACCCTGTATGATCATACAATCGTAAGGCGTTTTACCCCTTCTAAATTTTGAATATCGTCATAAAACCAGTTTGAGCAAACACTCAGGGTTAAAGTTAGCTATTCGCTTGCATTGCTCTGTATTGCTGCACTTTGCTTCACAGGGTGCGTGCTAATTTTTGTGCCTTTGTATAGGCGCTTTACCTTGGTTTGCCGCTGTTCAAAACCAACTCCACCTATTTTTATTAAGCTTTCCATGCCTATATTAGTGAACCGAAACTAATTGTACTTATGCAGCTCGCGTGTTTATAATTGCTTATGCAGTGCCCATTGCCGTTTTTTTAATGTGTTTAGGTTAGTTTTCGTTTCGTTTGCCTATAAATATATTTATTATCGCCTTTGTGTGTCGATTTGCCTGTCCATTTACTGTTACTGTTTGCACTATAGAACCAATTGTTAAATAAATATTGTTTCGAGTTATTGGTTTTGTCGTTATTTGGTTTGCTGGATTTATCTCATACCTTGGGGAGGTCTGACCCAAGGATTAGTCGACGTCGAGGACCTGGCGCCCTCTCCCAGTTTTTTTCAGCTTAGCTGGAACCCCCATCCTTCCAACGAGTTAGCCAAATTAGGCCGATATTTACCAGCCGGCAAAATACCAAGCATAACTTTCGCCACCAGGTAAGGCCGACCCTTAATCCTTCGTCACAATATTTTCAAGTTTTGATTTTGTTTACTCTTCATTAGCTCAGCTTGCACTCAGATTTTGCAATATCCAGTCTATCCCTCACCACACCTTTAATTGTCTCGCTAGGTCTAGTAATAAATGAAAACAAAACAAACACCATGGTATTCAGAACCAACACCTCAAAAGAAAAACCTCTCATTAACATCGATAATAAAAACTTTCATACCGTCGAGAATACCAGATTTTTAGGAATAATCATTAACGAATTTTTAAAATGGACATCACATATCGATTATTTATTAAAAAAGTTAAATAATATTTGCTTTGCATTAAGAACTATATGTACTTATGTAAATGATAAGGCTAAAAAAATAATCTACTATGCAAACTTCGAATCACTTATCAGATATGGTATTATTTTTTGGGGCGTTAGCAGCTCCACACAATCAATTTTCATTGCTCAAAAGAGAGCAGTTAGGTTAATACACAATATGAAACCTAGGGATTCATGTAGAGAAAGATTTAAGAATTCAGGTCTCCTAACAGTTTTTGGTTTATATCTGCATGAATGCCTCTTATATCTTCATAGAAATAAAGAACAGTTTCTATCTAACAACACTAATAGCACATACAAAACCAGAACTTTAGATATGGTTTATCCCATTCATAGACTAACCCTAACAGAAACACACCCATCCTACATGTGCATTAAAATATTCAACAAACTACCTACTAATCTAAAAACAATACAGAACTATAAAGAATTTAAAGTAAAAACCAAAAAGCTTTTAACAGACCTGGAGCCTTACAATCTACAAGACTATTTCAATATGTAACTATGTACAATGTATGCTTACACTTCATTGACGCTATTTCACCTCAGGTTTCTTGTAGTACTGTTAAAGTATTTATTATAAGAACTTTACTTGAAATAAAGAAATTATAAATAAATAAAATAAATAGGTAACCATGAACTTTCACGTCACACTTCCTCTCTTGCCACATGCCCCTATTAAAGATTAACTTGTGTAAATATTAGACTTATTGCACTTTTACTCACACATGTTGCTTATGCACTTTGTATCGCTGTCAGTTAATGAAAGGGTGCAATATACTTACAAGAAAAAACCAGACACTAGTGTATATATTTTTATTATCATTATTATCATTTCTTTAAAAAGAACGTAGGCCAAAGCCATTTAAATGAAAGAAGTAATCACAGAATAAAATAAAATATACAAATCACCTTCTTAACGATACAGTTAATTCGATTATTTATTCAGTTTTTATTTATATTTTAAAAACAAAAGTTCTGCTCCGATAATTGCTCTGCATGTTTTAATCCAAAACGTGCAGAGTAATTCATACATCTGAAACAATTTTAGTTTATATTGCGTATTTCAGACCTCGTAAAATTTAGTACTCTTAAAACAAGTTATTGTAAAATGTTACAGATGCATATGTTATGCTACACATCTCGTAGATATTTTTAAATAAACTTTATATACATACAATAACTAACTAAGTTTTTCGAAACTTGTAAAACAAACTTGTACATAATCATTTCATCGTCGTGCTTTAGCAACAAAATAAATAAACAACAAAACCACATTAATCACTTTTCTAAATTTCAAGAACAGTTTCGCAGAAAACGTGTAAAAGTCTTAGATCGAAATAATAGTAAACTATTTTACAACTAAAACTTAAAAATAATATCAATTTGATTTGGTTTTCATACTAGCGTGTTTAGTAACTTTTATTATTATGACTAACATTCTGATTCACAAAAATGCACAAAAATCCAATAAAAGCGGCTTCTCAAAATTGGTGTTGGCATTTTGAATACGGCAGCGTAGAGCTGTTATAAAAATTACTAAAAAACCCCCAGGTGTAAAATCGCTTTCAAAAATCCACAACACCGATCAGACTTTTAGGCAGCCTTTGATGATTTGCTGATGGGATTAGATTTTACATTCTTACTACTATAAATGGAAGACTTTAATTCAGTGGGGACGCTAAATCCAGATCTTGAGATGCTCCTTAATTTTGGTGACCACCGTACTTTTAGAAAAGGATATAAGTTACTATCCATGGTCGTTAGCCCATCCACCCGTTAAACCTTTGTTAAATCAAACAATCAAAACAGCAGTTAATCAACAAAATCTTTGGGCTTTGGCAGCTCACGGAACAGGAACCCACTGGCTTTTGTTGTGCTCCGCGTCGATGGCAGCCTTCACTTGCGTGCACATGTAGGCGATGTTAACTCCGGCCGGGATGACGGCTGCAAAAGATGGAACTAAGTTGATGTTTTGGCTGGATAAAGCCGGCTTACCTGTGATTTGGTGTCGGTATTCGGCTTCGAGCTTAAGGCCATGCTCGTACATCTCCTTAGCCGCCTTCCCAGACAGCTTATCTAAGGGATAACGGGTGTCCTTAACTTCCTTGATTTGCTTAGTGCTTTTGAATTTGATCAGCAAGACAATGGGGCAAATTTGGTGCCTGTGCAATTTCTCAACTGAGGAGACTGATATATCTAACATACAATGCAACTGCTGAAAACATTAAAAGAAAACAAAAAATAATAAAAATCATTCAGATGCATGATATATACATTAAAACAATTAGAAAAAGCAGAAGGCGCCTACGTTAGTATGCTTTATATACACCGGATGCCTCTCAATATGCCTATTATAGCGAGTGATCAAATAAATTTATAATTAGAGTAGCGTGTGATTCCTGTTATACATTTGGCCCGGAAGCGGCATAGAAGTGTTGCAGGTAGGTCGACGCGCTTGTCGCTACACTGTTGTCTCCAGAGTTAGTACTTGAGTATTCTACCCCGTTTGGCTTTCAAGGTTCGGTTAAGCGTGGGTTTTCCCCGATTGAATCTTGTGGCGCCCATTTATTTTGTAACACCCTATACATACCGTCACGCTTGGCCTGTGCTATACATTTGGCCCGGAAGCGGCGTATAAGTGTTGCAGGTAGGTCGACGCGCTTGTCGCTACACTGTTGTCTCCAGAGTTAGTACTTGAGTATTCTACCCCGTTTGGCTTTCAAGGTTCGGTTAAGCGTGGGTTTTCCCCCGATTGAATCTTGTGGCGCCCATTTATTTTGTAACACCCTATACATACCGTCACGCTTGCCCTGTGGTGTACCATTTCTAGGACCACGCCCATCTCCCTGAGCGTATTCGAGCTGTGGCTTTTAGCCTGTTTTGTGCGATTTCCAGGGTAAGTGTGGACGTTTCTCGGACATGTTTAAGTATTTGGCACTCCCTCACCCGTGAGTGTCGGTAAAATAGTTTGATACTGTAACAAAGGAGCCAGTCCAAGCCCCTTATATATATCGACTCAGCACTGCATCAGCGGAGTATAGGTCGCTCGTTGACATGAGCTCTTCTAATCCGGTGTACTTGAACCCTCTTATACACCTTTCTGTGTATATTTTTCATTATTTGAATTAATCTACGCGTTAGTCCTAATTTCTCCCATAATTTCCATATTATTTGTTGAGTGAATTTTTCGTGCCACAAAAATCAGGTACAAACATATAGCATCTCCTTCGTTTCCCCATCCCTAGAGTTAGGGATCCGCTTGCCAGGTCATTAAAAACGCAGTATGTGTCATCGTAAATCAAATTTTTAGCCATAAGAAACACACATGTGCAGAACACTGGGGTTAACGTCTTTTCCCTCAGCTTTAAACTGTGTCATGTCACCCATCACCCATCACCCTATCTGGCATGTTTTGACCTTTGACCTTAATTTGTCCTCTACTAGTTCTTCTTATTCTTATATTAAGCCAGGGGCCTGTTATTCACAGCTTATTCTTGAGATATCGACTGCCAGCTGTCTTTCCATCTTTTCAGAGGTCTTCCACGTGGCCTCCTCCCTCCTGGTTTCTCATCTCTGACTCTACGTGCTTTCCCTCCATTTTTACTACATTTTCATTTTACTGCTTCCTTTCTTGTAACCATTTCAGTGTCTTCGGTCTGGCATGTTTGTCTTATATCTGTGTTCCTAATTACATCAGTTTTTTCGATTTCCGACATACACACTGTAACGGCCGAGCTCGTGTCACCATGACATTTAATAATCACCTTGGTATTTAACCATTATTCTGCTAGGAATAAAACTAAACTGTATTTCTTACATTGTAATATTTAGATTAGAACGTATTGTGTATTTAAAACTTGGAACGAATGTTCCGAGTGCTCGAATAGTGAAGTGCAAGCCAGCAGAATACTGATCCCAGGTGATATTACTAGAACTGCATGCGACGGAGTGACATACCGTTTTGGTGCAGTTTGGCACGTTGGAGCCAGCGGGGAGCCGTTGCTTGCCAATAAGCGAGGTGTACGTGTCACCCGAAGCAAAAAGGACGCCACGCCAAGTATTATAAGTGCCAGCTTGAGGAAGCCTCTCCAAGATATAGCAGTTCATAGCAGAAGCTACTATTCCAGCTGCCATTCGAGCTTCAAGGAAGCCAGCCGACTTCGCTTCCACCAGAAGCCTGTGGGAGCAACTACCAAAGGCTTGGAGCTGAACTTTTCGTTATCTTGCAACAAGGTAAAGGCAAGTTTAATTGTTATAAATAAAACACACGCTTGAATGCCCGGAACGTGAATCTGGGAGCCGAACCATCATAGCAATTTACGAAGAAATTGCAGCAAATTCTGCAATAACCTCAACGAGTGCCCTGCTGATACAGCACGCTAGAACAAATCGCTTCAGCTGATTTCAAGCTACTGGTGTCAGGGCCATATTCAGTGAATTCGAGCGCGGAATTTAAATATTGCATGTAGCATTAAGCTCGTGGACTGTTTCGTGTTACTATTAATAGCACATACAGGGTGATTCGAGAGAGAACGGCCATACTCAAAAATAAACAAAAAAGTACTGAATCTTAATGATTATGGAGATATCACTTAAAATAATATAATAAAAGCAACACCTCTTTTGTCATTTAACTCTTCAATTTTTTTGCTTTTTGCTGTTGTTTTGCATATCATTTACTTATACATTTATATGTAAAAATTGTCCTGTAATTGACGGTGCTGTTGGACAATGAATTATACTATTATATATATATATGGCGTTTCATTCTGGGTAGAATATTGCCTCTTCTTTCCGAAGTAAATAATCCACTTTCTGGGGTGGATTAGGCCCCTGATTGTCAGTCTTCCTTTTTCCCTTTAGAGTTTCTGATGAGTTTTTGTTTCTGTTACTATCTTTCTCCATGTTACTCTGTTTTTTGCTTTCTCCTTCCATTTCTTTATGTTCATACTTCTTAAATCGTTTTCCACTGCTTCGTACCATCTATTTCTTGGTCTCCCCCTTGGCCTGTTCAGATCAGGTTTCCATGTTGTAATTCCTTTGATTATTCTTGAATCTTCCGCTCTCCATATATGACCAAGCCATCCAATCCTGTGAGCCTTCATTGTCTTCACGATATCCTCTCCTTCCATTATTTCTAAAATTTCGTGGTTCATGTATTGTCTGTTCTCCCCGTCATCCATTCTTTTTGTTCCCATTATCGTTCTTATTACCTTCCTTTCAAATATTCGCAATTGTTCTTCTTCTTTTTGTGTTGAACACATTACTTCTGCCGCGTATAATACCACTGGTCTTATTAAGCTTCTATATATTCGTAGTTTAGTCTTTGTGTTGATTTTTCTACTCTTCAGTGTGTCTCGATTTGCATAATATGCTTTATACCCCATCTGGATTCTCTCTTTTATCTCGTCGCTGCGATCATTATTGTGTGTTAGTTGTATTCCTAAATAATTATACGATCGTACTTTTTCAAAAGTGTATTTTTCTATCTTCACTTCCTTAGTGTCATCTATTACTCCTCTCTGACATTTCATATATTTGGTTTTATCTTTATTTATTTCAAGCCCTACTTCCTTTGCTTCCCTTTCTAAACTTATAAAAACTTCCTTTAATTTATTCCAGCTTCTTGATATAATTACTATATCATCTGCATAGGCTATGATTTGTGCCTCTTTATTTTATTATACTTCCTTGTACATTTACTCCTCTTATTGCCTCGTCTAATGCCAGATTAAAAAGTGTGGTTGACAGTGTATCTCCCTGGCGTACTCCCCTGTTGATTTCAAATGGTTTTGTTTGTCCTTCCCTTGTTTTTACTGCTGCCTTTGAATTCCTCATTGTCATTTGAATACAGCGTATTAGTTTTCTTGGTATTGCCATTTTTTCCAGTATTTGCGTGATCTTTCTTCGCTTGATGCTATCGAACGCCTGCTTGAAGTCGATAAAAAGTAAATGCAGCTGTATGTCGTGCTCATAACACTTTTCTAATATTTGCAGCATGACATGTAAGGCATCTGTTGTTGATCTGCCTGGCCTGAATCCCATTTGATAATTGAATTATACTATTATTATTATTAAATCGTTTACTATAATGTAATATGCCGTACAAGTGAAGGAAAAACAAATCAATGTGGAATATTTTCAAAAATACCACCGCCAACTTCTGTGAAGGGCTCTTCTGCTCGGATAGCGGTGTTGGTATTCAGCACGACTAGTGTTCTCGTTGCAGTACCCATAAATGAAAATCATATCGGCATATTCTTGATGTGTAAATATCACCGGCATTGCGGAGGTGTGTAGCACTAACTAACTAACAATAACAGCTGAACGTGACAGCCACAAAATGCGAAATATTATTTCCAGCAGTTCATCGCTTACTATTAATAATTAATATCTCCGTAACGGTTAAGAATCGGACACATGTTTATATAGAGAACTTTTTTTTGTTTATTTTGATCTCTTGAATACGCTCCGTGAGTATGGCCGTTTCCTCCCCAATCACCCTGTATAACAGTTATATGCTACCATTGTGTATTATTTTTATGTATTTATGTATTACAGCATTATAGGTCATCACGAGCAGGCCAGCAAGAGCAATATTGACGTACCCTTAGCTGCACTGAAGTAAGAGCGGGTCCTATGCTTCTATGACTGAGTTAACTAGCAAACAAAGGGCAATCTAAATTCACAGTACAGTGTAGGGCACGGGAAAAGCCGCATTACAGCAGCAAGTTTTTTGTTTTATTTGTGTCTGCCCTTATTTCTATAGGATAAGTCATTATAGGCTTTATACAGCTTTTATAGATTCGGACCTTGCTTTCTATATGTTGTTTCTTCCATACCACCCATATTGGTTGTTTGTTGTAGCATTTCTTTACATAAGTTACCAAAATTTTATATATCTGTGCTGGGATATGTAAAAGCTGTCACTTGTTCCATGCTTTTGTCTTCAACAACCAATTTCTATCGTATCAGTTCTCTTGATGTGACAAGACACTTTGTTTTCTCAGTAGAAATCTTCATATTATAATCATTCCTTTACTATCCTTGTATATAATATAAATATACTGTGGCTGAATATATAGGTCTATCATTGTCGCAGTATGTTTTTTTTATGGTCTAGCATGAAAAAAAACTCTTTTTCAAAGGGATAGATTCAACACTCAGTATTACAATTACTTTTGAGCAGGACAGATAAACCGGTATGACAAATGCTTAAATTCTTATCTGACAGCTTTAACCTTAAAATTGATTGTAAACACAAATGGTTCGCTTGTACAAGAAAATAGCGTGATTGAATTCAAACACCAAAAATGGCAAAATTCACATCAGGTAAAATACAATGCAAATAATATGACGTAATTTCCAGCTAACCTGGTTCTGTTTCTGTGACATAGGGACGCCGAAACCTACATTTGTTTAGATTCCTGCAATTCTCCAAATCTCCGGTCCAGATCACAAAATCGATTGTAAAATCCTGGATGAATCTATGCAGCCGGGACCACGTTCACGACTTCGTACGATGTTTAATCTTGATGAAACCCAAAGCTACTAGGCCTTCTGCAACGGCTTGCTTCATGAAATGTACCTTGCAGGGGCAGCTCTGATGTCAGCTCGAAGAATAAAAAGACGCCACGGCAATTACAAACTTGGCGACAGCTTCCTGCTCCAAATTTCTGTACCTCGGCACTCAGGAGGGTCTGCTCCAAACGTAGCACATAAAATTCTAGCTGGCCGATGTCTTTTATTCGTAGATTGGGCCTCGATGTCGGACGCTCTTTGTTGAAACTTGCGTAGAGCTGATCCCTTTTCAATGGGATGTGTCACCACGACGAAAATTACACACACCGATGCTCTGCAGACTGGTGACTATGAAAAACCACTTTTTGGCTCACAGAAAAAATTTTAATATAAAAATGAGAACACCTCTTGCACCCAGTACAAATTTTACAAGGCTTCTTTAGTTATTATTAACCATTGAATGTCTCGTTTCCTAGCAACAAAGTCTACAACTGTTTTATGAAATGTTTTGATATGTTTTTACTTAGGAACTAAACTGTCTTTTTCGTGGAAATTGTCAATCGTAACACTTGAACTTGAGATCTCTGCTTTTTCACAATTAGTTTTTACTGCACTATTTCACATGTTTATCTTAGCACTTCACAATTGTCTGTGTCCTATAGTAAGTTGTCTTATCATTGCTCTATGCAATCTTTGCTTTGCTTGCACTGCTTTTCACCGTTTATTTACCCGTCAGTTGTCTTGCCGTTTGTTGGCTTCATAAACTTTTTTAATACTCATAACGCTCATATAATTTTCGTACTTCACAAACCATCTCTGTATCATTTTAAATTCACATTATTGTATTGACGTTACCATATCAAATCTGCCATCTACACAAATGAATAAAACGTTAAACGTAACCCTTTTGATTCTGCCTTATCCAATGCTAACCTTTCTCAATCAAGCAAATAGTAATTCTGTGCTCACTTTGAAGTATTCTTTCATTTTTGTGTTAGTTAGGCAACCAGAATTGCTGTGGACAGTAAACGTTGCAATATATTTTCACAGCCGCTACTTCTACACTGTCCAGGGCCGACTAGTCCTTTTTTTAAAATATATAAATTTCATTGGTTCCGAGATTATTAATAGAAATAAAAATTTATAACTTGCTACAGTGTATAGATATAGATTTATCTACACAAGGCAGGCTGTTACATCACCCTAGCATTACCAAACTGGTTTAAATTTCACAAATATAAAGCAAAGCTCAAGAACCGATTTGCTAACAGCACACCTACTTTACCAAGCTTTCCACCACCAGCTAACGCACACACTACTTTATTACGCAACCAAACCAAAACATGACTCACCGAGCTGCAGACAGATCTAATGGCAGAGACGGTCGTACATTCAAAGTAGTTCCCTTTCCTCCTATAGTCAATGATGAGATTATCGGCCAATTCCTGATCCAAGGCTGCTTGAGAGCAATGCCGTGCCTCATGCACAACCTTCTGGAATTTATCAGGGAAGTCAGTCACCAACTTATCTACCACGCACTCGGCCAAAGGCCCCAGGACCAAGACGGGTCGAAACTCTGGATCTGAAAACATAGGTTAATTTAGGTGCTGTGGGCATTATCACATGCAGCACTCACAATCCAACTTTTCAACTCGCTGATAAGAACAGAGAGACAGATCTTCGTGGAGAGTTCCGTTATCCGAGTACCACCCAGATGACACGTTGCAAAAACTAGCCAGCTCTTTTGAGTCACGGGAACCGCTGCGTTGGTGCTTTTTCCTCCTGAAAAAGCTCCTGCGGGCCGACGTCGAGCCCCGGCTCTCCAGATCTCCCGTGCTGCGCTTTAGCAAGAGCTCCTCTTCCACTCTAATTGAGAGCAGTTATTTACCGATACTAAAGCAACATCTTCATACTCACTTGTATTTGCTTGGTATGATGCCGCACTGCTGTTTGTGGCTTTCGCTGTCGAGCTTCCAAGCACGCCAGTGTCCCGGCACTCCATTGAACATGGTGTTATCGACGTACAAGACGTCGTCTTTGTTGAAACACAGCTGCAAACTGTCGGTGAGCTCGCTACCGCTTCTGTCGAATAAACATCTGATGTAGAGGCTATCGCCAGGCTTATCCTTAACTTCGTTGTAACCTGTGGATTGAAATTAAATAGGGAATTTTGAGGATGAAATGAAATAAGCTTACGGTCAATTCTGTAGTGTGCCAAGACTGTGACTTTATCGGCAGGTTTTGCCAATTCATATGCCGCTTCTTCTGCTGTGGCTTGCCGAAGATCACTTCCGTTGTATTCCAAAATTTGATCGCCCGTTCGAAGCCCGGCATGGTAAGCCAACGAATCTGGTTGGACTGAATGTATGAAAATCCCAACCGCATTGCCACCGACTAGTGAGATGCCCAGGTTGGACGTTTTCAGAGTTTCGATGTATAGATATCGAGGCTCATCTTCGCTGCTAAGGCAAAGAAGAATATATTTTGTTATTACTTTATACAGATATACCGCTTATGCACACTGCAGGTAGAAAATCCCTGATGAAATGTCTTATGTTTCAATTTTAATCTGAGAAACAATGGATTGAACTTTTTTCACGTTTTATAAAATGTCTTATGACGTACAATAAAAAATATACCATTTTATAAGTCATTTGATGGCATTCAGTATATTTAACCTCACTCTCACACCTGGCTGACGCGTGTCAAATTCATGACACGTGGTGATGTGGGGAGCATCACGCATTAGACAACCTCATTATTACCCCTTGTTCTTTCGAACGCAGGTTCCCAATTATTTAAAGTGACTGGGTAGGCCGCCCGCTACGCATCAATTCTGGGATTTGAACTTCAAACTTCCGCACCGCAGTCCAATGCTCTAACCACTGAGCTACGCTGGCAAGACAGGTCAATGCAAAAATTAATTATAACCTCAAATTTATCTACTGGGATAAACAATACGCATGCGAGGTGCGTTCCAAAACTCAATATCAGGAAACGCGGGTAATTGGTTGCATTCAGTATGACGGAAGGGAATGAAGTGACACTAGCTGATATAATGAAAAAAAACCTATGGAAATGGATGAGAAAATGGACGATACAAAAATAAACATCCACAACAAAAGAACAAAATAACTAAAATGGAAGGAACAATAAAACAAGAATTAAGAATCAAAAAACTGAAAAACAAAGGTAGAAAAAGGAATCTAATAATATTTGGAATCTCAGAAGATAATAATGAGGATGTAAAAAAATTGAAGGAGATATTTTTTAATGAAGTAACAGAAAAAATCGAGGTAAAAGTACCAGAACAAGAAATCGACTCAATAGTTAGAATAGAAAAGCGCAAGGAAAGGAAAAGCAGACCAATAAAGGTTGGATTGTCAACAGGAATTAAAAAAAATAGAAATCTTGAAGAATCTAAAGAAATTGAGAGGTACTGATGTGTGGGTAAAGGAAGAAATGGACAAGGAAACAAGATGCAAGGAAAAAATTAATACCACACATGAAAGAAGCCAGAAAAATAGGGGCAAGAGCAATCATGATTAAAGACAGGCTAATTATAAATGGGAAGGAGTGGATGCTGGAAGAGTTAGAGGAACAAAATCAAGATGAAAATGAAGATAAGACAAATTGAGAAGAAGACAAAGAGAGTAAAAAGAGAGGAAGATCAACTGATGAGAAAAATGGAAACTCAACCGGTGAGACAGCACACAAAGGAGCAATTCCAAAGAAAAATAAGTATTGAGCACAAGGGAGTAGAATATAGAAAGGAAGAAGAGACAGTTAATAACACAGTTAATACGTCAGCCGTAGATGAAGAAGTAATAAAAAGAGACAGAAAAAACGTTCTAAGAAAACAGTACCAACAACAGTCAAAAAACTGATAGAAGCGAGAAACCGGTTAAGGAAGAAAGTATTGTAATGACCCCTACACTTATTGGGGTTAATCATTATTTAAATATGTAATTTTAAATGTTATAAAAAAATAAATATGGTCACTACACAATACTTTGTTTCATTCAATTCGAATTTTGGCTGATTAAATACCACAGCAATCTCTAAGTTTGTCACTGGTTAATACAACAAACGGTAGTACGCCCTCAAATTATATTTCACTCATCTGTACCTATTTTAAATTAGCTACCTCGGGAAAATTACGCATGAAACTCAAATCTCTGGGTTGGGATCCTTGCTTTTGTCAAATATTTGAATGTGAAAGATACACCACTGGGTGGCAATGAAATTGGAACGCAGCGAGCAAGTGCTGCTTGTTCTGTCAAATAACTGACCAAAAATAAATCGAAATATGCTGACAGCTCGCGTGTTTATTTAAGTTTCAAAAGGATTTAATGAGCAAATTTTCCGGTAAGTTTTAAAATTATCGCGCCTTCAAAACGGCGTCACCTGGTTCAATTGTTTCAGGCTAAAAACCTCGTCTAATTGTTTGTGCTATACGCCTAGCTGCATTTGTTTTTTCTAACCTCAAAATGATGATTAAAAATACGATTACTGGATAAATGGTTGCTCATGGACAAAGAAATTCAATGGGATTCGGTTCCTTGATTCGTCCTTTAGGTATGGTAATACTTTTCAAGCCTTTAGCTCCGGTTATTTGCTTTCACCCACTAACCTTAAAATTCCTTAGATCGGCTGGTACCTCGGATAAGCTCCGGAATCCCCGCAGTACTCTAAACTGGATGAAACAGAAGCTTCCCTCGTTACCGTTCCCGTCCGATGGAGGTAGCCGAAGAAAAATCACTTCACGACGTGGAAATTGCTACCTTTACTCTTGCTGGTACTCCTCAAAATTCTGAGCACTTTGGTATATGTTTTACTGAATTAATTTTATGTTAACTGTATAAAAACTTAATTTATCCGAAGAGTAAAAACTCGCTGTCAATTCAAGAATTTATTCAAATATTAATGCCCCCTGGTCGTTATAAACAAAACACTATCTAACAATTTAAAAAAAGGAAATCAAGTACAATAATATTACTTTTACAATTAAATTGAACTTAAGTTATAAATATTTACAATCCTTAATACTAAAATAATTGCCCTTTGAATTTCGGATTTTTCACTGTCTTATTGCGCCACTTTGTTTTTAATTTCACTGATTGTTCAATCCGCCACTACACTGATTAGTTTTCACATCACTCTTGTTTCATATCCTGTCGTTTTCTTTTCTGCAATTTCTACTAAAGCTGTTTCCTTTTTCTCAATTCTCACATCTTGCTGTAGCATGTAGTAATTTCTTTGTTTGCCTGGTTTATGCATTCTGCACAGTCCATCTATGATCCTTTTATTCTTACCTCTTATTTTAAAATGCTCATAAAATTGTCCACATGTTAATTACTTTAATTTCTACGCTTCTTTTAGACTGAACATATTTCGAACCCGTCTGTGCCAGTTTTACTCAAATGGGTTTAGCTTTACATAGCACAAACCTTTTATATTATGCTAAAATTACATCAATGATTCCAACTTATGAAAATTGAGTTTCTTTCTTTGCTTATGTGTTCTAATAATCTCAATGCTACTGGCCATTTTTGCCAATGTAATTACGGGCCGACAATTTATGTGAAATTTTACAGTTGTGTGAATTATCCCAACTCTGTGCTTTTGTGATTTGATTTATAATTTGTTTGCACTGCAACTAGAGTTGAGTGGAGGGCTAAATACCATTGCAGTATATACGGAAATAACAATGTAGACAAGTAGAAAGCCAGAGGAAAAGAAAACAAAAATAGGGAAAATCGGAAATGAAACTCGGAACATGGAATGTGAAAACAATGCTAGAAATGGGAAAAATAGAAGAAGTAGGTAAAGAAATGGAAAGATATAAAATAGGAATATTGGCACTGCAAGACATAAGATGAGGAGGAGAAGGAAAAGTAGAAAAGGATAAATTTACAATGATGTACGGAGGGGAGAAAAAACAAGGAAAAATGGAACTGTGTTTATGGTAAATAGAGAAATAAAAGAAAGAATAAGAAAATTCAAGAAAATAAATGACAGAATATCGTACCTAAGAATAAAAAATAGCAAAGACAATATTACAGTAATAAATGTAGACACACCGACAGAAGTGGCAACAGATACTGAAAAAGACAATTTCTACGAAAAATTAGAAGAAATATGTGAAAGGATACCGAAACATGATACATTAATAATAGCAGGAGACCTTAAGGCAAAAATAGGGAAGAAAAAGTATATAAGGAATGTTATGTTTTTCGGACTTTTTCCACTGTCTAGGCCTGATGGCCTAGTGGTTAGAGTGGCAGACTAGTAATCACAGCGATCAGCGGTCCCGGGTTCAAACCCCGGGGGAGGCACAAATTTACGTAGTCCTTCTCAGGACTAACCAGGAACACCTGAAGACGGGAGTAGATCAAAACTCCCGAAACATTGTATGATCTACACCCTAGACAGTGGAAAAAGTCCGAAAAACATATCATAATAGACCACTGCCAAAAAAAAATGACATTCAGAGAATAAGGAATGTAGCAGGAAAACATAGTTGAATTGACATAACCGTAGATAATGGAATCAGGCTATGCAACCTAGCAGCACGAATGAATACGACGACAGTGAGCACAATGTTTCGGCATACGAAAGAGCATAAAACAACATGGCTACTACCAGGAAAGACGAAAGGAAATCAAATCAATCATATCACAATTAAAAAGAGGAAACAAAATATGATACAGGATGTACGATCTTATAGAGGGACAAGTGTAGACACTGATCACCAATTAGTGATACTGAATGTGAAAATAAGGATAGTGAAGAACATTACAGGAAGAAGCTCAAAAAAAATGGATCATAGAAGAACTTCAAAATAGAGAAAAAAGAAAAGAGTACGAGAAAGAGCTAAACAAGCAACTAAGCAAAGAGAAGGAAAATGATAATGTAGAAACAGAATGGGATAGCACAAAAAAAAAGATATTAGAAACAGCGGAAAAAGTAATTGGTCGAAGAAAGGAACCATATAGAAAGAATTGGTTCAATGATCAATGTGAAATATTAATAAAAAGGAAGCAGAGATAAGGTTAAAATGGATAAAATCTAATAGAGAGAATGACTCTGAGAAATACAATAGTAAAGAGTCATACTTTTTTTCATGAAATTGCAGTTTGACGAGGGCGAAGCCCGAGTTAATCAAGCAAATGAATGAAAAAAGGATTTTTAAAACGTGTTGTACACGTAGTTTTTTTGCAAAGTGATCTCTTGGTCGAAATTTAGTGGAAAAAGACTTCGGAATTGATAACTGTCAAATTGACATTTCAATAAAATAGTTAAAAAAGTACACCTTTTAACGATTTTTGCGTTACAAAAGTGAAACTTTCAATACAATTTTTCGTTAAAACACAACGACTTTCACGATCACTATGGAAAAAACAAATAAGAAATGAAAAACAAAAAACAGGAGTGGAACGACGAGATGATGAAAGATATAGAAAAAGATAGTAAAAATAGCACAAAGTTATACCAGGAAATGAGAAAACAAAAAAGGAAAAGAAATACCACTGCGAACCTAGACAAGAAAGAATGAGAAAGATATATGAAAGAAACGACAACAAGAGAGGAAGACAACAAGAAGAGAGACAAAGATGAAGAAAAAGAAGAGATAGAAGTAGAAGAACCAACAGAGGAGGAAGTAAACGAAATAATTAAAAATCTAAGAAGAAGAAAAGCAGCTGGACCAGACAGTACATGCGGTGAAATGCTGAAAGGAGATGAAGCAAAAAAAAGATTTACGAATTAATGAAGAAAAAAGGGAGACGATGCTATGCGAAAACTACAGAAGAATAACGCTGCTGAATTTAGATACTAACATCACTAATACTAAAAAGATTAAATAGGTTTACAGAGGAAAGAATAGGAGAATACCTGACGGATTCAAACAAGGAAGGTCGACAATAGACGCAACGCATACAGCGAAGCAAACAGGCAGACCAATGAACAAAAACATGTATTTTTGGATTGAGGGGACACTAAAACGTGAAGATATATTGAAAACTCAATTTCAAATTTTTGGGGTGAATCCAATACTTCCTTCATCGTAAAAGGAAGTAAAAAGAATTACAATCACAAAATTGCGAGAGAAGATGGGGAACAGAAGAGAATGGAAAAAAATTGTGAACGAAGCAATGGAAAAAATTGTAAAAGAAGCAATAAGACACAATAACATATAAAGACAGATAGGAAATAAAGTGAAGAGAAAGGTAGTGAATGTAGTGTAGTGGAGTGACACACAGTCAACACTAAAATAGTCTAAAGAGCCTTCTTAGGAGCGGCTCTAATTTCTATGGGAATGTACAGCCTTCTATGTAGGGTGATTCACTAGCCCCTTGACAAACTTTGGCAACGGAAAGTAGATTTAATTTCATGAAATAAATTGCATATAAGCATAGGTCCTATCGTTCTGTGCTTAGAAGTTATAGCGATTTTAAAGTTTTTATATTAAAAAAACCTAGTAGGCATGATTTAAATGAAAAAAGCTAGTAACTATTAGTTACATGACAACCTGTAAACAATAGTTGTTTGCTTACGTCAAAAGTTTTTATCACGACTTCTAGAAAAAAAGATGATACCAAATTTTAGGCAAATTTTAGTAGCAAATTTCTATTTTGAGGTTCAGTTTTCTTGAAAACAACTGTTCTCAGCGATTCCAAACAAGAGTATCTTTTGTGTGTAAAAAAAGTCTAATCTTTTGTATTATTTAACCAAAATTTTGACTATAAAAGGTTACAATAGAAAACATTCCCTCACTCTTGCACAAACTATCGGGTTCCTTCCTATGCTCTATGAAATTCACGCAACAGGTGTGGGGCGGTCCGCAAAATGTAGGTATGAACGGTTCAAGGTCATGCCCTAGATGACGTCCGCAACCAAATGCAATGGAAGCTAACACCTTTGCAAACTCTGCCCTACAGCTCCTCACTGACTGCTATAAGGAGAAAATAGTCTACGATAGAACACAGGTGAATTTAAATACAGCCCGAAGAAGGCTTCCTTCACTTACCCCAAGGCGTTCTGGGCCACGTGCGAAGAAGTAAGTCAGCAAGCGTAGATTTCGCCGACAATGGCGGCGTGGGATTGAAATGTTTCTAATTCATAGTTCAGGAATGCCGTTCCGCCGCAGAGGTGCGGGCAAACATTACACAATAATCAAACTGCACGCCCATACATTCACTGAACACTTTGTAGGCACTCAAGCTGGCTTCATGCCGTTAACACACACAAGCCGGAAAAGACGACGAGGAAACAATTGCGAATTTTACTTTCTGGACTGGAAGCCTAAAGTAGACATGGCACAAGCGCACGAAATATGAACTAAGTACCATAGATATCAAAATTAAATAGATGCGCAATGTAATCGTAACAATTTATGGGACACTCTGGATACCTTTACCGCAGAACACTCTAGCACAAGTAGTGCAAGTATACCACTAATCATACCAAATCACAATACAACAATGCCATCAACTGCCTTTTTTAAAGCTCTCATAAGCGTTGGTAAATTAAAAATTACCATAATATTTAAGCACGGCATTTTTAAGAATTAATTTAGAAACAAAACACTAGAAAGTAAGCACTTACCAACTGTTGCTGCTCTGCCTCTGCAAGCTGGATGGAGTTTGGGAATTCCGACTTAAGGTATTTTGATTTCCCAGAGCGGTCAAAGGGAGAGCGCGAGAATTTTGATGAGGTTTGCGAATACCTTTTGGAGAGTTACATGGAGTAGGCTCCCCGTCACCATCGTCATTCGAACTGGAACCAGTGCAGGACCCCGAATCTTGCAGTTCATGGTATTCTACAAAACAGCAGATGATGTAGTCTCAATTTTTTTTTTAAAGATGGAACACAATAGAACTTACTGTCAGGACTGTACTGGACCAGCATAGTAATCGAATTTCCGCATTGCCGCAAAACGTTAGCAGCCAAATTGTAGGTGGCATTCCTCATGTTAATACCGCACACCTCCAAGAGCTGGTCGCCAATCTGCAGCCCGACCCGACTGGCCAAGCTATTGTCATTAACTGTAGAAACAAAGATTCCACCACTCTCCGGGCAGTTAATTTGTATCCCCAAAGGCTCGTTCGACTTATCGATGTGCACCCTCCTCAGCTCCCCAGGTAGAGGCTTCTGGGGCCAACAATAATCCGGCACACTGTTCCTCTTATCCCTGTTCCCCGGACTCAAAACCTCCACCTGAAATATCGGCATGGGGCTGCCTCGCTCTGACGTGCGTTCAATGCTCCCCGTGCTGACTTTCCCAGCCGAATTTTTGGACGTAACGCTCGGATTCGAAGGGATTCTGAACCGAGGGTTTTCCCTCTTCCGGGGGAAGGTCCCCCCTTCGTAGCCCTGGGTGTAGTTAACAGGGATCATGTCAGAATCTCGGTAGGGAACATGGGAGTGGGGCGGAATGCTGTTCATGCCGAGCATGGGCTTTTTCGGGTAATTGACGTCCACTGACGGGCTGTGGGAGTGAAAGGACGAATAGGGCGGTTCGAAACAGAAACTTTCACGCGAGTGGCTGCTGGGAAAGTTCAGCGGAGACGGATTCAAGTGCGGGTGGGGATGTGGATGGAAAGGGAATGGGATTCGAGGCTGCGGGCCAAACAGCTGGGAGTGGATTCGAGTATGAGAGGATGGAACACTGGAAATTGGCATGTCATGGCTCAGGCTGTTGTCACGTTCGGAATCCGATCCATATTTCATCGCACCTAAAAAGAGCTAAATAAGAAAACAAAACGTTACGCGAAAACCACCTTACCAGTCTTATTTTTTCTGTAGAAATTTAAATAGTCTTCAGTGATGAGCACCGGTTTGCTAACGGGGAAATCCAAGCTGTTGTCCGAGTTGATACTGAGCCGATTATTTGCTTCGCGAGAATTCTCAAACTCCATTTTATTGCTTCGTAATTTCTCAAATGAATCATTGACGGTACTAAACGTCTTTGGAAACTGAGAACTGTTGTCCATGCTCTTGTACACGCTATGCCTGTTTAAATTCTGAGCGACAGAAAGCGGAATAGGCGTCGAATTTCTATTCGAGTTGTTTGGACAGCAGTAGTTCTGCATCTGCTCGCCGCGGTCAGTCAACAATAAGCTCAAAGGCGGCCTTTCCTTCTTCCTCTCCACGATCGTACCGGTAGCATTCTGTAGCACATTGGTGGCCCGAGCTTTCGGCCAGGTGCCGCCATTCTTCTCCTGAACAGACATCTCCTTGCCATGCCTCTTGTTGCGTTTCGTTGTGTTGCTATTGTCACCGTGGTAGCTATCAATGACCAGATCCAATTCTGCTATTGCCTGTTCGTGTTCGAACGTGTTGCTGCTAAGATCTAAGGTGTTTGGCGAGCTGTTACGGTACTTCTTCTTCTCTTCGCTTCTATTCCGGTCTTTAGAATGACGCCGACCGCGAACCATGTCCAACTTTTCCCTGAGCCAAGCACCGCTGTTCTTTTCTTGGCTGCCGCTTTTGTTGACCCGGTAATCAGGCGAGAGGTAGCGGCGGTCGATGTCGTTGCGAAGAAAATCTTGCTCGTCCGTCTGGGAGCTTCGATTTTCCTTTTTGTACCTTTGCGCAGGCATGAATACGTTTGTTGTGCACTCGGGGTCCAAGTAGCTGGTCTTGAGTGTGGTTATCGTTATGATATCAGTCCTTTCGTCGTTTAAAATCGACATAGCTTCGTGGATGCTTTCTAACCCATCCATGGATTTATTGTTAATCTACATGCAAAAATAAGTTGAAATAATGGATAGGCTAATTGACTTACAAAGCTTACACTTAAAATTCGATCGCCAACGACTAAACTGTTGTCCTTGGCAGCTAAACTTCCCTCACTAATTTTACCAATGTACACTCCTGACTCTAGCGTTAAACCGTGGCAGCCAGCAGCTAATCGAGCCGTGTAAATCCATCTCGCTACTCTGGAATTGTTTTGGAAGCTGGGTGGAGTTCTGACAACGTTTTGGGAGCTCCTAGAATTCTGAGAAGACCATCCGGGAGATCTGCGTCGCCGTATAACCATGTGTGCTACCGGCAGACTTGATCTTAAGGTTTCCATGACCATCCTTTTGGAAACTGACGTGCAGTCTAAATTGTTTACGCGTGATATACAGTCATGAATCCTGAAAGTGCAAAGTGGAGCATAAAACAGAAATCAATTGCAAACAAAATAAATTATTCTTTAGGTATTTCTAAGCAGTTATTATGTACGTTATTTAATTTATTGTTGTTCTTTGGCATCTTATGCACTTTCAATTGTCAGCCGCGAGTCACTAAAGGGTAAATCCCCTAACTCAAAACTATGTTGAAATTGGAGTGTTTACTTATTCTAAAGTGAAATATAATTGTTACAATATACGGATTGTCTCAGGGATCTCCCTGATGTCATGTGGGTATAGCGCAATCACGGAAATGATCTGAATTGTCCTCCACTAACAGGGGGAAACAGATAAAAACATTATTTTTCATCATTTCAATGGTTACTTCATACATATATATATATATACAGGCTGAGTTTTTTATCATGTAACAACTTGTAGGCAACCCATTATGCAGAGCCATGCATACAGCATGCTTCTGCATAATGGGTTGCCTACAAGTTGTTACATGATAAAAAACTCAGCCTGTATACAGGGTGCCTGAATTTCATAGAGACAACATGGGAAACTTTTGTATTTGAAGAGATAGAGAGATGGTTAAATTAGCAAAAAGGTGCAGCTTTGCGAGCTCATTAAGAATCCATCTTCAAACTTTACTTGTCATGGCCCACTTGTCTAAAATTAAAAAAAAACAAAATCTCCTAATTTCTTTTATATGCCGTAACTTTTTTGTTACTTAAGATATTGAGATGCGATTTGAACTAATTTGCATGGTAATTTAAATACATTTATTGGCACTTAATAAAACCAATTTTATTTGTGCAAATTTTTAGTAATCTAACCTAACCTCCTCTTCTTCATCTAAAAACCCTGGTACCCTAAACAGGTGTCGGGTTGGCATGATCTATGGTGAGATATAGCCCTTACAAAGTGTTGAAAGAAATGAGCTAAAATGAATAATCTAACCTAACCTCAAAATTTTAAATTGGTACCGTACAATTTTTTTGGCCCTTTTAAGAAAGGATTTTTTTTTTAATGCAATGATGTATTACATGATATGAAAACTTTTTCAAAATTTTGAAAAACTGAGCTTATTCTTTTTACAGGCAGAAATTACTAGTGCCCTGATCACAATAACTTTGTTTTTACTTTCCCATACCAATCGGTATAGGGAAGTCTTGGAATCATGAAAATTTTGGAAATCGAGATTTTCACAGAAATATCCGTTTTGGCCCTCTAGGAACCCAAAAAAGTGGTTTTTAAAAAATGTCTGTCTGTGTGTGGGTGTGTGGGTGGGTGACGCTCCTACAGCCGAAAGTATTGCTTCGATTTTGATGCGCTTTGGAATGCGGGAGTGTATCGAAAATTCATCGACAAAATAAGCTTTTCAAAAAAATCCGAAACCGGAAGCGGAAGTTACGCATGTTTTTTTGGTATCACTGTTTTCGTAATTAAAATTTTGAAAAATTTTTCGCGGATAACGATAGAGGGTCATAAGACAAATCTGTTAGTTTTTTTCCGAACTCGCTAGGTTTAAAATGAAGGGCGCTATGATTTTTTGAAAATTTTGAGTTTAACGCCCTATTACTCAAAAACGGATGAATCGATTCCATTGATTTTTTTTTCTGAATAGTATATGAAGGCTAACATGAGGTGATATAAAAAGTGTTTTGAAAAATATTAAGGGGCCTAAATTACAAATTTTCAAAATTTTGGAAATTTTCTAAAAATCATTTCTCAAAAACTGCCCACAGGAATTTGTTTAAACTTCATACACTGATAGACCCCGAAAAGGGCTATCGATCTGTTTTTTTGTTTATCACGTTATCTGTGAAATTTTTTTTTTTTTTTTGAGACTCATTTATTTGCAATCTGCTACAGAGCAATAAGCAAATCAGATAATTACAGAAATGTAACATTGCACTGGAAGTAACGTGTGAGAGAACGTCCTATGACGTTCCTCTTTGTGATTAACTTATATAAATAATTAGAATTAATTGAATAATTAGTAACGTGTGGGTAGATCTAGCGGTTTAAAGCGTTTTAGTCTGCGCACATCAGCACTATTGTCGAGTAAGTTTAACGCTAACGGATTCGGATGTGTTTCTAATCTCTGAAGATATTTTACACTGCACTGAACTATCTCTTCTTTCACTGATGGAACTTTCAAGTCGTTAAGTATTTCTTTATTAGGAACGAAGTAGGGCGCGTTGGTGATTATACGGAGCATTTTAGATTGGAAACGTTCCAGGATTTCTATATTTGAGTGCGATGCCGTACCCCATAACTGGATACCATAGCTCCAGATTGGTTTCAGCACACATTTGTAAACAAGTAGTTTGTTGGCAAGCGACAGCTTAGAGTGGCGGCCAAGTAACCAGTAATATTTTCTTAGTTTTAGGTTGAGCTGTTTCCTCTTTGTCCAAATGTGTGTTCTCCAATTTAGTCCTTTATCTAGGTGCATGCCAAGATACTTAACACAGTCAGCTTGGGGAAGGAGAGTGCCATCCATGTTAATGTTCGGCGTGGCGCCTCGACGTTTAGTAAAAGTAATTTGCACGGTCTTGGAACAGTTGAGTTTAAAGCGCCATTTTTTTTTAAACCAATCACAAACTTCATTGATGCTTTGTTGCAAAGTTTGTGCGGCAATGACAGGGTCATGATGTGTGACAAGAATTGCCGTATCGTCAGCGTATGTCGCGGTAATTGCATTGGGATTCGTAGGTATATCGGCTGTATATAGGACGTACAGGACTGGTCCCAGAACGCTTCCCTGGGGAACTCCGGATTCGATGGGACAAAGATGCGAGATTGCTTCTCCGAACTTGACTTGAAAATACCGTTCTTCTAGATATGATTTAATGATCAAGTAGTATGGGTGTGGTAGGATTTGCTTTAGCTTAAACAATAGGCCTTCATGCCAGACCTTGTCGAAGGCCTGGCTGACATCAAGGAAAATGGCTGAGCAGTAGTTTTTGTCTTCGAATGCTGCGTTAATGGTATCTACTATTCTATGTATCTGTTCTACGGTGGAGTGTCGGCTTCTGAACCCAAACTGATGATCAGGAATCAGGTTTTCGTTGTCAAGGATGGGATAAAGTCGTTTCAGTAGAAGTTTTTCAAAAAGTTTGGAGAAGAGTGGTAATAAACTAATGGGTCGGTATGATGAAGGCTCGTTGGCCGGTTTTCCGGGCTTTTGGATAAGGACTACCTGCGCGACTTTCCACTGGACCGGGAAAAAACCCGTTCGTAATATGCTATTAAAGATCATCGTCACCACTTTTATGGCATTGGGGGGCAGTTCTTTCAGTATACGTCCAGTAACTAGGTCATATCCTGGCGATTTTTTACAGTGAGTGTTTCTAAGGATCGATGATTCAACTTCTGCAAATGAGAAAGGTTTGATAGGTAGAGAGTTGGAAAGGAGCCGTCAGATAACTTTCCACTTCATGATCGTCACGTTGTTCGTCGTCAGGTGGCAATGGTTGAAAAACTTCTTGGAGATGAGTAGCGAAAACTTCAGCTTTGTCCATATCGGTGCGTGCCCATGGACCGTTTTTGTTGCGGATTGGAGGAACTTGCTGTTGTGGTCGGTTGAGGCAACTGGTAGCCTTCCAAAGGGAGTATTCGGTATCTTCGGAAGCGGTCAACTCGCTCAAGTATTCGTCTATGTATTTATTTTTCGTTTCCTTAATGAATTCCTTTAGGTTTCTACTGGCAGTGTTTAATCGACGCCTGTCCTCTGGTGTTCTACTTTGTTGCCATATCTTTCGGAGTCTCCGTTTTTCTGCAATCTTTCTTTTAATATCAACTGAGCAGTTGTAATTTGTTTGTGTTTGTGATGACTGTGGAGTTGCTCTGGTAGCTGCCAAGTGTATACACTGGATTAGAGATTCTACTGCATTTTCTATATCGATTGCACTTTTTAATGGGATATTAGTAGTTAAATGGTCTTCGATAATTTCTCTGAAATAGTTCCAGTTTGTTTTGTAATTAGTAAGAGATGGCGGTTTCGTTTTACTTAGTATTGAAGTGCTAATCGTAGCTATTATGGGGCTGTGGTCGGAGGATAAATCGTAACATGGTGTGATGTTTAAGTAGCCTTGCGGAATTCCTTTTATGACAAAAAAGTCCAGAAGGTCAGGGAGTTTTGCTGTATCTGTTGGCCAATAGGTAGGCTGATGCGTAGACAGAAAACTTAGTTGGTGCTGTTGCATAATGGAGAAGAGAATGTTGCCTCTAGGGGAAGAGATGCGCGATCCCCAATGGGGATGTTTCGCGTTGAAATCAGCTCCAGCAAGGAATCTGCTGCCCAGAGAAGAGAAGTAGTCTTCAAAGCATTTCTTGTTGGGGGCCTGACTGGGTGGAAAGTATGCGGCAGAGACAGTTAATGGTCCGATCCAGTCTTCTACGGTTACACTTGCAGCTTGTATGAGTTTGGTGCAATATTTAGGAATTTCATGGTGCTTTATGTGATGTTTAATTGTAATTGCGGCTCCTCCTCGAGCTGTGCCAGAGGGGTAATTTGTGTTATATGTATCGTATCCGCGTATTTTGAAATAGGATCTTTCAGTGAAATGCGTTTCAGAAATTAATAATATATCTATGTTGTTGGTTAACAGGAATGCTTCAACTTCCTGGTGATGATTTGCCAGTCCATTAGCGTTCCACTGTGCAATTTTAAGGAATTGAGCCATTATTTCTGATTATTGTTCACTAATTGTCGTACCAGATCTTTCAGATCTTTTATCTCTTCCATGAGGTTGTTAATCATGAGTCGCTGTGAGTCTATTGTTTGTTTGGAAATATTTAAATAGTAAAAGAAAGTCAAGTAATTTACCTGCTTGTATGTTTTTGGATGAAGTTCACGCAGAAACTGGCAGCGATATTGCGGATTTATTTGCCAGGCAGTTTGCCTCAGTATATGATAACAATGTGTATCCTAGTCAAAAGTTCAAAGTAAAAAAAACCAAAGATATCTTCCTAGACAAAATAAATATTTCTGAAATTTTTGAAAAAATTGTTAAGCTCCCTGATAAGCTATGTTCTGGGCCGGACTGCATCCCGAATTTCTTCTTGAGGCGTTGTGCTTGCGCTATTGCCAGACCACTGCATTTGCTTTTTGATTTGTCCTTGCAATCTGCAGAGTTTCCTATTCAATGGAAGTACAGTTATGTAATCCCAATATTTAAGTCGGGTGACCCCGCTAATGTGAAAAACTACTAGGGATGTCGGCGGGTACCCGGGTACCCGGGTCGACCCGGGTAATAGTCGACCCGGGTATAGTTTCAGGACCCGGGTACCCGACTAGTAAATTATGTAATTCCCAAGAAGTCAGCCTTTTTCGGAGAAGATGATAAAAATAATAGCAATAAGCGCTAGAAAAACATAACCATGCAATAATAACAAGAATGGGATGGGGTGATCCCATACCACATAATGTTTTTTTGTTTCATATAAGGAAGGCAATAAATCCGCTTCACGGAAATATTCAACCCGTCAATAGTACCATTAAATTGCGTCAGTACCTATGGGATGAAGTAACATAAACATCCTGTGTGTGATGTTGATTGATGCTGCTACCAATTTCGGACAAAAAGTCACGTACTTGAATTTGATAACACTTGGAAGTGTGAAAATACCTACGAATAACAAACGACTTGCAGTTTGAATTGGCGAGTAGGTACTATTTCAATTTAGTTCAATTTAAAACTCGCGGCGTAAAAGAAAGCAATTTGTAGTTACTTCAGATGTTCAGATGTACACTAACATTGTTGTTATATATTTCGGGTACCCGGGGGTACCCGGGTACTGCTTTCGGGTACCCGGGTTTGATTTTAGACCGGGTACGACATCCCTAAAAACTACCGCAGCGTTTGTAATCAATCAGCAATTCCAAAGTTGCTAGATAGCCTAATATACGACCAGCTAAGTTGGCAGTGCAGGGGTCTGGTGTGTGGTGAACAGCATGGTTTCTCCAGAGGAAAGTCCACTGTGACCAATCTTGTTTTATATAAGACTGCCCTGTTGGAGTTCTTGGAGAGGAAAGTGCAAGTCGACTCGGTATATACTGACTTCTCCAAGGCCTTTGATAGGGTTAGCTTTCAGATTCTTTTGGATAAACTTAGAGACACGGGCTTCTCTAGTCATCTTTTATGTTGGATTGGGAGCTATCTGAAGGATAGACAACAAAGTGTAAAAGTAAACAATTTTATATCTGTGCCCTTTGAGGTCACATCTGGTGTTCCTCAGGGGTCACATATTGCCCCCCTGTTGTATATTCTTTTCACTAATGACATCGTGGATGTTGTTAGTTCGTCAGTTAGTATGTTTGCAGATGACCTTAAAATTTACAGACCAATTTATACGGGGGATGACATTGAGAAGCTCCAGAGGGATATAGATAAGTTGTGGGAATGGTCTCAAGCAAATGGGTTGTCACTAAATATAGATAAATGCTGTTTTATCAGCTTTTATAGAGGGCACATAAAGTTTCAGTCCGAATATTATATCAATAATGTAGCGTTGAACAAAGTAAAAGAGGTTAAAGACTTAGGTATCCTGGTAGATTTTAGTTTCAACTGTAATAATCATGTTCTTAATACTGTTCAAAAGGGTTTCAAAATGCTTGGATTTATTGTTCGTAATTGTAGAGAATTCAGTGCTACTACTGTTAAGGATGTCTATTGCTCCCTTGTGAGATCCCAATTAGAGTACGGGACTGTAGTTTGGTCACCTGAATATGATCATTATATAAACAAAATTGAAAGAGTTCAAAATAAATTTTTACACTTTGCTGCATACAAACTTAATATTCGTAATGAACTCTTTCATAAACAGGATGTTTTGGACAGGTTAAACTTACAATCACTACAACAAAGAAGAATTATTTCAGATGCATGTTTTGTCTATAAACTTATTCATGGACTTGTAATTTGCCCTGAACTTTTAGAAAAAATAAAATTTAATGTGCCAATCCGCAGTCTTCGACACTATGAACTGTTTAGTATTGAGTTTCATTCAACAAATTATGGCTGTCATTCACCATTAAACAGAACCTTTAAGTTTTTAAACTCACTTCAGGGGGAGCTGGACATCTTCAACAGCTCCTTGGCGAGCTTTAGGGGTAAATTAAGGAGTCTTACGTGATTATATGTTATGTATCGTTTAATAATAGTATATTGTATATAACATGCAGTTTAACATTTATCTACACTGTACCTATCTTCAGTAAAATATAGTGTATATTTTTTTTGTAAAAATGGGGCGATCCCGTAAATTTAATAAATTAAATTAAATTAAGGTTACGATGTCAGTTGGGTATTGAGTGAAGTTTTGGGAGTCTTGTTGAAGAGGCGTTGCGTTGGTCATTTGGACGCGGGGTACTTTAGTACGATCTGCGTAGGTCATGATGCCTGAACTGGTTCTCTGTGAAATTATGTTTCGAAACAAAAAGCAGGCTTATCATCATACGTGCTTTCCAGTAGTGTCAGTGTGTTCCGTACGTTTGACGTGTAAGTTCTACGTTCTTGTAGCACTTGATATACGCACAAAATACATCATATTTTCAAAATTTTCCATTATAAGTTAAAGTAATAACACTCACACTACTGACAGGCACGTATGATGATAAGCCTGATTTTTGTTTCTAAACATAATTTCACAGATAACGTGATAAACAAAAAACAAAGTTATTGTGATCATGGCACATGTACACATATTCAGTTGGTAGAGGTTATTCTAGATGGCGCGACCATGTAATACACTTTAGGGTTACTAAATCATAAAGGTACCGCCAACTGTGCAACCATATATCTTTTGTCTTATTTAATTTGGGGTTCCTGTCATTAGTGTCTCACTCTCACTCTCACTTTCGTACAATGTTCTGTCCTTTTTAATTTGGGGGAAAAAAATCTTGGAATGGAATGGCGGTACCTTTATGTATTTAGTGACCTTAATACACTTATACACCTAACAAGGTGCGCCACCGATTTTATGCACAAAATGCTAAACTTCAGGCAGCTGCTGTAGATACTAAAATAAAAAATAAAACATTACATTTTTTGTGAATTGCCTTTCGAGTGTAAAATGGTGATTCTCGGCATTCATACTATACAAGGTGTCTGTAAATTTCATGATTTCAAAGGTTTTTTTAAAGGAAACGCACTACACATTTTAGTATTTTTGAAATGCCCCTTTAAAGAGATTTATTTTGATATCTTACTGGATAACTCTGAATTCAACTGTTTTCCAACTATGCGAGTGTGAGTGTAAGAAAACAATGTAAGGCTCCTAAAATGCTTTATTTAAAGGAATCACAAACTACGTTTAGAAAATAAAAATCCAGCCATTGCTGACACAAGAACCGAGAAATGCTGGAATAAATTAAATCTGAAAACCAGTTGAATTTAGGGGTGTTAAATAAGCTATTAGGCGAAAGATTATTGAAAGAGTTTTTAAGAAATACAGAGATACATAGCGTGCTTCATTTACTAAGGCAAAATCATTGAATTGGCAAATTACGAGCACTTTGTATAGTTTTAATACCTATCGAAGAAGAGGAGAAATAGTTGACAATTTAGCGGTATTGGGTATACAGTGACCGCCAAAAAGTCAGCATCATAATATATGAGAAAAGAAATTTAGATTTTTCAAAAAACTTTACACGTCAATAATTTGTGCTTGTCTAAAAACCTATTTAGCCCCTATTATACCGGGTGTCCGTTCTCAAAGTCGAACATAGGCCATTAACATTGTATTGAACGTTTATGCCGATTCCTGCTCGCCAATTCAACTTACAGAGAAGGTAATGGTATCAATGGAAAGATAAAATTATTACGCATCAAATGATACCACTAATAATATTCAAGATGCGATGTTTATTTTAAAATATTAATTTAAAACTTGGGAATTTTTTAATATGCCATGCCTTGCATTTCAAGTTCGGTAGCATTTGTCAACAAAATTGGTAATTATTTGGCGTAAATCAGGTATTTTCTGTCAACGTCTATTAAAATTATCTACAGAAAAATGAATTACTTCAATGAAGAACGAGGGAATGCACTAATGTTAATTGCCTATGTTTGACTTTGAGAATGGACACCCGGTGTATACCGAGTGACGTTTACTTATTTAGAAAATTCCGTTTTTCGAAACTGTCAAAATCTAAAAAGTGCTATTTTTCCGAAATTAAGTAAGATTGCAATAAGATTGTTTTAGAGTGTGTTAGTTTTGATTAACTGAACAATCTCAAGTCCAGAAAACACATATTTTTCTTTAACTTTAGCTTTAGCTTTTTCAATTTTTTAAATATTTTTCAGTTTCGCATACCATGACTTAATATTGAAATTCAAATTTTTTATGTAATGACTTTCAAGATTTATAATTGTAAAAAATAATATAGAATGTTAATTGCTCGTTTAGATTTGGTATTATTTACCGAAAAGTGATATGTTCGCATAATTTTTACGTTTTTGATGCAATGTGCTTTTTAGGAGAAATATTTTTGAATGATTATTAATATCTATTTAAATGGCTTCTAAAAACTCTAACCTTTTTAGCGAATTACTGTTACAAAAATCCTGTAAACAATCTTTTACAGTTGTCTGAATGAGAAGAATTTTTAGAACATGTAAACTGTATAAAGAAAAATCTTCTCATTTAGACAACTGTAAAAGAATATTTACAGGATTCATTAAAAGGTTTAGATTAGAGTTTTTATCGTAGAAGCCATTTAAATAGATATTAATTATCATTTAAAAATATTTCTCCCAAAAAGCACATTGCATCAAAAACTTCAAAATTATGCGAACATATCACTTTTCGGTAAATAATAAAAAATCTAAAGGAGTAATTAACATTTTATATTATTTTTTACAATTATAAATCATTAGTCTTCACATAAAAAATGTCAATTTTAAAATTAAGTTTTGGTATGTCTTCTTCTTCCTCTTAATATAGGCTGAGAGCCTGATACTTTCATACACTTGAGTGTGGTTTTATAAGCCATCTTAATCCGCGGCAGGGGGAAGGTCACTAGCCTAACCCCTTGAATTAAGGAAGAATGCCCTCGCAGGGGTCACGACCATCAAAGGTGTTCGTATGATGGCCGGCAAGCGTACGATGTTATCAATGCTCGGGTGTGCAGCTTGAACCCACTTCACTGCTGGCGCCACGCAAGCACCAGCCGGCCACACGCGCTGTTGGTATGTGAAATTTTGAAAAATATTTAAAAAATTGAAAAATTAAAGTTTAGCTCAAGTTAAAGAAAAATGTGTGTTTTCTGGACTTGAGATTGTTCAGTTAGCTAAGACTAACACTCTAAAGAAATCTCATTGAAATCTTACTTAATATCCGAAAAATAGCACTTTTTAGATTTTGACAATTTCGAAATACGGTATGTATGATAGGGGCTAAATAGGTTTTTGGACAAGCACAAATTATTGTCGTAAAAGGTTCTTTTCAAAAATAAAAAATAAAAAACTTTCCCATATGATGCCGACTTTTTGGCGGCCACTGTATAATTTTGATGTGTTCGTTTGTTTTTTTTTTTAAATCTGATTTCATTTGATAATACTCGTAGAATCAATTTATTCAGAATTTTTCGTTTTTTACTTCCTTCTACAATAAAGGAAGTATTGGATTCAGCCCAAAAATTCGAAATTGAGTTTTCAACAGATCTTCACGTTTTAGAGTCCCCTGAACCCAAAAAACATATTTTTGTTTATTGGTCTGTCTGTGTGCGTGTCTGTCTGTGTGTCTGTCTGTGAACAGAATATCTCAAAAACGAAAAGAAGTATAAGGTTGAAACTTCATATATAAGTTTTGTGTACTATGTAGATGCGACAGCAAGCTTTTGGAGAAAATCGCATAATCGGAAGTAGGTGTTTACTCTTGTGATTTTTCAGTTTTTTTAAATTTTTTCAAAAACGACTAACGATTTCTTTTAAACTTTATATTTTTATTACATTTTGAATGTGTATTAATGTGAGATAGGTGATTTTCCAGTTAAATACTTCTAAAATGGGTTTCTTTTGTTTTTTTTTCTATTTTTGTTATTAACTCTTATTTTAAATAGAACACCCAGTATATTATTACATTTTTGAATTCAGCTTAAAATTCTAGAGAAAATTTGTCTCTTCAACTAACGCTCCATTTTGTAGTTTTTGTAAAATTTGTAATTTTTGAAAATTTTTGACAAATGCTTAAAAATTTAAAATAAAATTTTTGGCTAATTATAAGATCACTGTAAAAGGAAGTTGTGTGCGTGTATCACACCAGATTTTTAGTCTTTATAAATACAGCAAGCGCTCGATAATGTAAGCACCGAATAATGAAAACGTCACGCTAATATAAACGCAAAATTCATACTATAGGATCAACCAGAATGCCACGTAACGTAAACAACCTGTACAGTTCGATAACGTAAACAGTTCTTGGCGACGGTTAGTCGCTGATTTATGTAGGGGATTCCCCTCAGCGACACAGCTGAGTAGATCGGATGAGTGTTTATGATACGTTTGCATTTCATTTTAGTCATTGTTGAACATAGGCGCTAATTTATGCGGAATAAAATAGCAGCTTATTTTTTTTCTCATTAAAAATGTGTTTTACTTATCGCTGTTATATGTTTTGTTTTCTATTGTGTTATTAAACGTTTGTTTTAATAATGTGTTTATTAATAAAATCACGCTCGCTAATGTAAACATTTCGACAATGTGAATACACTTGGTTTGAATTAGTTCACTTTATCGAGCGTCTGCTGTAATAACAAAAATGAAAATATCAAGAAATCGCAATATAAATTAAAATATTCTCACAAAATAAGAAAATAAAAATATTCATTAAATATTAAAAAAATTAAAGAAGTATATAAAAAATGGAAATACTCGCAAGAAATTACAAGAAAAATGAACAAATGTCTCACAAATCAATAAGATAAATAAAAATTTCCTACAAAATAATAACAAAAATGTAAATATTTTCAAGAAATCATAAGGAATAAAAAAATATTCAAAATATTCTCATCAAATAGTTTAGAATATCAAAAGTTCCTTTACAGGTTTGCCCAAACTGTGTTTCCATATGCTTGTTTAAATAGAGACGAAGTAATCCTTAATATCCTCTCAAAATTATCTTAAAAGTGACTATAACAATGTACATTAGGTGACTCAAATAAACATTGTAAATAAATAACAGCAAATAAATTTTAAAAGCCTCCAAGTTTCTTCTAATTCAATACCTATTATGAATGTATTTTTGTACATATTAAAAACTGAGTACTAAATTAAAAGAAAGTAACACTATCATCAAAGTCCATGTGAAATATGAAACTAAAATTGAAAAATAACTCCTAATCAAAGGCAAAATCACAGAACACCTAACGGACTCAGAAGCAACACTCATGGTGGCGCCGAGTACTCGATTTCAGCTATGGCGGCCATATTGAAAGAGAGATCAAGAATATGTTGGTGACACTGTAAGTGAATGTCAAATTCAAGGTTAGCATTTGACAAAATGATTTTTTATTTTTGCTTTTTAATTTATTAATGTAAAATTGATTACATACATAATCTGTAACCCTTTATACGGTTTACACAATATTGGAGTGCCGGTATGTGCATTTTTAAATTGTAAAATTGATTAAGTAGCTATTTATGGTGATATATTTTCTATGTAGTGAAAAGTTTAATATAATTGAAGTGAATAAATGAAAAGCCAGTCACAAAAATGCATTAGAATAAATAATAAATTCGACAAATGCGTCATAGCTCGGTATAACAATTTAACAAATCAGACAAACTGAATAAAACTTGATTCTCAAATATCAAAGGCTGCCAATGTAACTAAACAAATGTTAATCCAACATTTCTTCTAATGTTCTTTACTTTGTATGAATTTGACAAATTATGAGAATTCACAAGTAATTCAGGCTCAAATTCAAGAGCTAGAAGCATTATAAGCGAGATGTACCTTAATTTGCCATCAGCAACAGATCCTTTAATAACGGACGCTACATAAATGCCACTATCATTGGGATACTGTGGATCTTCTCGCCCCCCTACCAACTCGATTCCAAGGTCTATGTCGCTGGACAGTCCTGAGAGATCCATTTCCAAGATTTCCGTCTCCCACTCCTGAAGCAAAGATGATACAAAGTTTAAAAACATTGATTTAAACTATTCGTGTCTCATGGCATTATTGCATGAGGGGGAAGGGTATTTAAAAACAATAAATTATGGCTATAAAGGTAATGTTGCAACTTTATACGACAATTGTACCAGAACTGAACAAAGTGGTGTAAGCTAACTTCATAAACTTTTAGAATTTCTCTGGCAAAGTCAAATTTTCACGTCTTACTTACTTGCATATCACTATCGATAGCACTATCATGAGAATTATTATGCTCCATTCCCCGAAACTGATTGAACTGCGCCTCCTTCTCCATGTGCACCTCCAAGGCCTCCTTCAGCATTTTCACTTCCTTAACCAACTCGTTCTTCTGCTTCTTAATGGCGTCAGACTCCCTGAGCGCCTCGGCGAGTTCCGAGACGGCGCGGTCCCGCTCCTTCCTCATGTTATCACACAGGGTCCTAATACTTTCACGTTCCAATACTATTTTATCGCGCTCGGAGAACGCCCAGTCGCGCCGGCCCTTCGACACCTCGGCCTCCTGTATGGCCTCAGAGAGCTCGGTCTGCGCCTTGTCCAGGCTCTTTCGGAGAGATTCGAGCTCCTGGTTGGCTTGGTCCAGGTTATCCAGCCTCTGCCTCTGGCTGAGGCTGCGCGAGTCGGCCTGGATCTCCTTGCGGGCGGCGTTTTCGCCCACGAAGCTGATGCTGTCCAGCCTGCTCTTCATCAGATCACTGTTGTCATCCTTCGAGGCGCTGTACTCGCCGAACTTCTCCCTCAGATCGTTGCACTCCTTGAGGGCCTTGTCGCGGTCGTGGAGGGCGCTGGCAATCTCGCGACGCAGCGTCTCCATCTGGTAGTTCAGCTGCTTCTTCTCCTCGATCAGCTCCTTGTTGTCGGCCTCGAGCAGCTTGGTCTTTTTGAAGGACTGCGTCAGGTCGTCGCTCAGCTTTTCCATTTCTTTGTGTACCGTATCGCTGTTGGACAAACACGGAGGTTAACATGTGCTAATGTTTTGAGCAAGCGAATTATGCATTCGAGGACAAATTGCTGGCCAATTTAATTTAGCCACTAAAGTCGTAATAAGGCGGTACGTGACATGATCTCTCCCGTTTTACCTTTGTCAAATAGAAGGCCTTTACCTATTGATAACCATTGTAAACAATTTTTAATTAAATAATAATAAAAATAATAAAACTAATATATATTGCTAATTTTTGAAGCAAACAATATAATTCAATCTTATTTGCACCTGTAATATTGACAAAATGATGAATGGCGATTATTAACAACATTGCATCTCCAGTAGATAAGATAACAACGAGACAAAACTGTAGTGCAAATGGCAAGAACTGGTTGAAGTACTTGTTTATATTTTATAAACAGGGATTAGATTAACGTTACACGGCCTTAATCAACTTTTTGCCCCATGCAAATTCTTTAATTTTATGTTTTAATATTTTCAGAGATTATAAATATCTTTCACATTATTAGTAGAAAATTTTAAAAAAATAGACAAAAAGATGTATGAAAATAATCCACTTAAAACAAGATGGCGATTGCAATATAATTTTGGAGTATGAATAAACTATTTCAAATTTGTTTTTTGGCACAATTTATTCCCTAATTTATCGCTTTGAGTCACGGTTAGAATAATCTTTAAAGAATTGTTTTTTCTGAAAAATTTTAATTTTCACACACAATGCTAGTGCATGAAGCACTAGCCCTTACACCGCAAGGTAAATGAGGTATAAACCATTGCAAATAATTAAAACCTAATTAATAATTATAATAAAATCATCTTTGCATCCTGACTACTGATCTAAGGGTCGCGAGTTCAATTCCCGGTCCTGGTAAGGTTTTTAAAAATAAAAAAAAATGTGGATGAAAACCTCTACAGAAAGTCATAATTCGGAAGTGATGTAAAGCCGTGAGTCCTATGCAACTACGACGTGTAACTTGTAAAACATCCCTTGCTAAGGTTGGAACTCTTTAGTCTCGGCAAAATTCTACATAGGACTTTGACCAGTCGGTGTCTAACTCCGCATGCCTAGACCTTGTCCATAACAAACACACATCTTTATTTTCAAATCCCACATGTTACAGTTGGTTATGAAAAGGCGAAATTTAGCTAAAACTATTCTTACACTCAACCTAACCTTCTAAACTGTTTACATAAGGTAAAGTTGGGTAACTGGGACCATGGGGTAACCGGAACCTTCACTCTATTTATTATATTCTCTTATTATATTCTAATTTTCATATTTTGTTAGTTTAAAGTACCATTAATATAATACAATAGCCACTACCACTGAAAATTGACATACCTGCGCACAATCTGGTATTCTGTCAAATACGTCATTTTTGCGGTTGACAGCAGCGTGCATCGTAACTGTTAGATGGTAAGTAAAATATGTAAATGTTAATGATAATAGAGTTATTATACTTGATTTTATGTAGAAACTATTACATATATGCAAAAATGCATTTTGAGGTTAAATTGAAGGGCGGTCCTAGTTACCCAGGTAATTAATAAAAATCGGGGTAACTGAGTTCCCTACTTTGGGAAACTAGAACCTACCTGTCCCAGTTACGCCATACCGCATTTTTTTTAGGTTTTTAAAAATGGGTAGGACCTACTCTAGAAAAATGCAGAAACGGGCCGACCAGGGCAACTACAGTAGACAAGAGCAATCGAAGATGTTAAAGCTCAGAAACTTCCGCTTCGGACTGCTGCAAAATTGCACAAAATTTCAAGAAGCACGTTAAAACACTATGTTGATTGAACAAGAGGAGCCGGTTGTTTATCTACCGTGACCAAAAGTGGTGGAGGAAAATTACAAATTAGCGGGAAGTTTAAGAGTTATGGAGAAATGGGGATTTCGAGACAAGAAGTCTTAGATGTGGTTCGAGTATTTGTAAAAGAAAACGAATTAAAAACTCGTTTTAAAAATAACAGGCCTAGAGAAGAATAGTTCCTTGGATTTGCACAGTTGCGGGAAGTAAATAAATAAAATCTGAAGATTGGAATAGCTGAATTACCGATAAGAGTCTGACCTCCAACGGGTTAGCTGGGGACAGGCTTTTTGCGCGGTAAGTTACAGAATATAAACATGGGTGACAGTGAACGCGACGATAAATTAGACTTAATATTAAGTATGATGATAGTGATGAAAGAGGAATTAAAGGAATATAAAGAAGGTATGTCCTTATTAAGGGCGGAAAATAAAAAATTGAAAGTTTATGAAACGATTAAAAAGGAAAATTTCTAAATAAAAGGTGAACTGCAGATTATTAAAAATAATATGGATGATCTAGAAAGAGAAAAAAGAAGAAAAAATATTATAGTCACTGGTAAAAAAATAGAAACACACACTACAAATCAGAATGAACTCAAAAATACTATGAATACATTCATAGAAGAAAACCTTGAAGTAACAGTAAATATCAAGTCAATACATAAACTGGGAACAAAAACATGCGTAATCGAGTTAGAAAGTTTACAAGATAAGGAGAAAATCATGAAAAACCAACAAAAATTTAAAAATCTTAATGAACGTGTATATAGAGAGATGCAAAAACAATTAAGGTTGAAGGCAAGAGAAGCAAGAAAACAGGGAAAGAAAACCAAAATTGGAAATAATAAGATAATAGTAGAAAATGAGGAATGGAACTGGAATAATTATACAAAACAGCTTGTAAAGTCAAAAAACTAGTAAACTTTACTCGGATTGGAACAAAAGTAGACGACCAGGCAATTCAAATGGAAAAGAAAATAATAAATAAAAAAGAAACGAAATTGAAAGGGAAAATATGGAGAATAGGAACATGGAACACTAGAAGCCTGTCTGGAAAGGAGAACGAATTAATAGAAGAATTAGAAAAGGTGGATATTCTGGGTATTACAGAAACGAAAAAGAAAGGAAAAGGCGAACTAAAGTTGACTGGAGACCATGTACTAATATATAGTGGAGTCAAAGAAGAGAACAGGGCAAAAGAAGGAGTAGCTTGCTACATAAAGAAAGAAAACGTGAAATATATACAAACGTGAATTGCAGTAAAAAAGAATTTTGAAGATAGAATTAGAAATTGATAAAAATATAGTATAGTAATGTATGGACCTAGTGAAGACGAAAGGGTGAGAATAAAAGATTAATTTTGGGAACAGCTGACAGAAGTAACTGAAGAAATCAGCATAGAAAAGAAGCTGCTCAATCGAGACATATACGTTCTCTCAGATAGTCAGGCAGCACTGAAAGCGCTAAACGCTTTCAGTACTTCATTGAGACTGGTCAAGGAATGCAAATCCAAACTTCAAACCTTAAGCCAGGGAAATACAGTAAAATTATGCTGGATCCCAGGTCACCAAGGTATTGAAGGAAACGAAAAGGCGGACAAGCTCGCAAAAGAAGCAGCCCCTAATGCAATGACCGGTCCAGAACCTGGTCTAAGCATTCAGAAAAACCAAGCCCGCTCAGCCATTAATGAATGGGTCAACACCGCACACCAACCAAGGTGGAGAAACTACAATCAAGCAACACACTGCAAAAGATTGCTAAAAACTCCGAATCCACAAACCACCAAAACCCTGTTGAGACTGAACAGAACTCGAATCAAGCAAGTAGTCAGTCTACTAACAAGCACTGGAGTATTCAGAGAATTTATGCACAGGATCAATATCTATAGAGATGAACCTGTTTGCGGACTATGCCAAGAGAATGATGAAACAGCCTATTATATCCTCTTTGAATGCCCAGCATTAGAGCGTAAAAGACACCAACTCGATTGGAGCCTTAACTCTATTGACAACCGCAAGCTAATAGGGGACATTGCAAGTCTAGTAAAAGATACGGATGTCGGCCTGCTAACTTGAAAACTCCCGACAGTACAAAAAGCCCAAAGGGCTGACGTGCGCATGCCAGCAAAAGGCACTCGTGGAATCTAAATCTAATCTAATCTAACTGAAGAAAGTAGAGGCAGGTTGTTGATAATAAGTGATTTAAATGGACGCGTAGGAATAAAAGACGATGAAACGGAAGAAACAATAGGTAGACATGGAGAAATTACTAGAAACCATAATGGACGGAGATTGATTGAATTCTGTATGTTAAATAATCTAATAATAACAAATACTTTCTTCGAACATAAGAATGCGCATAAATATACAAGAGAAATTGTAAGCAGGGGAGAAAGATCAATAATTGATTATATAATAGTCAACAGAGAATACAGAAACGAAGTAAAGGACACAAGAGTAAGACAAGGACCTGAAATATATTCGGACCATTATTTAGTTATGTCAAAAATAAGAATAGATAATATAAAACAGCAAGAAAATGTTACAAGTATAGACGAAAACAGGGTAAAGAAGGAAGTAATTAAAACGTATAAACTAAGAAAAGAAGAGACAGCTAAACTATACAAAGAGAAAATAGAAACAGAGTTCAAGAAGATCAAAGAAACTATGAATAATATGTCAGTAGAAGATACTTGGAGAAATATTAAAGAAATAATAATAAAAACAGCAAAAGAAATGTGTGGAGTTATTAAAATCAACAAAACCAAAAACTAGATGGTGGAACAACGAAATAAAAATGGAGGTAAAACTGAAAAAACAAACATGAATCAAGTATCTTAAAAACAAAACTACCGAGAACTGCAATAAGTATAAAGAACAGAGAACGAAACTCAAAGAATTGGTGAAAGTATCGAAGCAACAATCCTGGGAAGAATTCGGATACAAAATGGAACAAGATAGCAAAGGAAACCAAAAGTTATTTTACAAAGTCTTAAAAACATTACGAAAACGTAAACAAAATAAAAGCATATTCATCAAATCTAAAGAAGGAAACATAATAAAAAACGAGAAAAGCATAATGGCACGATGGAAAGAATACTTTGAAGATATGCTAAATACAATACAAATTAACTCAGGAAATGAAATAGAAGAAAACAATGATTACATAGAGAATGCAGATAACAGGATACACGAAGAAATAAAGAAAGAAGAAGTAACTGAAGCTATAAAAATGTTAGAACGAGGTAAGGCGGCTGGACATGATGGAATAACAACGGAGATGGTAAAGAACTTTGACAACAATGGAATAGAAGTATTAGTAAAACTATTTAACAAGATTTGGGACGAAGAAAAGATACCTGAAGAGTGGGAAGTCGGAGTTAATTTATTTAAAGTCAGAACAGCAACAAACCCTAACAATAACACAGTATAATCAGTGTTTTTACAGTCAAAAACAACTAGTATATTGTATATGTTAGGTATATTTTCATATTACACATAGTGTAAAAACCAAATAAACGTTCAGGGCAGTTCAGCTCACAGTGGAGTTTCGTCCGAGATTCAGCGTTCTGCACACATTAAATTTGCATTATGTATTAAATATTAAATAGGTTATGAACTCAACAACCTTCAGAACCAACATCAACAAGCAAAAATTAAAAATCACAAGAACTCTTCAATATCACTCAGCCATTCATCTGAACATGGTATAGGTATTAGGTTATAAAATATAATTATAAATTAGCAAATGGGAAAGCAACTAGGGCCTGCAAGAAAAAAATGCCTTTGGAAGTTCACACTGGAACAGTTTGCACAATAAGCTATTGAGAAAATATAATTTGGCTAAGTGTGTTATGATGAGTTGTTCCCACACTCGTTGTCTGGAGTCCCAATTTCACTCAAATCTACTTCCAAACCAATTCAGCTTTTCCCTTTCATTCATTAATTCTACTTCGCATGCATGAATTCATAAAAAGAAATTGTTTCTTCATCAGTTCGTTACTGATGTGAATTACATATTTATAATAATATTCGGAAAGAGTGCAGATAAACTATTATTTTACTAATGGCACATAGAATACAAGGTGTAACCAGCATACATAAATCAATCAAGTAGAGACACTCACTGCCGATTTGAATGACCTTGAACGGCTCCTGGGAGGTACATTCCGATAGTTTGCCACATATCATTGGTAGTAGAGCCAGTAACTGGCTCTGATTGGTAGAACTTTGTGCTGCGATCTGATAGTCAAGCTTAGAAATACCCCCCGAGTTACTGTCCCAGGCACTCTATAGACAGGTTACAACATTTGGCATGAGTGTCTTTACTTGTTTGATGTATGGACGCTGGTGTAACGTTCCACAGAATGGATGCATTGTGGGCTGAACCTCAAATTCAACCAATAAGAAATGAGCCCACAAAGGGCACGAATGGTAGTACTGAAGTGTATTGTTGAAGACACTGTCTATGTCAAATTCGAGGTTAGGTCAGTTTGTGTCAGACTGACGAAAAACCAAGAAGACTAAGGAGATGTAACTTGCTATGATGGCTGTATATAAAAGCGGCCCCAACGCCGGGGATAGCCGTCGCGACGCTGTTGACAGCGTGTACTATCTTTGGTCATTTTCGTTCGTTTTCGCTGCCGTTCGAGAGTTGGAAGCGAGCTAAATTAACCTGTAATCGCGGTTAAAAGTCAGATTACGGTTGTTAATCAAATGCAGCGTATTTCAAGTGTGTTATTAGTTATTAAAACATGGTCCGAATTTCCAGTTACACTCAGCAAATATTTGACATTGACAGTTCACGAGTTTTGTGAATGGATAATAGTACAGGGTGTTTCCTCAAATTTTGACAGCTTCTAGCGACTTTATTATTTCAGATAGAAAAAAATTGTAGGGTATCATAAAAACCGTCAGAATTTTCTACTTAAAGAAACAATTGAGCATCACGGGTGAACTTTTTGACTTATTGTATACTTTTTTTAATGGAACACTATATATTATGTGTTTATTGGATAGCGCTTAAAATTCTCTTTTCAAAAATATAAGTTGCCTACAATTACTTCATCCATTGTTGAAATATCCGCTATTAATCAAAATATTACTAATACCAAAGAGCATATATCAGCGTACATAAATCAAACAAGTCGAGACACTCACTGTCGGTTCCTTTGATGTCAAAATACCGATTTGTATGACCTTGAACGGCTCCTGGGGGGTACTTTCCCATAGTACTAACAGATGGTGCCACTACTTTCTCACATATGATTGGTAGCAGATCCATTTACTGGGCTCTGATTGGTAGAACTTTGTGCTGCCATCTGGCTTAAAAGCTTAAAAATACCCTCCGAGTCACTGTCCCAGGCACTCTAGATAGGTTTCAACATTTGGCATGAGTGTCTCTACTTGTTTGATGTATGTACGCTGCATATATGCTCTTTGCTAATACTGTGATTTATTTCATATAGTAAATTAGTAATATTTTGATTCTTTAATAGCGGATATTTCAACAATGGATGAAGTAATTATAGGCAACTTATATATTTTTGAAAAGAGAATTTTAAGCGCTATCCAATAAACACATAATATTTAGGGTGTTCCATTAAAAAAAAGTATACAATAAGTCAAAAAGTTCACCCGTGATGCTCAATTGTTTCTTTAAGTAGCAAATTCGGACGGTTTGGATGATACCCTACAAATTTTTTCTGAACAATTTTTTTCTATCTGGAATAACAAAGTCGCTAGAAGCTGGCAAAATTTGAGAAAACACCCTGTACACGACGACCGCCATATTTGTCAACTTTTAGCGGTCCGCTTCGAAACGCGAGTTATTTCTCCTTAGTACAGTCTTCTTGCGAAAAACCTAACCTGCTAACCTCGAATTTGGCATCGACTGACAGTGCCAGCAACACTATACAATCGTGGCCATGATGGATTTCCTGATTACGCCCATTGGAGATTGATTGACATCTCCCCTCTACTTTCTGAACGACTGAGCATCTCCGGGAACGTTTCACCCTGTATTCTTTACACCATGATTTTACTCATGCTGTGGGTGAACGAGACATATTTTATAAACACATTGTTCCATAGCCATAATTATATATGTGTAAAATAATTCCTTTTTACAATAACTGTTAGAATATGAAAATTATATAAAACGAGAAAATCCTTAAATAAATATTAACTTTCCTAATTTGACTCTTACTGCAATTTTATGCAAAAAAAAAGTAAAATAGAAAAAGAGAAAAATATGACATATAATGGTTTAAGCAAGCAATTCAGAATAGCTAAGAGTATGTTTAGAAGACCAACAGTATATTTAGAAGACAAGTGTCTGACACAATCAAAGCTGAATTATGGATGAAAGTTTGTGTCTACTTTAATCTATGGAAGCAGAAGTTTGGTACTAAAGGGTATTCAAATTTCAGGTTCGATTTTGAATTTTGCGGCATTTGCTTTCTGTCAAACATACAGCACTAATATTTTATAGTTGTCATTTTGACACATTGCCATTTAAGTTATGGAGCGGTTCACGGTTCAGCAACGCATACTTATTGTAAAAACCCATTACAGGTATGCAGAAAATTTTGCAGAAACTGCAAGAAATGTTTGCGCTATGGACTTGCGTGACATGTGGCTTCAACAAGGTGGTGCCACATGTCACACAGCGCACGAAACAATAACTTTACTGCAATCAAAGTTTAGACGTAGACTTATCTCTCGATATGTTGACGTCAATTGACCGTCAAGATCTTGCAAATTGACGCCTTTGGATTTTTTCCTCTGGGGTTATGTGAAAAGCAAAGTCTACAAATAATTACAGACCTAAAGGCCAAAATTACACGCGTAATTGGTGAGGTAGACCCTCGTTTATGTATAAATGTCGTTGAAGAATGGCTTCATGTCAGACGAACCGAGGAGGGCATTTATCTGATATTATCTTTAATATGTTTAATCATTACGTATATGCTTTAAGTTCTCGTTAAAATCTCTTACATTTTCAAATTATTTACGCGATTTATTAACGAATTAAAATCCAACCACAAATTTGGACACCCATTAAATTAAATAAAATTCAAACTGCAAGCGTGTGATGAAGTTTCTGAGAAGAGTAGCAGTTATAACAAGTCCAGACAAAGTGAGTAATAAGGCAATTCTTACAGACATGTAAGGAGAAAATGCTGAATTTAGGCGAGAAGAGTTAGCAAAAAAAAAATGGGTAGCGACAAGAAGACAGCCAAGGGAAGGTAAAAAAACCTAAAGAGGAAATATCCAAGATTAAAATGGGAATAATTTAAATGAGCACCAAAACAATTTTCTGTAATTTTGACTTAATATATGACAGTGTTATCATTTTTAACATCAAAATTCACACTAGCTGCAATATAAGATTTCATATTGACACTCGTGCTAATACGAAAATTTATAACAACTTTGTAGATTTAAGTAAATTTATTTATTATAAAAATTAATATAACTAAAAATTACAGAAAATCTTGTATGCAACATGTTGTAAAATTAGCGTTTTTCACACACAATTTGTTGCCCAACTTGCTTCGCTCGTAGGGCAAACTTCACGTCTGGTGTGAAAAATACTTTTACTTTGTCACTTGATACATAAATAGCTATTTGAGCACCAACTTTTATGACAGTTTTAATTATTGGCCACCAAAATATAATTCGGCACTAGAAATAATAAATGAGCACCAGACTGCTTTGTCAACAATAATTTTGCCGACGACCAAAAATATTTTTTAAACACCAACAAAATTTACCAAAAATGCCAAACATAGTAAAAGAGCACAAATAATAATAGATTTCCAAAAATAATTATTGACATGCAATTTTAAATGGCCCTTAAGAAAATGAAATTGAAAATACAAAATATTTAACTAATGATCACTAAAAATATGAATATCAATACTAAATCTATGACGTGTGTCAAACGATAACTGGTGATAGTAGAGGGCATTTTGAGTACAAAAGTTGATATAACATATGAAGGGAAGGGCGTAAAACGCATTAAGTCCGTTTTTCAGTCAAATGAAACTGCTTGCAGCATCTTGTAGCTAATAACGCGCACTTTAATCTTGCAATAACGTATGCTATAATACGTCAAGTCACTTCAAAATTTAAATTTAAGAATGTGTGTACAGGTATAAAAGGTGCCAAGTCCAAGTGCAACAGTGACATAAGGTGTTAAGTCCACAATTTCATGGTAAACTTACAGCTATCTTTTGTTCTAATTTCGTACAGTTTGTAATTGAGGTTAGTGTCTTTAGTTGCACATGTAGTTATTTTTGTGACGAATTGTTTTAGAAGAATAATGAGTGAAGAAGAATATGTTACAAGTATTGTGATGGAACCTAAAACGAAAAAAATAAAACTCTATGGTAAGATGCGATACGTGCAGAAGTAGTTGAATGTGCAAAGTCATGAATTGGGCACGGACTGCAATTGTAAGAAAGTGTTTTGAACGAATGCCGGCAGAGAAGAGACAAAAAATTATCACAATTAACAAAACAGTTACTTACAGAGATGACCGAGCAAAGCGAAAGAAGAAGCTAATTTTAGACAAGCAAGTTATTCTTATAGAGTAAGATTTAGAATAAACAGCACTGCGGTAGAAGTAGGTGTTTGCAGAAATGCTTTTATGGCAATTCACGGAATTAGAAGGAAGAAAATTGAATACTGGTACAAGCAAACCTCGCCGTTCGCGGCTTTGCGGTTCGTTGATTTGATTTTACGCGAGGCACCCTTGTGCTTCCTTTTCTTGGCGATTGGTATCGATTTTGGTGAGACCATTCACAGTTGGGCACCAAATTAACTGTGCTCTGCTCGGAATCACAGACCTAAGCGATAGAGTAACAAGGTCAACACATCAACATGACACACACTTCACACAATGGTTGCTGTGCAAGCACAAAAGGTGCGCTCCAACTCTGTACCCCAAATCCGGGGCATGCTGAGCATGGTACCGCCAGTTGCAAGGACATAAAGCACCCGCCTCTACACTGACAGGTAAAACGAGGTTAACGATAATACATACACATACATAACCAAATGGACATTCGAGCTCTAGATTCAAGTGGCAGACTTATGTTACGTGTGGAATTTTAGTTCAAGCTTTACTGTCTTCTCAAGCGTTCCTGCGGAAAATTCAATTGAGTTTAATTTTTAAAACACAGAAAATCATGTCGTCAAAGCTTCAAGTTTCTGCTTCAGATTTGCCAGACAAAAAACGCAGAAAAGTTTTGGTTTTTTGAGTTACTGGAACCTAACCCCGTTTTTATCATTTATGTTTGCTTACTTGCGCATTGCAGTTTGGCGCTTCGCGGCATTCTTATGGAACATAACCCCTCGCGCGAACGGAGAGGTCTGCCTGTATCTACTCTCAAGTCAACCAGAAATGCCCCACAAGATAAAAGAATCATCCTTCTAAGTTGTCTGTTGAATGTGTAGAAGTTGTACATGGACACATGAAGTCGTTTAAAACAAGAACCCGTCATTATGGGTTGAAAGATGGCCAAAAAACATATTTACCAGAAGACCTCAATATTAAGAAAATATACCGTATGTTTTCTGATCCTGAAATAACTATTTCCTGCAAATCTTATAGAACAATATTTAATAACGATTTCAATATTTCGTTCGGCTACCCAAGGACTGACACTTGTAGCATGTGCGATGAATTTATGGCCAAGCTGAAATCACTTCAGTCAGAAGAATGCAATTCTAGAGATGAAGACAAGAAAACCTTACAGGCAGAAATTAAACGTATAACTTTGGAAAATAAGGTGCATAAGAGCTGAAGTATTTTACAGCAGAAAAAGAGCTGCGCGAAGAGCATCACGACAGTCACTAGTAAAAGGGGCAATATGCCTAGATTATGGCAAAAATTTAAAAATTCATTCATATCCAAGATAGAGCACACGTAAACAATTGCACCTGCTGTTCAAGTGATCGCTGCATTGAACAGGGCAGTATCAGCCCCACACGACGAACAATTCTGATTTGTTTTTGGCGCTAAGAATGTCTGAGAGTTTTTGTATTCACGAATAACGTTATATACAAAGGCACAACATACTCCAGTTGTAGTGGCAACTTTATTAACGGAAGATTACACCAAAAAAGTCAGAGAACAAAGAAAAGCCCTAATAGAATACCAAAAAAAGGCCAGAGCCAGCAGATACCGAGTGTATACATACTACTTATTATAACAAACTAATGGTAAATGGAGAAATTTTCACAATTGAACAGCTAAATGACGAGGAGAAAAAGAAAAAAGGCAGAACGGCAAGCAAATGTTCTCCCCAGAGTGAAAAACAGCAACAAGGAGACGAACAAACCCAGAAGATTCCAAAAAACTGATAAGTAATAAACCGGCGAAACAAAAAGGAAATGAAGACGACCGCAACAAATTAAGGACACATGAATTGGGAATGAACGAAGGAAAATTAGAAATAGATACAAGGAAAGTTAAATATCTTGGATGTTGGAATGTGAGATCAATGTATATAACAGGCAAAACAAATGAAATAATAAGAGAAATGAAGAAATATAGAATAGACATACTCGGATTAAGTGAAACCAGGTGGTTTGGGAGTGGGGAAATGATGGTAGATACAGGGAAAACAATTTTATATTCCGGAAAGGTGGACGAAAATGCTAACCATGAAAACGGAGTTGCATTTATGCTGAGTTCAGAGGCAAAAAGGACTCTTATAGAATAGGAGGCAATGACAGAGAGAATTATTATGGCAAGGTTTAAAGCACGGTTTTTTAACCTATCAATAATAAATGTGTATGCACTAATAAATATGGAAGTATTAGAAGGATCAGTTACAAAATACATATTATGACAAATGTTGAAATAATCACAAAAGAGACATAATAATTTATTGTAATGGGCGATTTCAACGCCAAGATAGGAAATGATAATACAGAAAGAGAAGGTGTAGGCACAATAAACGAGAATGGAGAACTATTTCTGGATTTCTGCTCAACAAATAATCTGATAGTGTGAGGAAGTATATTGACACACAAGAAAATTCATAAAGTAACATGGACTGTGCCAGGAGGAAATTTTCATAACCAAATTGATCACATAGCGATAGCAAAGATACATAAACATTGTATAATGGATGTCAGAGTGATGCGAGGGGCAGATCTGATCATGTCCTAGTGAGGACAAAATTAAAAATTAAAAGCAAAAGCCACAACGAAGTCGAATAGAACCAGATATAATATTAAATGGCTTAAAGACGATACTGAAATACAAAGAATATACAAGAACCAAACTCAAAAGTCACAACCCCGAAGAGATGTCTATAGAACAATTATGGGAGAATTATAAAGAAACTAGCTGGCCCGGCAAACGTTGTTCTGCTCAAAAATAATTTGTCTCTAAAACCCAGTTTTACTTTCGATATTTTCAAATTTTTCGGCTTTCCCTTTGGATTTTTCCGAATTTTCTTTTTTGCTAAACGACCTCGGGAGTAAGAGGAACACAACAAAAGAAAAATCATCCAAATCGGTCAAGTCGTTCTCGAGTTTTTGCGTTACTAACACACTAACATACGGCGATTGATTTTTATAACAACAGATCAATAAAAAAAACAATTAGGGCAGGCTGTGATATGTGTTATACGTTTGGCAGTACTGAAGTGTATTGTCAGTCTATGTCAAATTACATTACTTTTACGTGCAAATTCATTTATTTCAATATAATATTGTAATAAAATGGATAAAAAGAATATTTAATAATAAAATTTGACAGTTTGAATTAAATATAAGTATGTAAGCCAATTTTAAAGACGTTGCTTATTTTTGATCATACTATAGATAGCAAGGCGGAACAATATAGACTGCCTTGTAGATAGGCAATAAATGTGGGAAATACTTAAAAACTACGGTATACCCAACAAATACATACGAATAATTAAACTACTGTATGACGATTATACCGGGTGTCTTAAAATGAATTACATCTAGTATGGTTTGAATTTCCCATAATACAATCTAAAGTTTTACTTGAAATTGGCAATACTGCATCTATATCAAATTCGAGGTTATCAGGTTATGTTTTAAGTCAATTTGTGTCAAAACTGACGCAAAACCTAACCTGCTAACCTCGAATTTGACATGGACTTAGTCTTGCCAATTTCAAGTAAAATTTTAGATTGCATTATGGGAAATTCAAAGCATACTAGATGTAATTCATTTTAAGACACCCGGTAAATCAAGAGTAGTGCATAATGATGCGATATCTGAAGAAATTGAGATCGAGACAGGGGTCAGACAGGGGTGCATCCTATCACCGGTACTGTTCCTAATTATTATAGATTGGATGATGCGATTGTCGACTGACAACAAAAAAGGGCTAACATGGAGATTTAGGCAAAAGCTGGAAGATCTGGAATAAGCCGACGCCGTTTGCCTACTTACTGAACAGAGAAGCCATCTACAAATGAGACTGGGACAATTGTAGATGGTGGCAGGCTGTGTGGGGTTTGAAATAAATACAAAAAAGACAAAAACATTAAGAATAAATACAGAAGACTCGGCAGATATAACAATACATGGAGGCAGATTCAGAACACCAACTTTAATTACCTAGAAGGCATTTTAGACGAAAAGGGAGGGTGACAAAAGGATATTTATTAAAACAAAAATTAATAGAACAAAAATTACGTACAACTCATTATAAGTACAAAATATGGTCATCAAATGAGGTACCAAGAAAAGTTAAACTTTGAATCTTTTATACAAACGTGAAGAATGTACTACTGTATGGATCTGAGATGTGGGCCCTTAGCAAACAACAAACAAAAGAAATACAGACCTGTATAAATAAATCCCTAAGGCGAATATTGAGAATATACTGGCCCAATCAAATAATTAATCAAGAATTATGGGAAACAACTGGCCAAGAAACAGTAGAAAAAATTATAAGAAGACAATGGAATTGGTTGGAACATACGTTGCGAAAACCTACTACAGACATCACGAGACAAGCGTTGGAATATACCATCAGAGGTAGAAGAAAGCTGATCAATCGTTTTTCGTAAATGGACAAATTTACTTTGTATAATTTATAAGACGAAGGCGCCATTTGCGAGTTGTTACGAGTCATCCTATAAGAGAGTTTCAAGTTTGTATTTAGGCCAGTCATTTAAAACATCATAGGTCGCAAAAAATTGCACCGTCCTGATTTTTTGGGATGTTGTTAGGATAGATACCAATATTGTAAAACCAAGTTTGCAGCTTCGAAAAACCTGTGCTAACTGCGTGGTGCTCGAAAAACCTTTCTTTATTCGGACTTTTTTCAGTTTTTGGCTTATTTCTTCTAAAAGGTGCATCCTACAGTTCTAAAGTAGGAAAAATTTTCTACAATTTGAGTGTAACAGCAGCTTCTTAGGTCCAATACGTCCCGAGATAGAACGCTTCAAAGATTGGCGATTTTTTCCAAAAAGTTTTAAATTGTAGTTTTAGTTGTCTTCCGAGCAGATTATCGGTTAAAATACTCATCCTACTAGGAAAGTCGTCGGAAGTGAAGTTGTAGAGCAGTTACTTAGCTTTAATTTAAGTATAAGCTGAACCCTATACGACCAATAGTTCCCTTGTAAGCAGGAAAAAACGAAAAATTAAGGAAATCGGATTTTTCTAGAAATGGAACTTCTGTTATTAATATTGCACAGTTACATCTACAGAATGTTATAAAAATGGCATTACATTTGTTATATACCAAAAAGTCGGCATAATAATGGGGAAAAAATTTATTTTTGATTCTTCAAAAAAACTTTTTACGTCAATAATTCTTGTCTAAACACCTATTCAGCCCCTATCATATATACCGAGTGATTTTTACTTATTTAGGAAATGGAGTTTTTTGAAATTGTCAAAATCCGAAAAGTAGAAATTAAGTAATTCATATTTATTCAGATTATGGAAGAGAGAGATTTAAAAATTGGAGACTGAGAAAATAGACAATTATGCAAGCTGAAGACGACAAACCCATAGAGGAAAAATTCGAAAAGAAGAAGAAGAAGTAATTATCCAATGAGATTTTTTTAGAGTTTTTTTAGCTAACTGAACAATCTCAAGACCAGAAAACCCCTAATTTTTTCAACTTTAGCTAAAAATTCACTTTAATTTTTTAAATATTTTTCAAAATTTCACATACCAAGACTTAATATTAAAATTCAAATTTTTAATGTGGACTGAAAATTTATAATAATAAAAAGTAATATAAAATGTTAATTAGTTGTTTAGATTTTTTATTATTTACTGAATAGTAAGTAGTATGTTTGCATAATTTTTACGTTTTTTATGCAACATGCTTTTTAGGGGAAATATTTTTCAATTCTAGTTAATCTCTATTTAAATGGCTTTAAGAAATTCTAATCTAAGGTCTACACATTACCCTTTTTCTGTGACGTCACAATGTTCTCTCTTTATTTAACAATAAGGAACTAGCTTGCAGATTACGAAAGAGGATAAATGGCGCACAAAAAAAATGAATAATTACTTAATTTCCGAAACATAGCACTTTTCGGATTTTGACAATTTCGAAAAACTCCATTTCCTAAATAAGTAAAAATCACTCGGTATATATGATAGCGGCTGAATAGATGTTTAGACAAGCACAAATTAGTTTTTTTGAAAAATCTAAAATAATTTTTTTTCCCATATTATACCGACTTTTTGGCAGACACTGTATATAACAATAAATCAAATTTATAAATGTAATGTCATTTTTATAACATTCTGTAGGTGTAACTGTGCAATATTAATAACAGAAGTTCCATTTCTTGAAAAAACTAATTTCCTTAATTTTTCGTTTTTTCCTGCTAACAAGGGAACTATTGGTCCTATAGGGTTTCGCTTATACTTGAATTAAAGCTAAGTAACTGCTCTACAGCTTGACTTTCCTTGTAGGATGAGTATTTTAACCGATATTCTGCTCGGAAGACAGCTAAAACTACAATTTCAAACTTTTTGAAAAAAATAGCCTCTATCTGGGGACCTATTTGACCTACGAAGCTGCTGTTACAATCCAATTGTAGAAAATTTTGCCTACTTTAGAAGTGTACAGGGCGACTTTTTCTGTAGGACGCACCTTTTAGAGGAAATAAGCCAAAAACTGAAAAAAGTTCGAATAAAAAAAGGTTTTTCGAGCACCACGCAGTTAGCACAGGTTTTTCGAAGCTGCAAACTTGGTTTTATAATATTGGTACCTATCCTAACAATATCCCAAAAAATCAGGACGGTGCAATTTTTTGTGACCTAACGCGATTTTTGTGTTTACGGTGACTGGCCTAATTGCACATCCACAATTAATAAAATTTAGAATCAACTACAATGGATTTTGGGAAACTGCAGAAATTAGAGATAACAAAAAGAAGGTAAAGAGGCCGGTTCTCAATGCTAACGAGTTCATCCGTCCAAATCGTTCATATGATGGTAAGTTTTTCTTGATGGTGCACATGCATTGCTAAAACAAAATTATTTTCAGGACTTCTAAAAATTTCTGCTAACAAATTTCGACACTTCAAGTGTTTTGTGGACCAGAAGACCAGCAATATCAATTCTAAAAGGGATATAAAAAACAAAATGGTCAATTTTGTGGACTTTTCCCTGTTTCACTGATATTTTTGAAGTTTGCTTTGATTATTTTCTTTTTTGACTTATAAAATATTATTTTTTCCTTTGTAACATGATAAAATATATTTAACTATACCTTTTACTTCCTTTTACTACTATAAAGGAAGTATTGGATTCACCCCAAAAATTCGAAATTGAGTTTTCAACAGATCTTCACGTTTTAGAGTCCCCTGATCCCAAAAAACATATTTTTTTCATTGGTCTGTCTGTCTGTCTGTGTGTCTGTCTGTGAACAGAATATCTCAAAAACGAAAAGAGGTATGGCATTGAAACTTCATATATAAGTTTTGTGTACTATGTAGATGAGACAGCAAGTTTTTGAAGAAAATCGCATAACCGGAAGTAGGTGTTTACTCTTGTGATTTTTCAGTTTTTTTCGATTTTTTCAAAAACGGCTCTAACGATTTTTTTTAAACTTTACATTTTTCTTACATTTTTAATGTGTATTGATGTGAGATAGGTGATTTTCCAGTTGAATACTTCTAAAGTGGGTTTCTTTTGTTTTTTTTTCTATTTTTTTTATTAACTCCTATTTTAAATAAAACACCCGGTATATTATTACATTTTTGAATTCACCTTAAAATTCTAGAGAAAATTTGTCTCTTCACTAACACTAGATTTTGTACCGTTTTTGTAGAATTTGTAATTTTTGAAATTTTTAACAAATGGTTAAAAATTAAAAATAAAATTTTTGACTAATTATAAGATCACTGTAAAAGGAAGTTGTGTGAGTGTATCACACCAGATTTTTCAACTTCAAATTGGGACTAATCAATTTCAAAATGGGAATAAACAATTTCAAATGAAATAAACAATTCAATTTGAGAATAGACAACTTCAATTTGGGACTAATCAACTTCAAATTGAGAAAAGCTTTTTGTTGACGGTAGTCTTTGGAAAAGGACAATTACATGATGTTGACAGGACGGAACTAATTATTGTAGTTATTGCTGGTGTTCCGTCCTGTCACAACCATGTAATTGTAATTTTCCAAAGACTACGTTAACAAAAAGCTTTTCTCAATTTGAAGTTGATTAGTCCCAATCTGCAGTTGTTTATTCTCAAATTGAAATTGTTTATTTCATTTTGAAATGGTTATTCCCATTTTGAAATTGATTAGTCCAATTTGAAGTTGAAAAGGTATAGAGTAACTAGATGTTGAAAATCTTATAACAACGATTTAGTATATTTTGAAATAGTGTTAAAGTTTAAAATCAATTTTCTCAGACTAGCAATTTGTGACTTAGCACTTTCTACTACGCCTGTACCCTTCATATATATTAGATCTGCTTGTTTTCTTAGGGTATAGCAATTTGAAACGTTACTATAGTCAATAGAGAAATAAATAGTATACTGTAGGTTTTGTTTGTTATTTGACACAGCCTAATGCAAATCTTAACCTGTAAATCTCGAACTTGACATATTTGGATGTGTGAGTAAGCAAAACAAATGCTTTCTCGTTCTGTATCCAAGTAAGAACAAGTTTCAACAGTAGAATTGAACAAAAATGTATTTTCCATCATTATAACGTTACCTAGGAAACAAACTACTCCTAGTAACAAAAAGTTTGTTATGGACAAGGTTTACGCATCCGGAGTACCATGTACCTTGGACACCGAATGCACTTAAGAAATCTACAGTTTGACAGATACAATAATTCAAGCATCTAATTATTGTATCTTGGTAAACGTCAATATCCACCGGTTTATATCACCAACATCAAAACACCTCAATTTTCTACAGCAAAATACTTCGAGTTCCATCGTAATAATACACTGGAGAGAACATTTCTTAAATAGAGAAACAAACAGATGGGAAACAAGCTCTTATTATCTAAAGCAATAATAAAACCAATATGAACGTACGGAACAGAATTATTGAGATGATTTTAAAGTAGAAGACTAATACTGACAAACGATAATGACAATTTCATTAATATACGAAACAAATTCTAATAAATACTGTAGTAAGAAAGTTACTTATAGCTGAAAGTGATTATAAAATATATTAATCATCATTTAACTGCCATCCACTACATCTAAATATTAATCTCATGCATCTATCTTGTAACTTTTGCAATCAGTCGATATTATTGCGAATTAATAAGTACTGTATTATGGCGCAAAGTGAAAATATGGTAATACAATTATTGTTCTAATGCTGTGATCTTTGTTATGATCCTTGACGAGTCGTTTACATTCGTGTTACAAATATATTCAAATGGCAATTTAAAGAAAGCATTATATTGTATAATACAATATATAATTAATGTGATTAAAATTTCCATTGTTTAATTGCTTATTTTCATATTATTATTTATATTAATTTGCCAATACTCATGAATTTTGTTGAAAATACATGTTTGCTACCAAATGACCAATTAAATTTCTTTGTGTATGAAGTATAAAATACAATATTTAATAAACACTAGGCATTAACAAACGAAAAATCGCGTTAATTACATAACGAGAGTTAGAAAATAAAAACGACAATAAAACAGCAATAAGAAGCGAAATTAAACATACCGCTCACTCATAATGAGGTTATATTCAGCCATAGCAGCATTGCGTTCATCTGTTAACCTTTTAACTTCTTTACTGGCTTTCATCCGAAACGCCATGGCCTGGTTAACCTCCTTCACGGCCTCTTCATACTGCTGCTGCACCTTCTGGAAGGCCTCGCGGTACTTGATGCAGTCACGGGCGGCCTTATCGTACTTTCCGTGGACCAATGCTATTTGCTGGCGCAGATTTACAATCTCTCTCATCTGGATTAATTTAGATTAAAAACTGCAAAATTAAAATTAGCAATACTCACAGCGTTATTTCTTTCTTGGTTAAGCTCTTCGCACTGCTTGTTCAGGCGATTGGTCTCGTCTTGAGCGAGCTCAAGCTTAGTGATTGCTTGTGAATGGGAAGCTAAGAGATCATCATAGCGCTTCCGCAAAGCATCATAATCATCTCTGACGGCTTCGTTTCTCCTCGCCAGCATGTACAAGGATTCCGAATTGCCATTTTCCGACACCAGAACCTAACCCGCCAAAATTAGCAGCGATTTGTTAATTATATAAGAATTACCTCTTGTTGGCGGTGTAATTCCGAAAGTTCCGTGCGTAGCGACTGTATATCCTGCTCCAACCTCTGGTTTTCGCCGAGCACGTCACCGTACTTAGTCCGCAAGGCCGCGGAATCCTGGGAAGACACTTCTAGCTGATTCATAGCTGCTCTGTGTTGGCTCCGATAGTAGTCAATTCCTTCATAGCATGGTCACAACGTCTTCTTAAGGTGTTGAGCTCGTTGTTGGCTTTGTCATACTGCTGCTTGAGGGTTTCGTAGTCTCGGGGGAGCCGAGTTGAGCGAGTAGTTGCGAGTCAATGTTCCTACACAAAACGGTTAGAAACAGCACACTGAGGGTTTGAGGGCTTACCGTTGCTTCCACTGGCGTCCGTGCTTGAAGCCATAGCTATGGCTAAAAGCCATAAAAACCGAGATTGTTAGAAATTCAGCGATTAGAAAGTTTCATTTTTCATATGCTGTTGCTAAGTTATGGCCACTTCCTCAATTATAACGTTCCAGTTTGTTAATTATGAATCTATTAGCTTTCAGAGCAGTATTGCGCGAGCTTGGTAAACACTGAAAGGTTGCACAATTTCCATTTTCCTAGGAACAACTTTGCCAACAAGCGCGGAAATGGGAACGGAGGATTTCACCTGACGTTTCTGACATTTCCACCGCCTGCTTGGATCGCTGTTTACTTACGCGCTAGTCGCGGCCTGGCGAACTTTCCACCATTTTCTCGGCACTGGCCCCAAACATTTCACCGATTTTCGTTCGGGAAAGCGCACGATTACCACATTACCGAAAAAAAAGTTAATGATGTGGACCGCCGTTGCATAAAGCGTTACCAACGTTCCGTCCTCCCCACACCAACTGCAACTCCTGCCATACTCCAGCAACTGATCCGCGCGCGACGCGAAAGTCGCAGTACAGCGTCCTCATAAAAAAGTAAACAAACTCGGGCACGATACGGCCGCAATTCTGCATGTAAAACCGCAAAACCGCCAATGTTTCGAATTTACAGTTCGAGGCAAAAACAGGGAAAGGTTCTTTGGTTATTAAACATATGAACGTCGCATCGGTCGGTTTGAAGTTCGCGCCAAATTTCAAACGCTGCTGCAGAACTGCCGTACCACAAAATTAACTCTTACTTCGTTCTTCAGTGGTACCGTAGTAAAACTATCCACCACCAAGCTAAATGTGAGGAAATGGAAAAAGTACTGTTGTAATTTGACATTTGCGGCCTGCAACGTCTTGTTCTTGAGAATACACGAATCATTCTAGACTTTCCAGTTTATAATTGCCAGAAACATTAACCTTTAAGCGGTTTCTCACCAGTCAGTCCATTGTTGCTAATTATTGAAGTCTAATTTCTAATTTAATGAGTTAATGACAATTGGTAGGTACTTGAAAATGTTAGTAAATGCAGTACACATACCTACTCTTATAGCATAAGAAATAAAAAAGCAGAGAACAAACAGCATCATTGATACTAAACATGTTTATGTATTTCAAGTATATTCAAAATGCCTGGTAACTCAAACAGGTAGGTATTATATGATGGATGATGGAACTTATAAAATTAAAATATCACAGGCTAACTCACATTTAGAACAAATTAGTAAAATGTCAATGTTAGAAATGAAGAATTTCTTGTTTGCTTTTCCTTGCCCAAGAAACGATTTTGCTGATAACATGATCATATCGTCGTCATAAAAACATATTCCACCAAAAGTTCTATTTTAACTTATTTTGCATTTATAGTTCTTTCACAACAGAACTCTTCCACTTTTCTCCTTCAAGGTACCTAGCTCACCAAACGTGTGCTACAACCAGAAACATCATTATTGAGAAGCTTTTAAGGTCATTTAGGCTTAAGGTGGCCATATTTCAGTTTATATAAACCCTGAGATTGTTCGTGAGTAAAAAAGTTTTCTTCAATGGGGCATACAGAAGAAAACAAAAAGGTTAGCAAATTTGTATACAGGGCGTAAATAAATTACTTGGCCATATTTTAATGGCACAATCTACGTCAGCGGCATATATTGACAAAAAAAGTTTATACTGTGTGAGGCTTTCGCGGTTACTCGAATTATTCTTCTTAACTTAGAATTTCGGCTTAGACCGCGTAGTATTTGAGGATGAACACCCAACATTCTCTGGCTTAATGTGCCTTACACCTTGTAAACTTGGACAAGAAACCGCGCGATGGCCATGCTCTTTGGTGGCTCGTGTTGTTTGAATACCTTGACAACGAGGATACTTACGCAGATTTGGCCTTCTTGCTGTTTGTGCATTCATATTCACTAACGTTTCGCAAGACCTTGCAGCTTGCACAATCAGAGTAAAAGTCGCACTAAGAACTGAAGGTCGGTGTGGAGCTATTTATAGTCCTCTGTATCATGCGCGCTGATTGGTCGTTCGAGTGCAACGTAATCCGTGGGGCGTGGCCGTATGTCGTACAGTGGTTGTAATGCTTTAGATCGTGTGCCACAGAAGTAAAAGTACACACGTTTACAAAAGGGCACACCTTAGAATTTGAGCACGCCAGAGTACTTGCCAGAATACCTCACTACTTCCTGCGAGTGATACGTGAAGCTATAGAAATAGAAAAACATTCAAATAATATAAACAGGGAAGATGGTTTTAAGCTTAGTAAAACGTCGACTCTTGTGATACGTGATCTAAACCTAAAGCATTACAACTACTGTGCGTCATAATAATGTAAAGTCTGAAAAAAATCGTTAGAGCCTTTTTAGAAAAAAATCGAAAAAAATTGAAAAATCATACCATACTTCCGGATATGCGATTTTCTTTAAAAGCTTGCTGCCGCATCTAGATAGTACACAAAACTTATCTATGAAGTTTCAACGCCATGCCTCTTTTCGTTTTTCAGATATTCTGTTCACACACAGACATGTTTTTTGGGTTCAGGGAACCGATAACGTGAAGATATGTTGAAAACTCAATTTCGAATTTTTGGGGTGAATCCAATACTTCCTTTATTGTAAAAGGAAGTAAAAATATACTGGAAAACCTGTTTAACTTTTTTTTCCCAAAACCAATAGTTTTTGTACAATAAATAAAATACATTATAAGCTGCAAATTTCAACCCTATAAGGCAATACATAAAATTTTAAAAGATTTTATAAATAAGGCTTCTATTGATAAAAAAGATTTCCATTTGAATATATTTTCCCAGTTTTCAGAAAAATTAAAAAAAAACTAATTAACCCCCCTCCTTATATTCGGAAATCTGGCCTCTTAAAAAACACTTCTAAAATGATGAAAGTGTGTTGTAGAAAATATAGATTTAAAAGTAATGTACACTACCTGAAATGACCTTGGGGATCTAAATGTAAAGGCGATATCAAAAAACCACAAAAAATATAACCTATTTTTTTATTACTGAAAATTGATAAATTTTTGCGTACGAGATCGCATTTACAAGTTTATTTTTGAATATTTGTCAATGATTTTTAAACTAGTGGAAAGCTTATGCTTTCAAGATTCAGATGATGTCACGTTATTCTCGAAATTATTTTTGACCAATGCTACAGAAATCTTTTAAACAATGCATACCGGAAAAGCGTGTTATAAATTTCAGTATTAAAGTATTTTGGAAACTATTGCAAATACATGCATTCTTTCCGCGTATGAAATGTGTAGAAAAGAATGAAGAAATTGTCAATGAAAGAATTATCTGTATTGCTCTATTGTTGTAAAAAATAATATTTATTTTCCGCTGTTTGTTTTGTCTTATACGCGTCCTGCGCCTCGCCGGTCACTGATTTGCACCACGTAGCCCGGAAATAAGATGACTTCGGGAAAAATTAATGAAAAGCTGAATTTTCGTCAGTTGTTAGACCACTACAAGAGATACATTTTTCAAAAACTTTCAACCCCTCCCTCCTGTGATTCCCCCTCGGTGCCCTTTCGGAAATCACATTCGCATACTTTAGAAAACTGCCTTATATATTGGTAACTACTAACCAATGATGGTAACGGTGTATTTTTTGGCTTTATCTTAAAAAAGCGTATTAGAAAAATATTTTTGTTTAGGTGTGCAGCTCACAAGTTTTTATTAATTTCAATAAAATCGAAAATAGTAATTTGTACAACCAGTTTTGAAAGTCATACTTTTTTCCATAAATTTGCAGTTTAATTAAAGAGGGCGAAGCCCGAGTTAACCAAGCATCCATCCATCTTTGGAAGTAATATTTAGCGCCAGAAGGAATCGATCACTGTGAGTTCTCACCTTATCGTGAAGTGGGCAGCTTCAATTCATGTCGTTCGACGGTTTATTTTCGGAGGACTCTCATGGCGGCTTACTTGGCTTGATGAAGTGCCGTCTTTTTCGTTTAGGATCCTTGCCACATCGTCTCGGACTTCGTATTTAACCTTGATTAGGGAAGTTAGACCCTCTTCCGTCGGCAGCATCTCGTTGTTATTGTGCAGCCTCTTCAAGGGTCTTCGGCAGTTTGTTTGGGAAGTGATCACCTGCAGCTCCGTTGGACGCCAACGGCAGTTGATTAAGCTCCTTAAGGTACCGTTGTATGTATTAGTTTTACAGTGCCATAGTTTATAGTGCACGTAGTATTTCGTCGAAGTATCGGATAATTTTGCGTAACGTTGTTATCAACGTAACATTTACCGTTTGAACCACTGTAGTTGTCATTATGCCAAATCAATTAATTACCGTCAGATTTTATGTACCTGCTTAACCTAACGTTGTGGCAATTGAAGTATGTATCGCATTTGAGTCACGTTTATTTGTTTAGAGTCATGTATTACTGTTTATGAATCACAGTTTTGATCATGTAGTGTTGCTACCGTTTGCGAGTCATTTCGTTCATTTGATGTCAAGTTTGCCGCATTTAAATGGTTTAAGACGTTACGTAATATTATTTAACCCATACTAACCCATATCGTTGCCTTTATTTATTTACTAAACCATTGTTCTTTACATGTTATTGTTAATACAGTTCATTTTCATATAACTGTGTGTCTCTTGTTGATGATTACGATATTTTCATGCAATTTTTGTATGTGTTTTCTTTTGCGAAAGGAATTTATCTAGCTACACAAGAGTTTTCCCGCAAGGTAAGTTTAGCGCTGTTGTTCGTGGCCCGTAGACCAAACACTGCCAAGGTTGAAGTTAGAAGGTGTACGCATTTTGCTTCCACTTTCCTCAGTGGGCTCACCTGTGTATTTATCCTACTGGAATGTGGTGGCGCCTTCGCATCTAAGATCTACTTTTCTTTTATTAGGGCGTTGCTCGGTGTAATCTCGTGTTGAACCACTCCCAGCTTTACTGAAGCGACGCCGGCACCCTCTTTCGTTGCGGGCTGGGGCAGCGGTCCTATGTAATTACCTTCCCGAATTGAGTCATTTAGCTAATTAGTATCATGTCGAAAGTCCCTTTTTGGAGGTAACAAACTAGCATTTTTGTCCTAATGTATTTTTTACGCTGTAGCAAGCTATTACTAATTAGAGACTTGTCGTAATGTGGCATTTAGCTTCTGGCAAACTGGCATCCAATGCGGTGCCGTTGTTTTCTTGTAATATCGATTTTAAGACGTAACACACTGACGACAACTTTTCTAGGGCTGTATTTAGGATAACGATATAAAAATAAGACAAAGTATACTTAACGTTTTACTATATTGAAGTCATTAAATAATAACTTGAACAATACTTTTTAATAACTTGATACAACTCGCTAGCGGCCTCGTTTGTGCGAAGGCGTGGCGACGGTCAAGAATGGTGTTTTAATTCTATACACCCAATTAGCTCAGCGGTTGAGGGCGTAACCTAAGAGCAGACGAAGAAAAATAGAGAAAAGATAGCAGAGGTAATACTTTATTATACGCTATATTTACAGGTATAACTAAAGGTAAAATGGCTAACAAAATATATATTATATATAAACACACACAAAACTACATATATACACGGGGGTGGTTTCTAGGCGTCTTAAGCGAGAGGCGCTTAAGCAGCTTGTGGCGGTTGTGGTGCACGGTGACTGTGGCTGCGTCTGCATCGCATTGGCGGGCGCTGAGCCGAGGATCTCAGCGAGCGTAGCGGGTGATGATGATGATGGTACTCTTTGAAGGCAGCGTGATCTCGCAAAGGGGGCAGCAAACGGCAAACTCGAGGACAGGACGTGCCGCTTACCATAGCTTCTGAAACTCTTCTTCCACGTCTCAAATGGAATTCAAGATCCAGCTTCCGGGGACGGCAAGTGAGCTAGGTTTGGTGAAGGTGTAACAACGTACTTCCTTTGGGGGTCTCGAGAGCGCACAGGCTGATGGGGGTGTTTCCGGGATCCGGTGTGCGGAGGCGGCGACTACAAGAGGCATTCTCTGTGCGGGTGGCAAGGGCAACAGGCGGCACCTGGGGGTTCAAAGCTTGTTAGCAGCGACGGGCTTTCTTCTGCAACAGCGACTAAGGGGTGTTTGGGGGCCGAGAGTTCAAATAGTCGCTCCAGTAATTCTTGTTGCCTAGAAAAATTAAAATCAATTAAGCGTTACGTGGCCTCGGTGTGGACAGTTGGAGACCGTCTGGGGTCGTGGTGGGCTTGATAGAGACAGCTTACGCCTTGTACATAGTGATCGCTGATGAAAGCGGATCTGACCGCGGCTTCCAGCAACGTAGGGTTGCGATCCAGCCCCTGGAGTCTTCAGTGCGCGGCGAGTTCCGAGCTTTCGTTTCGCTTACGGCGTTGGGTAACGAATTCTGACTGCACGTAAAAAAAGTGCATACGCAGAGTTGCTTTAACTGATGGGTACTGTATTGAACTGATGAGGTTAGCAAGGTACTCTGACTGCACGTTGTGAGTACACACACAGAGTTGCTTTGCTAAGCAGGGTTGGATTCTTCTTCTAGACCGAACGCTAATGAATTCACTAGGATTTCGCTGTGTTTATAAAGGAATCGGCGACTTTTTTGCCCCTGTTGACCCCCACTCGTTACGACAGTGGGAGATTTTTGGCCCATTTCCTCGCGAATCTGTTGATTTCGACATACCTTTGTTGAACTGGCTTAATTCCACGTATTTTTATATCAAACGCGATGTGCTTCGGCCGAATATGTGTGTTTTATTTTAGCGCATATGCATTTTATATCACAGGCCTCGTCCTCGTTCGCGATTCATAAGGATATAGCCACTTATCCGGGTTTCTACCTGCTTAATTTTGAGTAGTGCTACTTGCGATTTGTTAATCATTTGTTTGGGGCACGCGGTCATTGTTCGGGGATATTAAGACATTTCGGCGTCTTGAAGGACTACTTGCGGTGGCAGCATAGCCTGCCTTTCGTGCCTGTTTATGCATATTTTCATCCTATTTAAGAAATGCAAAAATGCATTTCCGAGATTGCAGGCAATTGGGCCGCGCAAGTGTTGGGGAGTTCCTCGTGAAACTAGGGTAGCGGACCAATCTTTGCTAATAAAGAATGGCGCCGCGTTTCTTAATTACCTCATGACAGCTTCTTATCACTTATGTCCTGCTTATGGTGGAAACAAACATAAAATTTAAAAATTAACAATTCCATAGGTCCCAAATTCGTTGAAACCCCTCACCACACAAAATATTTAACAACTGTCACTTTCATTTGTGATTTGGTCACGAGTATATCGTTGCCTTTTTGCTGTGTAAGTTTGTCGTAGCTACCGATGATGACAGCGTGGATGTCGAAATACGTATTTAGCAGTTGTTAAATATTTGTGTGGTGAGGGGTTTTAACGAATTTGAGATATTTTCAAACCACAGGCTCCAGCAGTGTTTTAATTCAATAAGTATTGTCGTTTTTAATCATCAAGTCTTCATCTGAATTTACCACTTAAATTATCATTGTTGAAGCGAGTGTATTAGTAGAATACTACTTTTCGAAATTAATAACGTGTCTAATACTGTTTTTCTGAGTTTGTTTGATTTATATGCGATACAGAAGGTTTAGGAGTATCTTACCAATGATGCATTTTGTTTAATTTGCTCACATGTTGTTTGGCTGCAGCCTATATCATCTCATTTAGATTAAATATGCAGTAATTTGGTGGAATTCTCAACACTATGTGACCATGAGTACGAGCAGTTTCCGCTAATGTATATTTTTTTCTGGAAATTCAGTTCTATGGCAATTTCCAACTTCGTTATTCGAAATTTTATCAAGAATGCTAATGTTGTGAGCCTTGAAGGGAGTCTTTTCTATTTTTTGTGACCTAAGAGATAAAGTAACAAAGTCAATACATCACTAAAACACACACATCACACAATGGTTGCTGCGCAAGCACAAAAGCTGCGCTCCAACTTTGTAACCCGAATCCGGGGCAAATTAAGAATTGTACCGCCAGACGCATGCGTATAGAGCACCAACCCTCTGTACAGTAAGAAAATAGATTACCGACAATATATACATACATCGTTAAAAATACGTGCCGAACAGTAATCGTGTTAGCATATTTGTAAACAGCATCGAGCGCAATTCGCGTATCATGTAGTGCATCGAGCTTGTGAAGCTCTCCTTGCCACCGCGCACTGCTGAAATAATGCAATATATTGAGCTCCCAACTGCATTTGAATCTTGGCAATCGCTAGTGCAGAACAATTGTCGTGGTATAGTTTTAAAGCTCTTGATGAGATCTCTACAAATGTATAAAGAAGATACCGCTTTGGTTTCTTACTTACCATTTTAAAACTTGTTTTCCTGTGAACCGGTGAACATTTTACTATGTCGCGGTTTATGTGGAGCGGGACAACCGTGAATACTATTAGACGGAGAGCCAGCGACAAAAATTGTTACCTACGTCATTTCATCAAGAAAATATTCCACGTTATCATACTCTTTTAACATCACTGATAATTGATTTGCAAGTTTTCCTAGTTTCCGGTGATGGAGAGGGCTGCAGCAGGGGCACAAAGGAGTCGAGATAAAAGATCAAATACATTTATAATTAAAGTCGCCTGTCATTCGGGTTATATGTTAGGTTTTGTTTGTCATTTGACACATACTGACGTAAAACTAAGCTACTAACCTCAAATATAACATTGACAATGCCATAGATAAAGAAAAGGACAATACACTTCAGAACTGCCAAACGTATAACGCGTATCACAGGCGATTTAATTACAAATTTATTTCATCCTTTCATCTCCCAAAGGAAAGGTTAGTATATTGTATGTTAAGAGCTGAAAGTGCATTCTTGCTGCTTGCGCATGGATATTGCTGGTTGAGGTGAAGCCGAAACCAGCATTCATGCAAAAGCGGCAAGAGCACTTTTAGCTCAAAATATACATACTATTTTTTCGGCGACTGCGCATATTATTAAAGGAAAATATCATATTTCATTGTATTGCAAACATTAATTGACAATCAAGTTAACATTACTCGCGCAGTCTATGACATGTGATGCGGTTATTTCAACACATGACGGGCGTTGTCAAGGAAACATTCGGACGTGGCTATCCATTTTGTTCACGCGGAAACCCAAAACGCTCGCGGGGCGGCAAAGTGATGAAAACGCAAGCTCAGCGGCAAATGTCAACTTTCTGTTGTCAAATGACAGTGAGAAACATCTACTTTCGATGTCAGTCGTCGAAAAAATAATAAATCATATGTGGCGACGTAAACATCGCGTGCGATCGCGTCCCATAGTGATATTATTCAGAGTTATTTACAGAATCACGGAGTGTTAAATAGTATATTGTATGTTAAGAGCTGAAAGTGCATTCTTGCCGCTTGCGCATGAATATTGCTGGTTGAGACGAAGTCGAAACCAGCAATCATGCAAAAGCGGCAAGCGCACTTTTAGCTCGAAACATACATACTATTTTTTCGACGACTGAGCATATTATTAAAGGAAAATATCAAATTTCATTTTATCGCAAAAATTAATTGACAATCAAGTTAACATTACTCGCGCAGCCTATTAGACATGTGACGCGATTATTTCGACAAATGACGGGCATTGTCAAGGAAACATTCGGACGTGGCTAGCTATTTTGTTCACGCGGAAACCCAAAACGCTCGGCGAGCGGCAAAATGATGAAAACGCACGCTCAGCGGCAAATGTCAACTTTCTGTTGTCAAATGACAGTGAGAAAAATCTACTTTCGATGTCAGTCGTCGAAAAAATGTGTTGCAGAACTGTAGTGTTGAAGGAAACCGTTAATTATTATTAAAGCCCAAATATAAGCTGCTTTCGAATTGAGTGCAACTAGCACTGGTGCAATTGACTCTGGGGTGAATTACTCTGGGGTGAGTTGCTTTGTAATTCGAACAGACGTTAGGCTACTCTCGCGTAAAATACATAACCTAACTAATTTGATTTTGAATTGAACGTTTAAAATAAGGGCGATACATACAGACTGCGCTCAAAATAGATTTAAAGAACTTAATTCGTAGTTAAAAGTTTATTGAAATATAATTAAAAATGAATTAAATTTTTTCTGTTAATTACAGTAAATTGAGATTCGGTTTCATCCAGTGAAAGTCAGCGGATGAAAATAATGAAAATTGAGGATTTTGTCGAACAGATCTTGCCCCGTTATGACGATAAAACATTCCAATTTATTACATTTTAGAATAAGCAGAAAGATTGTCAATATTTCGTACACCGCACAGTACAAATACCGATTAGTTTAGTCTTTTAGTCAAAAAGGCGTTTAAATCTGACAGCTGATTCTAAATAACACAACAGCGCATGCCAGGGCTTCTTGCACCAAAATTTTCATAGGGTTTAAGGGGGCAGGGGAAGGAAGACTGGCGTTAGTTACTCCAAAAATTATGTTGTAATTCGAACGCGAGGTAACTTGCTCTGGTGCACTCCAGAGTACTCTAATGTGTAATGCGAAAGCAGCTATAGGCGACAAACATTAGCTGAGAAAAAAAATCGAGGTTAAGTAAAAGCAAGATAATGAAGGCGGTCAACAGTGCAGGCTTGCCAGGTCACAAAAAGGGAATTATCGTATCGGCCGTCAAAACTTATCGTACAAATATCGTTTCTAGAAAAAATTATTGTATTATAAAATTATGGTCTCTTTCTCTTTATTATTCTTTTTTTTTTGTAATTTTTACCATGTTTTGACTTTTATACAATAAAACAACACTCGCCAGATTAGTCGCCTGGTATTTACGTATTTATCTAAAACAAAATTAATAATTATTTTGACAATACTTCGAAAATGTACTAGTCGACTCACCTAGCCATCCTTTTACAAACGAAACAAATATATTTGTATAAACAAACAACAAAGAATACATTTACAAAATACTTATAATATTATGCCCTCAAAGATATCTGCAATTTCGGTTTCCTGTTGGATTTTTTTCGTCGGATAAAAGTTGGCAGTTATCATACTTTTGTCACTAGGTTTAAAACTATAACAGTTTTTTTCTAAACAGATATCCTGGGAAGATAATATCACTCCGTTTATTGTTTCGGTTGCAAATTTAGTCCTGCATTTAGTTTTTATTAAATTTGTCTTAGAAAACTGTCTTTTGCAACTTGCGTTTAAAATTAAATCACATAAATCAGGAAATACTGTTTACCCATGATAATTAAAGTAATACAGAACATGACCAGCGGTAGCCAAAACATACTCAATTGGAATATTAAATTGAAGCTTTCCATAAATGTAAAACTATATAAATATATAATAATTTATGATTTATATTTTTTGTACGTTGTACATATTTTTACTTTTTCTTCACCTCTATCTAAATTATCGAACAAAAGGCCATTATCGTACATGTATCGTACATCGTACATTTGCTAAAATTATAGTACAAAAACGATAATTATCGTACAAAAACGATAATTATCGTACACCTGGCAACATGCAACAGTGTGAAGTTGAAGTCAATCAAAAAGCGACGTTGCCATAAACTCAAATAAACGCAAAATACGCGATAATAAATGAGTGCGAGAGAGGCCAGAGAGCGATGTTTTAGTGCAAGTTCTCTGAAAGAATTTCTTAAGAGAAATAGGGAAGCTACAGAAACTGAAAGGAAACATCAAGCGAAACTAAAAGCGTTTAAAAGAAGTAAAACCGTACACCATTTCCCTCTTTTGATTATCCTTACCTATAAGTTTTTCTTCCTCTTAGCTCCATATCTGTATTTGCCTTTGAATATAAAACCTCAGGAAGGAGCGTTTCGTATAAAAATGGGGAACAAGTTGGGTCTTCAATATGGCGGATAGGTGTTTCCGCTTACATTGACCAGTGGCGTCACGAGACAAAGGGGTAGCAAAACTGTTAAGTTTAAGTAGAGAAGTAAACCCTTTCTCAAACATACTTACCACGCCACTGGTGAAAGTTTGTTAGGTTATGTACATTGTTTACATTGTACTAATTGCATGTAATTTGTAATTATTACTTACTGATGGAATGTTATTCCTTTACTTGTAGTTGTAGTTTGAGAACACACACAAGAAGCACAACTAACCATTTTTCACCACAAGTTTGTTTACAGCGAAACCGGCGTAACCACCTGAAACTCACAATAATGAGTCATCAATGGGTTTTACAAATGGCGACTTCCGTCGTAGTTCAATCATATGCTACAAGTTGACGACACTCCTTCCTGAGGTTTTATATTCAAAGGTATTTTCCCGTTGATTGTTAGTTTTTTGTAGCTGATTTTCACAATTTTCCTTGCGTTTTTCTCTTCATTCTCCATCTTTCTAATCATACCATACACATTTCTTTCCTTTACTTGTACACATTTCTTTGTATCCCATCATGTTCCAACTTGCTTTTACTTTTGAATACTTCTATTTTTTCTTGTATGTTTTCCATTTTAATTACACGGTTTCTTATTGACCTTGTAAGCTGTTTCTAATTTAATTTTCAGCTTCAGTTTCTTTTCTATGAAGGTTTCAATTTCTCTCTTTAATTATCCTTCTTATTTTGCTTTCACGATTAATCCTGTTATCAAAAGATTTTTCTTCCGTTTTTTCCATTTTCATGCATTCAAAGTTATGTTCTATTCCATGGAGTTGATTAACTTTTTTGTGTAGCTCCTCCATTTGATATTTTAATTGGGCGTTTTTTTGTAACTTGCCTATTTCTTCATGATATGCACGATGTTCCCTCTTTACAGCTTTAATTTCTTCTCTCATCATCCTTATTTCCTCTCGACCCTGTTGTTGATCCAGTGTGATTTCTTTAATGTCCTTCATCATTTTCCATATAAAGAACATATCACAGGAAACATTTTTAAAATTGTTCTCGTGGAGTATTTGTAAAAATTATGTAAGCTACTTTTCATATCATACACCTGTTATAAATTCAATAAACGCTCTGGAACCATACTCAACTAGCTCATTTCAACTCTCAAATTTGCATGTTTATGCCCTATGCTCCAAACTGACGGCTCATTCAGAACTGAACTTTTTTTTTAATGGAATGCTCTATATTTAGGACATTTAGGTAGCTTAAAAGTGTTGAATTAAAATACTAATCATTTCAGCATAAAGTTTTATGCAAAGAATTCTGAATTTCAGGCGACTGCTGTAAATGACAGAAAACAATTGAATGAGAGAAAACATGTACAGCTTCGCTAATCCGGATATGCATTAACTTGGACGCTCCAGTAATTCGGACTTCACAACTTTACTACAATTCGGAAAGTTTTGTTTAATTTACCTCTATAATCTGGACACATTTAAAATCGTGAAAATTGCGTGCCTCAACCGTCAATAAACTTCAGGGATATACCAGGACCAGGCAGCAGTTCTTAAGGGTATAAAAAGAAAGGACGCCAAACTTCCGGAGACTTGTTAGAGGTTAAGTTGATTGTTTTGACTTGACGTTTCTTATTATTTGTTTGTTTACCAGTTACTTACGTGCAAATAAATAGCTGTCGTTTGTGTACGGTCTTTTCAACCAAATTTAGTGCTGATTTATCCTTTTTTGGTACATTTTACACAATTTCCTCGAAAGAAGTTGAATTTGTTCAAGGTTCAAGCAGTGGTCATCTTGGAGACATTTGAGTAGCAGCAGCGCATCGAGCAGTGGCGTGGAGCAACAAGGTTACCGAAATTTTTCTGTGCTACATGTTGTAATGTAAAGGCTATAGTAATAATATAAATAAATAATTAGGGCAAATCACCACAATTACAACAAATTAAATAGTTTTAATTAGAATTCTTGTGTGATCTCAGGGATTATTAGAATGATGTTAAATTATTATTAGCAAAATAAATGGTTTATATTCTATTTATTGACAATTGAAATAAATAAAATGCCAACAATTGAGAAAAAAACCTCAGGTAAATGCAATGCAAATAATTATGACGTAATATCCGGATAGCTTTGTTTTTGTTTCAGTGACGTAAAAGGACGGGTGACAATCAACTGTTCGACTTCCTGCAAAAAAAACGCAAATCTGGTCCAAATCGAAAAATCAAAGGATGCTATCTCGATAAAACCTCTGGAACGGATCTGGGAAGTGGGGCTGCTTCTACACCTCGTACAAACTCTATTCTTGATGCAACCCTAAGCTAGTGAGCCCTTTGCAACTGTTTCCCTGTGAAATTTACCTTGGAAGTGCAGCTTTGTAGGCTGAATACGTTTTCAAAGCACGTCACGGCGATTATAAACCTGATGATGGCATTCTGCTCCAAATCTCTGCAACTATACTAAATTTCAAATAAGCATGCAATACTTGGAACTAAATAGTAATCATAACTATGGCCGTGATTGGTCGACGGAAAGTCACCATTAAAACTATCTGAAAATCAAATATTTTTTCATAACTGTCAGTTTGACATTAGGTATGAATCCTAAAAATGTAAACGGAAAAGAGATAGTGGACACAAAACGCTGTGTTACGTTTATTTGAATTATATAGGACAAAATTATTGTCAAACAGGAGCAGTCAAACAAACATATTTTTAAATAAATAAATTTATTCAAAAGCTGAATTGCAAGGAAAAAACTAAATCTGAGTTTAGAGCGCTACCTACTACATTCTCATTTGAAATTTAGTATAGGGCTCAAGGAAGGTCTGCTCCAAACGTAGCACATAAGGTTTTCGCTGGCCGATGTCTCAAATTATTCAAAAAACTGCCCGAAAAGTGCCCTCGATGTCGGACGCACTTGATTGATTCTTGCAGAGCTTCTCCCACTTCACCAGGAGTTTTAAACACGAAGAAACTTCACACAAATGCACTCTGCAGACTGGTGATCAAATAAAAAAACACTTTTGGACTCCCACAAATACTCTTAATAAGGAAAAACTACAGTTTTATTGGAGCCAAGCTTAACAACCACCAACTTTATTTATGGCCTGTGTAGTCAATCCTCTTAACAATTAAAGATCAGGTATCTTAGCAACTAAATTTTAAAATTGTTTTGAACGTAAGTTTTGATGTTTTTACTTAGGAACTAAACAGTCTTTCGAATGCCAAATCGTAGCATTTATACTTTACTTTGCTTTTAATCACTTTAGTTTTTAAATGCACTGTTTTTCACTGTCTTATTAGTACTGCACAATTGTCTGTTCTTTATTAGGTTGTCTTATCCTGCTCTTTGCAATCTTTGCTTTGCTTTGCACCGTTTCTTTACCCGTCAGCTGTCTTGCAGATTGCTGGCTTCATAAACTTACTCATAACGCTCATATAATTTTTGTAACACCACAAACCATCTCTGTAGGTAGCATTCTAAATTCACATTATTGTATTGACGTTACCAAAATCAAATCTGTCAGTTATATAAGTTAAGGTGCGTTTGCCATTCTGAACATCAATTACGAATACAACATTAAATGTAACCCCTTCGATTCTGCTTTATCTAATGCTAACCTTTCTCAATCAAATTATAGTTACTGCTACTCATATCATGTGCATTTATTGGTGTAAAATACTGACTTTATCTTGCAATAAACAAAATATCAATTCTGTGCTCATTTGAATCATTCTTTCATTTTCGTGTTAGTTAGGCAACCAGAATTGCTGTGGGCATTAAACCATTGCAGTGTTTAATGAGCTCGCATATTTAATTGTAATGTTGAGCTCTATAATAATTAACCTGGAAAAAATTGGAATTCGAAAAGTTCAGAAATTAAAACAAAGTTTTTTCTGGTTGATCCACAAATCATTTTATTATTGTTCACTCCCATGAATCCACAAACCCATTGATGTGTGAATCCTGAGTTGCTATATGCATAAAATAAAGTCTCTTATAACTTTTTGCTTGTGAAAAACTCATTAGGTGTGACCAGATTAATTAAGTTTCATGCAAAAGGCATGTAGTACTAGATTATATTCTAGGTGCAAAGTGTATCGGTTCGCAGTAATTGAATAATTAATCGGCGCTTTTCACTGTTATTAACGGTGTGACGTTATCTTGGCGCAAATCTAATTAAGAAACGCAATTAGTGCATTTGATATTTGTGCCTAGCTAATTTCCTGTCATATTTGGTGTCTTCGAAGCTCAACTTGTTGATAAGATTTCACAGCCATGCCAAAACCTTTGATAACCTTTGGGTTGAGGCAACATTCCTGTACAAAAACGTAGTCCAGCACGGCTTATCTCATGAATTCATTCTCCCACTCAATGACAACCTACAAGATAACGCCGAGTATAAATACAAGCAGTTTCGCCATTAAACGGAACTTAGATTCCAAGCTGCTTCGAAACAGAACTTCACCCTGCCTGAGGGCTTTAGGCCTCCAGTACCTGGGGAGACAAACTTACGCTCTCTCAGACCGCCGGCGTCCCTGCTGTTATGAACTTAGTTTCCCAAACTCCGGATCACAACCAATTCCTGCTTGTCAAATTTAAACCTTGATGCAAAGATTTGTTAGCCAGCCCTCTACCACGGAGTTCCAACCCTGGTGTGTTGTTGAAGCTGAACTCTGTATCGACTGTACCCTCTCTGCGTGCCCGGCTATCGCAAAACAATATTCCTCCCCTGTAATGCCTGGATCTTGCAACGCTAAAATAACAGGAGGCCTTGTAGCAATCTCCTGCGAATTAAGCTCCAGAAAGCCACTTACCTGGTCAAAAGGTTCCCTGCACCTTCCAACACTAGCACTAAATCCGCTTAATGTTTTCATTTCCAACAGCGATCGGTTTTAACCCGCAGGTGACGTGAGAAATTTCAACACTACTGGTGACGTCAGACCAGCAGACCGATATACCCATATGGGGTCCTACAGCCATGCAAATAATATTTTATCAAATGTTGTTTTTAGTAATGAAACAAACAACAAACAAAACACACACGGGCAAAATTCGAGGAACACAAAAAGTCATATTTTTGCTGTTTTAGGATATACACATATTAGGTTATCTTCAATAAAACCAAATATTAAAGAAATTTGTAAAAATAAAATACAGTATTATTCGTCACATTAGTCACACTAAAAATAAAAATATATATCTTTTGCTTGGTTTTATTTTAATTTTAGCACTACTCATTTTTTAACTTTCTTTTTCAACTAAATATCATATCGGGCTCAGTCATATTAGATCTGACTATATAAGGGCTCTGCCATAAAAAAAGTTTAAGAAATGCTGCTCTAGACAATGAGTTTCAACTGCATTATGCCCTTCGGGATTGAAGACTTCAGCCAGAAGAAAGAAAATTAATGCTTGCGATGCGCAGTTCAGACTTGGCGGGCGCAGTACGCTGTAATTCGCTTTCTTCTGGCTGATAATATAGACTATGAAAGGTGCCCGCTCATTTTGTCGTTTCACATATAATAGTTGAAATAATTAATCAGATTTGGCAATTCACATTTATTTTGTAAAAATACAATAATTTTACCTAACTGGTTAGGCAACCCTACTAGCATCAATCTTAAATTCGAACAAAGTACAGCTGTCTTTATCAGCTTAAAGCACACTCAGTTTTTCTGATGGCCTACTTTCACATTTTTGGAACTATCGATAAGCTGAATTGGACTGCTTTTGGGGAATTTTTCAGCCATTTCCTGGCAAGCCTTCCGTGTAAGTTGATCGCTCCTTTTGGGGTCCCAGTCTCACGGCTTTGATAGCCATCTTCATTGTTGGAAGGATATGGGAGGCTTTGTAACCCCTGTTGCAATGTTCCGGTGATTTGTGCTTATATCACCGGCATTCGTTTCGTCACTGACGGATTTGATGGGACGTTCCTTCTTCGCACGCCTGACTGAAAGATTTGGCTACTTTACACCTTCAGGTTAATAGTTGGTATTTGCCTACGGTCTCCTCCCTTGAGCGCCGAAATCTATCTGGAAAATTTGTATTTGTAGCCATTTTATTGCACCCTGGAAATGAGTTATTACCTGGATTGGTATTGGAACAAGTTATTTCTTAGCAGGATATATCAGAGGCCCTTCGTGGTACTGAAAGCTATATTTAAATGTACTTATCCTCGGCCTGCAAAGCGTTCTACTACGCCCACGTCAAACGTGTTGAATGTTGCTTTTGCATTGGGCCCCCTGTAACGTAATTTAAAATTCAGATATGCTATTAAGCCCCCATAGGACGTTTAAACTTACTTACAGCCTAGCTGTATTTAACAACGGGATCTGCTGTTAGATATATGTTTAGGCCAGTGCCCTCAAAATTCAGCTGCCAAGGGCAGGTTTATAAACGTCATCGCGCAGTGGAAAACGCTAGGTTAAATGCTAGAATTCGGTAATACGTTGTAACTAGCAAACCGCCCACGAATATTCGTAAAATAATTTTGCAATTTTTGTATTAATTTTGTTAGGAGCATATTCAAGCTGTAGTTTAAACAATCATAACAAGAATAATGAGTTTATCATAGATATCTCTTCGACACTGTATGGTCATACAATCATAAGGGGTTTCGCCCCTTCAAAATCTTGAAGTCAAAGTTAAGTTCGAGCTAACATTCGGGGTAGCAGTTAGCTAATCGCTTGCATTGCTCTGACTTACAGCACTTTGCTTCACAGGGTGCGTGCCAATTGTTGTGCCCATTTTGTACTCTAATTGATTGTTTTCGAGCAGTTAGTGAGATTAATTATACTTATGCAGTGCCCCTTTGCTTCGCTTTTTTTAATGTGTTTAGGTTAGTCTTTGGTTTGTTTGCCTACTTATATATTTTTCTTGTCGCCTCTGTATGTCGATTTGTCTGTATTTATTATTACTGTTTACACTATAAAACCAATTGTTTAAATAAATATTGTTACGAGTTGTTTTTGTCGTTAATTGGTTTTCCGGATTTATCTCATACCTTGGGGAGGTCCGACCCAAGGATTTGTCGACGTCGAGGACCTGGCGCCCTCTTCCCTGTTTTTTTTTCAGCTTAGCTAGAACCCCGACCCTGACGAGTTAGCCAAATTAGGCGGATATTTACCAGCCGGCAAAATACCAAGTGTAACTTTCGCCACCAGGTGGTGCTTGGACCACTGAACAGATGAAGCTGTAAAAGTGCGTGATTAGTTCCCGCCTACCTACCATTTTTTCATTGGTTCACTGGTTCATCTGCTGTAGAAATTTAGAGACAAATACTTTTCCACAAAATAATATATTTTAAAAAATACAAAATATCAGTGCTACCTTACAATAGAATCTACAACTGCAACACTACTAACAAAAACGACAATAGATAAAATGGTACCGAACGTAGGTCAGTTTAAAATAATCATTATTACATCAACCGATGTCCTGAATAAATGCAATGAGAACATTAAAATAATTTAACTAGCGACGATCATTTATCAGGATTTCTTTTTGGACGATACTAGATTTGTCATTTTTTCACTATCTATACCTAATACTGACGACAGCAGGCGCACGACCCCCTTCACATCCGGATTTTCAGCTTCTGAAAACCAGATCATAATGAAAACGGGCCAAGTTAAATGCCCATGAGCCTTACCCTCTGCAGTGACCTCCTTTTCCAGTTTAAGCTTCTCCTGGTTCATCTGCCACATTCCCTCCTCAATAGTGCCTTGCGAGATGAGGCGAATGACACTGACAGGCCTGGTCTGGCCCATGCGATGGCAGCGGTCCTCAGCTTGCTTGTCATTGTACGGATTGAAGTCGATATCGTGAATGATCACCGTGTCGGCAGCCGTAAGGTTGATGCCCAGGCCGCCTGCCTTGGTCGAAAGGAGGAATATGAAGATGTCGGGATCCGAAGTGAATTGGTCTATGAGCTCTTGCCTGGTGGGAGTTGTTTTATCATTTGGTTTTTTGATAGGGCATAGTCTTACCTGACGGTGACTGGGGTGCTTCCATCCAGCCGCAAATACGAGTGGTTTCGGAGCTGTAGGAAGTCTTCCAAAACATTCAGCATAATAACATACTGACTAAATATTAAGACGCGGTGCCCCCCTTCTTTTAACTCTGCCAACTTCTTGTCAAGGTATAGGAACTTCCCAGAAGTTAAGATCAGATTGTCTGGCAGTTCAAACCTGTGCAAGGTCTGAAACAATATTTAAAAAAAATATTAGGCAACCATTGTTTGATGTGTGTGTCTGTGTGTGTGTGTTGGTGATGTGTTGACCTTGTTACTCTGTTTCTTAGGTCTGTGGTTCTGAGTAGAGCACAGTTAATTTGGTGCCCAACTGTGCATGGTCTCACCAAGCCCGATATAATGTTGCAAAAATTAATCATGGCCAACCACTAAACGCGACTGGCTTATACATAAGCAACAACGTAATTACTAACCTGGTACTGTTTGCAAGTTGTGTGTATTTCAAAATCGGACATGCACAGCAAATCATCCGTTACATATTTTACGTTCTTTTCCTTGTGAGTTGGCTCAGCAGCCAACAGACTAGCAATTTCCTGAACGTCTTCATACTGGTAAAAGTACCTCAGGAGGAGGGGGTGGTTGCTGAGCTTCCGCAGGTCGGTCATCATCGCCATCGCGCTGAAATCTTTGCTGTCGGTCTACAATACAATGCTACAATCAGCACGACAACACAAAAGCACAGACGACACTCACCTGCTCCACGTTCTGGAAGTGGAACACGAGATTTTTGTAGTTATCGAACTGTGTGGGGGCAAGGGGGACCTCCACTAATTCGTCAGTCTTCGTGGGCAGGTCCTGCAGGACGTCGCGCTTCAACCGGCGCAGGACGAAGGGCTTCATTATGTCCTTCGCGTGTTTGATCTGGTTGCGCTCGAAGGCTGGCAGGTCGTCCTCGTCTGCCTGCTTATTTCTCTGCAAATGCATGGCGTTACTGAGACCTTCGCTGAATTGCTTCGAGCTTACCGAGTTCTTCTGGAACAAACTCTTTAGGTCTTCGCTTCGGCCAGCGAACATGTCAGGCATTACGAAGATTAGGAGGGACATCAGTTCCAGCAGGTTGTTCTGTAGTGGCGTTCCAGTCAGCAGAATTCTATTTTTGGCCTGAAAAAAATCGGTTGTAAAGTTGTCACTTTGTTTCAAGAGCTACGAACACATAGGGTTATTAAGTTATACAGGGTTTTCATTAATTCCCATTTGCCACGTGACCATGTATTCACCCTAAATGCTTGGCAACCAAACTTACACAATTGGCAGCACTCCCTAAATACAGCAACTAAATAACGCTTGAAATCTGCCGAAAATTGCTAAAGCCGACGCGAATGTAATTTTAGCAATCGCCGCGGACGGTCCTCGTGCAGCGGATCCCCGAGCGGAGGCTCGCCGTGAATAACATCAGCGGCAATACGTTATTCGTTTATGGGCTTTATTACGCTGATTTTCACATGGTAAACTGAGGGAGTGAAGTGCAGTGTTCAGCACAACGAAGTGTATAAAGTTTTTGTGCAGGCGGGTGTTATAGGTGAAAACTAACGGATCAAAGATACTTCATAACCTAAAAATAAAACGAGTAAGCGGAGACGATGCTGTGATAAGCGCGCTGAAATAATTATCACGTAGGCAAAAACCGGAAATATTCAAAATAAACAGATATACGCTTGAAAATTACAATGATGGACGGCGAAAACAAGAGATAGAGATCCGAACAGTAGCGGGGAAATGGAGATTTTCAAAAAAAGTAAGAGAGTAATCAGAACACCGCAGAATAAAGCAGGAACTGTTTGATACTAAGGTGGACGAAGAGATAGAGATTAAAGATATGATAAAAGCGATGATGGGTGAAATTAAAAAGAACACAGAGAGAACAAAAAATTACGAGAAGAAATGAGAAGGAATGAAGAAAACTGGACAAGAGAGAGGAAAGAGCTCTTAGTAAGAATCGAACGCCTGGTAAACAATTGGGAGAAGTTAGAAAAAGAAAAACGAAAATACAATATAGTAGCGAAAGGGGTGAAATTTGATGATGAACTGAAGCAAGAAGCAGCGAAACAATGTCTTTCAGAAAAGCTGGGAATCGAAGTAGATGTAAAGAAAGTGACTGTTATAAATAGTAAAAACGGAAAGACAGTAAATATTTTGGAGATAGGAGACTGGGAAAGAAAACAAGTGGTAATGGCAAATAAATATAAATTAAAAGGATCTAAAATTTACATTGATCATGATATGACCCTCAACGAAAAAAAATACAGATTAAAATAAGAAAAATTGCCAAGGAATAGATAAGAAAAGGAAAGAAAGTAAAGGTGGGCTAGAAAAAGGTTCAAATTGAGGGAGTAACTACATATGGGATGAAATAGAAAAAGGAGCAATAGAGCAACCAAAAAACTAGAAGAAACAAAAAACAAAAACATGGACAGTCAGTAAAAAATAAATAGTGTAAACACAGATAAGGAAGAGACAAAATACAGCAAATTAGGAACATGGAAAGTAAAAAAGTATAACCGGAAAAGAGGAAGAATAAGAAACAAAACAGCACGGAAAAAAAAAGGAAATGGTACCATGAAATTATCCAATGGATACTGGATGTTATGGTGGGTGAGAACAAAGAAAATTTTGCAAAAGCCGGAGTAGCAATGATAACTAAAGATGAGAAAATGAAATATATCAAGAAAGAAAAATTTATCAGTGAAAGAATTCTAGCGGTAAATGTAAAAAAGGGGTAAAATGGAGAGGAGTACCTAATGATAGTGGCATATGGGCCAAATGAGGACGCGAAGAAAGAAGTAAAAAACCAATTTTTCCACGATTTACAAAAACAACTGCATAGAGAATGAATTAATTGTGTCAAATTAGCATTTCCAACACAAAGAAATTCACAAGATCACAAGAGAAATCTATAATAAACTACTTTTTAGTAGTTATGAGAGGATCGGAAATAGGGAGTGACCACTTTCTACCGATAATGAAATGGGACGGTAGCAACAAGATCAACTCGGAGCAAAGAAAGAGAAAGATAGTAAGTCAAAAAATAAGATGCTATACACGGCTAGAAATAGATACCAAGAATGCCTAAGGCGAAAGTTGACGGAGATAAAACTCACAAGAAACAACAATTACAATATGGGCAAAATTCAAAGGTATAATACTAACGAGTGCAGAACAAACGTGTGGAATATCAAAAATAACAAATGCACAAGGAAAAGAACACATTGGTGAATGGAGGAAATTAGGCAAGCTATTAAGAAGAAGAAACTAAAATGGAAAAATATCTAAATACGAAAAAACAAAAAGACTACGCGGAATATAAATCTGAAAGAATAAAAGTCAAGAAACTGCTGAAAGAAGAAAAACAAAAGACCTGGGCGGACCTCAGAGAGAAAATGAAAACAGCATTGAAAGAAAACCAGAAATTATTTTTTGGAACAATAAGAAAAGAGAGAAAGAATAACCATACAATGGTGAAAATATTAAAAATGAAGATAATGAAATAATATATTATTATGATACACATAGGTCACTTATTAAATAAAAATTGAAAGAAATAAATTTGGAAGATTAATACAATCAACTTGAGAAAATTTTGAATAAGATTGTTGGTTAAGTTGAATTGAGTAATAGAAATTAAATTTGAGACAAATTGGATTTTATTTTGAAAGCTATAGCAATTGAGTATTCAGTAATAGTGGTGGAAGTTAATATGAAAGATAAAATAATATTGAATAAGAAAAACAATTACATGAGTGAAATAAAAATAACATTTAGAATATCAAAGAACAGATAACTAGATTAACGACCCACACCCTATTAAGAGTCTCAAATTGCATTAAATAATATTACAGTAAATAAATATAGGATTTAAATGTTGAGAGGTGTAACCATTCCAATATATATGAATAATAAAGGAAGGAGAGAGAACCTAGAGAGAGTAGAAGAACAACAAGTGGAAGATATAACTATAGAAGAAATAAAATAGGCAATACGTAAAATGAAATTGGGAAAGGCGCCAGGATACGATCAGGTAACGGTCGATATGCTAAAAGCCAGAAATGAAGAAACGGTAGAGACCTTAAAGCTAATAATGAACAAGGTACTGAATACAGGAGAAGCACCCGAAGATTGGCAAATCGAAATTATACCGATATTTAAAAAAGGAGACGCAAAGGACTGTAATAATTATCGGGGAATTACGCTGTTAAGCGTAGTGGACAAACTATACGCTAGAATATTAGAAAAAATAGTAAGAGGAGTTTTGGAGGAAACTCTAGAAGACTCACAATATTCGTTATCCGACAAATAAGTGAAAAGGCAATTAGGGAGAACGCGGAGATACACCTGTGCTTTATAGACCTACATAAGCCCTTCGATGAAATAAATAGAAAGGATATTTGGAGAACAATAAAAAAAAGGTGTAAGTGAAAAGATGATAAATGGTGTAAAATCCGTATACAAGCAAACGAGGAACTTTTTAGAGTAAAACATGAAACATCACGGATGTTTGAAACTAAAAAAGGAGTTAGGCATATTGAGCCCGTTACTTTTCGCTGTGGTGCTAGAAGAGGGAATCAAGTAAAAAGTTGTAAAGCAATACAAAGTAGGCCACTGGAGAATGGAAGATATTAAAATCACAGAACTGATTTATGCAGACGATTTAGTGCTGATCGCTAACAATAATGAAAAAACGCTAAATGAAAACCTAAGGACGTACAATAACTCCCTGGAAGCTTTAGACATGAAAATAAATGAAAAAAAAAAACAAAAACAATGGCTATCAGTAAAAATAAAAAAGAACATCAAACCATGTGGGAGTGGGAAATATTTAGGAATAAAAATAGCACAAAATGGTACATTGGAAGATGATATAAAGGAACGAATAGGAATAACAGGAAGACTTTTCAACGCAATCAAGAACACGTTTTTGGATAAAAAAGAAATACCGAAATACATAAAGACTGAAATATTTAAGCGTAGCCACCCCAAATTTGATATATGGGTCTGAAACGTGGGTTTTAACACAAAACCACAATACAAAGCACGAAAATGAGGTTTGTGAGGGTCACGTAATTGCACACATTTTATTTTTTTTTGCTATCTTATTTTTAGAAAGGACACATTTTATTTTAGGCATTTTATTTCTAGGACAATGATAACCCGTAGTTTATAGATGTATTTATGTATAATATAAGTAAAAATTATATCACGTAACGAAAGCTTTCGTTTGTTTTGCCGGTTTGTAATCCGACTCCTTTAGCAGCTGTTGAGCACGCCGCGGCGCTAGAATAGAAAATTCCTATATTAGATTTATGGCCCGGGGCTTAGCCATGTTTGAGGGACAAACCCCCCAAACGCCCCAAACCGCCGGCTAAATTAATTGGGAATTTATTAATTTACGATTTCAGCCAAGAGAAACACGTGTGGTCGTGGGAAACAGCTATTTAGAACATGACAGAAAAGGATTAAAACGGTCGTGGTTTTGGAAGGGAAGCTACCAATAAACATCGCGTCGCTATAACAACGAAATTTAGATTTCGTTGTCATTGGCGGAACGCCTAGCGACACAGGCTGGAGGGGATCTCGTAAGTTGCATAAAACACTGGGCATAAGACGAAAGAAGGCAGAAAAACCAAGTCTGGTGCTACAATCGCTGAGCAGTTACTTAACCCTTTTACTTCACTAGGTACAGCGCAAACCAACACCGCGAGGTCTCTCTCTGGCCTTGTTAGTAGGTGAGCGTTGGGTACCAACTCTTTGTCTTTTACTTCACTAGGTACAGCGCAAACCGACACCGCGAGGTCTCTCTGTGGCCTCGTTAGTAGGTGAGCGTTGAGTACCAACTCTTTGCCTCTCTATTATTTCACTTAACACCGCCAGGCCCATCGTAACAAGATTCCGACAGGCAGACGGCTCTTTGCCGCTAGGCAAGGTAGCAACGAACGCCCGATGTCCGGGTTAGACTCCGAACAGCGCAATAATTGTAAGAGTAATGTAGTGCTTTTACTTTGGTCCTAATAAAGAACGGTCGCTTGCCATGATGTTGTTTTCTTTGGTGTAAGAGCTGGCTGTCTCCAGCCCCTATACGAACTTAGTAACGTTAGCCTAAGTACGGCCGCTAAAATGGGTTTCTTTTGTTTTATTAACTCCAATTTTAAATAGAACACCTGGTATATTATTACAGTTTTTAATTTGGCTTAAAATTTTTGAGAGAATGTGTGTCTTCAACGCTTTGTAGCGTACCAAGGTAATTGACTTAAAAAGGCCTGTCGTGCAAGGGATGGTCATAAACTTGTTACTAAGATTTCAAAAGGTTAAAGGGGTTACAAATTATAAATCTACTCAAACTTGACACTAAGTGCAGTTCCAAATTTGTAAACGTCAGTGCTATCTAAAACGTGAGTGACGAATGGCCTATAAACGTCAGTGCGACACATGCGAACAAAAAGTGTTAGATGCCAAATATGATTGGTGCCGCCATCAAACAATGCAGACTAACTCGTCAAAAACGTCAAAATATAAATTCGAAAAACAGCAGGACGGATGTCACAAGCATAAATGCATCCCACGACAAAAGGAAGTGTTACGTAAATACCCTCGTGACCCAAATGTCCAGCAATGACCAACCCTGGTCACAATACAGTCGTAAATTCTAGAGTATGAAAGAAACACACGCAATTTTATTATCGGGAGCCATCCCTTGTCTGTCACAATAGAGCGAAGGGTCGGCTGGACAATGCTATTGTATCCGAAAAAATAGACGGGGCTCCTTCCATTCAAACAGGGGTTATATAAACTCGAGTAGCCTAGTTTTCGACATCAGTTGTCTCAGATCAGTGCGATCGCCTCACGTATTTGTATTTTGTATTTGCGTAATATTAACGAATGTGTACGTGTGTATATTTGTTTATTTCTTTAAATTAAAAATAAAAGAAGGTTATTGTTTTCCATACACGTGTGTATTTTACTGAACTAAATTCTACAGTTCAAATTGCTACGCATCAAATAAATTGGCAAACAGTATCCAAAGCTTAATTTTGTACGATTTCTGTCGAATTTGTAATTTTTGAAAATCGTACGACACTCATTAATGACCAATAGAAAAATTAGTTCACAAGCCGTAACCAAGACAACAAAAAATTTCTTGGAATTTATTATAAGATCATTCTAAAAGGAAGGTGTGTACATGTATCACACCAGATTTTTTCTCTTACAGTTTCCTTTATCAGAAAACTTGTGCCATATCTGTTTTCTTCTCCATTTATCCATATATACTCTTGTGTTTTTGCATTTGTTTCCCCTTTAATGTTGGTTTCTTGAGTTCGTAAAATATCTATATCAAAGAGCATATAATGAGAAGAGGCTCATCCATATAGGTTTCAACGTATAGGTTGTTAAATGGGTTGCATACCCACGTTTCTCGAATTAATTTGCAGAAAGCAAACGTCCTTTCGGTTTTTCTATCTGAACCAGCTGGCACAACCATCAGTTCACTCCAGCGCGAAGATAAATTGCCCACGTTGCCACATTGTTGCCGTGTTCTAAGAAGGTAGTGCGGATCGGCAAAATCGAAGAAATTTTACAATCGAGATATTCGAATTTGTCAAAATACGAAAAGTGCAATTTTTCGGAAATTAAGTAAGATTTCAATGAGATTTTTTTTAGAGTGTGTTGTTTTTAGCTAACTGAACAATCTCAAGGCCAGCAAACCCCTAATTTTTTTCAACTTTAGCTAAAAATTGACAGTTGCCTGACTTCTCAATATAGCCAGCCAGTAAGGCATCCAAAGTAATATGTTTGTTTTCTAATTTATGCTGCCAAATTAGTCGTTGCCGATCTTCTCTAAAAATGTAATAAGTCCAGAAATTTTAAAATGGTTCTAATGGTTCTAATGGTCCCTATTTCAATAGCTACACTAACTATTTTTACCACAAATATCGACGCTGCTCCGTTCAACCCCGCACTTTAATTTAATTTAGTTGTTACGTTTTCCTGTATTTTACATGATTTAAAATTTGTAGTTTTGTTTATTCACTGAATTATCAATTATTTTAATATCCTAGAAACTACTTTACATCGCTATCCAGTACTAATTTGTCTCTGTGAAAATCTTAGCAGAAAGTAAATAGAACATATTAGCTACAATTAAAAAAAAATTAATTACAGTGACAAATGACACGAAAAAATTCGACTGTGACATTTCAGCAATTTTATCAGTTTCTGCAACCTAAAGACAAAATATCATAGCCGACTCTAATGCTATATAAAATAACAATCTCACCTTAATGCGAATAAGGTTTTCGTAGCGTTGTGTGTTCATGTTTTTGAGCATATGAGCCTCATCAAAGATCACGTAGTGCATCTGTGTCACTTTGAACATCTTTCGTTCCTCGGGAGTATTTGTAACCATGGAATACCTAAATTGAAAAGGTATCGAATCTGCAATTTTCAATAATGTGTCTGTTACTTACGTGGTTAGTATGACATCGTAATCCGCCAAGTTGCCTTTGGACCAGTACTCGATGCGGTACATCTTTCTTTCTTCAGTACTCCCGTAATACATGAAAACTTTCAGCTGCGGGCACCATCTTTCAAACTCTACACGCCAATTATCTGTTGGAGAGAAAGTAGAAATTAAAACTATGTTAGAGGTTACATGAATTTTTATGTTAATAATAATGTTGAATATCACCAAACCTCAAATACTGAATTTCATGTAGCTGCTGTAAGCAACACAAAAATACAAGAAAATAATTTTTTTGTAAACTAGTACCTTTTGAATGTGAAATAGTACATACTACATACTACGTAGGATGTTTAAAATTGCACTTGAACTCTTCAAACACAACAAAAATCCAAGTGTAAACAATAAAATCCAGTTGCTATTGACACGAGAAATGAGAAATGCAAGAGTAAATTAAATCTGTATCAAATGTAACTATAAACCGTTCAATAGTTATTTGCCAAGTAGGTAGACATGGAATTTTGTTTTTATGTTTAAGAAAATTAAAACTCCCTAGAATCTCTTTCTGACACTTTGTCAGAATCAGCTGTTATGTACAGGAGGCCCACGAAAGTGTCTAATTTGATATTTTGAGGTTAAACGTGCAATGTTGCCAGTGCTTTCATACTTTGTTTGCCACTAGGCATAATATGTATGGACATCAGCGTTATGGATACCTATCTGTCAAATTGTAATACTAGAGCAATATGCCAAAAGTAATTAAAGGTGACACAAAACTGAAAATTACAAAGGCCTACAGGCATTACAAAACCGACAGGCCAGACCTTACGGAAACTGAAATCCTTGCCCGGCTTACTGATATTTGGGATGCAAGTATTTATGCATAAAACTTAACTGTTGCTTTAATTTTGGGCTTTGTACTGTTTTAGGTGTCCGAAAGAACTATAAGAAGTATTATTGGGCGGGACAATTTTGAAATTAAACCTTTTGGCCCACGACCTAAAAATGATACATACTATAAAAATTTTGCATTTCGGGAAGATTTGCAACGACAGATTTGGAATTATCACTTGAAAAATGAGCACTTTACTTTGGCTAGACTATTAAAGGACGTGCGTGAAAATTTCGAATTCGATAAGGGGAAAACGACTTTATATAATATTCTAAAATCAATGGGTTATAAATACAAACATGTAAACGGACGTAAAATTCTATGTGAACAGAAACATGTTGTTGCATCCAAAATTACTTATTTGAGAAAATTCTTGCAATACCAAAATTCTAGTGAAAATATAACATTCGTGTACCTAGACGAAACCTGGATTTATCAAAATGGATCTAGCGTCCGACAATGGGTACACGATTCTGAAATTAAAAGCAATCTGTCTAAAATTAAATCGGAGGGAAAGCGTTTCACTGTTTTGCATGCGGGAACTAAATTTGGGTTTTTGGAAGGGTGTAATCTATTCTTATCTTCAACTAATAACGATAGGGATTATCACAAAACCATGAACGGGGAGATTTTTCAAAATTGGGTGGTTAATCAGTTACTTCCTGCTCTGAATAAAATTCCTGGTAAATGTGTGGTAATCTTGGACAATGCACCGTACCATTCGGTGCAGTTGGAAAAGTTACCCTCACTTAATTGGAAGAAGGATCAGATGCAGGATTGGTTGATTAAACACAATGTCAAAATTAAGGGCAAAATTACAAAAAAACATCTTTGGAGTTTAATTCAACCTTTTAGGAAAGACAATAACAAACGTTACGTGACTGACGAATTTTTGAAAGAGAATGGTCATGAGGTTCTTAGATTACCTCCGTACCATTGCCAATACAATCCTATTGAAATGGCATGGGGGTTCTGTAAAACTTACTACAACAAGCATATAAATTCTCAGCTTTCATCCAAGGATAAGGTTAAGAATTTATGACTTGAAGCTCTTTCAAAGTGTACCTCCGACATGTGGCAAAATTATTGTGATCATTGTGAAAAAACTATTTCGGAAGACTGGGCGAAACATATGGGAAATATTTCGTTTGAAAACATTCCACCTTTCATTATTTCATTGGAGGAATCTGAGTCAGAATTAAGTATTGATAATGATTCAGATACTAGCAATGAAACAATGGAAGTGGAATAGGGGGTTTTTGGCATCAAAATTCTTGTTTATGACATGGAAAATGAGTGGCTATCTTCTGATAATCCACACCACGCAACTCCCAACGCTGATCCGGCCCCAGTGTAAACCAAGCTCAAGACATTTCTCGTATGAAAATTTAAAGCCGCTCGAAGTTTAGACTTTAGACCAGCACACCGACATCCATGCCAACAAGGAATCTCATTCGCAGTCTCATATTCTTTACATTTGCATTTATTTAAATGTGGAAGCATTAATTTGTAAAGTCGATGAAAATTGGATTTATTCTATTGAAGGCTCCTTTAGGAAATTTAATGAGGAGTTTCCTGCGACAGCTATACAATATAAGGTATTTAGTGATGCTTTATCAAGAATGGTCCATAACTTCCGCGAAACTGGAAATGTACACCGGAAGCAAGGCAGTGGTCGACCAAACATAAGCACTGAAGAAGTAGTTAACAATGCGAGACAAATTGTGCAAGAACAACCACACGTATCTGTTCGCCATTTAGGACAGCAATTAAATGTTTCGTATACAACATCTCATAGGATATTAAGAAGCAATTTGCATTATTTTCCTTACCGGTTGCTGCCAAACGATCCTCCGGTTAGATTGGAATTCTGTAACTGGTTTATCAATAATTTAGGAAATAAGAATAATGCGTTTGAGAAAACTGTCTTTACCGATGAGGCATACTTCTATTTATCAGGCTATACTAATTCACAAAATATGAGTATGTGAAGCTCTGAGAATCCCAATTTTTATGTTGAAGAACCGCTTCACCCCCCCCAAAAAACAGGGTTTGGGCTGCAATTAGTAAAAGAAGAGTTATAGGTCCTGTATTTTCTGAAGGTAAGTGCAGCAAAACGATTAAATTTTATTTTAATAATTCAAATTTTAAGTTTGCTATATGCACAACAATATCGTATTGACATTTTGTCGCCGTTTTTTGAAGAGTTACGTGACGATGAACTACAAAAGGGTTACTTTCAATAAGATGGGGCAAGACTTCACACAACACAAGAAAATTTAAATTTACTTGGAGCGTTTTACAAAAACAGAGTTATTTGTCAAAACATGTCTACAGAGCGGCCTCCGAGGTCTTATGACTTAACTCCCTGCGAATTTCTTCTGTGGCCATATTAAAAAAAATATCCATTTTTCAACTTCCACTGGACAATATTCAGCAACTTTAACAAAGAAGTAGTGGAAAAAATAAAGAAATCAATAATAATGCCGTAATATTAAGAGTTGAAAATAGAACGAGTTAAGGAGTTTACTTCCTTAGGAACATTAATCTCTGAAAACTTAACTTACACACAAGAAATTAAATCAAGGTTAATACCATCGAGATGTGCGGGCGCGTTAACTAGTATAATGTCCTCAAAACAAATCTCGCTAAATGCAGACCTACGATTCATAAGACTGTAATTCGACCCACAGCTACGTATGCATGTGAAACATGGACGATGAATGTGGCAGATCAAGACATGATAAGTAGGTGGAAGAGAAAAATGCTGCGAAAAATATTTGGAGGGACTCGAACGGAGGATGGTTGGAGAAGACTTACAAACGAAGACGTACAGGAGAAGTATGGGGAGCCAAGTATAGTAGACTTCATTAAAGCTCAGAGGTTAAGAAGGTTTAGGCATATATGGAGAATGCCAGATGGAAGAGCTACTAAGATAGTATTGGAAGGCAGAGAGCAAGAAACTAGATGAAGGGGGCGACCAAGGAATAGGTGGGAGAAGGCAGTAATGGAAGACATAGCAAGGAAAGGAATAGAAGACTGGAGAAATAAAATCATGAATAAAGGACAATGGAGATTGTTATGCAATGGGCCTAAAGTGGCTTGTAAAAGCTTTATTTATTTATACTGAAAAAAATACATAAATTGTAATATTTAAATATTTTTGTATACAATTTATAATTACAATAAAAAAACGACTTTCATTATACCATTATTCCTACTCAACAAAGTATGACACGTATTCAGAATCAGCAAGTTGTCTTTCATGAAATTTATCTTAACCAATAATAAAAGTGGCACAAAATCCAAAACCAAATCTGGCAACCACGTTTTGTACATTAACATAAAATTATCATTTTGTATAAAATGGGCATAACCTAACTTTTCTTAATGACTGACAGCATATTTACAGGGTGAAATTCATCACCCTAACATGGCCTCCTATCTGGCAAATAACTATTGAACGGTTTATATTAACACTGTAAAACATCTAAAGACACTGAAACAGAGCTTAATTCCCAGAGCTGTATGGCTAAAACCATCCGAAATAGGTCTCTGCTGAATAGAAAAGTGACAGACACAGCAAATAAAGAAGAAGCAGAAAAGACGGATAAGCTATATAAAACAATAGATATAAGCAAATGAAAAATATAAAGAACAAATTTCAAGGCACAAAAAACGAGATCAAAATAAACCGCCTGTTAAAAAATATGGAGAAGAGATCAGAGCAATTAAAGAAGAACTAATTAATAAGAAAGTGAAATAGAAAAAAGAACAAATGCAACTGCATAAAAAAGTGAGGGACTAAAGACAAGGATAAAAAGTCAAGAGAAAGGAAAGAAAAAGAATAACACAATAAAGGATGGAAACCTAAAAATACCACGAGAGCAGAAGTGGAGCCACAGGAATGAACTGAGAGGTATGATTAAGCAACAAAAAGTTTGTAGGGGCCACCCTGTAGAATCGGGGCGAGGAGATTTACAACCTGTAACATGCAGGTGCAGGCGAGAATATAGATTTTTAACGTCACATTACACAGAACCTTGCCCTTCCCCACGTCGTATCTTTTTGCTTGTTGAGGTTAAGTGCATCGCTTTGCTAGTTGACAGTAAGTATTACCTATATTTTGTTTAAATACTTGTTAATTCTAATGTCTATCGCTTTGATTCAGCTCCTGAATTTATATTCTTAGTTTGTTTACAGTGACAGCCGAATAAACATCCATAGTTAATTATGTAATATTGCATCATCTACCCATTTAACTAAAATACTTAAATTTTTTCAGTTATAAATGTCCTTTGCATGGTTATAATGGTCAGCACGAAAAAGAAGTGTTCCCGGAATCCTCAAAACATTGGTACTGTACAGCTCAGTCTGTCTAAGCATTTTTATAAATTTCTGTACCGCATTCTTTAGCTTCCGAAGCATTAGAAGTAATCGTTAGGTACTCCTTCAAATGTGGTAGAAGCTAATACAGTTTTATGTTCATGTTATGATCAGCCTTTGACATCATCAATGTTTTGACGTATCAGCTAATTTGTTTCATTTATAAAATAATGAAATAACAAGCAACAGTAGTAATTTTCATTAGTAATATACCAAGGGCGAGATATACTTACCGATAATTTTGCACACGCCAAGGGTCGAGAGCTGGTTGCAATGAAAACTGTTCTGAGGGCAGTTTTCTAAGGGCACAATGACTCTTGGCATGGGCAAAATTATATGTAAGTGTGTCGCCTGCGTTTATATTTTGAAGTCATGTCACAATTGTGTGTAATAATCAACATTAGATTATTTATCAAAACTATTCAGGATTATTTATATGCATTTTTTTCTGTTACCGATTTTCAACCTACTTTGGAGAATAACTTCAAGCAGTTCTACAAATCATCAATAGGTTTTGAAACTGCCTTGATGATGACCACATCTGGGACGATTTGATATTAAGTAAGTGCACTACTTCCTTAATCTTCAAATTTATCAAGAAGAATAAGCCGAATACCTCCATTACCCAAGAACATCGGAAAAAAATGGCTGCGGAGTAGGTCGTTATTTATTCATTATGTTTATAATAAGTATATTTTATTTATTTACATGTTGTTTTATGAGCATTTATTCTTTGTTCTAGAATTTAATATTTGTTGTATTGTATATTATTTCTGCTGAATGTATTTATTACATTAATCAAGTTATTTTACTACTGCTTCCCTTAATGAGATTGGAGAGTTGCCCATATGCGCTATTTAAATTTTGCACTCACGCCACTTAAAACTCCCGCTCATTGTGTAACTCGGCCACCCCGTTGCCAGGGTGCAAAAAATGTGTGAAAAAATGGTGGCGTGATGCCAATGTTTAGCATAGGGGATTCGCTTCTATTATGTATTGTTTTGTGAGTGGAGCACTTCGTGCAAGAAAATCTACAAGTGAGGGCAAAAGTAACTACGTCAATCACCATAGGTAAGCCAGAGACAAAGGAAGATAGTATAGTTCTTCTAAGGAAACTTCCATTGCATGTAACTATGATGTCAAAATCCGTGCCACTATAATAATAATAAACGAAATTTTTGCATACGACAAAAAACATACAAATGTCTATAAAAGCCTGTCTGGTCAAAAGAGCTTTGAATGTACAGGGTGGCCAGATAAGAATGTCAAGTGCTGTATCTCGGAAACTATTCGTAGTAGAGACTTGCGGTAAAAAATTTTATGACGAAAGTGGTCGAAAGAAGAACGTGGAAAATATTTTCAGATTTCCAAGATGGTCGCCAGGGGGCGTAACCGCCATCTTAAACTTTTCAAGTGATTTTTCATTGAAATCCACCTAGTAAATGTTACCAAAAAATATATGGTTTCTAAAGCTAAGCTTTACTCGAGTAATTTTTGCTCAACACTTTGACGTATCTATTAAAATAAAGTGGTGGGGGGTAATTCAATGTTTTTTTTAAATAAGCAGCTGTAACTCCTAACGACTGAACGGATTTTAACAAACTTGGTCTCGTTGGAAAAAGCATTTATTGTTCCATCAAACCCATCTTACCTGTGATATGTGTAATTCTTAGTGATGCTTCTAGAGGGTGTTCTTTGATATAATAACAGAAAATTGCAAAATTCTTTTAAAAATGTAATGCAATAATATGACTTTTTCATCTCTCCAATGAATTTCAGATAAAAATTCTCTATTTTCCTTAATCATGCCCAACATCCAATGACAATAATCTATCCGTCGATCAAAGTCTTTGTGATTTAAGGCTTGATATAAAACCATATGATATGAGTGCACTCTAAAATTTGAAATAACAAACACATTGTGAAACATGTAAAGTAGTATTTTTAGTGGCATAAAAACTTACCTGTGATCGTTTAAAATGTTTAGAATAGTATACGTGATATACCCAACGCACGAGACTTTGCTCTCGCACTAACGTGGGGATTCAATTCCACGTCTGCTAAGACATTAACAATATTGTCTTCCGTTGTTCTAGCAGAGTGTCTTCTTAACTGAGGTCGAAAGCTGCCAGTATTGCGCAAATTTCGCACTAAACGCGGAAAAATTCTCGCATCGCGTAAACGATGATTTGAATATCGAGCTCTGTATACTCTTTGAGCCACTGCTGCATTTTGAAGACATTCAAAATATATCGCAATCATATCGACAGCTTCATCATTTGTAAAAGGCAATTTGATAGTTTTAAGGCCTTACTTGTGTGTGCAACGAACACAATTTACACTGCCTCTATAAGTATAATTTTAATATTTGTTGACAAGTTGATTTTAGGCATTTGTTTTTCCTCCATGGCCTACTCTTCATATTCAGCCTACCTTGCACTTGCATATTATATGCATTGATTATTATGCCCCTACACATTTCTTTTCAAATTTTTTGAACTAAGAATACTTTTATTATTTAAAAATTATTAAATTGTGAAATTTTATCATTGAGTCTTGAAAAAAGACAAATAAATAACAATAAATATCGGTGTAATAACGTCTTTTTAAAATTATATGATAACTAAATTTTCTTTCTTCGATATTTCAGGCTACGAATAAGATATCGAGATATGGTTTTCACTAACCTATTTAGGTATCATTTCACTACATTTTTATGAAAAAAAGTCATATTATTGCATTTAATTTTTTAGAGAATTTTGCAATTTTCTGTTATTATATTAAATAAAGAACGCGCTCTAGAGGCATCACTAAGAAATAGACATATCACAGGTAAGATGGGTTTGATGGAACAATAAATGCTTTTTCCAACGAGACCAAGTTTGTTAAAATCCGTTCAGTCCTTTAGGAGTTACAGCTGTTTATTTAAAAAAAACATTGAATTACCCCCCACCACTTTATTTTAATAGATAAGTCAAAAAGTGTTAAACAAAAACTGCTCGAGTAAAGCTTAGCTTTAATAAGCATATATCTTTTGGTAACATTTACTAAGTGGATTTCAGTGAAAAATTATTTTTGCAGCGAGGTTAGGTTTCATGTTGATTGGTTCGCATTTATTTTAAATTATAGTTCTGGCTTTTATCAACTTAAAATGCGATTTTCTAATTTGATTTTAACTAGGTAGGTATCACATTCAAAACAATTTCAGTTTATAATAGCCGTAACCACAATTTAAAATAATTAAGATGTCAACCCGTCCACATGAAATCCAACCTTACTGCAAAAATAATAACCAGAAGCTTATGTAGCAACACAATTCAATTTAGTGACTAAACTTGTTGACAATAATTTCCCTAGATTGCATTTCCATATCAAAAAATGGACTGTAATTATAATAATTATATATTTGTGTTTTTGGATGAAACCTGAATTTGAAGACGAGATAAGGTGGTTTACAATTCTGCATGCAGAAAGTTTTGCAGGTCTTTTACCACGCTATAGCTTATTGCTGAGCTCTGAACTCAGTTTACTTTGCCAAACCAGCACAATATAGCACACCTTTGCCTTTGCATTAATTCGTTTTTCTTTAATAATTTACATTGATGTCATGTGGAACATGTGACGTTACATATTATGACATAATCTCAATAATTATCTGGGGTGAAATCTGAAATGGCGATACAGCAGGTCTCTGAATCTTTTAGGGTGATATAGCATGGTTTTTTCCTTTGTACTATAAACAAACAAAAGCATCAACAAATTTTGCGTCTTAATGGTGGCTGATACATGATTGGAGTGACGAATAAAAATGAATGCACTCTATTGCTGTCATTTTCTCATATAGAGTCCCTATAGTGTATTTCCATAACTATATAGCTCTGCCAAGCTTACAAAATTGAAAAGGCACATGTAGGGAGCTGGGATAGTTTTTAATGGTACAGTCAGAAGAAAAACATTTTAAGCGCCAAATTTGAATAATTGTAAATATTTTTTAAATTTTATTATCATCCCTGGCCTCTGAGTAAATTCTCATTATTAGAATTACGAGGAGAGATTTTTATATTATCTATCTAGCCATGAAAAAAACAAAACTCAAGAGAAAAAATAAATTATTTTTCAACATATGCTCCACTACTGGTCACATATTTATTCCAACGTTTTTCTAATAAACCTATACCCTAAAAAAATCCTTTATTTTTCTTGATAATTTTAATCTTACTCCAGATGGAACAATTGCTATCGATAGCCCAAGTTAAAGTCTCCATAACTCTGTTGAAAGTCTCATCGACACTAAGATTAGAATTATAAATATCGTTAAACCTTTGAACAGAAATGCCTGGAGGCTGGATCAGGTTTCTGTTGGTTGCACTGGTTCTTTATCCCTAATTTTTAAGCACATGAATGAGACTGCATTCATGTATTAAGCCAATGTAGTTAATGGCACTTAAAGGGATGATGATGTTGCTACCCTTAAAACACAGCCTCACGTTTTATGAATTATGGCTTCGAAGAGGGCAGCAACGTTGCGAATGAATCAAACATTAGATGTAGATTGATTTTATTACAAAAATTGACAAGCTTTTATACAAAACATAATTGCTTAGGACTAAATAACAACATTTCAAAGTGCAAAGGTGTAGTTCACTAGAACGAGTCTAATATTACAAAATAACTACTCAGCGGTAAACAGTATCGCTTCCTGCTTTGTTTGCAAGTACGCACGTTGAACTTTTGATTGTGGGTCGTTTATTTGCGTAAGTTGCCGGTTTGCAGTTTTCTGGCCTTTAAACCAGCTTGATTACGAAGCAACACTGGCTTTTAAATTGTGAACAATATTTCGTAAATTTTGACTGAAATTTACATCTGTTTAATCTAAATTAAACACCTATCCAGTGTCAATAAAACATAGTCTATGTTAATGTCTCCAGAACGAAATATATTTTTTGACATATTACAGCAGTAATTAAGCAAATTAGACAAACTATTAAAGATTGCTTGGTAGTCTCTATCGAGAAGTTGGTAGATGGTTATTACACAACGTTTAAACTGACCCACACACTCCAGAGTAACAGGGCAACACTCATAATGCCTTTCTATGCTGTAATGGTTAGTGCTAATATTGTTCACTTTTAAAAACTTAAACACCCCGCATGAATAAACAGAGGTAGTATCATTGCAATTTCCCAATCCCGAGGGATTTCACTTGCCCTCGCTATCGCTATGTTATTCAACATTTCTATAAGAAACTTTTGGCCCCTGTAATTCCCATTGCCTTCACAATTTCAGTAGTAATCCCATCATATCCTGCTGCTTTACCTGTGTTTTGTTTCCTTATGGCTATTTCTAGTTCTTCTATTGTTATGTTTAAGCTGTCTTCTTCATCTACACTTAGCACAGTTGCCGTTGTTACTGTTCCATTGTCTTCTTCCTCATTATTACTGTCTAGCAGTTCCTTAAAATATTTCCTCCACCTCTACACAATTTCTTCTTCTTGCGTTAGTAATTGTCCCTTTTTGTCCATAATATAGTTAATTTCTTTGCCTGTTTTCTTCCGTATGTTTCTTATGACTTTGTAGAAAATTCTCCCATGCTTTTCTCTTGTTTTTGAGCACCATGCTTGTGACCATTTTCCTAGGTTCTTTGTACAGCTCGTAGCTTTCTGCTGTTTGCTCCCTTAGGTATTTTTTCATTTTTATGGCTTGCTTCACCAGGGGGTGACCACCAAGGAGTTTGTTTACGGCTTTTATTTTCAAGTGTTGTTCCACAGGTTAGCGCCGCGCATCATGCTGGTTTGTAGCATTCTCTCTATTTATTTTCACATATAGCGCTAGCGCTACTGCTATTTTCTTTTCCACCAGGTAATGGTCACTACTAATCTCAGCACCTCGTTGTACTCTAGTAACTCTTACTCTTTCCATTACTGCTTTCGAGACTAATACATAATCTATAATGGATTTTTCTTCTCTACTTTTTAGCACCCTCATACATTTATGGATATCGCCATGTTTAAATTTGGTATTTGTGATTATCAATTCGTTTTCCATACAAAATTCCAGCAGATGTCTTCCGTTTCTAGTAATTTCTTCCTCTCCGAACTCCCCTATGTAGGGCGCGTATCTAATAACATCTTTACCAACCTTTGCGTTTAAGTCTCCTTCTATTATTAATTCATTCTTTACTTTCTCCACAGCTTCTTGTAATTTATTGAAAAATCCCTCCTCTTCTTCTAACTTTACATCTTCGTTCGGTCCGTATACCACAATACAGTCTAGTTTTTCTTTATCATTAATTTTTAGTCCTAACTTTAATATTCTTGCGTTCACATATTCCCAATATAATACTTTGTCTTTCCATTCCTTACATATCAACCATGCTATCCCCTTCTCGGCTCTTTCTATTACTTATATTACTCCACTGTAGATTAGTAAATGATCATTCATTATCTTTGTGCCCCTACCCTTCATCTTAGTTTCGGTAATTCCCAGTAACTTTATTTTTAATTTGTCGAATTCATTTACAAGTTCTCCTTTTCCTTTTACGCTTTGTATATTCCATGTTCCTTGATCTCAGCCTTAATACTTTTATTTATCGGTATGTTCGTTTATTTATTGTTTATTTTATTCGTAGTCCTTTCCGTTACCGCGTTTGTCTTAACTTTTCCATCCTTAGTGTGCGTACTAGTTTTTTGAAGCCTGGTCGCCCACTTTCACCTTCTGCTTCGGACCACTCGTATTTTATGTTGTTTATTTCTATTTTTTTGTAACAAACTTTAATTTTCTTGCTTTGTTCTTTTTCTTCCTGGGCAACCTTCCTTATTGCTGGCTGTATTTTCTGTTCTTCCATGGTGAAATCACGTTCTATGTATATTTCTCTATTACCCAGTCTAAGTTTTTGTTAGAGTTTTTACTTCGTTTCACTGGCTTCCTCTCTCCTGTACCACTTTTTTCACCTCCTCTTGCCACGTTTTACTAGATCTTCCTCTTCTGTTGACTCCTTGTGCTTGCGCTTTATACACTCTCTTTGTAAGTCTTTCGTCTGTCATCCTTTGTATATGTCCCAGCCATCCTAATTGTCTGTCTTCGATTTTTGTCAGTACTGGTTTTATTTTAAATTTATTTCTGTATGTCTCATTTCTGATTCTATCTCTTCTTATTTTCTTATCTATTTTCCTTATAAATCTCATTTCTGTTGCGTTTATTCTACTCTTATCTTTGTTCGTGAGTGCCTAAGTTTCGCTACCGTATATTAATGTGGAGTTTATTATCTTTTTAACCACTTCTATCTTTACATCTTCGGTTATTTCTCTTTTCTCCAAGAATGCTGTCCTTAGTCCGTTGTATATTATTCCTACTTTTGTTATTTTATCGTTTCTTTCTTTTTCTATCTTTCCATTTCTTTCTATTACTGTTCCCAAGTATTTAAATTCTTCCACTTGTTCAATTTTCTGCCTGTTTATACTAATATCATGTTTTTTGTTACTTTGTCATATTATCATCGATTTTGATTCTGTACGTTCATTCTCATATTTATCTTGTTCAGTTCTTTGTTTAACTTGTTCAGATTATGCTGTAGATTTTCTTCTGTATCTGGTACTATCGCCATGTCGTCCGCGAAGAGCAGCTCCGATATCTCAACCTTTTGCATCTTCCAATATCCCAGTGTCATCGGTTTCATTTCTTGTTTTGCATTCTTTATTGCTTCGTTCACTACTAATGCAAATAACAGTCGACCCCTCGTTATTTGTTCTCACTATATTTTTTGTTGTATCGTACATCGTTTTTATTACTTCCGATATTTCACTGTCTATTCCATTTCTTTGTATGCTCTGCCATATATCTTCCCGTCTTATTCTGTCAGAAGCTTTTTCTAAGTCGATAAAAGCTATGTGAATTTATTTGGTTTTGTTTATGCACTTCTCGATACATTGTCTTCATATAAATATTGGGTCTCGTGTGCTCCTGCCTTTTCTAAAGCCATATAGTGTTTCTTCTAGTGAGTTTTCTATTTGTTCTTTTATTCTTGTTTCTATTATTCTGGCAAGTACCTTTGCTGGTATGCACATTAGCGCAATGCCTTGGTAGTTTGAGCATTCTCTTACATCCCCTTTTTTATGTATTGGTAGAATGATCCCTGCGTTCCATTTCTTGGGTACTTTCTTTTCTTTTATTATTTTATTTATCAAATTTGTAAATTCTTTCAATCCTGATTCCTCTAAATAGTACATCATTTCGGGTGTGATTTCAGCAATTCCAGATGCTTTTCCTAATTTTAATTTCTTATAGCTCGTGTGATCTCTTCTTCAGTTATTATTATTTCTGCTGTTTCACATTCTCCCTTTTTCTCTTTTATCTGTTCGTTTGAATCTTTAACTTCTGTTATTTCCTTGAAATGCTTTTTCCACCTCTCCATTATTTTGTCCTCTTCATTTATTATATTTCCAACTTTGTCTTTCATATTTTTCATCATCATCATCATCAGCCATCTTGTATCCACTGCTGGATGTAGGCCTCCCTTATTTGCTTCCATACCGTCCTATCTTGCGCAACTCGTATCCACTGTCTCCCTGCCGCTTGTCGTATGTCATCTGTCCACCTTTTAGGTGGCCGACCAACTGGGCGTTTTGATAGTCTGGGTCTCCATGTAATAATGTTTATAGGCCATCGCTCCTCTGATTGTCTTGCCACGTGGCCTACCCAGGACCATTTTGCTTTTAGTATGGCTTGGACGTTTTTCATACTGTACCCTTTTTTCTGTCTTAGTTGTTTCAGTGTGCCGTAGAATAGTTTCTGATTATTTCTGAAATTTTCATTCATATTTTGACCGAATTTCCTCCATGACTCCTGTTTTGCTTCTTTTACCGTGTTTTTAACTTGAGTTCTTTTCTCCTTGTATTTCCCATAATCTGTTTGTATTTTTGTGCAAAGATCTTTTTTCCATAGATCTTTCTTCTCTTTAATGACTTTTTGTATCTCTGTTGTCCACCACTCTGTTCTCTTTATGTTTTTGTTCCCTATTTTTGTCGTTCTGTAACTTTCTTCAGCTGCCACTAGTATTGTTTCTTTTAGTGTTTTCCATTGCTCTTCTATGCTTTGCAACAACCCGCAAGAAATTGCGTTTATAATTATAAACCTTATAGATTTTAAGTTGTCAGGAGGAAGAATAAATCAAAGCCGCCCCTGCATAAATTACATTTATTGCGAACGCAAAAATTCATTTGGTAAGAACGAAAAGACTACATCGTTATAATCCACAAAGCGGTTGAATTACATCCGGTGTTAATTAACCAAAAGCTTTCTCAGAATAAAGAAGTGCCGAATTGGCAGGCAGTGCAAAACCGCGTGGGATATGCAGAATTTGCAATCCCAGAGCGCGCGAGTTCTAATTAAAAAATGCTATTTTGCAAAACGGGAGAGTACGAAAGACATTCGTTTTTGTCCCGAAAGAAAATTACCTTTTGGGGAACGGGAACTGGACAGGCAGTCTTCATCGGGTTCCGCGATGAACTAATTACCGGCGAAAGCCGCCTCGGCGCTTGCCGCGTGAAATAATCCAAGTCAAAATTGAAAGTTCTATTTAAAAATTGATGTAAGCAAGTGTTGTGACAAGCCACTCAAAATTCAAGGATTAGCGACCAGGGGATCTAAAATCTAGCCGAACATATTTAAATTTCCTAAGTCAATTCGGGCATACCGCAAATAAATAAAATTAACATTCACCCTCTAAGTTCTAGCAACGGCACCTGGACGAAGGTCAGTCATTTATGGTATTTATTTAACCAACTAAAAGCAGGGCTGCTATGTTTATTCTTTCCTTCCAAAGTAAATTGATGTCATAAAAATTAAGCATAATTTTGATCAATCCTTTTTACGAAGCTACAGTTAATTAACCATTGACCAGATAGGGTAAAATTAATTTGTACTTTATCCAAATTTGTAAGTTCTTTTAATATAAGTTATTTATTCTTTTGTGGGTGTTTTATTAACCATAACTCAACAGTACAACCCCTACGATTACTAATCGTGGACAGCAGATGATTTACAATCCCCTACTTGCAAATACTGATCTACGGGTTCAAACCAACCCCTACATCACACAAACGTGGCAGCACGTTAAACTGGTAACCAGGGGTTGGGAAAACAATCCCTTGGTTATAGCTTGCATCCCCTTTTCTTAAGTTTATCTTGATATTTTAATCTATATGTCTGATCTTTGAGCTTATAACTTTTTTTTTCTTCTTTACTTTATTTCTTCTTTTTCTTCTTGTCTTAATATTAGTTTCATTTGGACTAAGTAATGATTGCTACCAATTTCGGCTTTTCTTGTTACTTTTACATCCCTCACATATTTCCAATATCGCTTTCGTACCAGAAAGTAGTCGATTATAAACTTTTCATTTCTACTTGGCTTCTCTTTTGTTATCTTATAAATTTCCTTGTGTTTAAACTTTATATTTGTTATTATTAGGTCATTTTCCATGGACATTACTATAATTCTCTCTACATTATTTTTTATTGTTTCACCTTCTTTACCCATTATTCTTTCAACGCCCTTGTTACTGTTTTAACAGGGAGGTAGGTGGTAAATCTCCACGTACATTTATTAAATGGCGACATGTTTCGAAACCAGACTGGCTTCATCTTCAGGCCAAAATGATCATTGGTAATAAAACCACGTGTTCCAATTGTAAGTTAAAATTAAATTGAGGTTAGGTTGCAGCGCTGAAGGCAAGGTAGCAATAAAAAATTCACAAAGAACACACATTGGAGAAGAAAAATTAATTAAATAACCAGAAAACTACGTTATAAAGATCGTTATACTGGTTACTACATCAAATGTAAAAATTAAAATTAAAACAAGTACAATAGGTCCATCCTCTGAAGGAGTTGGCACTTAGTTCTTTGTGAACTTTTTATTGCTACCTCGCCTTCAGCGCTTCAACCTAACCTCAATTTAATTTTAACGTACAATTGGAACACGTGGTTTTATTACCAATGATCATTTTAGCCTGAAGATGAAACCAGTCTGATTTCGAAACATGTCACCTTTTTAATAAATGTACGTGGAGAAGACTACTGTGTTTTATTGCTTCGTGTCTTGTTACTGTTGCCTACTCGTCCATTTAAATTCCCCATAATTATGAGGTTTTCGTTTGCATCGTCTATTTCTTCTTGTAGTTTCTTGTAATAATTGTCTTTTTCTTCTTTGCTCGCATCTTCATTTACTCCATATGTGATAATTATTGTGCAATTGTTTTCCTTTCTTAATATTATTTCAATTACTAGTATTCCTTCGTTTACATATCTTTCTTTTGTTACATTTTTCAGCCAGTTGGGTGATACTATCAGTCCAACTCCTTTCGCTGCTCTATATGTCTCTTCTACACCGGACCAGAATAGCCAATAGCTTTTGTGAATTTTCTTAAAGCTTTTCCCTTTCTTTTTAGTTTCTGTTATTAATAACATTTCTATTTGTTGTTCTATAATTTCTTCAACTATTTCTTCTTCTTTTCCCGTGAGATTTCTTACATTCCATGTTCTACTTTTGTTTACTATTGTTTCTCTATTTTCCTTGCATTTTGTTCCGTTTTTCTCTTTTTTTCCTTTCTTTTCTGTCTTGTTGTCATTCATATCCTTTTTCTTTGACTGGTTTGTTGCCTTGTTACTCCGTATTACATAATTTCTCAGTTTTTTGATATATCGTGCTTTTTTTTGTCATTTCTCTTAATTTTCCTGTTTTCTCATCCAATTTCCACTCTTTTCCATTAATATATTCTTTTCCTATTTTTGTGTCATTTCCCCTGTTTTTCTCCTCTTCTGCTTTTTCCTGGATTTTCTTTTGGATGTCTCTTTCCTTCTTGCTTAAATATTCGTTTATATATACTATTTTATCTTTTACTTGCTTAAGCTTATGTTTGTTTTTCAAAATCTTAATTTCTTCTGATGTAGTTTCCATTTTCAGTAAAAATTTTTGGTATCCAATTTTTCTTGTATATTTAATTTTTGGGATAATTCTTAACTCTTCTTTAATTAATTTACCTACTTCTTCTTATTATAAGTTCTTCTTCGTTATTTAAATCCAAGCCTGACACTATTATGTTGTTTTTCTTATATTGCTTCTTAAGCGACTACTCTTGCCTGTAGCTCTCTTATTTCTTGTTTTAACTTATTATTTTCTTTTATGTGTTCATAATATTCCTTTTGTCCTATTTTGATCTCTTTTATTTCTTTCGTGAGATCTTTCATCATTTCCATCACCTGTTCCACAGAGCGATTTATTTATTTTTAAACTCCTTTCTATTTATTCTCACGCTGCCTATGGTTTTGCTGACCTTGTCGGGAGATTTATTTACCTCTTGTTTCGCTGTGTCAATGTAACTCCGCTGTTAATTAGGTAGTTAAACTATTTACTTTGATTTAACTCAATTTCACTTTACACTTTTATATTTTATTTAATGTATTTTCCGTAATTGGATCGAATTCCAAATTTGATACGGTGTCGTTTAACATGATAATTCTCGGATTTACTTCGTTCTTTAATAGCTCTTCCTTAAGACCCCTTATTTCCTCTCCATATCTTTTAATTTGTTCACCAATGCTATTTATAGTCACTTTGGTACTGCTGCTATATCCTTTTATTTCTTGTATCTGGGCAGATAATTCCTTTATTAACTTCTCAAGATTTCTATTGTTTCCTCTTCCCTTTGTTTCTCTGGGTCCTTACTTATAATTGATGCTGATTTCTGCCCTTTCTAAGAAGCCACGTGGCGCTGTTGTGTAAGCGCCAGACTTGCATTAAGCAAGTCCTCGGTTCGAATCCCGCGGGGGTCGGAATTTTTCCGCCTTGGTGATTGGAATTGGGCTCGGTGAGACCATTCACAGTTGGGCACCAAATTAACTGTGCTCTACTCAGAACCACAGACCTAAGAGATAGAGTAACAAGGTCAACACCGCATACAGTGGTTGCTGCGCAAGCACCAAAGGCGCGATCCAACTCTGTATCCCGAATTCGGGGCAAGTTGATCATTGTACCGCCAGATGCCAGCGCATAAAGCACTAGCCTCTACACCGCAAGGTAATAGAGGATACATATAATACAAAAAAAATCTGCCCTTTCTTGTTCCTCTTACCTTGCTTCTGCTTCTCCTCCCATTGCGTTGGGTTCTTTCTCCTGTCTTTTCCTTTTACCGTTCGTCTCTATTATATTACTGACGTTATTTACTCTTGTACGCTCCTCTGTCATTAGCCTTTTTATATTTTTTCATTCACTCACTGCAGTTGCTTGGTTTTATATATTGCCGCGCGTCGCCAAGGGCGATCAGAATTCTCGCAAAAAGCCGCTATCGTGCACCAGCTAGCATGGTACATTGACCTTGTTTCTCTTTTGCGCGTCAAACACTTGCGGTAACCTTGCTCATGCTCGCACTCTGCTTTAAATTTATTTAGGCACTAATCCCCGTTTTATATGTCACTTCGTGAACCTGCTATTTAACTGATTCACTCTCACTTCGCAGTTCAACACTTTGTTACCGTCCTGCATTATAAATTACGCGTAATCAACTGGGGGAAAGCCTAAAACAGGTATTCTATCGCCAGCACTTTATTAGATGTCTGCACTCTCAGGCCGCTCTCTACTAAAAATACCATATTTTTGTTTTAAAATTATTTCGGTGTTGATTAGACGTTCCATTACAAATCCTAAAATAATATCCAGTATGGTTTGTTCAATATAACAAACTTCAAAACTGTAAGTAAAAATTTAAAAATTTTCTACGGTTGTTTAGAATTGTTAGAATTGTCGATGTGAGACTCCAAGTCATTTTGGAACTTACATTTTTATGCAGAATTAGGTGACCTTAGAAAAACTTGCTAAATTGGAGAGATAGGGTTGTTCCTGCTATGGGTAGGTGGAGTGAGCGTTTTTCACCATAATTTTTTAAAAACGACCATTCTAGTTGCACATTCAAAAACTTTATACATAAAAAAGTACTTACTCTTGTTTGAAATAGCTAGGAACAATAGTTTCTGAGAAAATCAAACCTAAAGACACTTAACTCAGGAAAAATTCAAAGTTGGCAAATTAATTAATTTTACCTGTTTTAATCCGTTATAAGTAGACATTATTTGAATATCCAACGTCTCTCAAAAACGTGGTTTATGCAATTTTCTCATCTCTCAGGTAAAACAAGGTGAAGTCTCCCTTGCATTACTCCTTCTGAACAGCATATAAAATTTTGCAGGTCACCTAATTCTGCATACAAAAATCACGTATAAATGCCAAATTCCACCAAATTTTTCATTTCCGTATTATTTTAATTAGAAAAAACCATGTTTTTTTATTATCTTATCAGTGCTATACTCTCATAAGACACAATTCTGGAAGTACTTTTTTATTTATTCTGCTCGTTGAGAACGAATCAATGTTGTCACGTCATTTTAAATCGCTTTCGTGGCAATTGCCCAACAGAACATTTTTGCAACTTTGCCGCACATGTTTCAAGAGATTTTAATTTCCCATAAGCGCTACAACGATTACACACTGCATGAAGAAGAGCGAGACAAAGACATCATGACGAATTCCTGGAAAGCCCTACCTTAGTAGAATAAAATATATATTAAGTCTCGCCCTGTTCTTAACATCCAGAAAACATAATAATCCAATAATTTAAAAACAAAACCAATACACACCTAATGTAGACGAAGGTACAACAACTAAATGTGGAATGCCCAGAGTCGCCCCAATTTCTTTTAAATGAGCCAGGAAAGCTATGACTTGTATGGTTTTGCCCAGTCCCATTTCGTCAGCGAGGATCCCATTGACCCTTTGCGCGTGCAGCACCGCCAACCAGTTCAAACCGACCATCTGATAGCCGGTGAGCTTCTTCCTAAAATAATTACGAACAGTCACGACGGCACATTTGTGGCTCAGACACTTACGATGGGTCCAGCAGAGCCGGCTGCTCTTTCACGCCCGCTCCAGCTGCCACCGCCTGCTCCATTTGCTGGGCGAGGTTCTTGCAGCTCTTCATCAAGCGCTGGACGTTGCTGCGAGTCACTAGTACTTCTTGGGCCGAATTCAACAGGTCGGTGCTGAGGTGTTTGTTCTCTTGCAATTTTTGAACCTTAACAAAGGGACTATTATTAGCAAAGCAAAACATTGTGATCAGTTAATATGAACCACAACCTCCTTAATATTAATCTCTGAAACATGTTTGTGGCGCTTCAATAATCATGCGAATTACCCAAAAAAATAGTATGATCCTTCATTAACCTGTCTGTTCAGTTTTTAAAAATACCATAATGACTTGTTGATTGAAAAACATGTGACCACTTAATATACACAACTCATTTAACACTGTTTGCAGTTTTCTGGCCTTTAAACTGACAACACATATTATTAAACTCAGCCTTCGGCTTTGTTTCATAATTTTCATGTCTCATGCATAAACCTCAACTTCTAGCACTTGTTGCATAAATAGCTGTTATATAGATTTTGTTTTGCATTTGTACACCTTGACACCTATGGGTTTTTCAAGGTTTTGATAAATAAATAAATATTTAAATCATAACCTCAATTTTCTGTTTTGATATTTTCATAACTTAATTGCTGTGGCTACAGCCTGAAAAATACGTTATTTTACAAGTACAGGGTTATTCATTATAAATTACCCACCCCTTATCATCGTTATTATTGCCTATAGAAAAAAAAGTTTTAAATAAAAGTTATGTGGTTATAACTGAATTTTGTTAAAATGCTATCAAAAGTACAGTGGCGTGCATAATTAAGGGGATACAAAAAAGTAATATATTTTTTTAAATGGAACACCCTGTATATTATTAAATTTTTGGAACGACCTTTTTTTCCTGATTTCAAAAATATACCATATGTTACCCTTACCTTATACCGTTTTTGAGTTATTAAACGTTGAATATCTTAGTTAAACTAGTTACTGTAAATAGGAATTATTAAAGTAAGCTATGAAAATGCAACTATTTTGTTTGATAAGTGACATTTCTTTAATGAAATAATAAAAATTAGTTATCATTTATTTATATTTAAATTTCCTGAATAAAACTTTGTTATATTTAATAATGTTAACTAGTTTAACTAAGATATTTGACGTTTAATAACTCAAAAACGGTATAAGGTAAGGGTAACATATGGTATATTTTTGAAATCAGGAAAGAAAGATCATTCCAAAAATTTAATAATATACAGGGTGTTCCATTTAAAAAAATATATTACTTTTTTGTATCCCCTTAATTATGCACGCCACTGTACTTTTGATAGCATTTTAACAAAATTCAATTATAACCACATAACTTTTATTTAAAACTTTTTTTTCTATAGGCAATAATAACGATGATAAGGGGTGGGTAATTTATAATGAATAACCCTGTACAGTCAGGAAATAGATACTTAAGCCTCTTGAAGAATTAAAATCGAATATGTCTAATGAATAATCGTCATTAGTACTTATTTGGTCTATATTAGAAGCGTCGCAAACTTCTATAGTGTCCCATGCTTTTATATAATAGTAACCTCAGTAAGTACACCATTCCAAAGACGAATAGTTAATTCTGGAAGATTTGGGGTGTGCTCATTATCGAGTGGCATTTTTAGTGTAATTTTGGACAAATGTCACATGTCAAATGTCAATAAAAACAAGCGCTATTTAAAGTCGACCTGACCAAAACTTGCAGATTTTTTGTTTCATCCAGTTCCTTATAGTTAAATACCGGGTGACTATAAATAAATGATTGTGATTTTTTTTCTTAGGTTGGCACTGTTTATGTTGGTGACACTGTAAGTCTATGTAAAATTCAATGTTTGCAGGTTAGGTTTTGCGTCAGTTTTGACACAGAATGACGCAAAACCTAACCTGCAAACATTGAATTTGACATAGACTTACAGTGCCACCAACATAAACAGTGCCAACCTAAGAAATAAAATCTCAATCATTTATAGTCACCCGGTACATACATACCTATCCTGTCTTCTTCTACCTTTAGGTGTAGAGGTGTGTTGGGTCACATACTGCCTTCCCAATCCCATAACTTCCGAGTCCACCTGTATGTCAGGCCCATGTCGGTAATATTTTATCTTCTAATACGGCCGCTTTCGCATCAAACAAGAAACCGGACCCGCACGTGGTTTTTGGTTGCATTTGTCAGTCTAGCGTTCGCGCGAACCTCTATGCAGTAGCATTTAGCAGCTGGCTGTCCCATCGCTGGTAACAGCGTTCGTTTAAACATTTTCCAGAAACACAATCTATGAGAGCGAGTGAGATACCTTTCTCGATTTTTACAAAACATCAGTCGATTTCTCTCACACGAAACTGCCTCGGCGTCATGGTGCGAAGACCCTGGCTTCCTATTGGTCACACCTGCACTCATGGACAGCAAGTTTGAGCGTGAAGTTCCGTTAGCGTCTGCTTTTAAGCATTCAGTCTGGGCTCGTGGCAGAGTAAAGTCGACAGTGTGTTTGGTGGGCGCCTTCGCACTTCAGGCGTGGAGGCGCCCGATATTCCTTTTGTGCTGGTTCATCAGAGTTTATTTGTGTCTTCTTCTTGTGGCAGACGGTGCTTGACAAGCCGTGATGTCCGCTCGCGGGTTTTGTTTTAGCCACTCAGTAATTATGAAGGCCCGTTAGGCCTATTTTGTCCGTCATTTGTTGGGCGGGATTCATTCACAGAGTGAGCTAATTAACAGCCACGCTGATGTTAGTGTTTGCCAAGGGGGCATGACACATTTCACCCACGCCTAGCGCAGAGGACCATTCCGGACGTCACTGCATTTCACCCACGCCACGTTCTCAATAGTGTAGCGACAATCGACGCCTTCACGCAGCAAGCTACGTCACGTCTCGAGGCTAGTCCATCAATCAAGGTAACATTTGTGTTATAAAACTGTTTTGCCGCAAGCCACATGTTATGATTAAAACTCATATATTCGTGCTCCGCGCTCAATTAAGGCCTGGTACACTCACATACAAATTTAACGCTTGTGTAATACACTTGTTTAGCCGTAAGCCGACATTTAAATAGAACTGATTTTGACTTGTTGTTCGCCTTAGCGGTGCATTGTAGCTTCTAGATAGGGCGCCTCCCAGCTGGAGTTTCTTTCCCTTTCTTTTTTTGCATTTACCCCTTTGTATTTGTTAGGGTGTAGTACATGCCGACTACGTCGGTACAACTGTAAAGCTTTCGGCCATGTGAGGTGGCCCCAATAGATGTATTAACTGTTAACGACTTATGATTTTCCCTTGTCTTGTGCATGTTTGTTTACAGGGTGACTTAGTTGCTGTGTCAAGATCGATGTAAGGTGAGGCCCGAATGCGGTGTATAAGTATTGCAGGTAGGTTGGCACGCTGTCGCTGCGCTGTGGCTTCCAGAACTAGTATTTGAGTATGTTCTGCCCCGTTTGACCTTCAAGGTTCGGTCAAGTGTGTGTCTCCTTGAGTTGAACCTTGTGGCGCCCATTTATTTGGTAACACCCTATACATATCAAGACGCTTGCCCTGTGGTGTCTCGTTTTAGGACCACGCCCTCTCCCTGAGCGTATTTGAGCCGCGGCCTGTTTCTTACAATTTCCAACACACTTCAGTACTACCATTCGTTCCCTTTGTGGGCTGAATTTGAGGTCCACCCACAATGTATCTATTGCACCATGGTCTGAACAAACTTAAGCAAATCCAATCTTTTGTGGTGTCAAATCTGCTCTTCGGAGGGCCTTTACCCACAACTCTCTTCTTTTTATGCCCTCAGGCATATCTCGCACACCAAGAAATCCAAAATATTTCTTTCAGCACAAAATTTTGGCATTTTTGTCGGTTTCAAGGTTATGTTTTATATTCACTGTCAAATGTTACTTTTGGATTAAACTGGAAACCCTTTCATTAAACTATTTTACAAGCCCATAACTTTCTTCAATTTTCAACTGGAAAGGGCAATTTAACCGAGAATACGGAAATCTTAACCATTTGTAGGTGATTATGGATACCTACATCATCACCAAAAGTTATAATACAAATGGAGTGCTGCCTTTATCCGTTTACACAATTAATAAACTACACTGCTGTATTAAATAAACTCAGTACAATGGTCACAAAATTTATAAAATAAAAGAAAGTTAACGTTGCTTGTCCACGATCAGCTGTTAGGGGGGAGCTTGTGATGTCAGCTGGAAATACTCAATTAGACAAACTAAGGTAACAGAAAATGTCCAAACCAGATTTGAAGCTCTTTTTGATTTAGAAAACGAGTTAGTAGAGCAATAATTTCAGTTGTCACCATCCCAAAAATAAAATTGAGATTTTATATTAAAACAGTAACAAATCCTGAAATAAATTATTATAAAATCCATAAATAATTGTAAGCATTACAAAGAAACTGGTACCATAAGCTGCACTAGAAGAAGAAAATAAAGAAGTTGGACAAGAGCAAGATGAAGATTCTTTTATTTTAAAGAAAATTAATCGAATCCACAGTTGCAACAAACAATATCAATGAGTGCAGATGGGGTAAATATGTTCTTTTGTAAAAATTCCTACAGGTTTTCTTCTTCTTGTTGTGCCGTATCCTCATTGGACGTTGGCAAACAGTCTGCCCCACCTAATCTTGTTTATCGCTGTTCGGAACAGGGTAACTGATGTCACTCCTGTCCATTTATCAAGCCATTTTGATTTCCCTGAAATTCCGATAGCTATTTAACCATTTCGCATAGTTTTGGGACAGAGTTGGTGAGTTCGCCTGGATTTTGAGTCCATTTTGGTCAAAGTCCATCGCATTTTACTACAGCGTTTAGCATCAAATATAATAATTCGCAATCTTTGTACACCCCTGGCACCCAAACACAATAATTAATAACATTTGTACAGCCCTGGCATAGTTCCTTCTTGCAGCTGCATGTTCCGGCAGTTGTAAACGTCTTGATTTTCGAGTAATTTAAAATTCACACAACGAGAGCAAGGAGCAAGTGAGAAGGCATCTATCGATCCCTGTCGCTCCGAGACGTATTGTCACCGCCGGGCAAAATCCCTGGCTTTTGATTGGGTGCTTCTGTGGAGACGCAGACAGTCATTTTGCACTTTTACTGCAGGTGGCCGTTAGCGGTTGAGTCAATCAGCCCCGAGCCGTCGAACTAGAGAGTTGATAGTGCGATTTTGTGTGGGCATCCCCGAGCATTGCGTGAGGGCGCTTGCTTTTCCGAAAGTGCTGTTACAGCAAACTGCTTTCCGTTTGTGCGGTTTCCGCGAAGTGTATTTCGTTATCTTTTTCTTGGCAGTCGGTGGCGAGACGCTGTTTGGTTACGTCGTGGTGCACTCGTATGTGGGGTAGAGAAGCCCGTGGCGAATCGTAAGAGTTCAGTCAATATGTGGGTTTGTTAAAGCCAATCTTCCGCTGTCGTCTGGAGGCGGGATCCTGTTCGTGAAATTTCCCAAACAATGGTTACGCTGTTAGCATTGTGATGGCCGAGGTGGCCCGTTACACAATTCGCTCTTCTTAGAGGATCCTAGGGGACGCCGCAGTCTTTCGACTCTTGTCACACACACCCAGGTGCGAGCTATTTACCAACACTGCTTGAATGCTACCGCCGCTGCAGGATGAGCCCGTTAACAAGGTAAAAATTGTGCAATAGACTAGTTCGTTCGCATGTTCTGGTAACTTAACCCTATGAATCGGTGCTCGACGCTGAAATAATGCAAAAGTACACTGTGAATAAAAGTTAACGTTGTGTTATAGCACTCTGTGCTGCAAGATAACTGTGTTTTGTAAATTAGCCTTTCAAGGCTGCGTTTGACGTTTAATTAATGTAGAGTACACTTAGGTACAACATTTCACATTTGTGTTCTGGCATTCAGTGCTGCAAGGCAGCTTGGTTTTGTCAATTAACCCTTTAAGTTTGCGCTTGACGCTTAAATAACGTACAATACACTCTGACACGAACGTAGCGATTGCTATTCTTAAATGTTTCACTGTAAGTCAGGGCGTTCTGGTGCCTCGAACTCAAGTTCAGATTTTGCACTCGAACGTCATGCCTGTTGAGGCCTAAGTTGATGTTTTACTTCATTCGGCCTGGATTTGTTGTTCGGCTCAGCTATGCGCCGAAACCTTTAGTTAAAGCGCCTCCCAGCTGGGCGTACCTTATAAGCCATTCTTATAAGCCGGCATACGTGCCAAATATATGGTGTTTGGTAGGTCACTTGGAGTGGCCAAGAGATGTATTAACCGTACAGTCTTATTCTTTACCTTTTTGTGTCTTGTGCATATTTGTTTACAGGGTGACTGTGTCACTGTGTTACGACCACTGTAAGGTGAGGCCCGGACATGGCGGATGAGCATTCCAGGTAGGTGGTTGTGTCTGTCGTTGCACCGTGGCTTCCCAAAATAGTTATTTGAGTACTTCTCGTCTGGTTGAACGCGGGTCACCTGGCTTGGGTCTTGTGGCGCCCATTTTTTTAACAATACCCTATATATACCTCGACACGCTTGCGCTGTGGTGTACCGTTTTGAACCACGCCCATCTCCCTGAGCGCAGTCAAGCCGAGGCCTTTAGCCTGTTGTTGACGATTCTCAGGGTGAGCGTGCCCATTTCCCGGATTTGTTTAGCATTCGATACTCGCCCATACGTGAGTGTCGTAAGGTCAATTTAATACCGTAACACATTGTCTAAGGTTGCTAAGCCGTGATATTCTCTGCCAGGACCTGTTTTCTTTCGATTTTTGACTGAATAATTAGTTGCAATATTCGGTATTTATCATTTCGCATAACGTGCCCAAATTCGCTAGTTTCCTTTTTTATCAGGATTAAGGATTGCTCGTGCGCTGAAGGACTGTCTTGTTTGTTACATGGTGTGCCCATGAAATTTTGAGCATACGGCGATAACACAGGTTTTATAATCATTTTTGTAATTTATAGAGAATTTCTAATTGCTCAGAAGAGCCGATACCATCTCCAGGTTTCACATCATGGCAAACAAATAAATCGTTTGCATTTGTGATGGCGTAACATTAGTTAAAACTAAAAACAAGGGTAGAGCAGGTGTTAATGGGTGTTACATATGGGTAGATCAATTTGAAATGTAATTTAGGAGATTACTAAGTCACAGTCATTTAATAAGCATGATTTTTGATGATAAATAAAAATAATTTTGTCGTAAAACATACTTTAATTTAAAATTGAACAAATTTAAATTATTAATTAAACGTTTCACCAATTATGTTGGCTTTACACATTTCACACAGACGATTTTCCGTGGAGATGTACGGTTGCATTTTATAAAGCTTTAAAACTAGTGATGGGCATAATCGGATGATTTCAATAATCGGAATGTTCCATTTCGGAATGTTTATAAAATCGGAATATCATCCGATTATTTTACATTCCGTAAATGCAAGCAAGGGAAAACGAGCGAAACAACAACAAGCGGAAGGAAGATGAAGTGCGTGCAAATTTGCGATGAGAACACTCGCCGTTGCGCCGTAAGCCCTTATCTACGTTGGCATCTATTGTTTGGGTTTGTAGGACCACAATTTATGAGTTTGAGTCGCACAGTGGGATGTGAGGAAATAAAATATTTTTTCAAATTATTACAGTAGTTGCCTTAATAGACTTTCAGAAAATGGTAGTGATATTTTAAAGTTTAATGGCACATCAAGTACATAATAGATAGTATAAAACAATACATGAATTTGAAGTCTGTAAGGTGTACTATCTAATAATTAAACTACGAAATACCACTGCCATTAGTGCCAGCATATAGCAGTCAAGTGAGTCAACACAACATTCCGTATGCCGATGCCGTTCAGTTCAAATTGGCATTTCGTTTTCTCATTTTGTATACCGAATAGTAAAATAATCGAATTCCGAAAGTTCCGAATTTTGTGCACCGAACAGTAAAATAATCGAATTCCGAAAAGTTCCGAAATAATCGGAACCTTCCGATTTTTTGAACAATCGGAAACTTTCCGATTATTCATTCCGGATAGGCCCATCACTATTTAAAACCATGTTACCACACTTTGGTTTCACTGCAACGAACCGTTCTGTGTGAGAAGAGCCAAATCTTCAAAATAGTTCGTAAAAATTCTCAAAAATTACTTCCAACGATTTTTATCATCTCCACCGATGACATTTTCCTCTTATTTGTAAGTGATAACCCCATAGTCAGTATCTACTCAAAAATATTCTAGGTAGGAAGAGGGGAGGGCAGATTTCATACAGACAATGGCACCAAAATTTGGGACCGATGACTTAATGTGCCTTTCAAAGCACGGCATGGTTTCGAATGGGCACTTTTTTAATGTAAAAAATTAGAACAGTAAACAATACTATAAAGTATCAATAAGACTAGAAAAACTTGAAGTATAAAAATGCCAAATACAATACACCTTAGTTTAACTAAGTACTAAGGTCACTAAATCATGTTAGCTCTGCTAACACAGGTAAAGAAACGAAGTTTTCTCTATGTCAAACCAAATTCATCTTTTCAGCGACGTACACAATCAGTTTAAATTGCCTAACTTATAACCTAAAGAAAGGGATGTGCCCTCTCATTCCGAAGAGTAAATTAATAAAAAAAAAACTTTTATTATGCAGTTACTATCGTTTTTGGACCTGTCAAATTGTGTTTCCCCACGTGTGTTATCAAAGCTAACGTGATTTAGCAACCTTACCAGGTACAACTGGCAGTGCAATATATTAATTAAATTCCAATTTACCAGTTTGCAGCATCTAGTACTAAAACTTTCAGCAGTAAGTGATCTAATGCTGGCGCACGTCTGAAACCGGCAATTGAACAGGCCGGATAACTACATTTATTGTCAAAATCAAGCGGCTGTGTCATAAGCAGATGAAATAATGTATTAGGAATCAAAGACGGTTTATCAGCCGATCAAAGTTTGGCGACAGCGTGAAGCAAGACTCTCAATATTGTCAGAGGCTTAATTATTTTTTGCAGGACTGGAATAACTTAAATACCTATTTTTACTACAATATATTATAATATTGAATTGTCAAAAATGACAACTCGTTCAAGTTTCCTAAATAAAAATGCTCAATGATCAAAAGTTATTGTAACCTAATTTTTGTAATTTTTCTGTACCACGTGATTGATATATATTGAATGTTTCGTACAAAACAAGAAGAAAACCAGTTTCAAATATAAAATCTTACCGAATTAAAAATCTTGAACAAAATGGCACAGAAAATGATACAGGTTTTATGTTCATTACAGTTTTAAAAACACTAAATTGAGTTCTTTCTCAATGGTTTTTTAATCATTTTTACTAGTTTCATTACACGAAAACTTACCAATTCCACCCAACCTTCAAATGGCCTGCATTCGATAATAACTTCTGCTTTCTTCTTTGAACACGACGTCATCAGCTGCAACTCAGTCGGCAAAGCAGTTTGGAAGAACTCCAACACCTTCTTCTTGTCGGTAGTCAATTCGTTGCTGATTTCTACGTCGGAATCTTCATCACTGCAATGAAATACCAATCAGCATACGACACTTCAAAAACGACTAATTTAACCTGTCAAAAACTCGGTTATCCTTGTAATCATTTGTTTCGTGGTCACTCTCGTCACTCACCGCTTCGGTTTTCATACGCTTTGCTGCAACATTGCACCATTACCATAACTCATCAATTATTATTTGTGAAATTGCCAAACCTTTCTTTTTAGTTGTGTTACTGAACTCGCCCACAGTTATTCGTTTTCGAATAACCGGAACTGGTGGGCATTGTACAATGATTTTTGTTTCTTGTACTGCCTTTGCTGCCTCGGTTTTCTCTAGCGTTGCCTTCCAACTAGCAAAATCTGTAGACGTTTGGCTCTTCTGCAGGCCTTTGTCTTTCATTCTTTTTTCAAGTTCCTCAACTGCTTTATCAATGTCAAAGTTGTGCTTCGATAGAACGTCGTGAATTGCCTAAAATTTAAATCTACAATACTGTCGTAATGTAACCCTAACACTTACCATAGATTCCATAGAGGGGTATTTTTCTCTAAGAAACCTCATCTGTTTCTCCTTTTCCAGAACAGCTTCAGTCTTTCTGGGTCGGGATGATATTGTGTAGAATGCTCCGTTGGCCATTTTAACGGCATTAGTGCCTTCAGCAGGTTTAGGGGAATCAGCATCGTCTCTAATTACTACCAATTGACTGATAGTTCCTGTAGATGGGTTTGTGGTTGTGGAGACTGCTGGCTTCGCATCGTTGTCGTCATCCACAATTTCTATTACGTCGGTATCTGCCATTTCTGGCTTCTTGCTGCTCTCACACTCGGAATCGGACTCACTAATGGGGAGAATTCTGCGTCGGGCTGCTTTAACTTTTACCTCGGGGCTGCAGTCAGATGCTGCAAGTAAATGAGTTTTCGGTTTATTTCTTTGCCAAGCAAAGCCTATTATTTGCTTCCTGAAGCGGGATTGTCCTGGGTATACTTACATGTGTCTAGTGAACCATTACACACAGGTGCTTGGGATAATGTCGCTTTTTTCTGAATTCGGAAACCTCGTAAATTCAGTAGGCTGGGACTGCCCTCTTCGGACATCATTCAATGCCGAATACGTTTGAAACCGCGCTAGCTGAGATAATATTTGCGCTTTTTCTCCTTTTCTTAGACATTAAAAACGGCGAAACAACTTGACGCGGTTCCAAACACAAATGACAGAATTTTCCGGCGGTTCACGGTTTCACCGGCAGGTGGACGCTTACCTTTTTAGTTCAAATGAACGGCGTTTTTGTTGTGGGCATTCAGCCAATACGCGAGAATGAATAAAGCGGTAAATTCAAATAATGGAGGGTAAATTTAAGGTTGTTTGGGGTTAGGCAATATCATAAACGTAAATATTTAACTAAAATATTAGTACTATTAAAAGTTGATAAATATAAAGTATCTCCAAATGCAAATCCAAACTGCCATTTTATATGACAAAAATACGAAACCATTATTGGTGTAATGTACAGGACGAATAAAAAGTTATGGACACTAACCATACAATTAAATGAGATAATTTTAGAAAATAATTTTCCATCTGATTATTTGCCACAGTCTTGATGAGTCTTTAGTCATTGTTTCTCATGCCCGTAGTGAATTAAAACAAGTATTTTTTCATAAATAAGGCGAGTTTAAAAGTCCGCTTTCGTACAAGTTACATACATACTTTTTTGTTCTACTACTTTAGATGCTTTTTTTTAAATGTTAGTTTAATCGAGGAGGTCGGGAAAAGTCGATGAGGTTATGATCGTACCAAAAAATGACAATGTATTTTGATTTTAACCAATGGAAGCATAGTATTAGTTTTTGTTGCTATGGTTATTACTGTTGAAAAGTGAAACGTACTAGTACGAAGAATTGGGCGGATTGGACCACTAAACACTGCTGAAATTAATAACTTTTCGATACAGTACAACAAAAAATAGCTTTTTTGTAAAGTTACACAATTTTCTAGAAATTTCTATTAAACACATTTACAGTAGATTTATAGATATTTTCTTATTAAATCTGCAGTAAAATTTCTAGAGAAGTTTCAGCATTTTTTCAGTAGTGTTACAGCAGTGTTTTAATCATCTTGCGGAAAAGTTGCAGAATGTTTGCAATAAACTTTACCACAAGTAGCCACTTTTTGACATGTTTGCAATACATTTCTATCAATTTTTAACATGGTTTCAATAAATATTTGGCAAGTTTGATGCAAAATTTTGATAACATTTTTTTGTAGAATTTTCTAGCAGATTTATAGTAAATTGTTGGTAAATCTGTAACAATTTTCGTATAAGTTGTACGTTCCTATCTTGATATAGGTAATGTAAATCTTACAACCATTGAATCGGTTACCTATATAAGAAAGTACAACTTTGAGTTAACATGTTTTTAAAGATAATCATATATATCTAGTGCGTTAAAAAAAAGTTATCGAGAGGACTTTGAACAAAATTTTGTCTTACGACTGCATGTCGGACGTCGGTGATTATTACATCGCTCTACCCAGAATTCAGCGAGCTAAGTCACTTGTGTTGTCAGTTGTTAAAGTGAGGTTATGTGTTTATACGCTCATTATTACATCGCTCTACACTGAATTCAACGCGCTCGATCCATATATGTAATACTTACTATATTGCTAGCGGCTATGAGTGGGAAACTCACGAAGGAAGTGAGACAGACAACCAACTCTTCAGTGTATATTGCGTAGTCCGGGCGGTGGAAAGTGAACCAACCAAGTTTAAAATTCGCTTCTAAAGGCGGAGTTTGAATTCTCACGCATGTGCACGAGACGCGTTATACTCTAAGTGACACTATTTCGGCGCCGTAATGTTTTCGGGTGTTCCGAAGCCCTACTAGCAATATATGTATAATACATATATGGCTCGATCACTTGAGTTGTCAGTTGTCAATGTGAGGTTGTGTATATATGCAATCCATGAAATAAGTTACGACATGACTTTCAAAAATTACCATTTGACACAAGGCTTAGAATAATATCAAGAACACAAACGTAGATACGAGGAAATATTTTCTTATGGATCATGTTTGAGGGGTAACCTTACAAATTGAATCGACTAAATGAATAGTTTGAATTGTATTTCCACGATTAATGCATAAGAACAATCATTTTTACTGCAGACACTGTCAAACATGAGCTTGGTGTATTACACTGAATAAACACTAACTTGGTGTTCATTCAGTGTAAAACGATTGCTATTGGTCTAAATTCAAATTTTCATCGCTTGTGATTGGTTGTACAGTCGTGTTCAAATAAATCTGGGACAATGTTTTTTTCTAACGGGTGTTCATAAACAGTCGTCATCCCAGTAGGTTTTGACTTCAAAAACGTATGTCTATTAAAATTGAGAAAAACTGCGCTATGACATTACTCAATGACGTTTCATTGTGTTGCACGAATTAATCAAAGATATAACATTTTGTTTTTCAAAGCAACTGGGATGACGACTGTTTCTGAACACCCGTTATATGTAGGTTCAGTTAAGAATTGAAGACTACCTTCATGGATTTCCTGGTAGCAGAAAGAGTTAGATTAAACTTTAACAGGTAATGAAATCTGTAGCTCTTTCTGATACCAGGAAATCCATGGAGATATTCTTCAATTCTTAACTCAACCTGCATATAAAAAAAACATTGTTCCAGATTTATTTGAACACGACTGTACGTTTTTATAACTCTTAAGTTTAAGAACATTAACCACTGGTGTAGCTGGAGAATCAATGGACCCTTGTGCAAAACACTTTTCTGCCCCCCCCCCTCTTCCTTCCGCTTTTTTTTTGTATAGGATTTTTACGAGGAAATTTTACTACCTAATTTTTTCACATGTGTTTATAGAAGCAAACTATCCCATATCAAATTATAAAACAATTTTTTAACGTATCTGCATCATAAGGTTTTATAAACAAATAAAAGAAAGCGAATAATATTTTTTCATGAATTATAAGTAACTAAAATTTAAAAAAAATGTTTTCTATTAAACAGTAACATAACATTAAAAAAGAATTAGGAGCTTTTTTAGACGGATTGGTTGTAACCATATATGTATTACTTACTTGTACTTGTTGTAACTTGCATCTTATGCACAAGATACAAAAACCCGAATAATGATTTGAATTTGATCTATAATTCTATAAGTAGTTCAAATTGCTTGTTTGTTGCATTTTACTTCCAGTTATGAGACCGTCCACGGGGTCGATATCATCCCTTGGAAGTTTATCGCTTGATAAGCATCCCAAGGGCTCTAATAAGATATTCAGTTCGGAATCAGTCGATTTTCAAAAAAATTATGGTTCCCATTGGATGATATCAGTCATGCGACAGTTGTGTGTAATAATCAACAGTAATTACATAAGTGGTGATAATTTTAACAGATTCACGAATCTAGTTAAGATGAGTGCTAATCTAGTTAAAATTATAAAAAAATATGTTACCACGAATGTAATTCGACGTGATTATTTTTTAAATAGTCCCGCTATTTTTAACAACTGCTGCTCACTTACTCCACTTTTAGCTAGATGTGTTATAAAACAGAACGATTTGAATGGTTTGTGAAAAAATAGTCGCTGTAATCAGCTACTAGCAAGTAGTCAGTGTAATTTTGATGCTATTGGTCGATTTGAAATTTTTTCTCATTACTATTAGCTGATAGGACTGTTTAAAAAATAATCATTTAAATTTTGTCCTCATTAATAACATAAATTGTTTCGTACTTCAACAATTCTTTTCAATAATAAACAACAACATTAGAAATAGAGAGTGTTTGTATATTTTTGCTTATCCCTGTTAAAGGCGAGTAGTTAATATTAAATTGATTGCGAATTTCTCCTTCCCAATAATTTAAATTTCCCCCATTTTAGTTCTGACGTTTAAAAATGACAGGATTTTTATGAATGACTTTTATGTATAGGTGGCGCTAGTGAAAAACGACTTAACGAAGTGTTGCTTTCTGCGGGTTGGAAGATCAAGATTCTTAAAATACTGCAAATTGGGCCACATAATTGATCACAAATCGAAATTACAAAACTAGGAATGGCTGCAATCGCAAGAAATCTTCGGACAGTCACACGACAAGCGTGCTATTTGAGGTCGTACTCGATTAGACCTGCCATTATTGGACTTCAACGACATACAAATTTAAATACAATTCACGATCCCGTGAGCATTTTACCAAGCCAGGTGAGCGATTCTACGTTAAATTGTCGTCTGGCCCAAAACCGCCGTCCTCTGCGAACTTTTCACCTTGTATTTCAATCATTACATAACGAACTAACCTAACTCTTTATTGCTAGTTTCACGCACGTTACTATTCCCCCGAAGTTGTAAAGTCGAAGCCATCAGCCGAGGAAATTCAGCAGCGCGTGCTGAAAGTTTGCGCGTCTTATGATAAGGTTACAGCCGACAAGGTACTGACTTCGTCTCTTTTGCATTGCAGAGGCTGCCTGTGCCACTAAAGAGAAGTTACAGCGCCAAACCGCCCTTGTCTCTAAAACTCATTTCAGAACGTGTTCTATTGGTGCTTAAACTTTATGACAAAGTCGATCCTTGCCAGGTATGGTAGTATTTTCTCTTGCGGTGGCACAAAAATCGCCTACACAAAAAGTGGCACGTATACGCCAGGTATTTCATATTTGTTATGTAGCTGGTTTTTGTGTCACTCGTGGCAGCAGTCTCTGTATGAATTTTTCTACAGCTCTCTGATTGTGTGTATTTTGTAGTTGAGCTTGGATTCCCATTTTATTAACGATCTCGGTTTAGATTCGCTAGATCACGTGGAAGTAATAATGGCGATGGAAGATGAGTTTGGATTTGAAATTCCAGATGGAGATGCAGAGAAACTTCAGCGACCTTCTGATATTGTTAGATATGTAGCAGATAAAGAAGATGTTTATGAATAAACCATGTAAAATATGTAGATACCTTTTTTAATTCTTCAGATTCTGTTAGGCTAGTTATCATTTAATGTAAGTTTCTCAAATTGTTCAATTTGTAATTTTACCAGTGGCCATTAGTGTAATAAACATTGCGTTTATATGGCTTGCACGTGTTTTATAGGGGTGTTCTTATTTATGTGTGTTAATTTTGTGCTTTTGTTGGCAGAGTTGCAGTTATATTGAATAGGGATGTCGGCGGGTACCCGGGTACCCGGGTCGACCCGGGTAATGGTCAACCCGGGTTTATTTTCAGGACCCGGGTACCCGTCAGTCTTTTTCGGAGAAGATGATAAAAACTTAAAAACAATAGAAATGAGCTCTAGAAAAACATGACCATCCAGTAATAACCAGAATCACCCCATCCCATACCGCATACTGTTTCTTGTTTGATCTAATAAATCCACTTCACAGAAATATTCAACCCATCAATAGTACCATTAAATCGCGTCAGTATGGGATAAAGTAACATACACATCCTCTGTGTGATTTTGATGCTGTTGCGAAAATTTCGAATAAAGTTACGTTCATACTTGAATTTGATAGCACTTGGAAGTGTGAAAATATTTACAAATAACAGACGACTTGCAATTTGAATTGGGGAGTAGGTACTATTTCAATTTAGTTCAGTTTAAAACTCGCGGCGTAAAGAAAGAAATTGTAGCTACCTCAGATGTTCCGATGGACGTTAACATTTTTGTTATATATTTCGGGTACCCGAGGGTACCCGGGTACTGTTTTCGGGTACCCGGGTTTGATTTTAGACCGGGTACGACATCCCTAATATTGAATAAAATTAAAAACTGCACATTTTAAATTTCAAATCTTTTGTTTGAATTTTCAAGTGTTATCAAATAAAATGTGTGGCGTTAGAAGTGAATATAATTTTTTCAATAGATTAATGCTATTGCTTTATATTGAATTGATGTCATTTTAAGTTTAAAAAATGTGACTATGATAAAACAAATTGAATCATTTTATCTGGATTTTAAGAATTTGGGACTGGAAAAATGATGCAGAACAACTCTAGGATCATTTATCTTATTGAAACTGGAACTAGTGATGTAAAATTCTCAGTAATTTTCTTTCAGAAGAATATTCTCGAGAACGTTACCGAAGAGATTCTCAAGAATTATTCATTCATACTAATTATGGGTTATGCAAATAATCCTTTAACGGCTTTGTTAATAATCAAAAACAATTAACTTGTAATATGCAACTCAAACCTTTTCTAAACCATCTAATTTAATAATTTTAACTACGATTGTCTTTATTTATTGATGAAGCTAACAAAATTAGCGAAACGTTTAACCAAATTTCTAATCATTAAAGAATATTTTGTGACAATATTATTTATATTATTCAAACAAAAATCTTGATTAATTAATAATAATTTGACATATAAATCTTCAAAATAATGCTAATTTAGGCATTATTGTTAATACACTAATCAGTAGATACACCAACGCACAGTACAAGGTATGCATGAATAAAACAGACTGACTGGGATTCCCATACAACGCGATCGCAAATCAGCAGGTCAACACCCTACAGATAGAAACACTGGGACTCCCCTGATAGCCACAGTTGGTCTAAGCAATTTTCTGTGGCCACTCACTCACTCACTCGCCTTGTCCTTGTAATATTTGGGAATATTTTCGATTACGAGAATATTCTGTGGGAATATTCTTTTGCTTCCAATACTTTATTACAAGAGAATGATCTGCCTCTGAATATTCTCGACTCCCATCACTAACTGGAACATCATATAATTAAATAGTCAATCGTTATTAATCCAGTTGAAACTTAAAACTTTCATTTCAAAATTCTATGCGAGTTTATTTTACATAATTTGCATAGTGAACATGAGTTATATGAGAATATTTAGTAAGAACAGTTGTGTAACCAGACCGTCGAGTCGAGAATAATTACCTGAATTTGTACAAAATGCTGCCAGAGTTACTATATTCGTTTGGAAACCTGAAAATGGGTTCTCTTTAACTAGCAAGCTAATATTGGAGTATACAGGGTGTTTCAAAATTTCTTCTACATAGGAATACAGATCAATGACTATTGACGAAGAAATTTTTTCTTTTGTGCTTATGAAAATGTTGCAATATAAATTCTCTAATGCTAAAATGTCCATTATCTCACGGTATTTTCATAATCATAAAATATTGTTTTTTATGTTACCAACTTTGTTATAGTTATTAACGACATAAGGCCGTTAGTAAGCATCTTAACAAACGAGGATAATTTTGTGGCCGAGGTCGTTAGGTAGTAGTTAAATAAATAACAACTAACCGCTTACATCACGTTTGTCTGAAATGTAGGCAATAATGGAGACTATTCGCATTAATTTCAAGTACTTAGATTCTAATCGTTAGGAACAGTTTAGGACTTGTATTGCAACTAATACTTCATATTGAAGACGTCCAAGTCATGAAGGAATATATTTGGTAGTGCTAATTAAGCTTTCGTGTCTAATTTAGAAACTGTTGGTGACGGGTCTAATTTTTTAGAATAATTGACAATATCTCCAATATTTGCGTTGACGTTAGATAAATTAGTTGTGTTAGCAGAATTGTCAAATCATCAATATAATGCTATTCCGTAATTTACGGTGTCACTTTCGGTTTGTCAGTAGCTAGTAATTCAATGTTGGTGGCTCTAAAATGCTGATGGAGTTAGATACATTTTTTTTTTATTCACTATTAGTTCTGCAAGCTCCCAAGCTTTCATTTTTATATTCATTTTGTTAAAATAATGGCTTCAGAAGTATATTCAGTGCCGTATTAAATTAATGGGATGCTTCAAAAGCAGCTAGAGTGAACGGTGACGTTTAGCAGCATTCGTTGTGTTAGTAGAATTGTCAAATCATCAATATAAGGCTTTTCCGTAATTTACGGTGTCACCTTCGGTTTGTCAGTAGCTAGTAATTCAATGTTGATGGCTCTAAAACGCCGATGGAGTTAGATAAATTGTATTTTTTGTTCACTATTAGTCCTGCAAGTTCCCAAGCTTTCATTTTTATATTAATTTAGTTAAAATAATGGCTTCAGGAGCTTATTAGGTGCCGTATTAAATTAATGGGATGCTCCAAAAGCAGGCACAGTGAACGGTGACGTTTAGCAGCATTAGATGTGTTAGTAGAATTTGCAAATCATCAATATAAGGCTATTCCCTAATTTACGGTGTCACTTTCGGTTTGTCAGTAGCTAGTAATTCAATGTTGGTGGCCCTAAAACGCCGATGGAGTTAGATACATTTTTTTTTATTCAATATTAGTACTGCAAGTTCCCAAGCTTTCATTTTTATATTAATTTAGTTAAAATAATGGCTTCAGGAGCTTATTAGGTGCCGTATTAAATTAATGGGATGCTCCCAAAGCAGCCAGAGTGAACGGTGACGTTTAGCAGCATTAGTTGTGTTAGTAGAATTGTCAAATCATCAATATAATGCTATTCCGCAATTTACGGTGTCACTTTCGGTTTGTCAGTAGCTAGTAATTCAATGTTGGTGGCCCTAAAACGCAGACGGAGTTAGATACATTTTTTTTATTCAATATTAGTACTGCAAGTTCCCAAGCTTTCATTTTTATATTAATTTAGTTAAAATAATGGCTTCAGGAGCTTATTAGGTGCCGTATTAAATTAATGGGATGCTCCCAAAGCAGCCAGAGTGAACGGTGACGTTTAGCAGCATTAGTTGTGTTAGTAGAATTGTCAAATCATCAATATAATGCTATTCCGCAATTTACGGTGTCACTTTCGGTTTGTCAGTAGCTAGTAATTCAATGGTGATGACTCTAAAACGCCGATGGAGTTAGATAAATTGTATTTTTAGTTCACTATTAGTCTTGCAAGTTCCCAAGCTTTAATTTTTATATTAATTTAGTTAAAATAATGGCTTCAGGAGCTTATTAGGTGCCGTATTAAATTAATGGGATGCTCCAAAAGCAGCAAGAGTGAACGGTGACGTTTAGCAGCATTAGATGTGTTAGTAGAATTGTCAAATCATCAATATAACGCTATTACGGTGTCACTTTCGGTTTGTCAGTAGCTAGTAATTCACTGTTGGTGGCTCTAAAACGCTGATGGAGTTAGATACATTTTTTTATTCACTATTAGTTCTGCAAGTTCCCAAGCTTTCATTTTTATATTCATTTAGTTGAAATAATGGCTTCCGAAGTATATTCAGTGCCGTATTAAATTAATGGGATGCTCCAAAAGCAGCCAGAGTGAACGGTGACGTTTAGCAGCATTAGTTGTGTTAGTAGAATTGTCAAATCATCAATATAAGGTTATTCCGTAATTTACGGTGTCACCTTCGGTTTGTCAGTAACTAGTAATTCAATGTTGATGGCTCTAAAACGCCGATGGAGTTAGATAAATTGAATTTTTTGTTCACTATTAGTATGCAAGTTCCCAAGCTTTCATTTTTATATTAATTTAGTTAAAATAATGGCTTCAGGAGCTTATTAGGTGCCGTATTAAATTAATGGGATGCTCCAAAAGCAGGCAGAGTGAACGATGACGTTTAGCAGCATTAGATGTGTTAGTAGAATTTGCAAATCATCAATATAAGGCTATTCCCTAATTTACGGTGTCACTTTCAGTTTGTCAGTAGCTAGGAATTCAATGTCGGTGGCCCTAAAACGCCGATGGAGTTAGATTCATTTTTTTAATTTAATATTAGAATGGCAAGTTCCCAAGCTTTCATTTTTATATTAATTTTGTTAAAATAATGGCTTCAGGAGCTTACTAGGTGCCGTATTAAATTAATGGGATGCTCCCAAAGCAGCCAGAGTGAACGGTGACGTTTAGCAGCATTAGTTGTGTTAGTAGAATTGTCAAATCATCAATATAATGCTATTCCGCAATATACGGTGTCACTTTCGGTTTGTCAGTAGCTAGTAATTCAATGTTGGTGGCCCTAAAACGCCGATGGAGTTAGATACATTTTTTTATTTACTATTAGTTCTGCAAGTCCCCAAGCTTTCATTTTTACATTCATTTAGTTAAAATAATTGCTTCAGAAGTATATTCAGTGCCGTATTAAATTAATGGGATGCTCCCAAAGCAGCCAGAGTGAACGGTGACGTTTAGCAGCATTAGTTGTGTTAGTAGAATTGTCAAATCATCAATATAATGCTATTCCGCAATTTACGGTGTCACTTTCGGTTTGTCAGTAGCTAGTAATTCAATGTTGGTGGCCCTAAACCGCCGATGGAGTTAGATACATTTTTTTTATTCACTATTAGTTCTGCAAGTCCCCAAGCTTTCATTTTTACATTCATTTAGTTAAAATAATGGCTTCAGAAGAATATTCAGTGACGTATTAAATTAATGAGATGCTGCCAAAGCAGCCAGAGTGAACGGTGACGTTTGGCAGCATTAGTTGTGTTAGTAGAATTGTCAAATCATCAATATGATGCTGTTCCGCAATTTACGGTGTCACTTTCGGTTTGTCAGTAGCTAGTAATTCAATGTTGGTGGTCCTAAACCGCCGATGGAGTTAGATACATTTTTTTTATTCACTATTAGTTCTGCAAGTCCCCAAGCTTTCATTTTTACATTCATTTAGTTAAAATAATGGCTTCAGAAGAATATTCAGTGACGTATTAAATTAATGAGATGCTACCAAAGCAGCCAGAGTGAACGGTGACGTTTAGCAGCATTAGTTGTGTTAGTAGAATTGTCAAATCATCAATATAATGCTGTTACGCAATTTACGGTGTCACTTTCGGTTTGTCAGTAGCTAGTAATTCAATGTTGGTGGCCCTAAAACGCCGATGGAGTTAGATACATTTTTTTAATTCAATATTAGTTCTGCAAGTTTCCAAGCTTTCATTTTTATATTAATTTAGTTAAAATAATGGCTTCAGGAGCTTATTAGGTGCCGTATTAAATTAATGGGATGCTCCCAAAGCAGCCAGAGTGAACGATGACGTTTAGCAGCATTAGTTGTGTTAGTAGAATTGTCAAATCATCAATATAAGGTTATTCCGTAATTTACGGTGTCACCTTCGGCTTGTCAGTAACTAGTAATTCAATGGTGATGACTCTAAAACGCCGATGGAGTTAGATAAATTGTATTTTTAGTTCACTATTAGTCCTGCAAGTTCCCAAGCTTTTATTTTTATTTTAATTTAGTTATAATAATGGCTTCAGGAGCTTATTAGGTTCAGTATTAAATTAATGGGATGCTCCAAAAGCAGCCAGAGTGAACGGTGACGTTTAGCAGCATTAGTTGTGTTAGTAAAATTGTCAAATCATCAATATAAGGCTATTCCGTGATTTACGGTGTAACATTCGGTTTGTCAGTAGCTAGTAATTCACTGTTGGTGGCCCTAAAACGCTGATGGAGTTAGATACATTTTTTTATTCACTATTAGTTCTGCAAGTTCGCAAGCTTTCATTTTATATTCATTTAGATAAAATAATGCCTTCAGAAGTATATTCAGTGCCGTATTAAATTAATGGGATGCTCCCAAAGCAGCCAGAGTGAACGGTGACGTTTAGCAGCATTAGTTGTGTTAGTAAAATTGTCAAATCATCAATATAAGGCTATTCCGTGATTTACGGTGTAACATTCGGTTTGTCAGTAGCTAGTAATTCAATGTTGATAACTCTAAAACGCCGATGGAGTTAGATAAACTGTGTTGTTGATCACTATTAGTCCTTCAAGTTCCCAAGCTTTTATTTTTATATTAATTTAGTTAAAATAATGGCTTCAGGAGCTTATTAGGTTCCTTATTACATTAATGGGAAGCTCCAAAAACAGCCAGAGTAAACGGTGACTTTTAGCAGCATTAGTTGTGTTAGTAGAATTATCAAATCATCAATAGAAGGCTTTTCCGCAATTTACGGTGTCACCTTCAGTTTGTCAGTAGCTAGTAGTTCATTATTGATGGCTGTAAAACGCCGATGGAGTTAGATAAATTTTTTTTGTTTACTATTAGTTCTGCAAGTTCCCAAGCTTTCATTTTTGTATTAATTTAGTTAAAATAATGGCTTCAGGGGCTTATTGGTTCCGTTTTAAATTCATCGAATGCTCCAAAAGAACCAGAGTGAACGGTCTCTTTTAGCAGCATTAGTTGTGATAGTAGAATTGTCAAATCATCAATATAAGGCTATTTCCTAATTTACGGTGTCACTTTCGGTTTGTCAGTAACTAGTAATTTAATGTTGGTGGCTCTAAAACGCTGATGGAGTTAGATACATTTTTCTTTATTCACTATTAGTTCTGCAAGTACCCAAGCTTTCATTTTATATTCATTTAGTTAAAATAATGGCTTCAGAAGTATATTCAGTGCCGCACTAAATTAATGTGATGCCCCAAAAGCAGCCACACTGAACGGTGACGTTTAGCTGCATTAGATGCGTTAGCAGAATCGTCAAATCATCAGTATACGGCTATTACGGTGTCACCTTCGGTTTGTCAGTAGCTAGTAATTCAATATTGGTGGCTCTAAAACGCCGATGGATTTAGATAAATTGTATTTTTTGTTCACTATTAGTCCTGCAAGTTCCCAAGCTTTCATTTTTATATTAATTTAGTTAAAATAATGGCTTCAGAAGTATATTCAGTGCCGTATTAAATTAATGGGATGCTCCAAAAGCAGCCAGAGTGAACGGTGACGTTTAGCAACATTAGATGTGTTAGTAGAATTGTCAAATCATCAATATAAGGCTATTACGGTGTCACTTTCGGTTTGTCGGTAGCTAGTAATTCACTGTTGGTGGCTCTAAAACCCTGATGGAGTTAGATACATTTTTTTATACACTATTAGTTCTGCAAGTTCCCAAGCTTTCATTTTTATATTTATTTAGTTAAAATAATGGCTTCAGAAGTATATTCAGTGCCGTATTAAATTAATGGGATGCTCCAAAAGCAGCCAGAGTGAACGGTGACGTTTAGCAGCATTAGTTGTGTTAGTAGAATTGTCAAATCATCAATATAAGGTTATTCCGTAATTTACGGTGTCACCTTCGGTTTGTCAGTAACTAGTAATTCAATGTTGATGGCTCTAAAACGCCGATGGAGTTAGATAAATTGTATTTTTTGTTCACTATTAGGCCTGCAAGTTCCCAAGCTTTTATTTTTATATTAATTTAGTTAAAATAATGGCTTCAGGAGCTTATTAGGTGCCGTATTAAATTAATGGGATGCTCCAAAAGCAGCCAGAGTGAACGGTGACGTTTAGCAGCATTAGATGTGTTAGTAGAATTGTCAAATCATCAATATTAGGCTATTACGGTGTCTCTTTCGGTTTGTAACAACCCGCAAGAAATTGCATTATATTTATAAATCTTATAGATTTTAAGTTGTCATGAGGAAGAATAAAACAAAGCCGTTTCCTGCATAAATTAAATTTATTGCGAACGCAAAATTTATTTACCTAAGCACGTAAAAGGTTACATTGTTATAATCCAAGCAACGGTTGATTGCATCCGGGAAGTCAAAGAAATTCGAATATTAACTTACTGGCAGAATTTTCTTAGAATCGGGCTGCGCCAGCAAACATGCAATTTCTGTACTGTGAGAACCCATGAGTCAGTTTGGTTTCATGCAGTACCAAACGCCGCTAAGAATAAAGCCATTTTTGGCAAGTTGGCAAAACGGGAACTCCCGGCTATTCACGAAAGAAACTTACCTTTTGGGGAACGAGAACTGAACAGCAGTCTTCCCGTATCCCGCGAGATAATAACTAATTACCGGCAAAAGCCGTTTACAAGGTGTACCGCGTCCCTGCGCCATGCCGCGAGCTGGGCGAAATAACCTAAGTTAAAAATTGAAAGTTCTATTTAAAATTTATGTGAGCCAGTGTTGTGACAAGCCACTCAACATTAAAGGAACAACAACCAGGGGATCTAAAATCTAGCCGAACATATTTAAATTACCTAAGTCAATTCGGGCGTACCGCAAATAAATAAAATTAACATTCACCCTCCAAGTTCTAGCAACGGCACCTGGACAAAGGTCAGTCATTTATGTGTATTTTATTAACCAGGGCTGCTATGTTTATTCTTTCCTTCCAAAGTAAATCGATGTCATAAACTTTAAGCGTAATTCCGATCAATTCTATTCACGAAACTATAGCAATTTAAGCATAGAGCCGTTTGGGCGAATAACCAGTGTAATTGGGCAAAATTGATACTTGTTTTTCAATATAGTGTTATATTATTCTTTGGCGTTTTATTTTATTGAAATTAGGCTTTACAACCCCTAAATGAAGGTTAGTGGTCAACAACCGAGTTATCCTCCGAAGAAGCGAAATTGTGGTCTAAGAGGGAAAACTACCCCTAAGACCACCATAAGGGTTGCAGCCCCTAACATAAGGGTTGCAATACTTTACATTGGTGGCAGCGGACTAACCCTACTCCGAATTAAAAGTTTGAACCCCTTAAGAAACTTAGATTTTTTTTCTCTTGTTTTCATAAAAATTTAAACACATAACTCAATTAGAATGTGCCAATCATAGCAATACATTACATTGGTGGCAGCACAATCCCTTTAACTCGGTCGTTTATCCCTTGCACCTCAGGAATGCCGAAAATACACCCTTAAAAACTTAGAATAAATTTTTTCACTTTTATAAAAATTTACATCTGCCAACCCTCAATTGGGCGGCAGACAACAAGAGTTACTTTCGTATTTCATCCCCCTAACGTAAAAACAACCCCTAGTGGAAATTTCAGCACGAAGGAATTTTGCAAGAAATTTTATCGGTCGGTAAGACGCAGGGAGATCATAGGTTGCAAAAATTTGGCAGCCAAACAATCATAACTAGGTAAAAGAAATGCTACAACCCCCCAATAAAATCTATTGTTTATCAAAAGGAAATCAAATCACATTTATGGAAGGCATTACAGAGAGCGCCCAAATTAATATGTGCTTCTAACAATTTTACGCTTGCAGCTATTTAAATAATTTTATTTTTGTGCGATTTTGTGTGTTTTTCTACGTTTTTCCTCTAGGAGCATCAAATTTTGGTAGGTTTCTGTGTGCAACAAGACAGCAATAATAATTTCGAATTCAACGGTGTACTAGTAATTAAAGCAATTCGAACGCTCTTCAAATAGTAACAAATATTAATCCCCAATACTGTGCAAACAGTAAAAAGAGGCTTCAAAAATTTGGTAGGCAAATAAAACAATTTTAAACAATTTTTCTGCTAATAATCTGCAACAATTAGGGACAACAATCACAATAAATACAATTCCTGCATCATTTTTGCAATTAAATATCGTCTAAAACTTTGCCAAGGGTGGCACACATAGGCGTCGCATAAATAAAAGCAAACAAAAACTTGTAAAAATTATTATTATCAGGACAAATACGAAAGCAATAACGTAGGGAGTCATAAAGGCAATTATTTTACGCGTTTAACCGAAAAAGAAGTTCACCATTTACAGTATTGGAAAAATTTCACAAATAGGTGCATATATATACGGATTTTTAAATAATCAGTGAGCACTTAGCTAAAAATTTCGCAAATCATAAAGTAATTAGCGTAGAAAGGCTATATTTTCAAATATTTTAGGTCAAAATTTAAAATAAAATGGTATCGCACGCAACAGCCACGGAATTGCCGTCGGGTAATCAAGCAACATTACAACCATTTGTGACGCTAGGTATGATTGCGTCTACCGTGGAAAATTTTAGTGGCAAAAATAACATTAGGCAATACTTTGAAAAATTAGACCAACGAGGCATTTTAGACAATTGGTCGGATAGTACAAAATTAAACATATTGAAATATAGGTTAACAGGGGATGCTTATAGTTATTTTAGAACCAACCAAGACCTCGACAGTTTGAGTTATAATGAGTTAAAGGAAAAACTAATAGGCAAGTTTACACCAGCGAAAATACCGGGCGAAGCGCTCATACGGCTGGGTAAATGTTATCAAAAATACGACGAATCAATAGCTAATTATGTGTGGCGATTAAAAACGTTAGGCACAGAAATTTTAACAGACGATTTAAAACATGCGACGGACAGTGAAAAGCCTGGTTTAAGGAAGAAAAACGGGGAATTACTTTTGAATCAATTTCGAACAGGGGTACACAAAAACATTTTGAAACAGCTAGGTCCACTATTAATGCTAACCGAGAACGTAGATTTGGACAAAGCGGAACAATTTGCCATTCAATTTGAATTATCAGACAAAATGTTTATAAATAAATATAATAATAATACAGTTTTTACAATGCGCGCAACACAAAGCAGAACTTGTTTTAATTGCGGTCGTAATAATCACATAGCACAAAATTGTTATTTGAAGTTTAGGCAACATCACCAAACAAGAAACAACGACTTCAGGTTTAGCACAGGGCGGAACCAGCCAAATTTTTACAAGGCACAAAATAATGCAAATCCTAATGTTAGGTTGGAAAAATTTCACAGGTATCAGGGATATGTTAACAATAACTTAGGCGGTCAAACCAATCTTAACAATAAAAGGGAACGCAATTTTTATAAGCCGCAAGGCGGGGTTAATACAACAAATCAAACGACAGGGCGTCAGCAACCCCCTTATAACAATTACACGGGAAATAACATAGGAAGGAACTCGCAACAACAAAATAACTTTCAACATTATAGAGGCACGCACAATAAGGGACAAGCAAATTATAATAGTAGGCAACATATAACAAAATATTAAGGTAATAACGCTAACAGTAATAGAAACGTTAAGGCGAAGGTAAACTCCAGAAGCTACTATGGAAATTTAAAAAAAAAGCGGGACTAGGGAAGAACTCACAATAAGGTAAATAAAAATTTTAATTTATGCTTGGCTAATTAATAATAAAACGGTGATAAAATTTTCCACCTGCACCCTAACAGTATGGAGCAGGGAATTAACAATTTGCGCCAATCCAAAACAATGATTAACAATTTTAAAATGCGGTACAATTAAATTAAAAATGAAATAATAGGTGCAGAGGAGGTATTAAATTAAATAACAATAGCGATACACAAGAAGATTATAATGAAGATATTTTAGAAGAAAGAAAAATAAGGAAATATAGCTGTCAGGTACAAAAATTAAGAGATTTCAGGGATTCCAGTCACCCTAGGTAAGAGGGAAAAACGACGGAATACCCATAAAAATTGTAGTGGGAAATTGTGGGTCTCAATCATCGTCAGAGGTTCGAGACGGAGGTTGCACTCAGCAACATTACTCGCTCTTGCATTCGGCAAGAGGTGGAGTGACACAATGCGAAATTTAAGAAATCTCAGGGATTCCAGTAACCCCAAGTAGGAGGGAAAAACGATGGAATACCCATAAAAAGTAAAGTTGGGAATTGTGGGTCTCAATCATCGGCAGAGGTTCGAGACGGAGGTTGCACTCAGCAACATTACTCGCTCTTGCATTCGGCAGGAGGTGGAGTGACACAATTCGAAGATTCTCAAGAAACAGCTCAAAGGAACCGAAAACAGGATCCGCAGCTAGAGAATCAGTAGCAAGGAAGTAGGCTAATAAAACCAATAAAAAGAGAGATGTCATAAAGGCTGATCACCTAGACGCAATCTTAAACTCTTTAGTGCGCAAAGAGGATATTGGAAACAATGCCGAAGAAGTCACGGGAAAAAGTGACAAGGAACTAGGGAGAAAGTTCAGTAAGGAAGCCATGGTTCACAAAGGTAAAAATGCTAGGAGAAAGCATATAAATGGAAATGCCAATGAAGTAGGCAATATTTTTATCCACAGTGTTGGAAAACTAAGCGAAGAAGAAGAAAAATAAATCCTGCAGCAAGAATATGAAAATAAAGTAAGGAAGAAAAATTACGTAGGTATTCGAAAGAAGAATCTAAGAAAAATAAGGAAGAAAAATTAGGTAGGGATTCGAATGAAGAATCTAAGAAAAAGATGGAAGAAAAATTACGTAGGGATTCGAAAGAAGAATCTAAGAAAATAAATGAAGAAAACTTAAAATGGGTAAGTAAAAAGGTACCGAATTATTAAGAAGTGTTCAAAGGAAGTAATATAAAGGAACAGGTAAATATGGTAAGTGAAAAACTCTTGTGTATCGAAGAAACAAAACTTAGGCGAAGAAAAAAGGAAGAAGAAATTCAAGAAAGTGCAGAATACGAAGAAAAACGAAATACAATTATTATAAACTTAATACTACCTCCTCGTACCAAAATAAATCTTGAAGCTAAAAATATAAATTTCACCAAAATAAATCGCGAAGCTAAAAATATAAATTTCACCAAAAGAAATTGCGAAGCCAAAATATCAAGTTAAAAAAATAAGCAATAAAGAAGAAACTAAATAATTATTAAACAATAAACAAAATATATAAATGATACAAAAATAAACAATACAATATTTATTTTACACATTAACAGTATTAGCCACAAACAAGCTTAAGCAAGGCGTAAGGTAAGTATGTTAAAATAAAGATTGGTATTTATAAAAATAAAAATAAAATAAAGCAAATATCAAAATTTTAAGAACATTCAGGTAAAATTAACAACGAAAAATTATTCAATAAGTTTTGTTAGTAAAGCGTAACAATCCAAAAACTGTTCCACAATCCATTTTTTAAAATTGCGTTTATAGATTTCTAAATTATTTGATAATTTAATATGAGTTGGTATACTAGTAAATTTTTTGAAACACAAATAACAGGTATGTTTTTGAGAAGTTGCTTTATTATAAAATACAAATAAACAATAAAAATCATTAAGATAACAATAAATAATAAAGGTAAATAAGGAAACATAAAGAAATAAATAAAATAAAAGTAAGAATGAAAAGTGAAAGCAATATCACAGCAAAATTTTATTCCCTGTGTGGGAACGGGGCTTAGAATATTTCCACCGCCCAGGAGTCTGGCGTGTCGTAAAAGGCGACCAAAAGACATCCCAAAATTTTTCCCGGCTAAGAAAATTAATTTTCATTCCAGATTAATTATTTTCAATCCACATTTATAATTTATAATTTTCATTTCAGACTCATAATCTCTTAAAGAATTCAAGTAAATATAAATATAAGTTATCCCAAAATTTTATTCCCTGTGTGGAAAACGGGGTTTAGAATAGTTCCACCGCTTAGGAGTCTAGCGGGTCGTAAAAGGCGACCAATAGACATCCAAAAACAGGAACGAATAAGAAAAAGCACAATGCAAACAAATAAATATAAAGTACGATGTTAGTATTTCAGGTCTCTAATATTGAAGGAATAAAAATAAATAAACACTGTCCATATTAAATTTTCAAGGTCAAGCTTAAGTGAAAAGCACTAATACAATAATATTAAAACAATTTTCTTATTCGGTACCAAAACAATTAACAAATACTAACAATATTTTTAAAAGTAAATATCAGGGTACAGTTACGTAAGGAAAAATAAATAATGGGAATTAAAATTAAGTAGGAATAATAATATTTTAAAAAGCTTACTAACGTAGTAGGAATTACAAGGAAATAGAATAATGGGAAATAATCATTTAAAACATTTTTAAACATAATTACTTTATTACTAATAATAAACAGTGAAGCTAAAAAGAGAAACAGTTAGTTTATCAACTATGAATAATTTTAATTTTCATTGTAATATATGAATATTTTTTTTTCTCTTCAAGAATCAAACACTTGTGTTTCCCATTTGAGTTTCAGTGGGAATGGTTTAAAGGACAAATATGATTTTAATTAAGAATTATGAAATCTATAATTACGTGTTAATCTTTGCAAATTAATCTTTTTGCACTAATAATATGAATGCGAAGCTAAAAAGAGAAACGGTTGCTTAGGCAAATAGAAAACAATTTTAATTTTCAATATAATAACATATGAATTTTTTTTTTTATTTTATTTTTCAATGGTTATCAACTTATTTTATGTTTCTCATTAGAGTTTCAAGGTTAATGGTTAAACCAAATATTTGATTTTAACTTATAAGATTTAACGTGGTAATTAGAAACATTACTTATTCAAAATTCATGTTACTGGTAAGTTAACAAAAATGCTCATACCGTTGTTGACATTAATATCAAGTGAATAGTGCGCGTATAAGTTCGCGATTATAACATACAAAGGAACAAACCCAACATTACATCAGTATCCAGCCAGGACATAGCCGATTGCCCAAATCCACAGCAGGACTACAAGGAAAAATCATACAAAGGAATGAATTTAAGCAATATAAAGTTTACGCATTTTTGGTAGAGGTTACATGAAATTTAACCCAATATGGGATGCATTAAAGTTCCTTAAAGGTAGCCGAAGGTCAGAGAACCGCTTTTAAGGCACCAGGAAAATACCCAAATGTGGGATGCATTTAAGGTCCTCAAGGGTAGCCGAAGGTCAGCGAACCGTTGTTAAGGCACCAGGACAAGAAGAATAATGAAGCGTACATAGATATGAAAGTATAAGAATTTATAATGAAGTAATACGAAAAATATAAATTAATGGTACCACTACAGCAATAAGAAGCGTAGTAGGTAAAGTAACCGAAGACGCCAAATGCGAATTAGGATCGTACAATGAAAATGATCACTCTTAGTAAAAGTTATAGTAACTGCATCAATACAAAGGAATACGAAGGATTATGATGCTACAGTAAAATGGGAAGAAAAGTAAATTAGCTTAAATTCAGAAATTTCATGCGAATATACAACAGTCATTGTGTAAATTCCAATTATGAAGAAATAGTACGGGATTACTACAAGACACCGCCTATGACAAAGGAATCAGCTAATGTACCATGGGAAAGCAGAAGTAATTTCGCAAATAAATAAAACAACGACTCAAACCTTAGTAATCAAAGAAGGAAGATTACATTTTCACCTTATCAACCACCTTATACAGTTTTCCACCTTTAATTATCCTTTACTCTGGAGGCCGTCATGCCTGCAGCAATAGCCTCTGTTGCACCTTCCTTTTCCTTTACCATTGGAAATAAATTCCAAACACAACCATGAATAAATAATAATTAAGTAATCATAAAATTACAAATAAATATGATGAAGAAGATAGAAAATAATACAATTAATACGAATAAATAATAAATATTAATAATGAAGCCCGAAATAAATACAAAGAAGAGGTGCGAATAATAAAATAAAAATTTATAAAGGCGACAACACGAATGAAAAGTATAGAAAAGTAAGATATTGCAGAGGAGGAAGTAAACAAATTATCGGAAGGAAGAAGACAGAGCCGAAAAACAGCAGCCTACAGCCGAAGGATGACACTCCACGTCAACACAGTAGTGAAACGCGAAGTGCGGGAGTGTTTCAAAAGCAGAGTATTAAAACAAAATCAGTGGACAAATCATATTAAAAAAGAGTGTAGTGCGAAGTCAACTGCGTCACAAAGCAGAGCAATAAAAACAAGTGAGCGCAAAACACGGTATGTGGCATAAAGACACTTTAGGGCAATAAATTAAGGAAAATGGGTCAATATAATCAGCATTAATATTTAATTTCTCATATAAGTCAAGGGTTTTTGTTCGAAAAGCAGACATGTCCATAAGGACATGCCTACTTTTAAAAAGCTGGGAGTAGTGTAACAACCCGCAAGAAATTGCATTATATTTATAAATCTTATAGATTTTAAGTTGTCATGAGGAAGAATAAAACAAAGCCGTTCCTGCATAAATTAAATTTATTGCGAACGCAAAATTTCATTTACTAAGCACGTAAAAGGTTACATTGTTATAATCCAAGCAACGGTTGAATTGCATCCGGGAAGTCAAAGAAATTCGATATTAACTTACTGGCAGAATTTTCTTAGAATCGGGCTGCGCCAGCAAACATGCAATTTCTGTACTGTGAGAACCCATGAGTCAGTTTGGTTTCATGCAGTACCAAAAGCCGCTAAGAATAAAGCCATTTTGGCAAGTTGGCAAAACGGGAACTCCCGGCTATTCACGAAAGAAACTTACCTTTTGGGGAACGAGAACTGAACAGCAGTCTTCCCGTATCCCGCGAGATAATAACTAATTACCGGCAAAAGCCGTTTACAAGGTGTACCGCGTCCCGGCGCCATGCCGCGAGCCGGGCGAAATAACCTAAGTTAAAATTGAAAGTTCTATTTAAAATTTATGTGAGCCAGTGTTGTGACAAGCCACTCAACATTTAAGGAACAACAACCAGGGGATCTAAAATCTAGCCGAACATATTTAAATTACTTAAGTCAATTCGGGCGTACCGCAAATAAATAAAATTAACATTCACCCTCCAAGTTCTAGCAACGGCACCTGGACAAAGGTCAGTCATTTATGTGTATTTTATTAACCAGGGCTGCTATGTTTATTCTTTCCTTCCAAAGTAAATCGATGTAATAAACTTTAAGCGTAATTCCGATCAATTCTATTCACGAAACTATAGCAATTTAAGCATAGAGCCGTTTGGGCGAATAACCAGTGTAATTGGGCAAAATTGATATTGTTTTTCAATATAGTGTTATATTATTCTTTGGCGTTTTATTTTATTGAAATTAGGCTTTACAACCCCTAAATGAAGGTTAGTGGTCAACAACCGAGTTATCCTCCGAAGAAGCGAAATTGTGGTCTAAGAGCGAAAACTACCCCTAAGACCACCATAAGGGTTGCAGCCCCTAACATAAGGGTTGCAATACTTTACAGGTTTGTCAGTAGCTAGTAATTCACTGTTGGTGGCTCTAAAACGCTGATGGAGTTAGATACATTTTTTTAATCACTATTAGTTCTGCAAGTTCCCAAGCTTTCATTTTTATATTCATTTAGTTAAAATAATGGCTTCAGAAGTATATTCAGTGCCGTATTAAATTAATGGGATGCTCCAAAAGCAGCCAGAGTGAACGGTGACGTTTAGCAGCATTAGTTGTGTTAGTAGAATTGTCAAATCATCAATATAAGGTTATTCCGTAATTTACGGTGTCGCCTCGGTTTGTCAGTAACTAGTAATTCAATGTTGATGGCTCTAAAACGCCGATGGAGTTAGATAATATTTTTTTTGTTCACTATTAGTCCTGCAAGTTCCCAAGCTATCATTTTTAAATTGATTTAGGTAAAATAATGGCTTCAGGAGCTTATTAGGTGCAGTACTAAATTAATGGGTTGCTCCAAAGGCAGCCAGAATGAACGGTGACGTTTAGCAGCATTAGTTGTGTTAGTAGAATTGTCAAATCATCAATATAAGGCTAGTCCCTAATTTACGGTGTCACAATCGGTTTGTCAGTAGCTAGTAATTCCATGTAGATGGCTCTAAAACGCCGATGGAGTTAGATAAATTGTATTTTTTGTTCACTATTAGTCCTGCAAGTTCCCAAGCTTTCATTTTTATATTAATTTAGTTAAAATAATGGCTTAAGGAGCTTATTAGGTGCCGTATTAAATTAATGGGATGCTCCAAAAATAGCCAGAATGAACGGTGACCTTTAGCAGCATTAGTTGTGTTAGTAGAATTATCAAATCATCAATATAAGGCGTTTCCGCAATTAACGGTGTCACCTTCAATTTGTCAGTAGCTAGTAGTTCATTATTGATAGCTGTAATACGCCGATGGAGTTAGATACATTTTTTTTTGTTCACTATTAGTCCTGCAACTTTCCAAGCTTTCATTTTTATATTAATTTAGGTAAAATAATGGCTTAAGGAGCTTATTAGGTGCCGTATTATATTAATTGGATGCTCCAAAAACAGCCAGAGTGAACGGTGACTTTTAGCAGCATTAGTTGTGTTAGTAGAATTATCAAATCATCAATATAAGGCTTTTCCGCAATTAACGGTGTCACCTTCAATTTGTCAGTAGCTAGTAGTTCATTATTGATAGCTGTAATACGCCGATGGAGTTAGATACATTTTTTTTTGTTCACTATTAGTCCTGCAACTTTCCAAGCTTTCATTTTTATATTAATTTAGGTAAAATATTGGCTTCAGGAGCTTATTAGGTGCCGTACTAAATTAATGGGTTGCTGCAAAGGCAGCCAGAATGAACGGTGACGTTTAGCAGCATTAGTTGTGTTAGTAGAATTGTCAAATCATCAATATAAAACTAATTTACGGTGACACAATCGGTTTGTCAGTAGCTAGTAATTCAATGTTGATGGCTCTAAAACGCCGATGGAGTTAGATAAATTAAATTTTTTGTTCACTATTAGTCCTGCAAGTTTCCAAGCTTTCATTTTTATTATAATTTAATTAAAATAATGGCTTAAGGAGCTTATTAGGTGTTGTATTAAATTAATGGGATGCTCCAAAAGCAACCAGAGTGAACGGTGACGTTTAGCAGCATTAGTTGTGTTAGTAAAATTGTCAAATCGTCAATATATGGCTATTCCGTAATTTACGGTGTAACCTTCGGTTTGTCAGTAGCTAGTAATTCAATGTTGATAACTCTAAAACGCCGATGGAGTTAGATAAACTATATTGTTGATCACTATTAGTCCTGCAAGTTCCCAAGCGCTCATTTTTATATTAATTTAGTAAAAATAATGGCTTCAGGAGCTTATTAGGTTCCGTATTAAATTAATGGGATGCTCCAAAACAACCAGAGTGAACGGTGACTTTTAGCAGCATTAGTTGTGTTAGTAGAATTATCAAATCATCAATATAAGGCTTTTCTGCAATTTACGGTGTCACCTTCAGTTTGTCAGTAGATAGTAGTTCATTATTGATGGCTGTAAAACGCCGATGGAGTTAGATAATATTTTTTTTGTTCACTATTAGTCCTGCAAGTTCCCAAGCTATCATTTTTATATTGATTTAGGTAAAATAATGGCTTCATGAGCTTATTAGGTGCAGTACTAAATTAATGGGTTGCTCCAAAGGCAGCCAGAATGAACGGTGAAGTTTAGCAGCATTAGTTGTGTTAGTAGAATTGTCAAATCATCAATATAAGACTAGTCCCTAATTTACGGTGTCACAATCGGTTTGTCAGTAGCTAGTAATTCAATGTTGAAAGCTCTAAAACGCCGATGGAGTTAGATAAATTGTATTTTTAGTTCACTATTAGTCCTGCAAGTTCCCAAGCTTTCATTTTTATATTAATTTAGTTAAAATAATGGCTTAAAGAGCTTATTAGGTGCCGTATTATATTAATGGGATGCTCCAAAAACAGCCAGAGTGAACGGTGACTTTTAGCAGCATTAGTTGTGTTAGTAGAATTATCAAATCATCAATATAAGGCTTTTCCGCAATTTACGGTGTCACCTTCAGTTTGTCAGTAGCTAGTAGTTCATTATTGATGGCTGTAAAACGCCGATGGAGTTAGATAATTTTTTTTTGTTCACTATTAGTCCTGCAACTTTCCAAGCTTTCATTTTTATATTAATTTAGGTAAAATAATGGCTTCAGGAGCTTATTAGGTGCCGTACTAAATTAATGGGTTGCTCCAAAGGCAGCCAGAATGAACGGTGACGTTTAGCAGCATTAGTTGTGTTAGTAGAATTGTCAAATCATCAATATAAAACTATTCCCTAATTTACGGTGACACAATCGATTTGTCAGTAGCTAGTAATTCAATGTTGATGGCTCTAAAACGCCGATGGAGTTAGCTAAATTGTATTTGTTGTTCACTATTAGTCCTGCAAGTTCCTAAGCTTTCATTTTTATATTAATTTAGTTAAAATAATGGCTTAAGGAGCTTATTGAGTGCCGTATTGAATTAATGGGATGCTCCAAAAGCTACCAGAGTGAACGGTGACGTTTAGCAGCATTAGTTGTGTCTGTAGAATGGTCAAATCATCATTATAAGACTATTCCCTAATTTACGGTGTCACTATCGGTTTGTCAGTAGCTAGTAATTCAATGTTGATGACTCTAAAACGCCGATGGAGTTAGATAAACTGTATTGTTGATCACTATTAGACCTGCAAGTTCCCAAGCTTTCATTTTTATATTAATTTAGTTAAAATAATAGCTTAAGGAGCTTATTAGGTGCCGTATTAAATTAATGGGATGCTCCAAAAACAGCCAGAATGAACGGTGACCTTTAGCAGCATTAGTTGTGTTAGTAGAATTATCAAATCATCAATATAAGGCTTTTCCGCAATTAACGGTGTCACCTTCAATTTGTCAGTAGCTAGTAGTTCATTATTGATAGCTGTAAAACGCCGATGGAGTTAGATAAATTTTTTGTTGTTCACTATTAGTCCTGCAACTTTCCAAGCTTTCATTTTTATATTAATTTAGGTAAAATAATGACTTAAGGAGCTTATTAGGTGCCGTATTATATTAATTGGATGCTCCAAAAACAGCCAGAGTGAACGGTGACTTTTAGCAGCATTAGTTGTGTTAGTAGAATTATCAAATCATCAATATAAGGCTTTTCCGCAATTTACGGTGTCACCTTCAGTTTGTCAGTAGCTAGTAGTTCATTATTGATGGCTGTAAAACGCCGATGGAGTTAGATAAATTTTTTTTTTGTTCACTATTAGTCCTGCAACTTTCCAAGCTTTCATTTTTATATTAATTTAGGTAAAATATTGGCTTCAGGAGCTTATTAGGTGCCGTACTAAATTAATAGGTTGCTCCAAAGGCAGCCAGAATGAACGGTGACGTTTAGCAGCATTAGTTGTGTTAGTAGAATTGTCAAATCATCAATATAAAACTACTCCCTAATTTACGGTGACACAATCGGTTTGTCAGTAGCTAGTAATTCAATGTTGATGGCTCTAAAACGCCGATGGAGTTAGATAAATTGTATTTTTTGTTCACTATTAGTCCTGCAAGTTCCCAAGCTTTTAGTTTTATATTAATTTAGTTAAAATAATGGCTTCATGAGCTTATTAGGTTCCGTATTAAATTAATGGGATGCTCCAAAAACAGCCAGAGTGAACGGTGACTTTTAGCAGCATTAGTTGTGTTAGTAGAATTATCAAATCATCAATATAAGGCTTTTCCGCAATTTACGGTGTCACCTTCAGTTTGTCAGTAGCTAGTAGTTCATTATTGATGGCTGTAAAACCCCGATAAAGTTAGATAAATTTTTTTTTGATCACTATTAGTCCTGCAACTTCCCAAGCCCTCATTTTTATATTAATTTATATAAAATAATGGCTTCAGGAGCTTATTAGGTGCCGTACTAATTTAATGAGTTGCTCCAAAGGCAGCCAGAATGAACGGTGACGTTTAGCAGCATTAGTTGTGTTAGTAGAATTGTCAAATCATCAATATAAGACTATTCCCTAATTTACGGTGTCTCCATCGGTTTGTCAGTAGCTAGTAATTCAATGTTGATGACTCTAAAACGCCGATGGAGTTAGATAAACTGTATTGTTGATCACTATTAGTCCTGCAAGTTCCCAAGCTTTCATTTTTAAATTAATTTAGTTAAAATAATGGCTTCAGGAGCTTATTAGGTTCCGTATTAAATTAATGGGATGCTCCAAAAACAGCCAGAGTGAACGGTAACTTTTAGCAGCATTAGTTGTGTTAGTAGAATTATCAAATCATCAATATAAGGCTTTTCCGCAATTTACGGTGTCACCTTCAGTTTGTCAGTAGCTAGTAGTTCATTATTGATGGCTGTAAAACGCCGATGGAGTTAGATAAATTTTTTTTGTTCACTATTAGTCCTGCAACTTTCCAAGCTTTCATTTTTATATTAATTTAGCTAAAATAATGGCTTCAGGAGCTTATTAGGTGCCGTACTAAATTAATGGGTTGCTCCAAAGGCAGCCAGAATGAACGGTGACGTTTAGCAGCATTAGTTGTGTTAGTAGAATTGTCAAATCATCAATATAAGACTATTCCATAATTTACGGTGTCACAATCGGTTTGTCAGTAGCTAGTAATTCAATGTTGATGGCTCTAAAACGCCGATAGAGTTAGCTAAATTGTATTTTTTGTTCACTATTAGTCCTGCAAGTTCCCAAGCTTTCATTTTTATATTAATTTAGTTAATTTATGGCTTAAGGAGCTTATTAGTTGCCGTATTAAATTAATGGGATGCTGCAAAAGCTACCAGAGTGAACGGTGACGTTTAGCAGCATTAGTTGTGTCTGTAGAATGGTCAAATCGTCATTATAAGACTATTCCCTAATTTACGGTGTCACCATCGGTTTGTCAGTAGCTAGTAATTCAATGTTGATGACTCTAAAACGCCGATGGAGTTAGATAAACTGTATTGTTGATCACTATTAGTCCTGCAAGTTCCCAAGCTTTAATTTTTAAATTAATTTAGTTAAAATAATGGCTTCAGGATAGAGATGGGCGCGTGAGTGATTTTTCGCTCACGTCACGCACGTTTCACGCTGGCTTTAAACAGTCACGTTCACGCACGATCACGTTCACGTTCACTCACGTTCACGGCGTGACACGCCACTCACGACGTGACACGCAGCTTTTATTTCAAAATTTAAATTCAGATAGAACAGAATGTTCAAATTTAAAACCAATGAAAAAACCCTAAAGGGAACTAAAAATATGTTTTGCACCTGACATAATTTACGTGATATGTTGCAATCAGAATAGTTGACATAAAAAGAAAAAAATAGAAATTGACTACAATAACTTCGACAAGGGATAAATACTGATTTCTCGCAAATATATTTCTTGCAGCTGTCTTCAAAGACATTACTTTTAATACTAAAAGCTGTCATTGGAATTGACGTTTCCCTTATTGGTATGAGTACATAAGGTATACGTTGCTAGGCAACACTTTTAATTCGTAGGTTTGAAAGTACTTTTTTCTACGGTCACCTTTAAAACTGACTATTAAGCGCTCACTGTCAATGCGAAAAATTAGCGATTTACAATTTTTTTTCCCTAGAAACCATTTTAGCATCGCAACCACGTAAACTATGTCTTAATGAAATAATCGCGTCACTTCATTTTACTTTACGCATCGCCATGGCTAACCTGATTATTAATTTAATTCGTCATTTTTCTGGAACTGGCGAAAATTATTGACAATTGTATCACGGTGCGTCCATCGTCACGCAACAGATTTATTGAGTTTGTGAGTTTTTGTGAAGTTGAAGATGGAATCTGAAGGTAATTGCACCCCGCCTGAAGTATTTGAAGCGACCCAGACAGCAACCAACGAGTGTTGTTGCCGGCCAAATCGCGCGGCCTTTATGAAAGTGCGGTACAACGACTTCATTAAATGGTGTGAAGCGAAATTTCAATTATTTAACAATTTTGTCATTTATTTAGGACCGTAGAAAAAATGTTGTATGTATTTCGAGTGTAAAGAGCCATTTTGGTATTCGGTTGCTTTTTCGCGCCTCGCTACCGCTCGGCACGAAACTCGCATCCTCATACAAAAATGGCTCTCTTTACACACTAAATACATAAATATCTATTACGTACAAGGATCAACATTTTCAGCGTTAAGGTGAGTATACAAAAAAACATTACTTTTGTTAGAATAATACGATCATCTACACAAGTACACAATAAATTGGTTTAAAAATAAAACGTAATCAACATTTCAGTGTTAAGTCGAGTATACAAAACAAAACATTAGGTACTACTTTTCTAAAAATAGGTTCATCTACACATCTACACAATTCATTTTTGGTTTAATAATAAAACGTAATTAACATTTTCAGCGTTAGCCGAGTATAAAAAACAAACCATTACTTTTATTAGAATAATAAGTTCATCTACACATCTAAACATTAAAATGTTGATTTAAAAATAATATGTAATCAACATCTTCAGCGTTAAGTCGGATTCTGCGCTCTTCTAAAATTCGCCCAGCTACAGCTGTAGAAAATACTCTTTCGCTTGTAGCGGAACTTGCCGGTATGTTTAAAATTTCTCAAGTTTTTTTAACAATGGCGTATTTACACTGTTTTTCCAAAATCCTAAAATGTCATCTACATTTCGGAATTTTAATATAACATACTAATTTAGTTCTGTTTCGACATCATCCTAATTACATGTGTCATCGTCAGAGTTCTCTCTAAGTGTAGAAAGATAAGAATCTGATGCTGATGTACCAGTTTTGAGTCGTTTGCTATGTATTTCACCATTATCATCTATAGTTTTATTTGCATCATAATCTTCTCTTTTATGTGAAGGTATGAACTTTAAGGATTTATATTTTGGGTCCAAAAATAAAACCACATAATGTAACTTGTTTGGCACAATTTCTGATTTAATGAATTTAAAAGTTGCTGCACCCTGCAGTTTTTTATTCGTTACAAAATATTTAACGTGAAACGTGAATCACGCCTTGGAAATTTTCAGTCCGTTCACTCACGTTCACGTCACGATTTTCAAATATTAGTCACGTTCACGACGTGACACGCCGTGACACGACGTGACACGACTGTTTTCACGTCACGCGCCCCATCCCTACTTCAGGAGCTTATTAGGTTCCGTATTAAATTAATGGGATGCTCCAAAAACAGCCAGAGTGAACGGTAACTTTTAGCAGCATTAGTTGTGTTAGTAGAATTATCAAATCATCAATATAAGGCTTTTCCGCAATTTACGGTATCACCTTCAGTTTGTCAGTAGCTAGTAGTTCATTATTGATGGCTGTAAAACGCCGATGGAGTTAGATAAATTTTTTTTTGTTCACTATTAGTTCTGCAAGTTCCCAAGCTTTCATTTTTATATTGATTTAGGTAAAATAATGGCTTCAGGAGCTTATTAGGTGCCGTACTAAATTAATGGGTTGCTCCAAAGGCAGCCAGAATGAACGGTGACGTTTAGCAGAATTAGTTGTGTTAGTAGAATTGTCAAATCATCAATATAAGACTATTCCCTAATTTACGGTGTCACAATCGGTTTGTCAGTAGCTAGTAATTCAATGTTAATGGCTCTAAAACGCCGATGGAGTTAGATAGATTGTATTTTTTGTTCACTATTAGTCCTGCAAGTTCCCAAGCTTTTAGTTTTATATTAATTTAGTTAAAATAATGGCTTCATGAGCTTATTAGGTTCCGTATTAAATTAATGGGATGCTCCAAAAACAGCCAGAGTGAACGGTGACTTTTAGCAGCATTAGTTGTGTTAGTAGAATTATCAAATCATCAATATAAGGCTTTTCCGCAATTTACGGTGTCACCTTCAGTTTGTCAGTAGCTAGTAGTTCATTATTGATGGCTGTAAAACCCCGATAAAGTTAGATAAATTTTTTTTTGATCACTATTAGTCCTGCAACTTCCAAGCTTTCATTTTTATATTAATTTAGGTAAAATAATGGCTTCGGGAGCTTATTAGGTGCCGTACTAATTTAATGAGTTGCTCCAAAGGCATCCAGAGTGAACGGTGACGTTTAGCAGCATTAGTTGTGTTAGTAGAATTGTCAAATCATCAATATAAGACTATTCCCTAATTTACGGTGTCTCCATCGGTTTGTCAGTAGCTAGTAATTCAATGTTGATGACTCTAAAACGCCGATGGAGTTAGATAAACTGTATTGTTGATCACTATTAGTCCTGCAAGTTCCCAAGCTTTCATTTTTAAATTAATTTAGTTAAAATAATGGCTTCAGGAGCTTATTAGGTTCCGTATTAAATTAATGGGATGCTCCAAAAACCGCCAGAGTGAACGGTAACTTTTAGCAGCATTAGTTGTGTTAGTAGAATTATCAAATCATCAATATAAGGCTTTTCCGCAATTTACGGTGTCACCTTCAGTTTGTCAGTAGCTAGTAGTTCATTATTGATGACTGTAAAACGCCGATGGAGTTAGATAAATTTTTTTTTGTTCACTATTAGTCCTGCAACTTTCCAAGCTTTCATTTTTATATTAATTTAGCTAAAATAATGGCTTCAGGAGCTTATTAGGTGCCGTACTAAATTAATGGGTTGCTCCAAAGGCAGCCAGAATGAACGGTGACGTTTAGCAGCATTAGTTGTGTTAGTAGAATTGTCAAATCATCAATATAAGACTATTCCCTAATTTACGGTGTCACAATCGGTTTGTCAGTAGCTAGTAATTCAATGTTGATGGCTCTAAAACGCCGATGGAGTTAGATAGATTGTATTTTTTGTTCACTATTAGTCCTGCAAGTTCCCAAGCTTTTAGTTTTATATTAATTCAGTTAAAATAATGGCTTCATGAGCTTATTAGGTTCCGTATTAAATTAATGGGATGCTCCAAAAACAGCCAGAGTGAACGGTGACTATTAGCAGCATTAGTTGTGTTAGTAGAATTATCAAATCATCAATATAAGGCTTTTCCGCAATTTACGGTGTCACCTTCAGTTTGTCAGTAGCTAGTAGTTCATTATTGATGGCTGTAAAACCCCGATAAAGTTAGATAAATTTTTTTTTGATCACTATTAGTCCTGCAACTTCCCAAGCCCTCATTTTTATATTAATTTAGGTAAAATAATGGCTTCAGGAGCTTATTAGGTGCCGTACTAATTTAATGAGTTGCTCCAAAGGCAGCCAGAATGAACGGTGACGTTTAGCAGCATTAGTTGTGTTAGTAGAATTGTCAAATCATCAATATAAGACTATTCCCTAATTTACGGTGTCTCCATCGGTTGGTCAGTAGCTAGTAATTCAATGTTGATGACTCTAAAACGCCGATGGAGTTAGATAAACTGTATTGTTGATCACTATTAGTCCTGCAAGTTCCCAAGCTTTCATTTTTAAATTAATTTAGTTAAAATAATGGCTTCAGGAGCTTATTAGGTTCCGTATTAAATTAATGGGATGCTCCAAAAACAGCCAGAGTGAACGGTGACGTTTAGCAGCATTAGTTGTGTTAGTAGAATTGTCAAATCATCAATATAAGACTATTCCCTAATTTACGGTGTCTCCATCGGTTGGTCAGTAGCTAGTAATTCAATGTTGATGGCTCTAAAACGCCGATGGAGTTAGCTAAATTGTATTTTTTGTTCACTATTAGTCCTGCAAGTTCCCAAGCTTTCATTTTTATATTAATTTAGTTAATTTATGGCTTAAGGAGCTTATTAGTTGCCGTATTAAATTAATGGGATGCTGCAAAAGCTACCAGAGTGAACGGTGACGTTTAGCAGCATTAGTTGTGTCTGTAGAATGGTCAAATCGTCATTATAAGACTATTCCCTAATTTACGGTGTCACAATCGGTTTGTCAGTAGCTAGTAATTCAATGTTGATGGCTCTAAAACGCCGATGGAGTTAGATAGATTGAATTTTTTGTTCACTATTAGTCCTGCAAGTTCCCAAGCTTTTAGTTTTATATTAATTTAGTTAAAATAATCGCTTCAGGAGCTTATTAGTTTCCGTATTAATTTAATGGGATGCTCCAAAAACAGCCAGAGTGAACGGTGACTTTTAGCAACATTAGTTGTGTTAGTAGAATTATCAAATCATTAATATAAGGCTTTTCCGCAATTTACGGTGTCACCTTCAGTTTGTCAGTAGCTAGTAGTTCATTATTGATGGCTGTAAAACGCCGATGGAGTTAGATAATTTTTTTTTTTATCACTATTAGTCCTGCAACTTCCCAAGCTTTCATTTTTATATTAATTTAGGTAAAATAATGGCTTCAGGAGCTTATTAGGTGCCGTACTAATTTAATGGGTTGCTCCAAAGGCAGCCAGAATGAACGGTGACGCTTAGCAGCATTAGTTGTGTTAGTAGAATTGTCAAATCATCAATATAAAACTATTCCCTAATTTACGGTGTTACCATCGGTTTGTTAGTAGCTAGTAATTCAGTGTTGATGACTCTAAAACGCTGATGGAGTTAGATAAACTATATTGTTGATCACTATTAGTCCTGCAAGTTCCCAAGCTCTCATTTTTAAATTAATTTAGATAAAATAATATCTTCAGGAGCTTATTAGTTGCCGTACTAAATTAATGGGTTGCTCCAAAAACAGCCAGAGTAAACGGTGACTTTTAGCAGCATTAGTTGTGTTAGTAGAATTATCAAATCATCAATATAAGGCTTTTCCGCAATTTACGGTGTCACCTTCAGTTTGTCAGTAGCTAGTAGTTCATTATTGATGGCTGTAAAACGCCGATGGAGTTAGATAAAATTTTTTTTGTTCACTATTAGTCCTGCAAGTTCCCAAGCTTTCATTTTTATATTGATTTAGGTAAAATAATGGCTTCGGGAGCTTATTAGGTGCCGTACTAAATTAATGGGTTGCTCCAAAGGCAGCCAGAATGAACGGTGACGTTTAGCAGCATTAGTTGTGTTAGTAGAATTGTCAAATCATCAATATAAGACTATTCCCTAATTTACGGTGTCACAATCGGTTTGTCAGTAGCTAGTAATTCAATGTTGATGACTCTAAAACGTCGATGGAGTTAGATAAACTATGTTGTTGATCACTATTAGTCCTGCAAGTTCCCAAACTTTAATTTTTAAATTAATTTAGTTAAAATAATGGCTTCAGGAGCTTATTAGGTTCCGTATTAAATTAATGGGATGCTCCAAAAACAGCCAGAGTGAACGGTGACTTTTAGCAGCATTGGTTGTGTTAGTAGAATGATCAAATCATCAATATAAGGCTTTTCCGCAATTTACGGTGTCACCTTCAGTTTGTCAGTAGCTAGTAGTTCATTATTGATGGCTGTAAAACGCCGATGGAGTTAGCAAAATTTTTTTTGTTCACTATTAGTCCTGCAAGTTCCCAAGCTTTCATTATTATATTGATTTAGGTAAAATAATGGCTTCAGGAGCTTATTAGGTGCCGTACTAAATTAATGGGTTGCTCCAAAGGCAGCCAGAATGAACGGTGACGTTTAGCAGCATTAGCTGTGTTAGTAGAATTGTCAAATCATCAATATAAGACTATTCCCTAATTTACGGTTTGTCAGTAGCTAGTAATTCAATGTTGATGGCTCTAAAACGGCGATGGAGTTAGATAAATTCTATTTTTTGTTCACTATTAGTCCTGCAAGTTCCCAAGCTTTCATTTTTATATTCATTTAGGTAAAATAATGGCTTCAGGAGCTTATTAGGTGCCGTACTAAATTAATGGGTTGCTCCAAAGGCAGCCAGAATGAACGGTGACGTTTAGCAGAATTAGTTGTGTTAGTAGAATTGTAAAATCATCAATATAAGACTATTCCCTAATTTACGGTGTCACAATCGGTTTGTCAGTAGCTAGTAATTCAATGTTGATGGCTCTAAAACGCCGATGGAGTTAGATAGATTGATTTTTTTGTTCACTATTAGTCCTGCAAGTTCCCAAGCTTTTAGTTTTATATTAATTTAGTTAAAATAATGGCTTCAGGAGCTTATTAGTTTCCGTATTAAATTAATGGGATGCTCCAAAAACAGCCAGAGTGAACGGTGACTTTTAGCAACATTAGTTGTGTTAGTTGAATTATCAAATCATCAATATAAGGCTTTTCCGCAATTTACGGTGTCACCTTCAGTTTGTTAGTAGCTAGTAGTTCATTATTGATGGCTGTAAAACGCCGATGGAGTTAGATAAAATTTTTTTTGTTCACTATTAGTCCTGCAAGTTCCCAAGCTTTCATTTTTATATTGATTTAGGTAAAATAATGGCTTCGGGAGCTTATTAGGTGCCGTACTAAATTAATGGGTTGCTCCAAAGGCAGCCAGAATGAACGGTGACGTTTAGCAGCATTAGTTGTGTTAGTAGAATTGTCAAATCATCAATATAAGACTATTCCCTAATTTACGGTGTCACAATCGGTTTGTCAGTAGCTAGTAATTCAATGTTTATGACTCTAAAACGTCGATGGAGTTAGATAAACTATATTGTTGATCACTATTAGTCCTGCAAGTTCCCAAGCTTTCATTTTTAAATTAATTTAGTTAAAATAATGGCTTCAGGAGCTTATTAGGTTCCGTATTAAATTAATGGGATGCTCCAAAAACAGCCAGAGTGAACGGTGACTTTTAGCAGCATTGGTTGTGTTAGTAGAATGATCAAATCATCAATATAAGGCTTTTCCGCAATTTACGGTGTCACCTTCAGTTTGTCAGTAGCTAGTAGTTCATCATTGATGGCTGTAAAACGCCGATGGAGTTAGCAAAATTTTTTTTGTTCACTATTAGTCCTGCAAGTTCCCAAGCTTTCATTATTATATTGATTTAGGTAAAATAATGGCTTCAGGAGCTTATTAGGTGCCGTACTAAATTAATGGGTTGCTCCAAAGGCAGCCAGAATGAACGGTGACGTTTAGCAGCATTAGCTGTGTTAGTAGAATTGTCAAATCATCAATATAAGACTATTCCCTAATTTACGGTTTGTCAGTAGCTAGTAAATCAATGTTGATGGCTCTAAAACGGCGATGGAGTTAGATAAATTCTATTTTTTGTTCACTATTAGTCCTGCAAGTTCCCAAGCTTTCATTTTTAAATTAATTTAGTTAAAATAATGGCTTCAGGAGCTTATTAGGTTCCGTATTAATTTAATGAGTTGCTCCAAAGGCAGCCAGAACGAACGGTGACGTTTAGCAGCATTAGTTGTGTTAGTAGAATTGTCAAATCATCAATATAAGACTATTCCCTAATTTACGGTGTCTCCATCGGTTTGTCAGTAGCTAGTAATTCAATGTTGATGACTCTAAAACGCCGTTCGAGTTAGATAAACTGTATTGTTGATCACTATTAGTCCTGCAAGTTGCCAAGCTTTCATTTTTAAATTAATTTAGTTAAAATAATGGCTTCAGGAGCTTATTAGGTTCCGTATTAAATTAATGGGATGCTCCAAAAACAGCCAGAGTGAACGGTAACTTTTAGCAGCATTAGTTGTGTTAGTAGAATTATCAAATCATCAATATAAGGCTTTTCCGCAATTTACGGTGTAACCTTCAGTTTGTCAGTAGCTAGTAGTTCATTATTGATGGCTGTAAAACGCCGATGGAGTTAGATAAATTTTTTTTTGTTCACTATTAGTTCTGCAACTTTCCAAGCTTTCATTTTTATATTAATTTAGCTAAAATAATAGCTTCAGGAGCTTATTAGGTGCCGTACTAAATTAATGGGTTGCTCCAAAGGCAGCCAGAATGAACGGTGACGTTTAGCAGCATTAGTTGTGTTAGTAGAATTGTCAAATCATCAATATAAGACTATTCCCTAATTTACGGTGTCACCATCGGTTTGTCAGTAGGTAGCAATTCAATGTTGATGACTCTAAAACGCCGATGGGTTTAGATAAACTATATTGTTGATCACTATTAGTCCTGCAAGTTCCCAAGCTTTAATTTTAAATTAATATAGTTATACTAATGGCTTCAGGAGCTTATTAGGTTCCGTATTAAATTAATGGGATGCTCCAAAAACAGCCAGAGTGAACGGTAACTTTTAGCAGCATTAGTTGTGTTAGTAGAATTATCAAATCATCAATATAAGGCTTTTCCACAATTTACGGTGTCACCTTCAGTTTGTCAGTAGCTAGTAGCTCATTATTGATGGCTGTAAAACGCCGATGGAGTTAGATAATTTTTTTTTGTTCACTATTAGTCCTGCAAGTTCCCAAGCTTTCATTTTTATATTGATTTAGGTAAAATAATGGCTTCAGGAGCTTATTAGGTGCCGTACTAAATTAATGGGTTGCTCCAAAGGCAGCCAGAATGAACGGTGACGTTTAGCAGAATTAGTTGTGTTAGTAGAATTGTAAAATCATCAATATAAGACTATTCCCTAATTTACGGTGTCACAATCGGTTTGTCAGTAGCTAGTAATTCAATGTTGATTTCTCTAAAACGCCGATGGAGTTAGATAGATTGAATTTTTTGTTCACTATTAGTCCTGCAAGTTCCCAAGCTTTTAGTTTTATATTAATTTAGTTAAAATAATGGCTTCAGGAGCTTATTAGTTTCCGTATTAAATTAATGGGATGCTCCAAAAACAGCCAGAGTGAACGGTGACTTTTAGCAACATTAGTTGTGTTAGTTGAATTATCAAATCATTAATATAAGGCTTTTCCGCAATTTACGGTGTCACCTTCAGTTTGTCAGTAGCTAGTAGTTCATTATTGATGGCTGTAAAACTCCGATGGAGTTAGATAATTTTTTTTTGATCACTATTAGTCCTGCAACTTCCCAAGCTTTCATTTTTATATTAATTTAGGTAAAATAATGGCTTCAGGAGCTTATTAGGTGCCGTACTAATTTAATGGGTTGCTCCAAAGGCAGCCAGAATGAACGGTGACGCTTAGCAGCATTAGTTGTGTTAGTAGAATTGTCAAATCATCAATATAAGACTATTCCCTAATTTACGGTGTTACCATCGGTTTGTTAGTAGCTAGTAATTCAATGTTGATGACTCTAAAACGCCGATGGAGTTAGATAAACTATATTGTTGATCACTATTAGTCCTGCAAGTTCCCAAGCTTTCATTTTTAAATTAATTTAGATAAAATAATATCTTCAGGAGCTTATTAGGTGCCGTACTAAATTAATGGGTTGCTCCAAAAACAGCCAGAGTAAACGGTGACTTTTAGCAGCATTAGTTGTGTTAGTAGAATTATCAAATCATCAATATAAGGCTTTTCCGCAATTTACGGTGTCACCTTCAGTTTGTCAGTAGCTAGTAGTTCATTATTGATGGCTGTAAAACGCCGATGGAGTTAGATAACATTTTTTTTGTTCACTATTAGTCCTGCAAGTTCCCAAGCTTTTATTTTTATATTGATTTAGGTAAAATAATGGCTTCAGGAGCTTATTAGGTGCCGTACTAAATTAATGGGTTGCTCCAAAGGCAGCCAGAATGAACGGTGACGCTTAGCAGCATTAGTTGTTTTAGTAGAATTGTCAAATCATCAATATAAGACTATTCCCTAATTTACGGTGTTACCATCGGTTTGTTAGTAGCTAGTAATTCAATGTTGATGACTCTAAAACGCCGATGGAGTTAGATAAACTATATTGTTGATCACTATTAGTCCTGCAAGTTCCCAAGCTTTCATTTTTAAATTAATTTAGATAAAATAATATCTTCAGGAGCTTATTAGGTGCCGTACTAAATTGAATGGGTTGCTCCAAAAACAGCCAGAGTGAACGGTGACTTTTAGCAGCATTGGTTGTGTTAGTAGAATGATCAAATCATCAATATAAGGCTTTTCCGCAATTTACGGTGTCACCTTCAGTTTGTCAGTAGCTAGTAGTTCATTATTGATGGCTGTAAAACGCCGATGGAGTTAGCAAAATTTTTTTTGTTCACTATTAGTCCTGCAAGTTCCCAAGCTTTCATTATTATATTGATTTAGGTAAAATAATGGCTTCAGGAGCTTATTAGGTGCCGTACTAAATTAATGGGTTGCTCCAAAGGCAGCCAGAATGAACGGTGACGTTTAGCAGCATTAGTTGTGTTAGTAGAATTGTCAAATCATCAATATAAGACTATTCTCTAATTTACAGTTTGTCAGTAGCTAGTAATTCAATGTTGATGGCTCTAAAACGGCGATGGAGTTAGATAAATTGTATTTTTTGTTCACTATTAGTCCTGCAAGTTCCCAAGCTTTCATTTTTATATATATTTAGTTAAAATAATGGCTTCAGAAGTATATTCAGTGCCGCATTAAATTAATGGGATGCTCCAAAAGCAGTCAGAGTGAACGATGACGTTTAGCAGCATTAGATGTGTTAGCAGAATTGTTAAATCATCAGCATAAGGCTATTACGGTGTCACCTTCGGTTTGTCAGTAGCTAGTAATTCAATATTGGTGGCTCTAAAACGCCGATGGAGTTAGATAAATTGTATTTTTTGTTTACTATTAGTCCTGCAAGTTCCCAACCGTTCATTTTTATATTAATTTAGTTAAAATAATGGCTTCAGAAGCTTATTAGGTGCCGTACGGTGACGTGTAGCAGCATTAGATGTGTTAGTAGAATTGTCAAATCATCAATATAAGGCTTTTCCGCAATTTACGGTGTCACCTTCAGTTTGTCAGTAGCTAGTAGTTCATTATTCATGGCTGTAAAACGCCGATGGAGTTAGATACATTTTTTTGTTCACTATTAGTCCTGCAAGTTCCCAAGCTTTCATTTTTATATTGATTTAGGTAAAATAATGGCTTCAGAAGCTTATTAGGTGCCGTACTAAATTAATGGGTTGCTCCAAAGGCAGCCAGAATGAACGGTGACGTTTAGCAGAATTAGTTGTGTTAGTAGAATTGTCAAATCATCAATATAAGACTATTCCCTAATTTACGGTGTCACAATCGGTTTGTCAGTAGCTAGTAATTCAATGTTGATGGCTCTAAAACGCCGATGGAGTTAGATAGATTGTATTTTTTGTTTACTATTAGTCCTGCAAGTTCCCAAGCTTTCATTTTTATATTAATTTAGGTAAAACAATGGCTTCAGGAGCTTATTAGGTGCCGTATTAAATTAATGGGATGCTCCAAAGGCAGCCAGAGTGAACGGTGACGTTTAGCAGAATTAGTTGTGTTAGTAGAATTGTAAAATCATCAATATAAGACTATTCCCTAATTTACGGTGTCACAATCGGTTTGTCAGTAGCTAGTAATTCAATGTTGATGGCTCTAAAACGCCGATGGAGTTAGATAGATTGAATTTTTTGTTCACTATTAGTCCTGCAAGTTCCCAAGCTTTTAGTTTTATATTAATTTAGTTAAAATAATGGCTTCAGGAGCTTATTAGGTGCCGTACTAAATTAATGGGTTGCTCCAAAGGCAGCCAGAGTGAACGGTGACTTTTAGCAACATTAGTTGTGTTAGTTGAATTATCAAATCATTAATATAAGGCTTTTCCGCAATTTACGGTGTCACCTTCAGTTTGTCAGTAGCTAGTAGTTCATTATTGATGGCTGTAAAACTCCGATGGAGTTAGATAATTTTTTTTTGATCACTATTAGTCCTGCAACTTCCCAAGCTTTCATTTTTATATTAATTTAGGTAAAATAATGGCTTCAGGAGCTTATTAGGTGCCGTACTAATTTAATGGGTTGCTCCAAAGGCAGCCAGAATGAACGGTGACGCTTAGCAGCATTAGTTGTGTTAGTAGAATTGTCAAATCATCAATATAAGACTATTCCCTAATTTACGGTGTTACCATCGGTTTGTTAGTAGCTAGTAATTCAATGTTGATGACTCTAAAACGCCGATGGAGTTAGATAAACTATATTGTTGATCACTATTAGTCCTGCAAGTTCCCAAGCTTTCATTTTTAAATTAATTTAGATAAAATAATATCTTCAGGAGCTTATTAGGTGCCGTACTAAATGAATGGGTTGCTCCAAAAACAGCCAGAGTGAACGGTGACTTTTAGCAGCATTGGTTGTGTTAGTAGAATGATCAAATCATCAATATAAGGCTTTTCCGCAATTTACGGTGTCACCTTCAGTTTGTCAGTAGCTAGTAGTTCATTATTGATGGCTGTAAAACGCCGATGGAGTTAGCAAAATTTTTTTTGTTCACTATTAGTCCTGCAAGTTCCCAAGCTTTCATTATTATATTGATTTAGGTAAAATAATGGCTTCAGGAGCTTATTAGGTGCCGTACTAAATTAATGGGTTGCTCCAAAGGCAGCCAGAATGAACGGTGACGTTTAGCAGCATTAGTTGTGTTAGTAGAATTGTCAAATCATCAATATAAGACTCTAATTTACGGTTTGTCAGTAGCTAGTAATTCAATGTTGATGGCTCTAAAACGGCGATGGAGTTAGATAAATTGTATTTTTTGTTCACTATTAGTCCTGCAAGTTCCCAAGCTTTCATTTTTATATATATTTAGTTAAAATAATGGCTTCAGAAGTATATTCAGTGCCGCATTAAATTAATGGGATGCTCCAAAAGCAGTCAGAGTGAACGATGACGTTTAGCAGCATTAGATGTGTTAGCAGAATTGTTAAATCATCAGCATAAGGCTATTACGGTGTCACCTTCGGTTTGTCAGTAGCTAGTAATTCAATATTGGTGGCTCTAAAACGCCGATGGAGTTAGCTAAATTGTATTTTTTGTTTACTATTAGTCCTGCAAGTTCCCAAGCTTTCATTTTTATATTAATTTAGTTAAAATAATGGCTTCAGAAGCTTATTAGGTGCCGTACGGTGACGTGTAGCAGCATTAGATGTGTTAGTAGAATTGTCAAATCATCAATATAAGGCTTTTCCGCAAATTACGGTGTCACCTTCAGTTTGTCAGTAGCTAGTAGTTCATTATTCATGGCTGTAAAACGCCGATGGAGTTAGATACATTTTTTTGTTCACTATTAGTCCTGCAAGTTCCCAAGCTTTCATTTTTATATTGATTTAGGTAAAATAATGGCTTCAGAAGCTTATTAGGTGCCGTACTAAATTAATGGGTTGCTCCAAAGGCAGCCAGAATGAACGGTGACGTTTAGCAGAATTAGTTGTGTTAGTAGAATTGTCAAATCATCAATATAAGACTATTCCCTAATTTACGGTGTCACAATCGGTTTGTCAGTAGCTAGTAATTCAATGTTGATGGCTCTAAAACGCCGATGGAGTTAGATAGATTGTATTTTTTGTTTACTATTAGTCCTGCAAGTTCCCAAGCTTTCATTTTTATATTAATTTAGGTAAAACAATGGCTTCAGGAGCTTATTAGGTGCCGTATTAAATTAATGGGATGCTCCAAAGGCAGCCAGAGTGAACGGTGACGTTTAGCAGAATTAGTTGTGTTAGTAGAATTGTAAAATCATCAATATAAGACTATTCCCTAATTTACGGTGTCACAATCGGTTTGTCAGTAGCTAGTAATTCAATGTTGATGGCTCTAAAACGCCGATGGAGTTAGATAGATTGAATTTTTTGTTCACTATTAGTCCTGCAAGTTCCCAAGCTTTTAGTTTTATATTAATTTAGTTAAAATAATGGCTTCAGGATCTTATTAGGTGCCGTACTAAATTAATGGGTTGCTCCAAAGGCAGCCAGAGTGAACGGTGACTTTTAGCAACATTAGTTGTGTTAGTTGAATTATCAAATCATTAATATAAGGCTTTTCCGCAATTTACGGTGTCACCTTCAGTTTGTCAGTAGCTAGTAGTCCATTATTGATGGCTGTAAAACTCCGATGGAGTTAGATAATTTTTTTTTGATCACTATTAGTCCTGCAACTTCCCAAGCTTTCATTTTTATATTAATTTAGGTAAAATAATGGCTTCAGGAGCTTATTAGGTGCCGTACTAATTTAATGGGTTGCTCCAAAGGAAGCCAGAATGAACGGTGACGCTTAGCAGCATTAGTTGTGTTAGTAGAATTGTCAAATCATCAATATAAGACTATTCCCTAATTTACGGTGTCACAATCGGTTTGTCAGTAGCTAGTAATTCAATGTTGATGACTCTAAAACGCCGATGGAGTTAGATAAACTATATTGTTGATCACTATTAGTCCTGCAAGTTCCCAAGCTTTCATTTTTAAATTAATTTAGATAAAATAATATCTTCAGGAGCTTAATAGGTGCCGTACTAAATTAATGGGTTGCTCCAAAAACAGCCAGAGAAAACGGTGACTTTTAGCAGCATTAGTTGTGTTAGTAGAATTATCAAATCATCAATATAAGGCTTTTCCGCAATTTACGGTGTCACCTTCAGTTTGTCAGTAGCTAGTAGTTCATTATTGATGGCTGTAAAACGCCGATGGAGTTAGATAACATTTTTTTTGTTCACTATTAGTCCTGCAAGTTCCCAAGCTTTTATTTTTATATTGATTTAGGTAAAATAATGGTTTCAGGAGCTTATTAGGTGCCGTACTAAATTAATGGGTTGCTCCAAAGGCAGCCAGAATGAACGGTGACGCTTAGCAGCATTAGTTGTTTTAGTAGAATTGTCAAATCATCAATATAAGACTATTCCCTAATTTACGGTGTTACCATCGGTTTGTTAGTAGCTAGTAATTCAATGTTGATGACTCTAAAACGCCGATGGAGTTAGATAAACTATATTGTTGATCACTATTAGCCCTGCAAGTTCCCAAGCTTTCATTTTTAAATTAATTTAGATAAAATAATATCTTCAGGAGCTTATTAGGTGCCGTACTAAATTAATGGGTTGCTCCAAAAACAGCCAGAGTGAACGGTGACTTTTAGCAGCATTGGTTGTGTTAGTAGAATGACCAAATCATCAATATAAGGCTTTTCCGCAATTTACGGTGTCACCTTCAGTTTGTCAGTAGCTAGTAGTTCATTATTGATGGCTGTAAAACGCCGATGGAGTTAGCAAAATTTTTTTTGTTCACTATTAGTCCTGCAAGTTCCCAAGCTTTCATTATTATATTGATTTAGGTAAAATAATGGCTTCAGGAGCTTATTAGGTGCCGTACTAAATTAATGGGTTGCTCCAAAGGCAGCCAGAATGAACGGTGACGTTTAGCAGCATTAGTTGTGTTAGTAGAATTGTCAAATCATCAATATAAGACTATTCTCTAATTTACGGTTTGTCAGTAGCTAGTAATTCAATGTTGATGGCTCTAAAACGGCGATGGAGTTAGATAAATTGTATTTTTTGTTCACTATTAGTCCTGCAAGTTCCCAAGCTTTCATTTTTATATATATTTAGTTAAAATAATGGCTTCAGAAGTATATTCAGTGCCGCATTAAATTAATGGGATGCTCCAAAAGCAGTCAGAGTGAACGATGACGTTTAGCAGCATTAGATGTGTTAGCAGAATTGTTAAATCATCAGCATAAGGCTATTACGGTGTCACCTTCGGTTTGTCAGTAGCTAGTAATTCAATATTGGTGGCTCTAAAACGCCGATGGAGTTAGCTAAATTGTATTTTTTGTTTACTATTAGTCCTGCAAGTTCCCAAGCTTTCATTTTTATATTAATTTAGTTAAAATAATGGCTTCAGAAGCTTATTACGTGCCGTACGGTGACGTGTAGCAGCATTAGATGTGTTAGTAGAATTGTCAAATCATCAATATAAGGCTTTTCCGCAATTTACGGTGTCACCTTCAGTTTGTCAGTAGCTAGTAGTTCATTATTCATGGCTGTAAAACGCCGATGGAGTTAGATACATTTTTTTGTTCACTATTAGTCCTGCAAGTTCCCAAGCTTTCATTTTTATATTGATTTAGGTAAAATAATGGCTTCAGAAGCTTATTAGGTGCCGTACTAAATTAATGGGTTGCTCCAAAGGCAGCCAGAATGAACGGTGACGTTTAGCAGAATTAGTTGTGTTAGTAGAATTGTCAAATCATCAATATAAGACTATTCCCTAATTTACGGTGTCACAATCGGTTTGTCAGTAGCTAGTAATTCAATGTTGATGGCTCTAAGACGCCGATGGAGTTAGATAGATTGTATTTTTTGTTTACTATTAGTCCTGCAAGTTCCCAAGCTTTCATTTTTATATTAATTTAGGTAAAACAATGGCTTCAGGAGCTTATTAGGTGCCGCATTAAATTAATGGGATGCTCCAAGGGCAGCCAGAGTGAACGGTGACGTTTAGCAGCATTAGTTGTGTTAGTAGAATTGTCAAATCATCAATATAAGACTATTCCCTAATTTACGGTGTCACAATCGGTTTGTCAGTAGCTAGTAATTCAATGTTGATGGCTCTAAAACGCCGATGGATTTAGATAAATTGTATTTTTTGTTCACTATTAGTTCTGCAAGTTCCCAAGCTTTCATTTTTATATTAATTTAGGTAAAATAATGGCTTAAGGAGCTTATTAGGTGCTGTATTAAATTAATGGGATGCTGCAAAAGCTACCAGAGTGAACGGTGACGTTTAGCAGCATTAGTTTTGCCTGTAGAATGGTCAAATCATCATTATAAGACTATTCCCTAATTTACCGTGTCACCATCGGTTTGTCGGTAGCTAGTAATTCAATGTTGATGACTCTAAAACGCCGATGGAGTTGGATAAACTGTATTGTTGATCACTATCAGTCCTGCAAGTTCCCAAGCTTTGATTTTTAAATTAATTTAGTTAAAATAATGGCTTCAGGAGCTTATTAGGTTCCGTATTAAATTAATGGGATGCTCCAAAAACAGCCAGAGTGAACGGTAACTTTCTGCAGCATTAGTTGTGTTAGTAGAATCATCAAATCATCAATATAAGGCTTTTCCGCAATTTACGGTGTCACCTTCAGTTTGTCAGTAGCTAGTAGTTCATTATTGATGGCTGTAAAACGCCGATGGAGTTAGATAAATTGTTTTTTGTTCACTATTAGTCCTGCAAGTTCCCAAGCTTTCATTTTTATATTGATTTAGTTTTAATAATGGCTTCAGGAGCTTATTAGGTTCCGTATTAAATTAATGGGATGCTCCAAAAAACAGCCAGAGTGAACGGTGACTTTTAGGAACATTAGTTGTGTTAGTAGAATTATCAAATCATCAATATATGGCTTTTCCGCAATTTACGGTGTCACCTTCAGTTTGTCAGTAGCTAGTAGTTTCTTTATTGATGGCTGTAAAACGCCGATGGAGTTAGATATTTTTTTTTTTATCACTATTAGTCCTGCAACTTTCCAAGCTTTTATTTTTATATTAATTTAGGTAAAATAATGGCTTCAGGAGCTTATTAGGTGCCGTACTAAATTAATGGGTTGCTCCAAAGGCAGCCAGAATGAACGGTGACGTTTAGCAGCATTAGTTGTGTTAGTAGAATTGTCAAATCATCAATATAAGACTATTCCCTAATTTACGGTGTCACAATCGGTTTGTCAGTAGCTAGTAATTCAATGTTGATGACTCTAAAACGTCGATGGAGTTAGATAAACTATATTGTTGATCACTATTAGTCCTGCAAGTTCCCAAGCTTTCATTTTTAAATTAATTTAGTTAAAATAATGGCTTCAGGAGCTTATTAGGTTCCGTATTAAATTAATGGGATGCTCCAAAAACAGCCAGAGTGAACGGTGACTTTTAGCAGCGTTGGTTGTGTTAGTAGAATTTTCAAATCATCAATATAAGGCTTTTCCGCAATTTACGGTGTCACCTTCAGTTTGTCAGTAGCTAGTAGTTCATTATTGATGGCTGTAAAACGCCGATGGAGTTAGATAAATTGTATTTTTTGTTCACTATTAGTCCTGCAAGTTCCCAAGCTTTCATTTTTATATTGATTTAGTTTTAATAATGGCTTCAGGAGCTTATTAGGTTCCGTATTAAATTAATGGGATGCTCCAAAAAACAGCCAGAGTGAACGGTGACTTTTAGCAACATTAGTTGTGTTAGTAGAATTATCAAATCATCAATATAAGGCTTTTCCGCAATTTACGGTGTCACCTTCAGTTTGTCAGTAGCTAGTAGTTCATTATTGATGGCTGTAAAACGCCGATGGAGTTAGATAATTTTTTTTTTATCACTATTAGTCCTGCAACTTCCCAAGCTTTCATTTTTATATTAATTTAGGTAAAATAATGGCTTAAGGAGCTTATTAGGTGCCGTACTAAATTAATGGGTTGCTCCAAAGGCAGCCAGAATGAACGGTGACGTTTAGCAGCATTAGTTGTGTTAGTAGAATTGTCAAATCATCAATATAAGACTATTCCCTAATTTACGGTGTCACAATCGGTTTGTCAGTAGCTAGTAATTCAATGTTGATGACTCTAAAACGTCGATGGAGTTAGATAAACTATATTGTTGATCACTATTAGTCCTGCAAGTTCCCAAGCTTTCATTTTTAAATTAATTTAGTTAAAATAATGGCTTCAGGAGCTTATTAGGTTCCGTATTAAATTAATGGGATGCTCCAAAAACAGCCAGAGTGAACGGTGACTTTTAGCAGCATTGGTTGTGTTAGTAGAATTATCAAATCATCAATATAAGGCTTTTCCGCAATTTACGGTGTCACCTTCAGTTTGTCAGTAGCTAGTAGTTCATTATTCATGGCTGTAAAACGCCGATGGAGTTAGATAAATTGTATTTTTTGTTCACTATTAGTCCTACAAGTTCCCAAGCTTTCATTTTTATATTAATTTAGTTAAAATAATGGCTTCAGGAGCTTATTAGGTTCCGTATTAAATTAATGGGATGCTCCAAAAACAGCCAGAGTGAACGGTAACTTTTAGCAGCATTAGTTGTGTTAGTAGAATTATCAAATCATCAATATAAGGCTTTTCCGCAATTTACGGTGTTACCTTCAGTTTGTTAGTAGCTAGTAGTTCATTATTCATGGCTGTAAAACGCCGATGGAGTTAGATACATTTTTTTTTGTTCACTATTAGTCCTGCAAGTTCCCAAGCTTTCATTTTTATATTGATTTAGGTAAAATAATGGCTTCAGGAGCTTATTAGGTGCCGTATTAAATTAATGGGATGCTCCAAAGGCAGCCAGAGTGAACGGTGACGTTTAGCAGAATTAGTTGTGTTAGTAGAATTGTCAAATCATCAATATAAGACTATTCCCTAATTTACGGTGTCACTGTCGGTTTGTCAGTAGCTAGTAATTCAATGTTGATGGCTCTAAAACGCCGATGGAGTTAGATAGATTGTATTTTTTGTTTACTATTAGTCCTCCAAGTTCCCAAGCTTTCATTTTTATATTAATTTAGGTAAAACAATGGCTTCAGGAGCTTATTAGGTGCCGTATTAAATTAATGGGTTGCTCCAAAGGCAGCCAGAATGAACGGTGACGCTTAGCAGCATTAGTTGTTTTAGTAGAATTGTCAAATCATCAATATAAGACTATTCCCTAATTTACGGTGTTACCATCGGTTTGTTAGTAGCTAGTAATTCAATGTTGATGACTCTAAAACGCCGATGGAGTTAGATAAACTATATTGTTGATCACTATTAGTCCTGCAAGTTCCCAAGCTTTCATTTTTAAATTAATTTAGATAAAATAATATCTTCAGGAGCTTATTAGGTGCCGTACTAAATTAATGGGTTGCTCCAAAAACAGCCAGAGTTGACGGTGACTTTTAGCAGCATTGGTTGTGTTAGTAGAATGACCAAATCATCAATATAAGGCTTTTCCGCAATTTACGGTGTCACCTTCAGTTTGTCAGTAGCTAGTAGTTCATTATTGATGGCTGTAAAACGCCGATGGAGTTAGCAAAATTTTTTTTGTTCACTATTAGTCCTGCAAGTTCCCAAGCTTTCATTATTATATTGATTTAGGTAAAATAATGGCTTCAGGAGCTTATTAGGTGCCGTACTAAATTAATGGGTTGCTCCAAAGGCAGCCAGAATGAACGGTGACGTTTAGCAGCATTAGTTGTGTTAGTAGAATTGTCAAATCATCAATATAAGACTATTCTCTAATTTACGGTTTGTCAGTAGCTAGTAATTCAATGTTGATGGCTCTAAAACGGCGATGGAGTTAGATAAATTGTATTTTTTGTTCACTATTAGTCCTGCAAGTTCCCAAGCTTTCATTTTTATATATATTTAGTTAAAATAATGGCTTCAGAAGTATATTCAGTGCCGCATTAAATTAATGGGATGCTCCAAAAGCAGTCAGAGTAAACGATGACGTTTAGCAGCATTAGATGTGTTAGCAGAATTGTTAAATCATCAGCATAAGGCTATTACGGTGTCACCTTCGGTTTGTCAGTAGCTAGTAATTCAATATTGGTGGCTCTAAAACGCCGATGGAGTTAGCTAAATTGTATTTTTTGTTTACTATTAGTCCTGCAAGTTCCCAAGCTTTCATTTTTATATTAATTTAGTTAAAATAATGGCTTCAGAAGCTTATTAGGTGCCGTACGGTGACGTGTAGCAGCATTAGATGTGTTAGTAGAATTGTCAAATCATCAATATAAGGCTTTTCCGCAATTTACGGTGTCACCTTCAGTTTGTCAGTAGCTAGTAGTTCATTATTCATGGCTGTAAAACGCCGATGGAGTTAGATACATTTTTTTGTTCACTATTAGTCCTGCAAGTTCCCAAGCTTTCATTTTTATATTGATTTAGGTAAAATAATGGCTTCAGAAGCTTATTAGGTGCCGTACTAAATTAATGGGTTGCTCCAAAGGCAGCCAGAATGAACGGTGACGTTTAGCAGAATTAGTTGTGTTAGTAGAATTGTCAAATCATCAATATAAGACTATTCCCTAATTTACGGTGTCACAATCGGTTTGTCAGTAGCTAGTAATTCAATGTTGATGGCTCTAAGACGCCGATGGAGTTAGATAGATTGTATTTTTTGTTTACTATTAGTCCTGCAAGTTCCCAAGCTTTCATTTTTATATTAATTTAGGTAAAACAATGGCTTCAGGAGCTTATTAGGTGCCGTATTAAATTAATGGGATGCTCCAAGGGCAGCCAGAGTGAACGGTGACGTTTAGCAGCATTAGTTGTGTTAGTAGAATTGTCAAATCATCAATATAAGACTATTCCCTAATTTACGGTGTCACAATCGGTTTGTCAGTAGCTAGTAATTCAATGTTGATGGCTCTAAAACGCCGATGGATTTAGATAAATTGTATTTTTTGTTCACTATTAGTTCTGCAAGTTCCCAAGCTTTCATTTTTATATTAATTTAGGTAAAATAATGGCTTAAGGAGCTTATTAGGTGCTGTATTAAATTAATGGGATGCTGCAAAAGCTACCAGAGTGAACGGTGACGTTTAGCAGCATTAGTTGTGCCTGTAGAATGGTCAAATCATCATTATAAGACTATTCCCTAATTTACCGTGTCACCATCGGTTTGTCGGTAGCTAGTAATTCAATGTTGATGACTCTAAAACGCCGATGGAGTTGGATAAACTGTATTGTTGATCACTATCAGTCCTGCAAGTTCCCAAGCTTTGATTTTTCAATTAATTTAGTTAAAATAATGGCTTCAGGAGCTTATTAGGTTCCGTATTAAATTAATGGGATGCTCCAAAAACAGCCAGAGTGAACGGTAACTTTCTGCAGCATTAGTTGTGTTAGTAGAATCATCAAATCATCAATATAAGGCTTTTCCGCAATTTACGGTGTCACCTTCAGTTTGTCAGTAGCTAGTAGTTTCTTTATTGATGGCTGTAAAACGCCGATGGAGTTAGATAAATTGTTTTTTGTTCACTATTAGTCCTGCAAGTTCCCAAGCTTTCATTTTTATATTGATTTAGTTTTAATAATGGCTTCAGGAGCTTATTAGGTTCCGTATTAAATTAATGGGATGCTCCAAAAAACAGCCAGAGTGAACGGTGACTTTTAGCAACATTAGTTGTGTTAGTAGAATTATAAAATCATCAATATATGGCTTTTCCGCAATTTACGGTGTCACCTTCAGTTTGTCAGTAGCTAGTAGTTTCTTTATTGATGGCTGTAAAACGCCGATGGAGTTAGATATTTTTTTTTTTATCACTATTAGTCCTGCAACTTCCCAAGCTTTTATTTTTATATTAATTTAGGTAAAATAATGGCTTCAGGAGCTTATTAGGTGCCGTACTAAATTAATGGGTTGCTCCAAAGGCAGCCAGAATGAACGGTGACGTTTAGCAGCATTAGTTGTGTTAGTAGAATTGTCAAATCATCAATATAAGACTATTCCCTAATTTACGGTGTCACAATCGGTTTGTCAGTAGCTAGTAATTCAATGTTGATGACTCTAAAACGTCGATGGAGTTAGATAAACTATATTGTTGATCACTATTAGTCCTGCAAGTTCCCAAGCTTTCATTTTTAAATTAATTTAGTTAAAATAATGGCTTCAGGAGCTTATTAGGTTCCGTATTAAATTAATGGGATGCTCCAAAAACAGCCAGAGTGAACGGTGACTTTTAGCAGCGTTGGTTGTGTTAGTAGAATTTTCAAATCATCAATATAAGGCTTTTCCGCAATTTACGGTGTCACCTTCAGTTTGTCAGTAGCTAGTAGTTCATTATTGATGGCTGTAAAACGCCGATGGAGTTAGATAAATTGTATTTTTTGTTCACTATTAGTCCTGCAAGTTCCCAAGCTTTCATTTTTATATTGATTTAGTTTTAATAATGGCTTCAGGAGCTTATTAGGTTCCGTATTAAATTAATGGGATGCTCCAAAAAACAGCCAGAGTGAACGGTGACTTTTAGCAACATTAGTTGTGTTAGTAGAATTATCAAATCATCAATATAAGGCTTTTCCGCAATTTACGGTGTCACCTTCAGTTTGTCAGTAGCTAGTAGTTCATTATTGATGGCTGTAAAACGCCGATGGAGTTAGATAATTTTTTTTTTATCACTATTAGTCCTGCAACTTCCCAAGCTTTCATTTTTATATTAATTTAGGTAAAATAATGGCTTAAGGAGCTTATTAGGTGCCGTACTAAATTAATGGGTTGCTCCAAAGGCAGCCAGAATGAACGGTGACGTTTAGCAGCATTAGTTGTGTTAGTAGAATTGTCAAATCATCAATATAAGACTATTCCCTAATTTACGGTGTCACAATCGGTTTGTCAGTAGCTAGTAATTCAATGTTGATGACTCTAAAACGTCGATGGAGTTAGATAAACTATATTGTTGATCACTATTAGTCCTGCAAGTTCCCAAGCTTTCATTTTTAAATTAATTTAGTTAAAATAATGGCTTCAGGAGCTTATTAGGTTCCGTATTAAATTAATGGGATGCTCCAAAAACAGCCAGAGTGAACGGTGACTTTTAGCAGCGTTGGTTGTGTTAGTAGAATTATCAAATCATCAATATAAGGCTTTTCCGCAATTTACGGTGTCACCTTCAGTTTGTCAGTAGCTAGTAGTTCATTATTCATGGCTGTAAAACGCCGATGGAGTTAGATAAATTGTATTTTTTGTTCACTATTAGTCCTACAAGTTCCCAAGCTTTCATTTTTATATTAATTTAGTTAAAATAATGGCTTCAGGAGCTTATTAGGTTCCGTATTAAATTAATGGGATGCTCCAAAAACAGCCAGAGTGAACGGTAACTTTTAGCAGCATTAGTTGTGTTAGTAGAATTATCAAATCATCAATATAAGGCTTTTCCGCAATTTACGGTGTTACCTTCAGTTTGTTAGTAGCTAGTAGTTCATTATTCATGGCTGTAAAACGCCGATGGAGTTAGATACATTTTTTTTTTGTTCACTATTAGTCCTGCAAGTTCCCAAGCTTTCATTTTTATATTGATTTAGGTAAAATAATGGCTTCAGGAGCTTATTAGGTGCCGTATTAAATTAATGGGATGCTCCAAAGGCAGCCAGAGTGAACGGTGACGTTTAGCAGAATTAGTTGTGTTAGTAGAATTGTCAAATCATCAATATAAGACTATTCCCTAATTTACGGTGTCACTGTCGGTTTGTCAGTAGCTAGTAATTCAATGTTGATGGCTCTAAAACGCCGATGGAGTTAGATAGATTGTATTTTTTGTTTACTATTAGTCCTCCAAGTTCCCAAGCTTTCATTTTTATATTAATTTAGGTAAAACAATGGCTTCAGGAGCTTATTGGGTGCCGTATTAAATTAATGGGATGCTCCAAAGGCAGCCAGAGTGAACGGTGACGTTTAGCAGAATTAGTTGTGTTAGTAGAATTGTCAAATCATCAATATAAGACTATTCCCTAATTTACGGTGTCACTGTCGGTTTGTCAGTAGCTAGTAGTTCATTATTGATGGCTGTAAAACGCCGATGGAGTTAGATAAATTGTATTTTTTGTTCACTATTAGTCCTCCAAGTTCCCAAGCTTTCATTTTTATATTAATTTAGGTAAAATAATGGCTTCAGGAGCTTATTAGGTGCCGTATTAAATTAATGGGATGCTCCAAAGGCAGCCAGAGTGAACGGTGACGTTTAGCAGAATTAGTTGTGTTAGTAGAATTGTCAAATCATCAATATAAGACTATTCCCTAATTTACGGTGTCACTGTCGGTTTGTCAGTAGCTAGTAGTTCATTATTGATGGCTGTAAAACGCCGATGGAGTTAGATAAATTGTATTTTTTGTTCACTATTAGTCCTGCAAGTTCCCAAGCTTTCATTTTTATGTTAATTTAGTTAAAATAATGGCTTCAGGCGCTTATTAGGTTCAGTATTAAATTAATGGGATGCTCCAAAAGCAGCCAGAGTGAACGGTGACGTTTAGCAGCATTAGTTGTATTAGTAGAATTGTTAAATCATCAATATAAGGTTATTACGGTGTCACCTTTGGTTTGTCAATAGCTAGTAATTCAATGTTGGTAACTCTAAAACGCTGATGTAGTTAGATATATTTTTGTATGCACTATTAGTTCTGCAAGTTTCCAAGCTTTCATTTTTATATAAATTCAGTTAAAGTAATGGCTTCAGGAGCTTATTAGGTTCAGTATTAAATTAATGGGATGTTCCAAAAGCAGGCAGAGACAACGGTGACGTTTAGCTGCATTAGTTGTGTCTGTAGAATGGTCAAATCATCATTATAAGACTATTCCCTAAATTACTGTGTCACCATCGGCTTGTCAGTAGCTAGTAATTCAATGTTGATGGCTTTAAAACGCCGATGGATTTAGCTAAATTGTATTTTTTGTTCTCTATTAGTCCTGCAGTAGTAGATGTGTTAGTAGAATTGGCAAATAATCAATATAAGGCTATTACGGTGTCACCTTCGGTTTGTCAATAGCTAGTAATTCAATATTGGTGGCTCTAATACACCGATTTAGTTAGATAAATTGTATTTTTTGTTCACTGTTAGTCCTGCAAGTTCCCAAGCCTTCATTTTTATATTAACTTAGTTAAAATAATGGCTTCAGGAGTTTATTAGGTTCCGTATTAAATTAATCGAATGGTCCAATAGAACCAGAGTGAACGGTGGCTTTTAGCAGCATTAGTTGTGATAGTAGAATCGTCAAATAATCAATATAAGGTTATTACGGTGTCACTTTCGGTTTGTTAATAGCAAGTAATTCAATATTGGTGGCTCCAATACGCCGATGGAGTTAGATAAATTGTATTTTTTGTTCACTATTAGTCCTGCAAGTTCCCAAGCTTTCATTTTTATATTAACTTAGTTAAAATAATGGCTTCAGGAGCTTATTAGGTTCCGTATTAAATTAATCGAATGGTCCAATAGAACCAGAGTGAACGGTGACTTTTAGCAGCATTAGTTGTGATAGTAGAATCGTCAAATAATTAATATAAGGTTATTACGGGGTCACTTTCGGTTTGTCAGTAGCTAGTAATTCAATGTTGGTGGCTCTAAAACGCTGATGGAGTTAGATACATTTTTCTTTATTCACTATTAGTTCTGCAAGTTCCCAAGCTTTCATTTTTATATTAATTTAGTTAAAATAATGGCTTCAGAAGCTTATTAGGTGCCGTACGGTGACGTTTAGCAGCATTAGTTGTGTTAGTAGAATTGTCAAATCATCAACATAAGGCTATTCCGTATTTTACGGTGTCACCTTCGGTTTGTCAGTAGCTAGTAATTCAATGTTGATGGCTGTAAAACGCCGATGGAGTTAGATACATTTTTTTTTGTTCACTATTAGTCCTGCAAGTTCCCAAGCTTTCATTTTTATATTAATTTGGGTAAAACAATGGCTTCAGGAGCTTATTAGGTGCCGTATTAAATTAATGGGATGCTCCAAAGGCAGCCAGAATGAACGGTGACGTTTAGCAGAATTAGTTGTGTTAGTAGAATTGTCAAATCATCAATATAAGACTATTCCCTAATTTACGGTGTCACTATCGGTTTGTCAGTAGCTAGTAATTCAATGTTGATGGCTCTAAAACGCCGATGGAGTTAGATAGATTGTATTTTTTGTTTACTATTAGTCCTCCAAGTTCCCAAGCTTTTATTTTTATATTAATTTAGGTAAAACAATGGCTTCAGGAGCTTATTAGGTGCCGTATTAAATTAATGTAATGCTCCAAAGGCAGCCAGAGTGAACGGTGACGTTTTGCAGCATTAGTTGTGTTAGTAGAATTGTCAAATCATCAATATAAGACTACTCCCTAATTTACGGTGTCACAATCGGTTTGTCAGTAGCTAGTAATTTAATGTTGATGGCTCTAAAACGCCGATGGAGTTAGATAAATTGTATTTTTTGTTCACTATTAGTCCTGCAAGTTCCCAAGCTTTTATTTTTATATTAATTTAGTTAAAATAATGGCTTAAGGAGCTTATTAGGTGCCGTATTAAATTAATGGGATGCTGCAAAAGCTACCAGAGTGAACGGTGACGTTTAGCTGCATTAGTCTTGTCTGTAGAATGGTCAAATCATCATTATAAGACTATTCCCTAAATTACTGTGTCACCATCGGCTTGTCAGTAGCTAGTAATTCAATGTTGATGACTCTAAAACGCCGATGGAGTTAGATAAACTGTATTGTTGATCACTATTAGTCCTGCAAGTTCCCAAGCTTTTATTTTTAAATTAATTTAGTTAAAATAATGGCTTCAGGAGCTTATTAGGTTCCGTATTAAATTAATGGGATGCTCCAAAAACAGCCAGAGTGAACGGTAACTTTTAGCAGCATTAGTTGTGTTAGTAGAATTATCAAATCATCAATATAAGGCTTTTCCGCAATTTACGGTGTCACCTTCAGTTTGTCAGTAGCTAGTAGTTCATTATTGATGGCTGTAAAACGCCGATGGAGTTAGATACATTTTTTTTTGTTCACTATTAGTCCTGCAAGTTCCCAAGCTTTCATTTTTATATTAATTTGGGTAAAACAATGGCTTCAGGAGCTTATTAGGTGCCGTATTAAATTAATGGGATGCTCCAAAGGCAGCCAGAATGAACGGTGACGTTTAGCAGAATTAGTTGTGTTAGTAGAATTGTCAAATCATCAATATAAGACTGTTCCCTAATTTACGGTGTCACTATCGGTTTGTCAGTAGCTAGTAATTCAATGTTGATGGCTCTAAAACGCCGATGGAGTTAGATAGATTGTATTTTTTGTTTACTATTAGTCCTCCAAGTTCCCAAGCTTTTATTTTTATATTAATTTAGGTAAAACATTGGCTTCAGGAGCTTATTAGGTGCCGTATTAAATTAATGGGATGCTCCAAAGGCAGCCAGAGTGAACGGTGACGTTTTGCAGCATTAGTTGTGTTAGTAGAATTGTCAAATCATCAATATAAGACTACTCCCTAATTTACGGTGTCACAATCGGTTTGTCAGTAGCTAGTAATTTAATGTTGATGGCTCTAAAACGCCGATGGAGTTAGATAAATTGTATTTTTTTTTCACTATTAGTCCTGCAAGTTCCCAAGCTTTTATTTTTATATTAATTTAGTTAAAATAATGGCTTAAGGAGCTTATTAGGTGCCGTATTAAATTAATGGGATGCTGCAAAAGCTACCAGAGTGAACGGTGACGTTTAGCTGCATTAGTTGTGTCTGTAGAATGGTCAAATCATCATTATAAGACTATTCCCTAAATTACTGTGTCACCATCGGCTTGTCAGTAGCTAGTAATTCAATGTTGATGACTCTAAAACGCCGATGGAGTTAGATAAACTGTATTGTTGATCACTATTAGTCCTGCAAGTTCCCAAGCTTTTATTTTTAAATTAATTTAGTTAAAATAATGGCTTCAGGAGCTTATTAGGTTCCGTATTAAATTAATGGGATGCTCCAAAAACAGCCAGAGTGAACGGTAACTTTTAGCAGCATTAGTTGTGTTAGTAGAATTATCAAATCATCAATATAAGGCTTTTCCGCAATTTACGGTGTCACCTTCAGTTTGTCAGTAGCTAGTAGTTCATTATTGATGGCTGTAAAACGCCGATGGAGTTAGATAAATTTTTTTTTGTTCACTATTAGTCCTGCAAGTTCCCAAGCTTTCATTTTTATATTGATTTAGGTAAAATAATGGCTTCAGGAGCTTATTAGGTGCCGTACTAAATTAATGGGTTGCTCCAAAGGCAGCCAGAATGAACGGTGACGTTTAGCAGAATTAGTTGTGTTAGTAGAATTGTCAAATCATCAATATAAGACTATTCCCTAATTTACGGTGTCACAATCGGTTTGTCAGCAGGTAGTAATTCAATGTTGATGGCTCTAAAACGCCGATGGAGTTAGATAGATTGTATTTTTTGTTCACTATTAGTCCTGCAAGTTCCCAAGCTTTCAGTTTTATATTAATTTAGTTAAAATAATGGCTTCAGGAGTTTATTAGGTTCCGTATTAAATTAATGGGATGCTCCAAAAACAGCCAGAATGAACGGTAACTTTTAGCAGCATTAGTTGTGTTAGTAGAATTATCAAATCATCAATATAAGGCTTTTCCGCAATTTACGGTGTCACCTTCAGTTTGTCAGTAGCTAGTAATTCAATGTTGACGGCTGTAAAACGCCGATGGAGTTAGATACATTTTTTTTGTTCACTATTAGTCCTGCAAGTTCCCAAGCTTTCATTTTTATATTAATTTAGTTAAAATAATGGCTTCAGAAGCTTATTAGGTGCCGTACGGTGACGTTTAGCAGCATTAGATGTGTTAGTAGAATTGTCAAATCATCAACATAAGGCTATTCCGTATTTTACGGTGTCACCTTCGGTTTGTCAGTAGCAAGTAATTCAATGTTGACGGCTGTAAAACGCCGATGGAGTTAGATACATTTTTTTTTGTTCACTATTAGTCCTGCAAGTTCCCAAGCTTTCATTTTTATATTAATTTGGGTAAAACAATGGCTTCAGGAGCTTATTAGGTGCCGTATTAAATTAATGGGATGCTCCAAAGGCAGCCAGAGTGAACGGTGACGTTTAGCAGCATTAGTTGGGTTAGTAGAATTATCAAATCATCAATATAAGGCTTTTGCGCAATTTACGGTGTCACCTTCAGTTTGTCAGTAGCTAGTAGTTCATTATTGATGACTGTAAAACGCCGATGGAGTTAGATAAATTTTTTTTGTTCACTATTAGTCCTGCAAGTTCCCAAGCTTTCATTTTTATATTGATTTAGGTAAAATAATGGCTTCAGGAGCTTATTAGGTGCCGTACTAAATTAATGGGTTGCTCCAAAGGCAGCCAGAATGAACGGTGACGTTTAGCAGAATTAGTTGTGTTAGTAGAATTGTCAAATCATCAATATAAGACTATTCCCTAATTTACGGTGTCACAATCGGGTTGTCAGTAGCTAGTAATTCATTATTGATGGCTGTAAAACGCCGATGGTGTTAGATAAATTTTTTTTTGTTCACTATTAGTCCTGCAAGTTCCCAAGCTTTCATTTTTATATTGATTTAGGTAAAATAATGGCTTCAGGAGCTTATTAGGTGCCGTACTAAATTAATGGGTTGCTCCAAAGGCAGCCAGAATGAACGGTGACGTTTAGCAGCATTAGTTGTGTTAGTAGAATTGTCAAATCATCAATATAACACTATTCCCTAATTTACGGTGTCACAATCGGTTTGTCAGTAGCTAGTAATTCAATGTTGATGACTCTAAAACGTCGATGGAGTTAGATAAACTATATTGTTGATCACTATTAGTCCTGCAAGTTCCCAAGCTTTCAGTTTTATATTAATTTAGTTAAAATAGTGGCATCAGGAGCTTACTAGGTTCCGTATTAAATTAATGGGATGCTCCAAAAACAGCCAGAGTAAACGGTGACTTTTAGCAACATTAGTTGTGTTAGTAGAATTATGAAATCATCAATATAAGGCTTTTCCGCAATTTACGGTGTCACCTTCAGTTTGTCAGTAGCTAGTAGTTCATTATTGATGGCTGTAAAACGCCGATGGAGTTAGATAAATTATTTTTTGATCACTATTAGTCCTGCAAGTTCCCAAACTTTCATTTTTATTTTAATTTAGTTAAAATAATGGCTTAAGGAGCTTATTAGGTGTCGTATTAAATTAATAGGATGCTCCAAAAGCAACCAGAGTGAACGGTGACGTTTAGCAGCATTAGTTGTGTCTGTAGAATTGTCAAATCATCAATATAAGACTATTCCCTAATTTACGGTGTCACCATCGGTTTGTCAGTAGCTAGAAATTCAATGTTGATGACTCTAAAACGCCGATGGAGTTAGATAAACTATATTGTTGATCACTATTAATCCTGCAAGTTCCCAAGCTTTCATTTTTAAATTAATTTAGATAAAATAATGGCTTTAGGAGCTTATTAGGTGCCGTACTAAATTAATGGGTTGCTCCAAAAACAGCCAGAGTAAACGGTGACTTTTAGCAGCATTAGTTGTGTTAGTAGAATTATCAAATCATCAATATAAGGCTTTTCCGCAATTTACGGTGTCACCTTCAGTTTGTCAGTAGCTAGTAGTTTATTATTGATGGCTGTAAAACGCCGATGGAGTTAGATAAATATCTTTTTGTTCACTATTAGTCCTGCAACTATCCAAGCATTCATTTTTATATTAATTTAGGTAAAATAATGGCTTCAGGAGCTTATTAGGTGCCGTACTAAATTAATGGGTTGTTCCAACGGCAGCCAGAATGAACGATGACGTTTAGCAGCATTAGTTGTGTTAGTAGAATTGTCAAATCATCAATATAAGACTATTCCCTAATTTACGGTGTCACCATCGGTTTGTCAGTAGGTAGCAATTCAATGTTGATGACTCTAAAACGCCGATGGAGTTAGATAAACTATATTGTTGATCACTATTAGTCCTGCAAGTTCCTAAGCTTTAATTTTAAATTAATAATGGCTTCAGGAGCTTATTAGGTTCCGTATTTAATTAATGGGATGCTCCAAAAACAGCCAGAGTGAGCGGTGACTTTTAGCAGCATTAGTTGTGTTAGTAGAATTATCAAATCATCAATATAAGGCTCTTCCGCAATTTACGGTGTCACCTTCAGTTTGTCAGTAGCAAGTAGTTCATTATTGATGGCTGTAAAACGCCGATGGAGTTAGATAAATTTTTTTTGTTCACTATTAGTCCTGCAAGTTCCAAGCTTTCATTTTTATATTGATTTAGGTAAAATAATGGCTTCAGGAGCTTATTAGGTGCCGTACTAAATTAATGGGTTGCTCTAAAGGCAGCCAGAATAAACGGTGACGTTTAGCAGAATTAGTTGTGTTAGTAGAATTGTCAAATCATCAATATAAGACTATTCCCTAATTTACGGTGTCACAATCGGTTTGTCAGTAGCTAGTAATTCAATGTTGATGGCTCTAAAACGCCGATAGAGTTAGATAAATTTTATTTTTTGTCCTCTATTAGTCCTGGAAGTTTTCTAGCTTTCATTTTTATATTAATTTAGTTAAAATAATGGCTTCTGGAGCTTATTAGGATCATAATTAAATTAATGGGATGCTCCAAAAGCAGCCAGAGTAAACGGTGACGTTTAGCAGCATTAGTTGTGTTAGGAGAATGGTCAAATCAGCAATATAAGGCTATTACGGTGTCACCTTCGGTTTGTCAATAGCTAGTAATTCAATATTGGTGACTCTAAAACGCCGATGGAGTTAGATAAATTGTATTTTTTGTTCACTATTAGTCCAGCAAGTTCCCAAGCTTTCATTTTAATATTAATTGAGTTAAAATAATGGCTTCAGGAACTTATTAGGTGCCGTATTATGTTAATGGGATGCTCCAAAAGCAGCCATTGTGAACGGTGACGTTTAGCAGCATTAGTTGTGTTAGTAGAATTGTCAATTCATCAATATAAGGCTATTACGGTGTCACCTTCGGTTTGTCAGTAGGTAGTAATTCAATATTGGTGGCCCTAAAACGCCGATGGAGTTAGATAAATTGTATTTTTTGTCCACTATTAGTCCTGGAAGTTTTCTAGCTTTCATTTTTATATTAATTTAGTTAAAATAATGGCTTCAGGAGCTTATTAGGTTCAGTATTAAATTAATGGGATGCTCCAAAAGCAGCCAGAGTGAACGGTGACGTTTAGCAGCATTAGTTGTGTTAGGAGAATTGTCAAATCAGCAATATAAGGCTATTACGGTGTCACCTTCGTTTTGTTAGAAGCTAGTAATTCAATTATGGTGGCTCTAAAACGCTGATGGAGTTAGATAAATTGTATTTTTTGTTCACTATTAATGCTGCATGTTCCCAAGCTTTCATTTTAAAATTAAAATAGTTAAAATAAAGGAGCTTATTAGGTGCCGTATTAAGTTAACGGGATGCTCCAAAGGCAGCCAGAGTGAACGGTGACGTTTAGCTGCATTAGTTGAGTTAGTAGAATTGTCAAATCATCAATTAAAGGCTATTTCGGTGTCACTTTCGTTTTGTCAGAAGCTAGTAATTTAATATTGGTGACTCTAAAACGCCGATGGAGTTAGATAAATTGTATTTTTTGTTCACTATTAGTCCAGCAAGGTCCCAAGCTTTCATTTAAATATTAATTGAGTTAAAATAATGGCTTCAGGAACTTATTAGGTGCTGTATTATGTTAATGGGATGCTCCAAAAGCAGCCAGTGTGAACGGTGACGTTTAGCAGCATTAGTTGTGTTAGTAGAATTGTCAATTCATCAATATAAGGCTTTTCCGCAATTTACGGTGTCACCTTCAGTTTGTCAGTAGCTACTAATTCAATGTTGATGGCTGTAAAACGCCGATGGAGTTATATAAATTTTCTTTGTTCACTTTTAGTCCTGCAAGTTCCCAAGCCTTCATTTTTATATTAATTTAGGTAAAATAATGGCTTCAGGAGCTTATTAGGAGCCGTATTAAATTAATGTAATGCTCCAAAGGCAGCCAGAGTGAGCGGTGACGTTTAGCAGCATTAGTTGTGTAAGTAGAATTAACAAATCATCAATATAAGGCTATTACGGTGTCACCTTCGTTTTGTTAGAAGCTAGTAATTCAATATTGGTGGCTCTAAAACGCCGATGGAGTTAGATAAATTGTATTTTTTGTTCACTATTAGTCCAGCAAGTTCCCAAGCTTTCATTTAAATATTAATTGAGTTAAAATAATGGCTTCAGGAACTTATTAGGTGCCGTATTATGTTAATGGGATGCTCCAAAAGCAGCCAGTGTGAACGGTGACGTTTAGCAGCATTAGTTGTGTTAGTAAAATTGTCAAATCATCAATATAAGACTATTCCCTAATTTACGGTGTCACAATCGGTTTGTCAGTAGCTAGTAATTCAATGTTGATGGCTCTAAAACGCCGATGGAGTTAGATAGATTGTATTTTTTGTTCACTATTAGTCCTGCAAGTTCCCAAGCTTTCATTTTTATATTAATTTAGGTAAAACAATGGCTTCAGGAGCTTATTAGGTACCGTATTAAATTAATGGGATGCTCCAAAGGCAGCCAGAGTGAACGGTGACGTTTAGCAGCATTAGTTGTGTTAGTAAAATTGTCAAATCATCAATATAAGACTATTCCCTAATTTACGGTGTCACAATCGGTTTGTCAGTAGCTAGTAATTCAATGTTGATGGCTCTAAAACGCCGATGGAGTTAGATAGATTGTATTTTTTGTTCACTATTAGTCCTGCAAGTTCCCAAGCTTTCATTTTTATATTAATTTAGTTAAAATAATGGCTTAAGGAGCTTATTAGGTGCCGTATTAAATTAATGGGATGCTGCAAAAGCTATCAGAGTGAACGGTGACGTTTAGCAGCATTAGTTGTGTCTGTAGAATGGTCAAATTATTATTATAAGACTATTTCCTAATTTACCGTGTCACCATCGGTTTGTCAGTAGCTAGTAATACAATGTTGATGACTCTAAAACGCCGATGGAGTTAGATAAACTGTATTGTTGATCACTATTAGTCCTGCAAGTTCCCAAGCTTTCATTTTTAAATTAATTTAGTTAAAATAATGGCTTCAGGAGCTTATTTGGTTCCGTATTAAATCAATGGGATGCTCCAAAAACAGCCAGAGTGAACGGTAACTTTTAGCAGCATTAGTTGTGTTAGTAGAATTATCAAATCATCAATATAAGGCTTTTCCGCAATTTACGGTGTCACCTTCAGTTTGTCAGTAGCTAGTAGTTCATTATTAATGGCTGTAAAACGTCGATAGAGTTAGATAATTTTTTTTTGTTCACTATTAGTCCTACAAGTTCTCAAACTTTCATTTTTATATTGATTTAGGTAAAATAATGGCTTCAGGAGCTTATTAGGTGCCGTACTAAATTAATGGATTGCTCCAAAGGCAGCCGGAATAAACGGTGACGTTTAGCAGAATTAGTTGTGTTAGTAGAATTGTCAAGTCATCAATATAAGACTATTCCCTAATTTACGGTGTCACAATCGGTTTGTCAGTAGCTAGTAATTCAATGTTGATGGCTCTAAAACGCCGATGGAGTTAGATAGATTGTATTTTTTGTTCACTATTAGTCCTGCAAGTTCCCAAGCTTTCATTTTTATATTAATTTAGGTAAAACAATGGCTTCAGGAGCTTATTATGTACCGTATTAAATTAATGGGATGCTCCAAAGGCAGCCAGAGTGAACGGTGACGTTTAGCAGCATTAGTTGTGTTAGTAGAATTGTCAAATCATCAATATAAGACTATTCCCTAATTTACGGTGTCACAATCGGTTTGTCAGTAGCTAGTAATTCAATGATGATGGCTCTAAAACGCCGATAGAGTTAGATAAATTGTATTTTTTGTTCACTATTAGTCCTGCAAGTTCCCAAGCTTTCATTTTTATATTAATTTAGTTAAAATAATGGCTTAAGGAGCTTATTAGGTGCCGTATTAAATTAATGGGATGCTGCAAAAGCTACCAGAATAAACGGTGACGTTTAGCAGCATTAGTTGTGTTAGTAGAATGGTCAAATCATCATTATAAGACTATTTCCTAATTTACCGTGTCACCATCGGTTTGTCAGTAGCTAGTAATACAATGTTGATGACTCTAAAACGCCGATGGAGTTAGATAAACTGTATTGTTGATCACTATTAGTCCTGCAAGTTCCCAAGCTTTCATTTTTAAATTAATTTAGTTAAAATAATGGCTTCAGGAGCTTATTGGGTTCCGTATTAAATCAATGGGATGCTCCAAAAACAGCCAGAGTGAACGGTAACTTTTAGCAGCATTAGTTGTGTTAGTAGAATTATCAAATCATCAATATAAGGCTTTTCCGCAATTTACGGTGTCACCTTCAGTTTGTCAGTAGCTAGTAGTTCATTAATGATGGCTGTAAAACGCCGATGGAGTTAGATAATTTGTTTTTGTTCACTATTAGTCCTGCAAGTTCCCAAGCTTTCATTTTTATATTGATTTAGGTAGAATAATGGATTCAGGAGCTTATTAGGTGCCGTACTAAATTAATGGGTTGCTCCAAAGGCAGCCGGAATGAACGTTGACGTTTAGCAGAATTAGTTGAGTTAGTAGAATTGTCAAATCATCAATATAAGACTATTCCCTAATTTACGGTGTCACAATCGGTTTGTCAGTAGCTAGTAATTCAATGTTGATGGCTCTAAAACGCCGATGGAGTTAGATAGATTGTATTTTTTGTTCACTATTAGTCCTGCAAGTTCCCAAGCTTTCAGTTTTATATTAATTTAGTTAAAATAGTGGCTTCAGGAGCTTATTAGGTTCCGTATTAAATTAATGGGATGCTCCAAAAACAGCCAGAGTGAACGGTGACTTTTAGCAACATTAGTTGTGTTAGTAGAATTATCAAATCATCAATATAAGGCTTTTCCGCAATTTACGGTGTCACCTTCAGTTTGTCAGTAGCTAGTAGTTCATTATTGATGGCTGTTAAACGCCGATGGAGTTAGATAAATTATTTTTTGATCACTATTAGTCCTGCAAGTTCCCAAACTTTCATTTTTATTTTAATTTAGTTAAAATAATGGCTTAAGGAGCTTATTAGGTGCCGTATTAAATTAATAGAATGCTCCAAAAGCAACCAGAGTGAACGGTGACGTTTAGCAGCATTAGTTGTGTCTGTAGAATTGTCGAATCATCAATATAAGACTATTCCCTAATTTACGGTGTCACCATCGGTTTGTCAGTAGCTAGCAATTCAATGTTGATGACTCTAAAACGCCGATGGAGTTAGATAAACTATATTGTTGATCACTATTAATCCTGCAAGTTCCCAACCTTTCATTTTTAAATTAATTTAGATAAAATAATGGCTTCAGGAGCTTATTAGGTGCCGTACTAAATTAATGGGTTGCTCCAAAAACAGCCAGAGTAAACGGTGACTTTTAGCAGCATTAGTTGTGTTAGTAGAATTATCAAATCATCAATATAAGGCTTTTCCGCAATTTACGGTGTCACCTTCAGTTTGTCAGTAGCTAGTAGTTCATTATTGATCGCTGTAAAACGCCGATGGAGTTAGATAAATATTTTTTGTTCACTATTAGTCCTGCAACTTTCCAAGCATTCATTTTTATATTAATTTAGGTAAAATAATGGCTTCAGGAGCTTATTAGGTGCCGTACTAAATTAATGGGTTGTTCCAACGGCAGCCAGAATGAACGATGACGTTTAGCAGCATTAGTTGTGTTAGTAGAATTGTCAAATCATCAATATAAGACTATTCCCTAATTTACGGTGTCACCATCGGTTTGTCAGTAGGTAGCAATTCAATGTTGATGACTCTAAAACGCCGATGGAATTAGATAAACTATATTGTTGATCACTATTAGTCCTGCAAGTTCCCAAGCTTTAATTTTAAATTAATAATGGCTTCAGGAGCTTATTAGGTTCCGTATTTAATTAATGGGATGCTCCAAAAACAGCCAGAGTGAGCGGTGACTTTTAGCAGCATTAGTTGTGTTAGTAGAATTATCAAATCATCAATATAAGGCTTTTCCGCAATTTACGGTGTCACCTTCAGTTTGTCAGTAGCCAGTAGTTCATTATTGATGGCTGTAAAACGCCGATGGAGTTAGATAAATTTTTTTTTGTTCACTATTATTCCTGCAAGTTCACAAGCTTTCATTTTTATATTAATTTAGGTAAAACAATGGCTTCAGGAGCTTATTAGGTACCGTATTAAATTAATGGGATGCTCCAAAGGCCGCCAGAGTGTACGGTGACGCTTAGCAGCATTAGTTGTGTTAGTAGAATTGTCAAATCATCAATATAAGACTATTCCCTAATTTACGGTGTCACCTTCGGTTGGTCAATAGCTAGTAATTCAATATTGGTGACTCTAAAACGCCGATGGAGTTAGATAAATTGTATTTTTTGTTCACTATTAGTCCAGCAAGTTCCCAAGCTTTCATTTTAATATTAATTGAGTTAAAATAATGGCTTCAGGAACTTATTAGGTGCCGTATTATGTTAATGGGATGCTCCAAAAGCAGCCAGTGTGAACGGTGACGTTTAGCAGCATTAGTTGTGTTAGTAGAATTGTCAACTCATCAATATAAGGCTATTACGGTGTCACCTTCGCTTTGTCAGTAGGTAGTAATTCAATATTGGTGGCCCTAAAACGCCGATGGAGTTAGATAAATTGTATTTTTTGTCCACTATTAGTCCTGGAAGTTTTCTAGCTTTCATTTATATATTAATTTAGTTAAAATAATGGCTTCAGGAGCTTATTAGGTTCAGTATTAAATTAATGGGATGCTCCAAAAGCAGCCAGAGTGAACGGTGACGTTTAGCAGCATTAGTTGTGTTAGGAGAATTATCAAATCAGCAATATAAGGCTATTACGGTGTCACCTTCGGTTTGTCAATAGCTAGTAATTCAATTATGGTGGCTCTAAAACGCTGATGGAGTTAGATAAATTGTATTTTTTGTTCACAATTAATGCTGCATGTTCCCAAGCTTTCATTTTAATATTAATTTAGTTAAAATAAAGGAGCTTATTAGGTGCCGTATTAAGTTAACGGGATGCTCCAAAGGCAGCCAGAGTGAACGGTGACGTTTAGCAGCATTAGTTGTGTTAGTAGAATTGTCAAATCATCAATTAAAGGCTATTTCGGTGTCACTTTCGTTTTGTCAGAAGCTAGTAATTTAATATTGGTGACTCTAAAACGCCGATGGAGTTAGATAAATTGTATTTTTTGTCCACTATTAGTCCTGGAAGTTTTCTAGCTTTCATTTTTATATTAATTTAGTTAAAATAATGGCTTCAGGAGCATATTAGGTTTAGTATTAAATTAATGGGATGCTCCAAAAGCAGCCAGAGTGAACGGTGACGTTTAGCAGCATTAGTTGTGTTAGGAGAATTGTCAAATCAGCAATATAAGGCTATTGCGCTGTCACCTTCGGTTTGTCAATAGCTAGTAATTCAATTATGGTGGCTCTAAAACGCCGATGGAGTTAGATAAATTATATTTTTTGTACACTATTAGTGCTGCAAGTTCCCGAGCTTTCATTTTAATATTAATTTAGTTAAAATAAAGGAGCTTATTAGGTGCCGTATTAAGTTAACGGGATGCTCCAAAGGCATCCAGAGTGAACGGTGACGTTTAGCAGCATTAGTTGTGTTAGTAGAATTGTCAAATCATCAATTAAAGGCTATTTCGGTGTCACTTTCGTTTTGTCAGAAGCTAGTAATTCAATATTGGTGACTCTAAAACGCCGATGGAGTTAGATAAATTCTAATTTTCGTTCACTATTAGTCCAGCAAGTTCCCAAGCTTTCATTTTAATATTGATTGAGTTAAAATAATAGCTTCAGGAACTTATTAGGTGCCGTATTAATTTAATGGGATGCTCCAAAAGCAGCCAGTGTGAACGGTGACGTTTAGCAGCATTAGTTGTGTTAGTAGAATTGTCAATTCATCAATATAAGGCTATTACGGTGTCACCTTCGGTTTGTCAGTAGGTAGTAATTCAATATTGGAGGCCCTAAAACGCCGATGGAGTTAGATAAATTGTATTTTTTGTCCACTATTAGTCCTGGAAGTTTTCTAGCTTTCATTTTTATATTAATTTAGTTAAAATAATGGCTTCAGGAGCATATTAGGTTCAGTATTAAATTAATGGGATGCTCCAAAAGCAGCCAGAGTGAACGGTGACGTTTAGCAGCATTAGTTGTGTTAGGAGAATTGTCAAATCAGCAATATAAAGCTATTACGGTGATACCTTTGGTTTGTCAATAGCTAGTAATTCAATTATGGTGGCTCTAAAACGCCGATGGAGTTAGATGAATTGTATTTTTTGTTTACTATTAGTGCTGCAAGTTCCCAAGCTTTCATTTTAATATTAATTTAGCTAAATAATGGCTTAAGGAGCTTATTAGGTGCCGTATTAAATTAATGGGATGCTGCAAAAGCTACCAGAGTGAACGGTGACGTTTAGCAGCATTAGTTGTGTCTGTAGAATGGTCAAATCATCATTATAAGACTATTCCCTAATTTACCGTGTCACCATCGGTTTGTCAGTAGCTAGTAATACAATGTTGATGACTCTAAAACGCCGATGGAGTTAGATAAACTGTATTGTTGATCACTATTAGTCCTGCAAGTTCCCAAGCTTTCATTTTTAAATTAATTTAGTTAAAATAATGGCTTCAGGAGCTTATTTGGTTCCGTATTAAAACAATGGGATGCTCCAAAAACCGGCAGAGTGAACGGTAACTTTTAGCAGCATTAGTTGTGTTAGTAGAATTATCAAATCATCAATATAAGGCTTTTCCGCAATTTACGGTGTCAACTTCAGTTTGTCAGTAGCTAGTAGTTCATTATTGATGGCTGTAAAACGCCGATGGAGTTAGATAATTTTTTTTTGTTCACTATTAGTCCTGCAAGTTCCCAAGCTTTCATTTTTATATTGATTTAGGTAAAATAATGGCTTCAGGAGCTTATTAGGTGCCGTACTAAATCAATGGATTGCTCCAAAGGCAGCCGGAATGAACGGTGACGTTTAGCAGAATTAGTTGTGTTAGTAGAATTGTCAATTCACAATATATGGCTTCTCCGCAATTTACGGTGTCACCTTCAGTTGGTCAGTAGCTAGTAATTCAATGTTGATGACTGGAAAACGCCGATGGAGTTAGATAAATTGTATTTTTTGTTCACTAGTAGTCCTGGAAGTTCCCAAGCTTTCATTTAAATAATAATTTAGGTAAAATAATGGCTTCAGGAGCTTATTAGGAGCCGTATTATATTAATTGGATGCTCCAAAGGCAGCCAGAGTGAACGGTGACGTTTAGCAGCATTAGTTGTGTTAGTAGAATTGTCAAATCAGCAATATAAGGCTATTACGGTGATACCTTCGGTTTGTCAGTAGGTAGTAATTCAATATTGGTGGCCCTAAAACGCCGATGGAGTTAGATAAATTGTATTTTTTGTCCACTATTAGTCCTGGAAGTTTTCTAGCTTTCATTTTTATATTAATTTAGTTAAAATAATGGCTTCAGGAGCATATTAGGTTTAGTATTAAATTAATGGGATGCTCCAAAAGCAGCCAGAGTGAACGGTGACGTTTAGCAGGATTAGTTGTGTTAGGAGAATTGTCAAATCAGCAATACGAGGGCGGGATGATAATTGGTTAGCCTAACAATGAAAGACTGGTTTTATATTTTCAAAATTATTTTTATTTTTTAACATAGCCTTTTAGATGCTCAATAGATTTTGTCCAGCAATGTTCTAAGGCTTTGATCCCATGACAAAAGGTTTTTTACTCAAGGTCTGCAAAATAGGTGCCAACAGTGGCCTTGGCCTTTTCAACAGATGAAAATTTTTATCCACCGAGGAAAATGTTGAGCTTAGGGAATAAGCCGAAGTCCGAGGGAGCCAAATAGAACGAATAAGGTGGATGTGGAAGCAAATCGTGCTTTAATTCGATGACTTTACCATTGCAGTAACTCCAGTGTGAGAACGTGCATTTTCCTAGTAAAAAATTATTTTTTATGCGCTACATCTGGCCGCTTTTTGTTGAATATTTTTATGCAATTGGTCCAAAACGTTAACAGCATTCACTACTTATCTTTTATTCCTGTGGAAGGTAATCGATCATCAAAATCCCATTTGCATCGCAAAAAACCGATGCCATCACCATGCCAGCTGATTTTAGGGTAACAGCTTTCTCTGAGGCCGAAAAACTAGATTCTGCTCATTGCTTTAATTTAAATTTGGTTTGTCTGATACAAATTTGATCAGTAGTAGCAAATAATGCATAAAATCAGTTGCATTCTACTTAGAACGGTCCAGACACTCTTGTCAAAGTTGCCTTCAAACACTTTTTGATCAAATTTAAGCAAACGCGGCACCCATCATGCGGACAGCTTTTTCGTGTCCAATTCTTGGGTTAAAATATCGCACACCAGCTCTTTTGAGATGTTTACTCCATTAGCTATTTCACTGAATTTCAGTCATTTATCTTTCAACACCATATCGTGGATTTTGGTAACCATTTTTGTTGTAGTGACACTTCTTTGGCGTTCAGAGCGGTGCTCGCTTTGGACGGTGGTGCAACCCTATTAAATTTAACCATCAATTGTTTTTCGGTCGTATATGAAGGAGCACATTCAGGCAGCACAGTTTTCGTCTATTCAAAAATGTTTGCACCTTTTAAGGCTTTTATATGCAACAATTAAAAAACCGCACAATGGTCAGTATTTTCCATTGTTAAAAAATACAACACACGTGTTTTTTAAAAGGCTGCTAACAACAAAGTATTTCACATATGGACTTTATATTTTCAGTATTGCCAATACATAGATGGAAGTTGATATTTTTGAATATACATTTATATTTATGTATTTAAAATATATAGAGGCTAACTAATTATCATCCCGCCCTCGTATAAGGCTATTACGGTGTCACCTTCGGTTTGTCAATAGCTAGTAATTCAATTATGGTGGCTCTAAAACGCCGATGGAGAAAGATAAATTGTATTTTTTGTACACTATTAGTGCTGCAAGTTCCCGAGCTTTCATTTTAATATTAATTTAGTTAAAACAAGGCGCTTATTAGGTGCCGTATTAAGTTAACGGGATGCTTCAAAGGCAGCCAGAGTGAACGGTGACGTTTAGCAGCATTAGTTGTGTTAGTAGAATTGTCAAATCATCAATTAAAGGCTATTTCGGTGTCACTTTCGTTTTGTCAGAAGCTAGTAATTCAATATTGGTGACTCTAAAACGCCGATGGTGTTAGATAAATTGTATTTTTTGTTCACTATTAGTCCAGCAAGTTCCCAAGCTTTCATTTTAATATTAATTGAGTTAAAATAATGGCTTCAGGAACTTATTAGGTGCCGTATTATGTTAATGGGATGCTCCAAAAGCAGCCAGTGTGAATGGTGACGTTTAGCAGCATTAGTTGTGTTAGTAGAATTGTCAATTCATCAATATAAGGCTATTACGGTGTCACCTTGGGTTTGTCAGTAGGTAGTAATTCAATATTGGAGGCCTTAAAACGCCGATGGAGTTAGATAAATTGTATTTTTTGTCCACTATTAGTCCTGGAAGTTTTCTAGCTTTCATTTTTATATTAATTTAGTTAAAATAATGGCTTCAGGAGCATATTAGGTTCAGTATTAAATTAATGGGATGCTCCAAAAGCAGCCAGAGTGAACGGTGACGTTTAGCAGCATTAGTTGTGTTAGTAGAATTGTCAATTCATCAATATAAGGCTTTTCCGCAATTTACGGCGTCACCTTCAGTTTGTCAGTAGCTAGTAATTCAATGTTGATGGCTGGAAAACGCCGATAGAGTTAGATAAATTATATTTTTTGTCTACTATTAGTCCTGGAAGTTTTCTAGCTTTCATTTTTATATTAATTTAGTTAAAATAATGGTTTCAGGAGCTTATTAGTTGCCGTATTAAGTTAATGGGATGCTCTAAAAGCAGCCAGAGTGAACGGTGACGTTTAGCAGCATTAGTTGTGTTAGTAAAATTTTCAAATCATCAATATTAAGCTATTACGGTGTCACCTTTATTTTGTCAGAAGCTAGTGATTTAATATTGGTGGCTCTAAAAGGCAGATGGAGTTAGATAAATTGTATTTTTTGTTTACTATTAGTCCTGCAAGTTCCCAGCTTTCATTTCAATATTAATTGAGTTAAAATAATGGCTTCAGGAACTTACTAGGTGCCGTATTATGTTAATGGGATGCTCCAAAAGCAGCCAGTGTAAACGGTGACGTTTAGCAGCATTAGTTATGTTATTAGAATTGTCAATTCATCAATATAAGGCTTTTCCGCAATTTACGGTGTCACCTTCAGTTTGTCAGTAGCTAGTAATTCAATGTTGATGGCTGGAAAACGCCGATGGAGTTAGATAAATTGTATTTTTTGTCCACTATTAGTCCTGGAAGTTCCCAAGCTTTTATTTTAATAATAATTTAGGTAAAATAATGGCTTCAGGAGCTTATTAGGAGCCGTATTAAATTAATTGGATGCTCCAAAAGCAGCCAGTGTGAACGGTGACGTTTAGCAGCATTAGTTGTGTTAGTAGAATTGTCAATTCATCAATATAAGGCTATTACGGTGTCACCTTCGGTTTGTCAGTAGGTAGTAATTCAATATTGGAGGCTCTAAAACGCCGATGGAGTTAGATGAATTGTATTTTTTGTTTACTATTAGTGCTGCAAGTTCCCGAGCTTTCATTTTAATATTAATTTAGTTAAAATAAAGGAGCTTATTAGGTGCCGTATTAAGTTAACGGGATGCTCCAAAGGCAGCCAGAGTGAACGGTGACGTTTAGCAGCATTAGTTGTGTTAGTAGAATTGTCAAATCATCAATTAAAGGCTATTTCGGTGCCTCTTTCGTTTTGTCAGAAGCTAGTAATTCAATATTGGTGACTCTAAAACGCCGATGGAGTTAGATAAATTGTAATTATTGTCCTCTATTAGTCCTGGAAGTTTTCTAGCTTTCATTTTTATATTAATTTTGTTAAAATAATGGCTTCAGGAGCTTATTATTTTCAGTATTAAATTAATGGGATGCTCCAAAAGCAGCCAGAGTAAACGGTAACTTTTACTAGCAATAGTTGTGTTAGTAGAATTGTCAAATCATCAATAGAAGGCTATTACGGTGTCACCTTCGGTTTGTCAGTAGCTAGTAATTCAATATTGGTGGCCCTAAAACGCCGATGGAGTTAGATAAATTGTATTTTTTGTCCACTATTAGTCCTGGAAGTTTTTTAGCTTTCATTTTTAAATTAATTTTGTTAAAATGATGGCTTCAGGAGCATATTAGGTTCAGTATTAAATTAATGGGATGCTCCAAAAGCAGCCAGAGTGAACGGTGACGTTTAGCAGCATTAGTTGTGTTAGGAGAATTGTCAATTCATCAATATAAGGCTTTTCCGCAATTTACGGCGTCACCTTCAGTTTGTCAGTAGCTAGTAATTCAATGTTGATGGCTGGAAAACGCCGATAGAGTTAGATAATAATTGGATGCTCCAAAGGCAGCCAGAGTGAACGGTGACGTTTAGCAGCATTAGTTGTGTTAGTAGAATTGTCAAATGATCAATATAAGGCTATTCCGTAATTTACGGTGTCACCATCGGTTTGTCAGTAGCTAGTAATTCAATGTTGATGAATCGAAAATTCCGTTGGTGTTAGATAAATTAAATTTTTTTTCACTATTAGTCCTGCAAGTTCCCAAGCTTTCATTTTTATATTAATTTCGTTAAAATAATGACTTCAGGAGCTTATTAGGTGCCGTATTAAATTAATGGGATGCTCCAAAAGCAGCCAGAGTAAACGGTGACGTTTAACAGCATTAGCTGTGTTAGTAAAATTGTCAAATCATCAATATAAGGCTATTCCGTAATTTACGGTGTAACCTTCGGTTTGTCAGTAACTAGTAATTCAATGTTGATGGCTCTAAAACGCCGATGGAGTTAGATAAATTGTATTTTTTGTCCACTATTAGTCCTGGAAGTTTTCTAGCTTTAATTTTTATATAAATTTAGTTAAATTAATGGCTTCAGGAGCTTATTAGGTTCAGTATTGAATTAATGGGATGCTCCAAAAGCAGCCAGAGTAAACGGTGACGTTTAGCAGCATTAGTTGTGTTAGTAGAATTTTCAAATCATCAAGATAAGGCTATTACGGTGTCACCTTCGGTTTGTCAGTAGCTAGTAATTCAATATTGATGGCCCTAAAACGCCCATGGAGTCAGATAAATTGTTTTTTTGTCCTCTATTAGTCCTGGAAGTTTTCTAGCTTTCATTTTTATATTAATTTAGTTAAAATAATGGCTTCCGGAGCTTATTAGGTGCCGTATTAAGTTAATGGGATGCTCCAAAAGCAGCCAGTGTAAACGGTGACGTTTAGCAGCATTAGTTGTGTTAGTAGAATTGTCAATTCATCTCTATAAGGCTTTTCCGCAATTTGCGGTGTCACCTTCAGTTTGTCAGTAGCTAGTAATTCAATGTTGATGGCTGTAAAACGCCGATGGAGTTAGATAAATTTTTTTTTGTTCACTATTAGTCCTGCAAGTTCCCAAGCTTTTATTTTTATATTAATTTAATTAAAATAATGCCTTCAGGAGCTTATTAGTTGCCGTATTAAGTTAATGGGATGCTCCAAAAGCAGCCAGTGTGAACGGTGACGTTTAGCAGCATTAGTTGTGTTAGTAGAATTGTCAATTCATCAATATAAGGCTTATCCGCAATTTACGGTGTCACCTTCAGTTTGTCAGTA